>CM061547.1:215769261-216401761 GCA_030864215.1 Capsicum pubescens | reverse complement strand
AATTTTAATAGTACTTTATCTTTTTGTCTTTGTTATTTATTAACCCTTCAAATGAGGTATTATTCATTAGCTCTTCTTTTTCTTTTTCTATTCTATTCATTCTCATTTCTAGCCTGCCCATTCTTTTTTCTAGTGCTGTTATTTTTATTTTAGTTGAATCATTTAGAGGTGGTTTATAGGTATTTGTTTTTTCTTTATGTTAGTTGTGACTTTTCGTTTCTGATTCTAAAGTTTTTTCTATGCAGGGAATACATCCCTCTATTTAACAATTTTTACATTTTATCCTTATATTTTTGTTTGGATACCGTCGATATAGTAGCACAAGTTGCTATCTAATGCTTTGTCTTTTTGAAACTCATGCTCACAATTTTGGTTTATATTAACCAAATCATGATTGCCTAATTTTGTTAAGTTTAATTTTTCCAATCCTATTTCATTTATTAACTCTTCTTTTTTGGAGTCCGAAGAGTTTTGTTTAGGTTCTTCAGTCGCACCTATGCTTATAATAGAATATATACTCTCATTATCTGGCATGTATTCGTCTATATTTATTAGAGTCTAATCATCTATTAATTGAGCATTTCTTGTTGTACTATTATTTCTATAGAGACTATATAATTATTATATAGAATGGTATAAAAATTATATAATTGTTGTATGTAAGATATATGTATAGAAACAAGATAGGATGCGTATAGAAAATGTATAGTTATTATATAAAACATAAAAATATAATTGTATAAAGTATGTATTAAAAATTATATAGTTGTTGTATAAAATATGTATTTGAATAACAATTGTAGCTAAAGGTTGTATAAAATGTGTAATGAAACTGTATAATTATTATATAGAATATGTTTTTGTCACGAGCCGAATCAGGGCCTAGCCGTGACGGTTATCTCAAGTCCACCGAGGACTGGAGACCACCCTCTTCGCCTAATCAACCAGAACACAATATATTATAACAACAGAATTTAAAACGTAATACAAGATAGATAAGTATGACTCAAAAGAAGTCTAAGAATTCAATGACCAATCCCAAGTCCACAGTAATCCACAAACCCTCTATATAAAACCAAAATCAATCTAAGTCAGGACATGCCCCCGACGATAGCCAAAACTAGACCAAAGAAAAATATATGACATAAGAAAATCAAATCATGAAATGAGGCCTTCCGAAATATGGAATCTCACTGCTTCAAGCTGACTCACGAACTTATCCAACGATCACTTTTGACTGTACAGAAAAAGTAGAAGTATGGCCAGTTCCTGCAGCGCGTGGGGATACAACATCTGAAGTTGTTAGCGGTGGAAGTGCTAACATGTAATTCAAGGATAAAGGATAAAATAATTTCATGCTTCATAATATAGAAAACATTAAAATCCAGTGCACAACATCACACGCAATATATGTATATATATGTATACATATACATATGTATATATATATACATATGTACATATATATATGTATATATATATATCTACATATGTATATATATATATATGTATATATATATATATATGTATATATATATATATATGTATATATAGAGAGAGAGAACAGGGCAAAGCATGAACTTTAAAACCTTAACCTGGACTGTGAAGCTTGACCATCCTAAACCAGCACCGATGGGCTATATGGTTTCAGCTCCTCTACTGAAAGGGCCCAGTGCGTGTTAACCGCACGAATCAAAGAAAATCCAAGGGAAGGCTAAAGTCATCAAGGCAAATAGCCGTCCCAAAATATGTATCAAGTGTGACACATTGTAATGCCCCAGAAGTACACCCTGGACGTCACATGGTGCTCAAGACTACGAGTAGTCCCAAGCTAACCCTTTAAGTCTTCTAAACTTGGAACTCATGATAAAAGTAAACTTGACACATGAAATCTTAAGATAATTGAATTAATATCTTAAATGAAAGTCTTGAACTCGAAAATATTAAAAACAAACACTTCTGAATCTAAAACAGAAAACAGTCGGACAAGCCTCTACTTCTAACTAGAGAGCCATTGAGACAAGACCCAGCTGACCCGAACTCAACGAAAATCAAATAACTAAAATACTTCATTAATATCAAAGTCTGGTAGAATGGGTCCTCGAACTATGAGGACTCACCAAGAGTCGACATGTAGCTGGAGATGCTAGTAATTAATCACACTGCTGGAATTGAGCACCAGAACCTACATTATGAAATAATGTAGCACATAAACATATATGTGGATCAGTACCTCTGGAATGTACTGGGTATATGGGGGGGAATGCATAAGTAAAACAATAACTCAAAATGCACAGAGATTTTCAAATAATGCTTGCAAAATGTAAATGACTCACCTCGGGTTTGAATAAAACAAAGACTGTAAAATAATAAGCATGAGAAATAAAGCATAAGGATAATCTTTGTGAGCCATAACACTTAATTCTAAAAGCTTTAATTTTATTCTTTCTTAGGGAGGTTCTTCTAACCGACATAAATCATGTGAGCTATTATGAAGTCCAACATCTTACCTATATTGGGGAGAGCTGTTCTACCCTTGTCATCAGAATAGAACCTTAACTTAAGTGATCACTATACTTAACCCATATTGAGACTTAAACCTATGGTGGCACGTAGTTCTGGGCATTTGACCTTATACTCATACCTACCTCGGTGCTAAATACTACTCTCATATTATTTATATGCTTATACTTTAGGAAATCCACCTTAAAATAGCACAAGGATTCTTATAATAAATACCAATCATGTTTCGTTTTACTTTAAATCAAAATCAGGATGAACAATTGTGGATTCCAAGTCTTAGCTTAGGATTAAAAGACCAATCTTTATTTTAAGTCTTGGTATAAAATTATCAAAGAAGCTTAAGATCATATTCTTCTTGAAATCTCAAACTCATACTTGGGGTTTAGAGCATATGTACTTAAATTCTCGAAATTTCACAATAAATCTTCATTCTCAATAATCATCTTGAAATCTTTCAACAATATCAAATCAAGATAATGAAATTCAATTCATAATATAAATCTTCAAGTAAAATCATAAATAGATGAGAATAAATATGCACATCAATACATAAATCACTTTATAACTTCATAACTCAAAACAAGATAGTTTGGGTATGAACCCTAATTTGCAATTCATATAGTATTAACTTTAAAATAAGTTTTGGGCACAAGGATGAAAGAGTATCCTTGTTCATAACACCACATACCTTAATAGACTTGACTTGGTGGATAAATATTGACCTTGAAAGCCTTGGATATGATCTTGAAAGCTTTCTTGAAAATTCTCGAATTGGGAATTTGGATTTTTGGTTTAGCTTGAAAAGAATGTAACCTAATTAGATGTTCTTGGGAGAAGGTTAGGATTTCTTTGAGAGAAATGTGAAGGAGAATGTGCGAATAATGCATTAACTGAAACTTAATCTCGTGTTTTTACGAATTGGGTTGAGGGAAAAACACGTAACTACCCTTCAGGAATTTAAATTCGCAAGTGAAACACGATTTAACACATCACTGCGAGGTGATGAAGGTCTCACCACTTTACCCACCATGACGCACCACTATTGCGGTGAAGTTCTAGAATTAGAATCCAAACGTTCCCCAATCCTCGTCCGAAAAACCCAAAACTTCCCCGAGACATGCCCCTTACACCCTGTACATGAATTAACTAAAAAACTTACGTCTCGGTGTCAGGATGACAAATTTAAAAATATGCAAATTAAAGAGACCAAAATATGACTAAGTCCCCAAAACCATATATAGCTCAACTAATTTCAGTCTCCGCGATGTGCTAAGGGTTAAAATGACGATGTTTAACGACTGAAACTTAAAATCGCATAACTTCTTACCCGATTATCGGATTTTGGTGAATTTTATATCGTTGGAAAGCTAATTGAATTTTCTACACAATGGTAAGATCTAAACTGAAAAATAATGAGTGTTTAGAAATTTTTATTTACGAATACTCATGCACTGGGACTTAGATTATGCTAGGGAAATGCGAGGTGTTACACTTTCAAAAGGGTCTTGGTATCCAAGTTCATCTTAGTTTAGCCTTTAATCTACAGATAAATGGTTAGGCAGAGCGGACCATTCAGACTTTAGAGGATATGTTGAGGGCATGTGTTCTTGATTTCAAAGGTAGTTGGGATGAGCATTTGCCATTGATTGAGTTCGCTTATAATAATAATTATCATACTAGTATTTATATGGCTTCGTTTAAGGCTCTTTATAGGCAGAGATATAGATCGCCAGTTGGTTGGTTCTAAGTGGGTGAGGCCGCTTTGATTGAGCCATACATGGTACTTGAGGCCATGGAGAAAGTTTAGTTGATTAGAGAGAGACTGAAAACAGTCTAGAGTCATCAAAAATCCTTTGCAGACGTAAGAAGAAGATACCTTGAGTTCGAGGTTGAAGATCTTGTGTATTTAAAAGTTTCACCCATGAAAGGGGTGAAGAGATTTGGAAAGAAGGGGAAACTTAGTCCCCGTTATGTTAGTCCCTTCCATATTTTGAGCCATCTTAGGAAGGTAGCATATGATCTTGAGTTACCCACAGACTTATCCTCAGTCTATCTAGTATTCCATATGTCCTTGTTAAAGAAGTGCATGGATGATTCAGCCGTTATAGTTTCTCTAGAAAGCACAGATATTCAGAATAGATTTTCTTACTAAGAAGTCCCAGTAGAGATTCTTGATCATCAGATTCGTAGACTAAGGAACAAAGAAGTTCCCTTGGTCAAAGTTTTGTGGCAAAATCAGTTCGTTGAGGGTGATACTTAGGAAGTAGAAGCAGACATGCGCACCCAGTATCCTCATCTCTTCTCCACAAACTCAGATTCAACCGAAGGTAATAGTTTTTCCTTCATTTAGTTCTTTTCCAGTCTTAGATTCAGCTATGTAGCTAATTTCGTGGGAATTAGCTATTATGTTGAGATTTAGTTTTTTAGTTTATTTCAGTTGTGCATGATATCTTATAGCCTTCGATTCCTCAGTATTTTCATCTTATCTAGCCACATTTGATGACGAATATTTCCAAGGAGGAGATATTGTAACACCCCATAGGTTTCCTAGCTTAAATTCGTTCCTAGAATGTTAAGAAATAGCTTCCAAAATGAAGAATATTTATTTTGTGTGAAATTTTCTAGATTTAGACCTTTCATTGTGTGGAAAATTGAATAAGATTTTCATCGATACCAAATTCACCCAAATTCAATACTCGGTTGAGGAGTTAGAGCATTTTTAAGTTGATAGTGTCCCACCTGAGCAGCCACCGCATCGTGGTGAAGGACAATTTCATAATTGTCAATTACAGTGGACCTCTACGATATTAGCATGTCACGAAGAGGTCTAAATTCCCAATTATCAAAATCCAGTAGCCTAATGCGATACTAGCGCGTTGCACCAGTGGCCAAAATGGCATTCCAAAGGGGCACCGCGATGTGGCGCATCGTGGTGAACGCCCAGTTCTCACTTGTCCTTTTCTAGTTAGCCACCACAATAGTGGCGCGTTGCGGTGGCCTTTTAAATTGGGATTTTTTCTTTCTTTTTCAGTTTTGCTTAGAAGTTTAATAGGGGTATTTTGGTCAATCCCCAAGGCCCCAATTCGTGAAAAACACAACATTAAGCATATTCCAAAGCACTTTATGCTTATTTCATCAATTTTCTCTCAAAATAAAACCCTATAACTCAAAAACTTCTTCTTCAAGAAATCAAAATCCTTCATAGTTTCTCCAAAAAAGCTCTAAATTAGGGATTCCCAAGATAAGATAATCAAGAACTCATTATCAAGAACTCAAATAGGAATCAATAATTCAATTTTCTCCATCTAATCATCTACCAAGGTATGTGGGGTTTATGAACAAGGATCTTCTTCCATCCTTGTGCCCAAAACCAAACTTTTATTTAAAATTAATATGATTTTGAATGATTATACATGAGATTTGAATTTGGGTTCATACCCTTTATTGCTATTTGCAAGATTATGAGTTTTCAAGAGAATTTAAAGATAAATAGCATGTCTATTTTCATGTTTTCATGCTTATGGCAGAAATTTCTAGATTTTGAGTTTAATTATCATTGATTTCACTATCAAGCATGATTATTATGATGTTTTGACATGAGTTTGATGCATGGGTTATTAAGCCCCAAGTTTATATATTGATATTTCAAGAAAGATGATGCTTTAAGCATCCTATGAGCTGATTATTTCAGATTTACAATAAAGTTTTGATCTCTTGATCCTCAGATAAATTTTGGAATCCACTTTACAGATTTATTACAGATTACAGAAAGCAAAATAGCTTCATTTATAGATTGATTCAGATAAGTTCATACTGGTTTCATAATAAACCCTTATGATAGTTTTAAGGTGGATTTTCAATAAAATGAGCGTAGAAAATTAAAGGGAGTAGTATTTAGCACTGAGTTAGGTATGATTCCAAGGTCTCATACCCCAGAACTATGTGCCACCGTAGAATTGAGATTTAAGTGCCCATAGTGGGATGAGATAGTGATCACTTAAGCTAAGGTTATCCTTCCTGGCAAGAGTATGACACCTCTCCCCAACGTGAGGTTTCTTCCTTAGGAGGACGAGATGTTGGACTCCATATAGCTCGCATGGTTTATGTCGGTTAAGAGAACCTCCCTTAAGATAAAGTGTTTTCCTTACAGCTTAATGGTAAAGATTTTCAGAATATTTTCTCAGAAAAGAATAACAGAAAGCTTTTAGAAAACTAAGTGTAAAGCCTCACAACTTTATTCAGATTATACTTTACAGAAAGATATTAGCTACAGATTTCAGCTTTCAGATTTCAAATTTAGGAGTGAATCCTTTCTACACTTAGACAGTATGATTCAAAGAGAGAATACAAGTATAACTTTTAGAACTAAATGTTATGACTCATTAGATTTTTGAAGTATGATTTGTTTCTTGTTATTTTAGTATTTTCAGATATTCCAGCTTTTGTGAGTCATTTACATTTTGCATGCATTGTTTTGTAAATTATGATGATAAGATGGTGTTTTACTTATGCATTTTACCCTAATATACTCAGTACATCCTCAAAGTACTGATCCATATATATGTCTATGTGCTACATTATCTCATACTGTAGGTTCAGGTGCTCAATATCAGCAACGTGAGTAGTTCAAGCATCTATATCTACATCTGACAGTCGGTGAGTACTCATAGTTCGGGGACTTATTCATTCAAATTCTGCAGCTTAGTAGTTTTGTATGATTCAATATTCTTTTCAGATAGTTCGAGTTAGCTGGGGGTCTGTCCTAGTGACTCTCTAGTATTAGTAGTAGAGGATTGTCATACTACTAGTTTTGATTCAGCTTATTCAGTATTGAGATTTCAAACATTATTTTAGATATTATATTCAGACAGTTTTTTGCACTTAGAATAGCTCTTATGTCTATATTTCCTTTATTATGAGATTTAGATTTAGTAACAGGCAGACAGGGTTAGCTTAAGTCTACTCATAGTCTTGAGCACGATATGAAGTCTCGGGACTAGGTTTCGGGGTGTTACAACGGTCAAGCCTGACATAGTATAAAAGATCCTTTTCTTGATTTCTCCGATTTTTGAGGTTTTGATCTTCGATTTAAGAAGTTTTTTGGCAAGTTATTCCATTTTTAAGTTTGGGTAAGCTCCAAATTACTTTCAATTATTTTACTTCGATTCTCGTCATCTAAAATCCATTAAATTGTGTTTTCAATAGTGGAATTTGGCTCGGAAGTCCTAAAAATAGTTTTCTTCTATTGAAACCTCGTCTTAACCTATTTTCACTTGGATTTTATTCTGTGACTTTCTTAAATCATGGATAATGCATTTTTGAACAAAAATTCTAGTTTTATCCTTTTTTTTCTAAAATTCATTTCGGGGGTTCATTTTGACCTCAATTTGAAAATAAGCAATATAGGTATCGTTGACTTTATTTTGATGCGTTGATTTTCTATTTGTATATTTATTTGATCTGGGATCATTTGAGATGGGAAGAACTCCATATGAAAGGCTTTTGGCTTGGATTTCAGCGTCACAAGGCAGGTTATGGCTTAACTTTCTTCACACCAGGATGAGGAGTTAATATTGTATAAAAGCATGTTCTGGGTATGGGTATTAATCATGGAAATAATGTTATTACTATTAAGTGCCCGTGCGGGGGCCTATGTTGTTGTTATTGGTGATTCGAGTCATGATTGCTATGTGTGTCCCGTGGGGGATCTTATTTGATATTGTTGGTATTATGTATGCATTTGGTTGTTTTTTCTGGTAGAAATGCCTAAGTTGGGGTTAATATGATATCAGTGATACCTTACTTGCATATTTTACTTTAATGGTACATGGCTTATTGATGATAGGCGAATTTACACGCCTAGAGCACTATATTTTGCCCATATTTTAGCCTAGTTTTGAGAATAAATTATATATTTCATGCACTTTTAGTCTTTTTTCCTGTAAGTGAGCTAACGAACATGATTAGCAAAGTTTCAGGTATAAATGATGCAGAATTCAGCATTTCATGGATAACTTGACGCCAAAGAAAGCTTCACGAAAGGAGAAAAGCTAATCTTGGACGCCAAGGACTAAAGATGGCGCATGGAAATTCTGTCCCGGGCTAAAACAACATTTCTGAAGACTTTGGGGACTAGCAGTAATTTATTAGGATTAGGATAATGATACATTAACCTAGTACAATTGGGTTAAGTATTTCATTAGCTTATTAGGATTAGGATAATAATACATTAACCTAGTACAATTGGGTTAAGTATTTCATTAGCTTAGTAGGATTTGGTTAAGCATTTCATTAGCTTAGTAGGAATAGGATATGGGTGTTATAAATACCCTATTCTACTAGAGATTTTGATACATTCACCATTCCACAAACACACTCTTACATTCTCCATTCATACAATTAATTCTACTTTTTATTCTTCTTCTATTCATCTAATCAATTCTTAATTTCCGCAACAAGAGAAACGTTACTTTGCAAGGAATTCACGCCTAACGACTACCACACTTTGCTACACGAAATATTTATTGTGGTATAATAACAATGTCTATTGTGATTTCCTTCGCACTCATGGGTAACTAAACTTCTCTGTTGGGGTTATGGAAGTCATATGAGATACTATCTATTGCTATGAGTTTGTGAATTCATGACACGTATATTGCTTATATCATTATTCTCTTCATCTTAATCTAAATTCTTTGTGGTTGCAAACGCAAGAATACACCAGTATAACATTTAACTTGTTTGAAAGAAAGGTTATCTGTCTGGAAAAGAGATAATGTCAAGGTAGTAGGGTCCCATCCCCTATTAAAAAGTTAGTGCCGTAACTGGATTAACCTCTTGGAGAATTCGTACCGTTAGACACGCTTTAAGCTCAAAAGAGTTAAAGTGAAATAATCCTCGAATAGGTCGAAAGACGCCTGGATTTACCATCGAATACAATTCTCTATAAGCACATGCATGTCTGAATTCAACACACTCATAGTCAATAGAGACGTATAACTCAGAAGGTGGACATAACCCCAACTCCTCAATTCTCATTGTTTCACAACCTACTAAACATTCTTTCTCTTTTTACTTTGCTATTGCCATTTTTAGCTACTAGTTGGTTACATTACTTGCACAACAAGAATCCCCCCCTTCTTACGAGACTTGCACTAAAAGTCTAGTAATCGTTGCTTACTTGTTGACCAAGCTATTCCCTGTGGGATCGATACCCAACCCAGGTTGGGTTCTATATTTGCTAACGACCGCTTTACACTCCTACGAGAGCTGTAGATTGAGCGTTATCACTTATATTGAATCATGGATGGTTGACATATTGAGTAGATTTTGAGCTCATGTGCGTATATAGTGGTTGGATTTTAGATCTTAATTCTGGATTGGTTGTGAGCATTACATCCTCATGTCATACATACATTCATGAGATATTTATACCGTTATGAAAAGGTTGATTTTTGACAAAAATGTTACACTTTTACAAAACCCTCTGTCGTAGCCTATGAGTTGGAGAGAAGATATGGGTATTAAGATTGAGATTAAGTATTGAGATTGTACATGATTTGTGAACCCCCATGGTTCTTACCTAGAAGCACAAAGGCTCGATAGGTGTATACAGAAGTTATGCGATAACGTCAGACATATCACATCATCATCATTATCATCCTCATTGCATTTCATACATTATGCATATTTAGTGTTGTACTTTCGTGTCTGATTTGATGTCTATCTATTCCATATTTCCTTTTCTTTACTTGTATCTGATTTATGTGATATATTTAGGACTGTTAGTGGAGATAGTGTGAGATACAGTTTGGGATATTTTCTACTTACAGGTGACATGCTCATAATGTGTATTAATATACTTTATTTTCTACTTTGCTCAATCAACCTATGATACCTACTAAGTACAAGTGGACCATAGTCATCCTTATAGTGCCCTTTCGATGAAGATCCAGGTATGAGTTTATCGCACAACAACTGAGTTTAGGAGGTGATTTATTACATCCGGGGTAGTGGCCGCTTTATGCTTCTCGAATCGACCTCCTATCCTATTTTATCTAGTTTATGCCTTATTTGTATTCAGAGACAGACTTGTGTCCCATTTTGGATTATTAGTTGTATTTTTAGACTTTAAGTTGTATATAGATTGTTCTTACACCGTGATACCAGATTTAAAGATATTTTATGATATATTTGATATTCAAACTTCTGCTATTATTGTGCATGAATGGTTGAACTTTATTTTAGAAGTCTTGTATTTGGGTTTGGGTTATGATTTTTCCTTTGCATATTAGTTTTGGTGATTGTCTTACTTATCAAGGCTTAGACGTGATAAGTTCCATCATGACCCAAGTTTTTGGATCGTGTCAAATTAGTATTAGTGCATCTAGGTTTATTGATCTTATCAGTGTAAGAGCATTCTGTCTCATAGAGTCTCATGGATCAATGTGTAGATGTTCGTATCTATATTCGAGAGTCTATGAGATATCTTTAGGGAAATCCTCTTATTTTGTTTCTTATCGTGCTATTTTTTCCATAGCTTATATTCTAAATTGAGTTTTACTCTTTCTGCGCAAATGGTGTGAACTAGATCCAGTGAGACTAGGGATGTAGAGTTGACACCCGAGGAGAGATCCTAATATAGGGGATGAGGTAGGGGTAGTCGAAGGGCTCGAGGTAGGGGACATGCACGAGGATTTTCCTCTTTCAAAGATAGTACTAGGGGGATCTCCAGTGAGCCCAAGGTTTAGCATATAGAGATATAGGTCCTACTCAGGTTCCATAAAGTTCTTTCACCCCAATTTTAGAGGGTTTATTGATTCTTTTGCTGACTCATTTAGTGGGTATTCCCTTGAGTGCACCTGGCATTCCTTCATATTTAAGTTTTCCACCTCTATCTGTGCCAGAGTCTGCTTATGGTGTTCCTTCGATCCTGAGTGTGATTCTTTTATTGATATTAACATCTACTCATGGTATTGTATAGTCTCTATGTGTTATTTCTCTTTTTATGCCAACATCTGAGTATGGTATTATGAGTTTAAGGGTTCAATGTTAATTTTTGTTACCTTCTCAGGTACGATCACAACTTGCTAAATTCACTATGCCTCCTATTGCTTCAGGTCCTGTTATATCTTTTGAGGATCAAAAGAGGTTTAAGATATTTACTCGCTTGGGTCTGCCCAAGTTTGGTGGTGCTGTGGACGAGGATGCCTATGAGTTCTTGATTTATTATCATGAGAAGTTTATAACCTTGGATCGCTTGAGTTGCATAGAGTTACTTACACTACCTACCAGATGAGGGATGTAGCCTGAGATTGGTGGAGGCCACTTGTTAGTTACAGACATCTTGGTTTGCTAGATATGACTTGGGATCAGTTTGTTAAGGCCTCTTTGGACCAGTTCGTGCTATTTAGTTTAAGGGATTATATGACAGACGAGTTTGATCACCTGGAGAAGGGCTCTATGGTTGTTGCTAAGAATGGGGCACTCTTCGATGCCTTGTCAAAATATTCTATCGCCAGTATTACCCCCTACTCTAAGAAGATTTAGAAGTTCTTGAAAATACTAGATGTTTTACTTTAGTAGGATTTCTGGCTCAGTGGCTTAGATAGTCGGCCGTCGGCCCAGGGTGGTTATCCTAGCTCACATGTTTTTTCTCAGATTGAGTCGGGCCACGGAGGTTGTTATGTATGTGATGAGTTTGGACATGTGGCCAAGGATTGCCCCCTCCGTACCTTTATATGTTATGTATGTGATGAGTTTGGCCATGTTGCCAAGGATTTCCCCCTCCATATCTTTAGGCCTACTCCTATATCGATAGGGAGAGGTAATTCTCAGAGTGGTAAAAGTTCTACTAAAGGTGCATGAGGCAGAGGTTGTGGTGCTTGCGGTGGTGGCCATGAGGCTACTTAGTTTGGTGGAAAATATGGACAGTGTTATGCTATACCCATTAGACCTAAGGCAGAGTCTTCCGACATTATTATCACATGTATCATCCCTATTTATTTTAGACCTGTATCTATGTTATTTGATTCGAGGTTGACTTTTTCTTATGTGTCTACATATTTTATTTCTGGTTTTGATTTACTAGTGAGACTTTTGATATGCCTATCCATGTATCTACCCTCGAATGCGCCTCTTTAATGGTGGATTGAGTACACCAATCTTGTGTTGTGACTTTCGTGGGCCGTAAGACTTGGGTAGATCTGATTATCCTAGATATGGTAGATTTTGATGTCATCTTAGGTATGATTGGTTAGCTCCCTATTATTCTATTCTAGACTGTTAAGATAAGACCGTGACTTTAGCTTCGCTAGCTATGCTGAGGAAACTTGAAGGGGTACACTTTATTCGGGTCCCGAGAGAGTTATATCCTTTCTTCAGGCTTGTCACTTGGTAGAGAGGGGATGCTTATCTTATTTGGCCCATATTTGTGATACTAGTGTTAATTCATTTCCCCTATTGTATTAAGTTCGTATTGTACGTGAGTTCATTGATGTTTTTCCTATAAATTTACCTGGTATGCCTTTGGATCATGATATTAAATTTTCTATTAATGTTGAGCCGGGTACCAAGCCCATTTATATTCCCCTTATAGGATAGTCCTAGTAGAGTTGAATGAGTTGAAGGATCAGTTTTAAGAGTTTTTGGATAAGAGATTTATCTAGCCTAGTGTATCACCTTGGGGTGCATCTGTCCTATTTGTGAAGAAAAAAGATAGGTCCATATGTATGTGTATTGATTATCGATAGTTGAATAAGGTGACGATTAAGAATAAGTATCCTCTTTCTTATATTGATGATTTGTTTGATCAGCTTCAGGGTGCTTTAGTGTTTTCAAAGATTAATTTGAGGTTCTTCTATCAACTGTTGAGGATTAGAGCTTCAAATATTTTGAAGATAACTTTTAAGACTCAGTACAATCATTATGAGTTCTTGGTCATGTCCTTTGGGTTGAACAATTCCCCAAACGCGTTCTTGGAGTTGATAAATCGAGAGTTTCGATCGTATCTCAATTCCTTTGTCATTATTTTTATAGTTGATATCTTGGTTTACTCCAAGAGTGAGGTTGATCATGAGAAGTATTTGCGGATTGTACTTTAAGTATTAAGAGATGAGAGGTTGTATGTTAAGTTTTCCAAGTGTGAGTTTTGGTTGGAGTCTGTCTCTTTCTTGGGTCATGTTGTGACCAAAAATGGCATTATGATCAATTCGGTCAAGATTGCAGTGGTTCATGATTGGGCTAGACCTATTTCCCTATTGAGATTTAGAGTTTTATTAATTTGGCATGCTACTTTCTGTGCTTTTTTGAGGGGTTTTCATCTATTGCGGCTTTGTTGACCATGTTGATTTATAAAAAGATTTCCTTTTAGTGGTCTGATGCTTGTGAGGAAGCTTTCAAAAGCTCAAGGATTATTGACATCTAGTCCTATCTTGACTTTTCCCAAGAAGGGGGTAAGTTTTACCGCCTTCTGTGATGCTTTTAGTGTTGGGTTAGGTGTTGTGTTGATATAGAAGGGTGAGGTAATTGTGGAGCTTCTTGACAGTTCAAGCCCCATGAGAAGAATTATCCTATCCACAATTTAAAGTTGTCTGTGGTTGTATTTTCTTTGAAGTTATGGAGGCACTATTTGTATGGTGTCCATTGTGATATCTTCTTGGATCGCCATAGCCTTCAGTATTTCTTTACCCAGTTAGATCTTACTATGAGATAACTCCATTGACTTGAGTTGCCTAAGGATTATGACCTTAGTATGTTTTTATCATCCGGGCAAGGCTAATGTAGCTATGGATGACTTGAGTCGAAAGTCGACTAGTGTGGGTAGCTTGGCATATCTTTTGACCCAAGATAAACCATTGGTCTTAGAGGTTCATTCTTTGGATAACCAGATGATTAGGCTTGATATTTCGACACCTGGGTATGTTTTGGATTTTACGGAGGTTACACCTTCTGTGATGGAGCAGATTTAGACTCATCAGTTTGATGATGTTGGGTTGAGAGTGATTCGGGATAAGGTGTTGAGTGATTAGGCTAAGAAATCCTCAGTTGGATCTGATGGTGTTTTGAGAATTTAAGGCTAAGTTTGTGTACCGAGAGTGGGTGATTGAGAGAGAATGATTTTGGAGGAGGCCCATTATTCTAAGTATTTTATTCATCCAAAAGTGACTAAGATGTATCGTGATTTGAGACAACACTACTAGTAAGGTGGTATAAGGAAGGATATAGTGGACTTTGTATCTTTGCCCATGTTGCTAGAAGGTGAAGGCCGAGCATTTGAGGCCTAACGGTTTA
Source organism: Capsicum pubescens (assembly GCA_030864215.1). Lineage (NCBI taxonomy): Eukaryota > Viridiplantae > Streptophyta > Magnoliopsida > Solanales > Solanaceae > Capsicum > Capsicum pubescens. The sequence continues at coordinate 216,386,947 of CM061547.1, read as the reverse complement.
CTTCAGAGGTTATCTATTCCCGAGTAGAATGAGAACAAATCGCAATGGACTTCGTGATTGGATTACCTCGTACTCCTTATAGTTATGATAGTGTTTGGTTTATTATGGATTGATTGACCAAATTTTCTCATTTTATCCCTATTCAGGTTTCCCTCAATCTAGAGAGATTAGCCCGTATCTATGTTAAGACGGTTCGTCTTCATGGTGTATCGGTGTCTATTATCTCCGATAGAGGTTCAATGTTCACTTCTTACTTTTGGAAGACTTTCTAGGAGGAGTTAGGTACCCATGTTGACCTTAGCATAACTTTTCACCCCATACCAATGGTCAGTCTGAGTGGATTATTCAGGTTTTGGAGGATTTACTCGACGCTTGCGTTATGGACTTTAGAGGTCAGTGGGAGCAACATTTAGCCTTAGCGGAATTTGCATATAATAATAGCACCATTCCAGTATTGAGATGGCACCTTTTGAGGCATTATATGTTAGGTGTTTTCTCTCTCTAGTAGGTTTATTTGATATTTCTAAGATTAGAACTCAAGGTGCGAACTTGCTTAGGAAGTCTTTGCGTAGGATTTGGGTCATTTAGGATATACTTTGAGTGGCTATCACTAGGCAAAAGTATTATGCAGACTGTAGACTTTGTACCTTGAGATTTAGCGTAGGTGATTGTGTGTTCTTTTATGTTTCGTCCATGAAAGGCGTGATGAGGTTTTGGAAGAGGGGCAAGGTTAGCCCAGGTATATTGGTGTAATACCCCGCGATTTTTCCTAGCCTAAACTCGTCTTGAAAATGATAAGGAGTAGCTTCTAGAATGAGTGATGTTTATTTCGTGTGAAACTCTTTAGATTTGGACTTTCCATGGAGTAGGAAATTGAATTAGCTTCCAACGATATAAGATTCGCCTAAATTCGATAACCGAGTAATAAGTTATGGCTAATTTAAGTTCCAGTCGTAAAACACCGTGATTTGGGTCATTAGCGCATCACGGAGAAACGTAAAATCATAATTGTCAATTTCCAGTAAGACTCTATGATTTTGGCGCATCGCGGAGAGGCCCAATTTCCCATTTGGCAATTTTCAGTGTCACTCCGCGATACTGGTGTGTCGCACCAGTGGTCGAAATGGCAAACTTAGGGGCTCTGCAATGGTGGCACGTCGCAGAGGAACCTAATTCCCACTCGTCCTTTTTTCAGTGAGCCACTACGATTATGGTGTATCGCGATGGCCACCCAGATTGGGAAAATATACATTTTTTTAGTTCCGTTTAAAAGTTAAAGGAGGCATTTTGGTAAATTACCCAACCCCCAATCCATCCAAAAATAGAGGATTTATCAAATTTCAAAGCACTTTATGCTTTATTCATCTTTCTCCTCAAAGCAAAACCCTAGTTCATCATACCTCCTCCCCAAGAAACTCAGAATTTCTCCATTAATTCTCCAAGATAGTCCAAATTTAAGGATTCCTAATACAAGAACACTAAGAAGCCATCTCCAAAACATCAATAGGAATTCAAGATTCGAGTTTCTCATCAAAGATCATCAATTAAGGTATGTGGGGTTTGAACAAGGATAAATCTTTCATCCTTGTGCCCAAAACTATACTTTTATTACAAATTTACTTCAATTTATATGATTTTCCATTTATTTCAAGTTAGGGTTTATACCCATTATCATTATTTGCAAGATTATGAGATTTCCCATGATTTAGAGGTTGAATTACATGACTTTATTTATATTTTTATGCCTTGTGCAGTAATTTCTAGATTTTAAGTTTAATTATGAATATTTGTATGTTGACATTTCAAGCATGACTATGTTTTAAGCATCCCATGATTAGCTATTTTAAGATATTGATAAAGAAAGTTGAAATTTTGATCCAAGCTACGATAAAAATCCACATGATTCATACAATTTACGATTTAAAGCAAAACAAAGCATAATTGGTTTTCATTATAAACCCTTGTGCTGTTTTATGGTGGATTTACTAAAAGTTCTGAGCAATAAGTATGGCAGTAGTATTTAGCACCGAGTTGGGTAAGATTCCTAGGTCTCATGCCCAAGAACTATGTGCCACCATAGGTTTCTGATTTGCCCATAGAGGGCCAAGAGAGTGATCACTTTAGCTAAGGTTCTATTCCGATGGAAAGGGTAGAATAGCTCTCCCCAATGTGGGTAAGACGTTGGACTCCATGTCAGCTTACATGGTTTATGTCGGTTAGAAGAAACTCCCTGAGTCCCAAAGTCCCTATGTCCCAAAGTTCCAAGATTTCCAAAGCTCCCAAAACTTCCAAGTTTTAAAAGAAAAGAATGATAGAAAGGCTTTTATAAGACTAAGTGTTATGGCTCACTAGATTTACAAGTATGATTTGTTATACATGATTTTGCATTTCGATACTTTAGATATTCAAGTTTATGTGAGTCATATACATCCATATGCATTTACTTTCTAATTATGATGATGTTTACTTATGCATTACACCCCTATATACTCAGTACATCCTCAAAGTACTGATCCACATATATGTGTATGTGCTACATTGTCTCATAATGTAGGTTCAGGTGCTCAGTCTCAGCAGCGTGATTGATTTTTGAGCATCTCTTATACATTCCTATAGTTGGTGAGTCCTCATAGTTCGGGGACTTACTTTCTTACACTTTCAGTTTATTAGAAGATGTTTCTCATTTTATTTTCAGACAGTTTGAGTCAGCTGGGGCCTGTCCCAGTGACTCTCTAGATTTAGATAGTAGAGGTTTGTCAGACTACCAGATTTAGTATTTGGATTTCTATTTTAGTACATAGAGTTTCAATATTTGCTTTATCAGACTTTTGAGATTAGTATGATTTAGATATACCTAGATGATTCAGTCAGGTTTCCGCATATATTATGATTTTTCATTTATATTTTTCCCTATTTTGAGGTTCAGATTTAGAAAAGGCATTCAGGGTTAGCTCAGGACTACTTGTAGTTCGGAGCACCGTGTGGCATCTTGGGAACTAGATTTTGGGGCGTTACAAACTTGGTATCAGAACCTAAGGTTTAGGGAGTCCTAGGGAGTCAGACAAGTCGCGTTACATAGAGTCTTGATCATCGGTGTGAAACGCGCCACATCTATGAGCAAGAGGCTATGAAGCATTTTAGGAAAATCTTTTCTTTCTTTCATAATCCATCGTGCTTACAACTATCTCTATCTGCTATTAACTCATGCTTTTTTATGACAGAATATGCCTCCTCACAGAGATAACACCCGTAGAAACGATAACCAGCCACCTTAACCCGCAGATCTTTTGAATGAGAATGTGTCACATGCATAGTTTTGGGCTGCCTTTCAGGCATTAGCCCAAGCTGTGACAACAAATATTCAAGGTAACCATCAGGATGCATCCCCACCTCAGTAAGATGGGGACTTAGCCGCAGCTAGAATCAGAGATTTTATGAGAATGAATCTGCCAAAATTTTTTGGGTCGAAGACAGGTGAGGACCCACAACTTTATCTTGATGAGGTGAAGAAGATTACCCAAATTATGCATGTTTCTAAGGAAGAGAGTATAGAATTGGCATCCTATAGGTTGAAGGATGTTGCTTATGATTGGGTAGTGATGTGGAAAAAGAGTAGAGGGGAGAATACGGCTCCCATGACTTGGAAGATATTTTAGGATGTGTTCTTAGACAAGTTCTTCCTACTTGAGATGAGGGAAGCTAAGATAGAAGAGTTTATGAACCTGAGGTAGGGCTGTATGATAGTGAAAGTGTATTGCCGTATTGCCTTAAGTTCAACCAGTTGTTTAAGTATGCCCCTGACTAGATGGTTGACCCTAGGTCAAGCATGAGTAAGTTTGTGACCGGTGTGTCTTGGATAGTAGTTAAGGAGTGTAGGACTTCTATTCTTAATAGGGACATGAACCTTCCTAGATTGATGATACTGCTCAGCAAATTGAGGTAAAAAAAATAAAAAAGAGAAAGAGAGAGTGAATAAGAAGGCTAGAACAGGGCAGTTTGATCATGGTCAGAATAGGTCTGGAGGAGGAAATCGTTCACAGTTTCAAAAATCGTTCATCCATGCCTGTACCTTCTTCAGCCAGTTCCCCTACACCCAAAAATAGGCAAGAATAGTGGGGTAAGTCTTCCATGTCCAGATCTCAAAATAGTGTAAGCGTAAGCCCAATTATCATCCATGTGCTAAGTGTGGTATAACTTATCCTGGTGAGTGCTTGGCTGGGCAGAAGGGTTTTTTTGGTTATGGCAAGTTAGGTCATAGAATTAGAGAGTGCCTGTATACTAAGAAGGGAAACAGAGATGTTCGTCCTCAGACTCAAGCTAATAGTGCACCAGCTCCTCTAGGTTGCCCAGCTCATCTTCAGGGCATATCATCTAGTACCGGTGATGGTCAGTGCCAGAATCAGTTTTATGCTTTATCATCCCGCCAGGAACAGGAAGATTCCCCAGATATTGTGATTGGTATGCTTCGTGTATTTAATTTTGATGTTTATGTGTTGTTAGACCCTGGGTTGAGTTTCTCTTATGCGACCCCGTTAGTTGCTGTAAATTTTGAGATAAGTTCTAAAAAGATCCCTGAGCCTTTCTTAGTTTCTACCCAGTAGGTGAGTCAGTTGTTGCCAAATATATTTATAAAAAGTGTCCTATCACCGTCCTTCATAAAGTCATGTTAGCAGACCTAATAGAGTTAGACATGGTTGATTTTGATCTTATTCTGGGTATGGATTGGCTTCATTCCTGTTATGCTTCTATATATTGTCACACCTGAGTGGTGAAGTTTTAGTTTCTAGATGAGCTAGTCTTTGAGTGGTCAGGTAATTCAGTGTCTCCCAAGAGTCATTTCATATCTTATCTTAAGGCCAGAAGGTTGATTTCCAAAGGTTTTATTTACCCTCTAGTTTGAGTTAAAGGCACAAAGTCTAAGACTCCAACAATTCAGTTCGTCAATGTAGTAAGTGAATTTTCTGATGTCTTTCCAGAAGATCTCCCAAGGGTACCTCCCAATAGATAGATAGAATTTGGTATTGACCTTCTCCCAGATACTCAGCCTATTTCTATTCCTCCTTGTCGTATGGCTCCCACAGAGCTTAAGGAGTTGAAAGAGAAACTCAAGGATCTTTTAGATAAAGGTTTCATAAGGCCTAGTATTTCTCCATGGGGCGCTCCCGTCTTATTCGTGCAAAAGAAAGATGGTTCTTTGCACATGTGAATCGACTACCGTCAATTGAATAAAGTTATAGTCAAGAACAAATATCCTCTTCCAAGAATTGATGACCTATTTTATCAATTACAAGGTGAAAGTTATTTCTCAAAGACAGACCTTAAATTCGGCTATCATCAGCTTAATGTAAGGGAATGTGATATTCCAAAGACAGCTTTTAGAACCCGTTATGGTCATTTTGAGTTTCTAGTCATGTCTTTCAGCCTAACTAATTCCCCAGCAGCTTTCATAGACCTCATGAATCAAGTGTTCAAGTAGTATCTTGACATGTTTGTCATAGTATTCATAGATGATATCCTTGTGTACTCCTATAGTGAGGATGACCATATAGATCATCTTAAAGTTATCTTGCAAACTCTTAAAGATCATTGATTGTTTATCAAATTCAGCAAGTGTGAATTTTGGATAAGATTAGTATCTTTTTTCGGTCATATTATTTCCGCCGATGGCATTAGAGTCGATCCCCAAAAGACAAAATCCGTAAGGAATTGGCCTAGTGTTATCTCTCCATCAGACATTAGGAGTTTCTTGGGTCTAACTGGTTACTAGTACTGTTTTGTTGAAGGTTTCTTTGCATCCCCTATGTCTAGATTGACCCAAAAAAAATTAAGTTCCAATGGTGAGATTCGTGTGAGAAGAGTTTTTAGGAGTTGAAGACTCGACTCTCTTCATCCCCAGTGTTAGCATTACCTGATGGTACATACGGTTTTGTGGTGTATTGTGATGCCTTCCCTAGTTTCGAAAGTGGAGGAGAAGCAAGGTATGGATTCTAGTTTGGTCAAACTGAAAGAGTCAATTAAAGACTAAAAGGTAGAGGTTTTCTCTCATAGGCGAGATGGTGTGTTGAGGCATCAAAGTAGATTGTGTGTGCCATGTGTTGATGATTTGAGGCAGCGGATTATGGCAGAAGCGCATAGTGCATGATATTCTATTCATCCAGGTGCTACCAAGATGTACCGCGACTTACGGGAAATCTATTGGTGGATTGGCATGAAAAGAGATATAGTAGAGTTTGTAGCCAAGTATGCAACTTATCAATAGGTTAAGGTAGAACACCAAAGACTTAGTGGTACATTGGAAGAGTTTGGTATTACCACTTGGAAGTGGGAAGAGGTGAACAAGGATTTTGTGACTAGTTTATCCCATTCGCGTCGTCACCATGATTCAATTTGGGTTATTGTAGATAGGTTGACTAAGTCAGAGCATTTCTTTCCAGTTCACACGTCTTATACAACTGAGGATTATGCTAAGTTGTATATTTGAGAGTTAGTTAGATTGCATGTAATCCCCTTGTCTATCATCTCAGATAGGGGTACTCAGTTTACTTCCCAGTTTTGGAGAGCTTTTCAGAAGGGTCTTGGTACCCAAGTCTATCTTAGTTCAACTTTCCACCCTCATACAAATGGTCAGTTAGAGAGGACCATCCAAACTCTAGAAGATATGTTGAGGGCATGTTCTCTTGATTTCAAGGGTAGTTGGGATGAGCATTTACCATTGATTAAGTTTGCTTATAATAATAGTTATCATGCTAACATTTGAATGGCTCAGTTTGAGGCTCTTTATGGGAGGAGATGTAGATTACCAATAGGTTGGTTTGAAGTGGGTGAGGCCACTTTGCTTGGTCCTGATGTAGTATTTGAGGTCATGAAGAAAGTTAAGTTGATTAGAGAAAGATTAAAAATAGCCCAGAGTCGTCAGAAATCCTATGCAAATATGAGAAGAAGGGACCTCAAATTTAAAGTTAGAAATTTTATCTATTTAAGGATTTCACCCATGAAAGGGGTAAAGAGATTTGGCAAGAAGGGGAAGCTTAGTCCTCGGTATGTTGGCCCTTATAGAATTTTGAGTCGTATTGGGAAAGTAGCTTATGAGCTTGAGTTACCCGCAGACTTGTCAGCCGTTCATCCTGTATTCCACGTCTCTATGCTTAAGAAGAGCATTAGTGACTCCATTGTTGTAGTTTCTTTAGAAAGCTCAGATATTTAGAACAACCTTTTATACAAAGAGATTCTAGTTGAGATTCTAGATCATCAAATCCGTAGACTAAGGAACAAAGAAGTTCCCTTGGTTAAAGTTCTTTGGCGGAATCAGTCTGTTGAGGGCGCTACTTGGGAAACAGAAGTAGATATGCGAGCCAAATACCCTCATCTCTTCTCCGCAAACTCAGATCTAGCCGAAGGTACTATTCTTTCTTAATTAAGTTCTTTTCTAATCATTCATTCAGCTATATAGTTGTCCTCATGTAAGTTCACGCACTCACAGAATTACTCAGAAGCTTAGAATGATTTAGATTCAGTTGCTCAGTTCACTTCAGTTGTGCATGCAATCTTATATTCTCAGATTCCTCAGAAATTTCAGCTTAACTATCCACATTCGAGGATGAATGTTCCCAACGAGGAGATATTGTCAATTATGGCTAAATTCGATAATCGGGTAAGAAGTTATGGCTAATTTAAGTTCCAGTGGTAAAACACCGTAATTTGGGTCCTTAGCGCATTGTGAAGAAACGTAAAATCATAATTGTTAATTTCCAGTAAGACTTCGTGATTTTGGCGCATCGCAGAGAGGCCCAATTTTCCATTTGGCAATTTCCAGTGTTACTCCGCGATACTGGCGCGTCGCGCCAGTGATCAAAATGGCAAACTTAGGGGCTCCACGATGGTAGTGCATCGCGGAGAGAGCCCAATTCCCACTCATCTTTTTTCCTATGAGCCACCACAATTGTGGCGCGTCATGGTGGCCACCCAGATCGGGAAAATGTATGTTTTTCGAGTTCCATTTAAAAGTTAAAAGGGGCATTTTAGTAAATTACCCAACCTCAATCCATCGAAAAACAGAGGAGTTATCAAATTTTAAAGCACTTTATGCTTTATTCATCTTTCTTCTCAAAGAAAAACCTTAGTTCATCATACCTCCACCCTAAAAAACTCAAAATTTCTCCATTAATTCTCCAAGATAGTCCAAATTGAAGGATTCTCAATACAAGAACACTATGAAGCCATCTCCAAAACATCAATAGGAATCCAAGATTCGAGTTTCTCATCAAAGATCATCAATTAAGGTATGCGGGGTTTGAACAAGGATAAATCTTTCATCCTTGTGCCCAAAACTATACTTTTATTACAAATTTACTGCAATTTATATGATTTTCCATGTATTTCAAATTAGGGTTTATACCCATTATCGTTATTTGCAAGATTATGAGATTTCCCATGATTTAGAGGTTGAATTACATGACTTTATCCATATTTCTATGCCTTGTGTAGTAATTTACAGATTTTAAGTTTAATTATGATTATTTGTATGTTAACATTTCAAGCATGACTATGTTTTAAGCATCCCATTATTAGCTATTTTCATATTTTGATAAAGAAAGTTGATCTTTTCATCCAAGCTAAGATAGGAATCCATATGATTCATACAATTTATGATTTAAAGCAAATCAAAGCATAATTGGTTTTCATTATAAACCCTTGTGTTGTTTTAAGGTGGATTTACTAAAAGTTCTGAGCAATATGTATAGAAGTAATATTTAGCATCGAGTTGGGTATGATTCCAAGGTCTTATGCCCAAGAACTACGTGCCACCGTAGGTTTCTTATTTGCCCATAGTGGGCCAAGATAGTGATCACTTAAGTTAAGGTTCTATTTCGATGGCAAGAGTAGAACAACTCTCCCCAACATGGGCAAGACATTGGACTCCATGTCAGCTTACATAGTTTATGTAGGTTAGAAGAAACTCCCTAAGTCCCAAAGTCCCTATGTCCCAAAGTTCCAAGATTTCCAAAGTTTCCAAAACTTCTAAGTTTCAAAAGAAAAGAATGATAGAAAAGTTTTTATAAGACTAAGTGTTATGGCTTACTAGATTTACAAGTATGATTTGTTATACATGATTTTGCATTTTGATATTTTAGATATTCAAGTTTATGTGAGTTATATACATCCATATCCATTTACTTTCTAATTATGACGATGTTTACTTATGCATTACACCCCCATATACTCAGTACATCCTCAAAGTACTAATCCGCATATATGTGTATGTGCTACATTGTCTCATAATGTAGGTTCAAGTGCTCAGTCTCAGCAGCGTGATTGATTTTTGAGCAACTCTTCTACATTCCTGCAGTTGGTGAGTCCTCATAGTTCGGGGACTCAGTTGCTTGAACTTTTAGTTTATTAGCAGATGTTTCTCATTTTATTTTCAGACAGTTTGAGTCAGCTGGGGCCTGTCCCAGTGACTCTCTAGATTTAGATAGTAGAGGCTTGTCAGACTACCAGATTTAGTATTCAATTTTCTATTTTAGTACACAGAGTTTCACTATTTGCTTTATCAAACTTTTGAGATTAGTATGATTCAGATATACCCAGATGATTCAGTCAGCTTTCTGCATATATTATGATTTTTCATTTATAATTTTCCCTATTTTGAGGTTCAGATTTAGAAAAGGCAGTCAGGGTTAGCTCAGGACTATTTGTAGTTTGGAGCACTGTGTGGCATCTCGAGAACTAGATTTTGGGGCGTTACAATTGGGTTATTTGATATTCTTTGGATTGTTGGGGATTTAGCTTAAGAGTTATCATTTCCCCCAGATTTATCAGCTATTTCTTCAGTTTTTCATGTTTCTATACTACGACGTTACATTTCGAATGAGTCTCATGTCATTCGTTGGGTTAGATGAGAGGTTGTACTTCACTGAGGAGCCAATCTTTATTCTAGCCTGAGATGTTAGACTAATGCATTCTAGATATATTTTACTGGTTAAGGTCCAGTAAAAACACCATTCTATATATGAGGCTACTTGATTAAGTCCGACATGCGTAATGGCTATCCCTATATTTTCACTAATTCAGGAATTTCCTTTGCCTTTAGTTTAAGGACGAACTAGATTCTTAGTGGTTGATATTATAAGGGCTTGATTTTGTGAATTTTTTATTTCATATATTTTGACTATTTTACCCATCACTGTGGTTGCTAGGTGGTGTTTCTAGGTGTGGGGATAGTTGTCATAGTTCCCAATGCATTAAGGTGCGATTTGTGTTAGTTTGTGATTTTTTGAGGTTAAAAAGGCTTTATAGTTGACTTCAATCAACATTTGTTGTTCAGTGTATCAGATGGAAAAATGGACTGCTCCAGCAGATCTAGAATGTTGATTTTGGTTAGTATTGTGGTTGGTTTGATTTTATGGCTTTTATATTTTATTTCAACCCTCAGTTCAGAAGATCGTGAAATTAGGTCTTGGAGGTCAATTCTATGAAACATCCTCTTTTAAAAAATTTGATGTCGTTGTTGAGTTTGAAATATAGAATTTGATAGAGTAGCATAGTTCGTTTGTATTTTCAAAATTATGGATGAATCCCGAGGGGTTGGTGTAGACTTGAAAATTTTTCAGGTCCCAGCTGGCGTAACCGCTAAAGCGACACTTGGGTCACATTAGCGGAGGTCGTTTAAGCAACCAACCAACCTCTTAAATGACCTGACTCACCAATTGGGGGCCACTAAAGCAGAGCTCTGTTTGCTTAAGTGGACCTGCATCTCGTGGGTACCGCTAATATGGCACTTGACTGCTTTAGCGGTGACTGCCTAAGCAGTCAAGTGGCCGTTTATGTGGTCAAGCCTAGTAGAGTATAAGAGATCTTTTTCTCAATCTTCTCCTATTTTTGTGGTTTTGAGCTTTGGGTTAGGAGGTTTTTGGGAAAGTTCTTCTATTTTCAAGTTTGGGTAAGCTCCAAATAACTATTTCAATTATTATACTTCGATTCTCATCATCTAAAACCCGTCAAATTGTGTATTCAAAAGTGAAATTTGGAGATTTTGGCCCAAGAGGTCTAAACATGGTTTTCTTCAATTGAAACCTTATTTTTAACCCATTTTCACTTGGGTTTTCTTCTATGACTTTCTTAAATCATGGGGAATGCATTTATGAATGAAATTATTGTTTTACCCTTTTTTAAAAGAAACCTATTTTGAGGGTCCATTTTGACCCTGATTTGAAAATGGGCAATATAGGTATCATTGGATTTCCGTTTGACATATAGATTTTATATTGTATGTTTTAGGTGATTTTGACACCATTTGGGAGGGGAAATATCCGTGTGAAGGGCTTTTAGCTTGAATTTTAGCTTCATGAGGTAGGTTATGGCTTAACTTTTTTTCAGACTGGACTGGGTAGTTAATATTGATATAAAAGCTTGCTATGGGTATGAGTATTAATCATGGGAATAATGTTATTACTATTCTTTACTCGTGCGGGGGCCTATGTTGTCATTGGTGATTCGAGATGATAATTATTATGTGTGGCCCATGTGGGGGTCTTATCTGATATTATTGGCCTTGTGTATGCATTTGATTGTTTTCTTCATGGTAGAAATGCTTAAGTTGGGGTTAATGTGATATCAGTGATACCTTACTCAAATATTTCACTTAAATGGTACATGACTTATATTGACTCATGGATGGTTGTCATATTCAGTAGATTTTGAGCTCATGGGCGTGTATATTAATTGAATTTGAGATCCTAATTCTTATTTGGTTGTGAGAATTACATCATAATATATGCATACATTTATGAGATATTGGTACCATTGTGGAAAGGATGATTTTTGATAGAAATGTGGTGCTTTTACAAAATCATCTGTTGTAGCCTACGAGTTGGAGAAGAGGTATGGATATTGAGACTGGAATTGAGTATTGAAATTATATATGGATTACGAAACCCCATGGGTCCAACCTAGAAGCATAGATGCTCGGTAGGTGTATACAAAGGTTATACGATAACCTCGGACATATCACATCATCATCATTGTCACCCTCAACATATTTCATACATTATGCATATTCAATGTTGTGCTTTCGTGTTTGATTTGATGTCTATCTATTCTGTATTTTTTGTACTTGTATCCGATTTATATGATATATTTAGAACTGTTAGTGGAGATGATGTGAGCTACCGTTTAGGACTTTTTCTGCTTGCAGGTGATGTGCTCATAGTGTGTATTTATATACTTTATTTTGAACTTTACTCAGTCGGCCTCTGATACCTACAGAGCAAAAATAAACTGTACTCATCCCTACTGTGCTCCTTTTGGTGCAAATCCAGATATGAGTCTGCTACGTGGTAATTGAGTTCAGGTGGTGATTTTATACATCCGAGGTAGTGGTCACTCTATGTTTCTCAAGTCAATCTCCTACCCCATCGTATCTAGTTTATATCTTATTTGTATTCGAAATGGACTTATGTCCCTTTTTGGATTATCAGTTCTATTTTCAGACATCGAGTTGTATGTAGATTGTTCTTATAAAATGACACCATATTTTGGAATGTTTTATGGTCTATTTGATTTCTGATTTCTGCTATTACTGTGCATGAATAGTTGGACTTCATTCTAGAAGACTCTTATTTGGGTTTGGGTTAATTGCATATCATTTTGGGTGATTGACTTACTTATCAAGTCTTAGCCGTGATAAGTGCCATCATGACCCGAGTTTTTGGATCTTAACAAAAAATATCACTTTTGGTCATATTTTGTGAAAAACCTTTTAAAGAGGGATTGTATACTCATTGAATATAATGAATAAAATAGGGGTGGTGAAGAAAAACTAAAAGGAAAATTGATGTAAAATGGGTTGCAAGAAAATTCAAACAAGACAATAAGATAAGATACAAGGATGTAATTAAGAGTTAGAAAGAAAAGGAGAAGAGACTTATAAGAAAAAAATGGAAAATCTAATAATTAAAATACATTAATCATTAGATTTGATCCAAGGGAGAATAAAAATTAAACACATATAAAAGATTACTTACTCAAGTAATCAAGGGGTTCAATGAAGAGATAAGAGGGTACAAACCTAAGCTCACAAAAGAGGCACACAATATTCAAAAGCTATCTAACCTTAATGTATAAGACTTAAGACTATTTATACCTAGAACACCCCAGGTTTTTGGTCCTTGAAAATTCCTGGAAATTTTGCATTCACTGCTTTGACTACGACTTGGCCTATGAGTTGTAGGGTATCTTTACGGATCATTGGGACTAGTAGTAACATAATTAGTAAGTTTGTGTCTAGATTTTGCTCTAAGTATGAGTGGATCACTAAGAGCCGTAAGGACTTTTTATGAGTCGTTGGGTGCAAATCGTAGGATGTTGGATTCTGTATTGACTATGACATAAGGTCTTATTATGAATGGTACCAGTTAAGTCGTAGGTTTAAAAGTGGGTGGGGGTACTAGGGACTTTATTTGTTACGATTCTTGGTGATGAGTCGTAAGGAGTGTCTACGAGTCAACGGTTGACCCATAGTCAATGGCGGCACTCTTTCAGCTTTTAAGTTAAGGGCATTCTTGATATTTTCCCTCTTACCCAAATTGAAACCCACGTCTTATAATACCTTTTGGGTGTCATTATCACTTAGAAACAAATCTAAGTAACTTCTCAAACACTCCATAAGGCTCTCTAAATTCTCTCAAGCAAGTCAAGCTAGGGTTTCATCAAGTTGGTGATCCAAGGGCTTTAGAGTTGAATTCTCTCTGTGAAACTTGATATTTTAGGCATGTGACTCTACCCTTAAATTTAATATCTCTATTTCATAAAAGTACATGGTTATTTACGTGATTAAAAGTAAGGGTTTTTACATAATTGAGGGTTTTGACATGAATGGTCAATTAATTATTTTCCCATGGTTTTATTGTGCATTACTCATGTCTTAACTATGGTTTTGAACTTGTGGGAGCATGGTTATGGTGAATAAGCTAAGGGATTGTGATTTTCCAAACTTTTGACTTTTGAAGTGATTATGATCCCAACCCCATATTGTGAAGTTGTTCTTAGTTATGAGACATATGGGAATTTAACTATTCTGGAACTATTGCATTGTGATGTTGAATTGAACCTTGTGGGTTGGTGTTTTCAAAGATATTTCATAATTGAACCAAGAGGGGTTGCGAATTCCCCAAGTAATGAAATTATTTCAGCATGTTGATGTTACCTTGCAAGTATAGTTGGTATGACGATACCAACAATGTATGCCTAAATCTATATTGTGGTTCAATGAATGGGATTGTGTGATAATTGTTTTAATTGGGAATTAAAGAGAATTGTTAGCTGAGTCATGAAAGTGGAGGTCCGAGAGACCAACATTGGAAACTGTAGTTGTCAATGTGGGGGTCTATATGATCGGGTGGTTCGACTCCTTGTTGCGGTTTAACACACATGAAAGTGCACACGATCATACAAGTAATATTGTGACAAATATAGTCAGATATCGTACCCACGAGGACTATGTAACTAGTTATTCAATCAACTTTAGTTTTCAACAAGAATGTATTAAGTGCTGCAAAAGTAACCAGATCATTGTGAAGTTTTAGGTAAATTAATAAAAGAATAACAAATTGTAACATAGTAACGTAAGAAGGGTCGTAAACAATAATGATGAGAATTCCAGGGTTGAGACACTTTTAACATTCTTACAAATTCTATTCCTATCGTAGTTTAGTTGATTATCGGGTTATTGATTTACAAGGTTTATAGTATGATTATGGTCTCCCGACCTCTAATCTTCTACCTACCTGGACATTGCAACTACATCATTGAACGGGGATACAATAATCTATTTAGATGCATAAATCTATCTTCCCGCACATGAACCAAACAAGGCTTCTAGGTATATCCCTATACGAGTCGCTAATTGAAATCCCTTATTTTATAAAAAAAATAAGAACCTTGCTCCTTCATCTCTTTGTTCTATCCTATGATTCTCCTCTCGGGTTCACATAGGAATATAGGTTTATTCTAATGGTGGCCAGTCATCATAATAGTAAGCACAAGAGATTAAGAACAACCCATACGATAATTCAACAATAAACTACGATAAAAAATATCAAAGTGAAAGCTTGTTTTCGACCTCAACCCCAAAACAAGGGTGTTTAGCCACTCATGTTCATGTCAACATGAAAAATGAATAATTAAACATACCCAAAAGTAATCTTGGAATAATAAAGTTTAAAAAACCCTAAAAGAAGTTTTTAAAGTGTTTTTGCCTCTGCTGTACCTTTCCAAAGTGTTCTCAATTGTGTTTAAGTGCTAGCTTTATACTGGGATAATTTTTTGCCTGTGATGAAGTACCCCTGTGCTGTAGGGGTCAGTCCGCCAAAATGGAGCCCGCGCCACGTGATTTAGTCCACCGGAGTAGATCCCACGCCTGATCTAGTCCACCGGAATGGGGGTCGCACAACGGGCTTATCGCGACCCCTTACTGGAATTTGTATCTTCCACAGAAATTAACCCCTGAGCTCCGTGCTTCTTTACTTGCTTTCAAATAGTTCAAATGCATGTTTTCCTAGCTCCATCCACTTCTTCTCATGTCTAGAAAATCAATCTTCAAGCTTCAATCATTACTCATTTTTCGTCATGTATTTAATTGAGTCCAAACTCATCAACAATCCACCCTACATTTCTATTCATATCCATTAGCTCAAATCATGCAATTACATACCAAAAAAAATAGAAATACACATTTAAGCTCGTAGAAAAAGTCCTATTAAGGGTGAATATTAGTGCTTGGACATATAAATACGCCCAAGATCACAACTCCACCCTTAGACCCTTGTTCGTCCTCGAACAACTTCAAGCAACACTATATTCAATTAAGCTTACCATCACAACCAAGTCCAAATACTTGTGTTGGTCACTCATAAAACAAACAAAGACTCTTAGCTTGAAACATGTCAATTAACTTGTATGAACATGGGATTACTTTATTCAAACATCCTTACCTCAAAAGCGAACTTCCAATTTGTTGGCAAAATCAGTCAAGTTACTCAATCGAGAACATCATAAGTCATCTGACTATCATCCACATGCAACCTCACGACAAGAAAGTTTCCCACATCCACTCACAATCTTACAATATATGACAGAATGGGAATATAAAAAATAAATCGCTCACTCTCAAAAAATAATTCATACATGATAGACAGTGACCCATAAGCTTGACCTTAGTGTACTGCTTCACTAATAGTCAAATGTTGGGATGAAGTATCAACTAGTGATACAAGTGCAACTAGCTCAAGACTATTCACACGTAGCCAAGCTCGGGAGTTACAAAAACTCCAAGCCATGTTCATGCAAATGGCCGTGTGTGAGTGTGTAATTAATTCATCTAAGGTATTCCATGTTTTGAAGTGTGAAAAGGGTCTTTGAAGTGTAAGTTTATTACACTTCAAAGCCACCCAAGACCAAGGCTAGAATGGTCATTTTTCTTTCATTTTGTGGAGTACTATAAATAGACAATAATAGGGCTATTTCTTGGACTTAGTTCATTTTTATTATGGAAGAAACACAAGTCTTGTAATATTTTCAGAAATTCTCTCTCTTGTTCTTGAGAGTGAACCCAAAACTAGAAAACAAAGTGTAGTAACACTTTTGTTGTTCTTTGGCTAGAAACTTGGGGGTCTTGAGGTTCATGAGTTTCTCTTGATTCAATTAAGAATTTGGTGTAAATATCTTTTAGTATTAGGGTCCTAATCTTCATGTAGGGTTCTTAGATTCTAGGATATTTTGTGTCAAGTTACTATCCATCATTTTGTAATCTTGTTGTTTGTATCTTGATATAGTGAAGTCGTGTGGGGCTCTTTCGATTCACTATAGTTATGCAATCTTGTGTTATTTATCTATCTTGTTGAATATTGTCGTTGTTGCCTTGAAAACCTAAAGAAGCCGAGTGGGGCCTTTGATTCTCTAGTGATGTTGTTCTTGTTGTTCTCTTGATTTCTTGTTGTAAGTTTGATGTTTTGTATCATCTTGGGAAGCTCTTACCAAAAAGTGTGTTCTTGAATATTTTGGTCAAAAATTGGTTGTAGATCTACAAAAGATTTTACTTGTTTAGTTTGTTTCTTGTGTTAGTCTCTTCGCCACCAACACAAAAAAGGTGTGTAAATCTAAAGTTTAGCTTAATAAGAAGAGACTTGTTGTTGTGAAAACTTGAAGTGGCCTTGAGTTTGACTTGTGTTGGATGTTGGAGTGACATTGTGGTGTATTGTTGTTTTGTTATTGAAGGTGTTAATGTTGTGTTCATCTTAAAAGTTTCTCTTCATCCTATGTCTTAAAAGAGAAATAGATCCAAAAAGGTTGCAAGACAAAATTGAAAAAGTTGTTTATGAGAAGTCTTGCCAACATCACCTTTCTAGACTTGACAACCACTTTTTTCCATAAAACAAGGAACCTTGTCTTGTGGAACTATTAAGGTCAAACGTCACCTTTTGATTTTGAAAAATTTGAAAAAAAAACGTTACAAAACTTTATGTTTCCCTCCCAATAACTAGTCATCCATTACACATGATATAAAAGAACCAAGGCTTCAAGTTGATGAACAACGTATGTGGACCCGTGGCCAATGACATACTACCATGTCACCCTAGTTACTTTTCACATGATAATTAAGTTCAAATTTGGATGTTCTAGTTTCTAATTATTGATTCCTATTTTCATCTAATTGACTTGAGAACTAATTAACAAACTAGTACATTCCTACTAGCTTGTCAATTAGCCCTTTGAAGCTTTGTGTTCGTGTCAACGTTTGTTTGTGTGCTTTTATCATTTGAATACATTGTAACTCTTGGCTATGGTCCGACGAGAATTCTTTGAGTTTCAAACAAGAATCCATTCCAAACAAGAGCATGCTCATACCTTAAGGATTCACGGGTTACTAGCCAATCTATAGCACTTATGGAGCTTGAGTGTGAGTGAACCAAGAGAGTGTGAGTGGGGAGAGGTTTTAAACTAAATTATTTGTTGCTTGTATAGGTTATACATTGACAATGGAGGGAACCACATCTCAAACCATGGATTCTAATGAAATAAAGAATATGAAGGTCACTCTTGAGGCTATGACACGAACTCTTGAAAGGTTGAGTACAGAAGTAGGAGCCATAAGGGGAGAAGTAACGACTATTAGTCGGAGGTTAGAACAAGTGGAGAGTCATGTAAACTCTCACCCTTCTACCCCTCAACATATTTCCTCCAGTGGACATGATAGAAATTCCTCCGCCACCGTTACTCCTGAAACATGGCCATAATTGCCAAATCCTTCACTAGCTCCACTAAATGTCGCAAGCCAAATGGCCCATGACCCTCTAACCCGAGACTCCAATAGATCAACCCATTCCCAAACTCCTCAAGTTTCGCAAGAAGGACTTGGGCATCCAATACCTCCACTAAATCCAAACCCTCCCTTCCGAGCTCCACTAAGACAAATACCACCACCTTCACAAAATACAATTCCTTCAAATTAAGTCCCAAACATCCAAAACCGTCCTGTCCATTTTGAGGAATATGGTAGAGCAGATTATGAAGGGTATGAAGCCTTTAATAAGGCTTACATGAGGGAAGAGGAGATAAGAGGGGGACGTGTGGATCTAAGAAGATACCGAGGGTATGGAGAAAGAAGTAACCAACACCAAGAGAGAGACATAGACATCAATATTATCAAATTGAGCCTACCTATCTTTAAGGGTGAAAGTGACCCCGAGGTTTATCTTTCTTGGGAATCGGCGTACGATAAAGTGTTTCAAGTGAATGATATCTCGGAAGAAAAGAAGAGTTGTTACGCCATAGCTCACTTTGAAGGTTATGCTAACACATGGTGGGAATACGTCAAACGGTTTGGTAATGAGTTGATTGATAGACAATCACCACCATGTTTTTGGTTAAAGTATCTAATGGGCAACTGTATCTTCCCAAAAGTTATCTTCATGAGTTGTTTTCTAGGTTGTACAATTTGTGACAAGGGAATCGAAGTGTGATGTCATATTATGATGAGTTTCAACAACTCATGCTAAAGCTTTATCATCGTGGAGAACAAATTAGTCATGACATCATTTGGAACAAGTGTGGGTTGAACAAAGAGATCTCCACACATTTGATACTTCATAAGTTTGATACCGTCGAAGGTATTTTCCAAGTGGATCTTGAGATAGAAAGGGAACTTAAAGAGAGGTCGTCGTTCAAAGAAAAAGGACAATCGACCTCGGGTTGGCCAAAGGGAAAGGATATGGTTCAATCCTCTTTGGGTTGTCCCAAAAATAAGGACCAACCCACCATTACCGGCTTCCCGAGCCCAAAACAGTCCCCAAAATTCCTCCGAGGCAAGAAGTTCATAAGTATCCTAATCCTAAAGGGTTCCAATGCTTCAAGTGCCAAGGTTGGGGGCATAAAGCCAACGAATAACCTAACCAACTCAATGTAATCCTAAGGGAAGGTAGATTGTATTTCCTTGGTGAAGAAGTGGGTGCTGAAAGAGAGGAAAATAAGGCCGAGCCTCAAGATGGAGAGAAATAGAGGGTGAGCCACATGATGATGATGATGGGGAAGATGTTTATCCGCAAGAAGGAGAGTGTGTTGTTCCAAACTTTGTAGTGAGGCGTGCCATGATTAGTAAGGCAATAGATGATCCTAGAAAAAGGGAGAATCTATTCCATACTAAGTGCCTTGTGAAGGGTAGTGTGTGCACTTTGGTGATAGATAGTGGTAGTTATGCAAATATTGTTAGTGTTGCAATGGTGAACTTCTTGAAATTACCCACTACACTTCATACTATCCCTTATAAGTTGCAATGGTTTACTGAATGTGGTGAATTGAAAGTCATAAGGCAATGTGTGATACGGTTTAAGGTAGGAAACTACCCTAACGAAGTGCTTTGCGACGTAATACCAATGCAAGCGTGTCACTTGTTGTTAGGTATACCTTGGAAATATGATAGGTATACCAAACATGATGGGAGTTCTAATCGATATACACTTAAGAAGGATGGCTGAAAGGTCACACTTCATCCACTTTTGCCTTCACAAGTGAATGAGTTGCATCAAAGGATGAGAGAATTGAAAGAAAAGGGAAAGAAATCCAAAAATAAAGAAAAATAGGAGGAACCCATAGGTGGGGTAGTGGGGGTATCCGGGGATGCCTCAATATCAAATGGAAAAGAAAATATGGTGATGTTGGTTAGAAAGAAGGAGCTCTTCATGGATCATGATGAGGACACAACCATGCTTCTTTTGGCACATTGTTTTAACACTAACCCCGCTAATTCTTCTATTTCTCCTTTGATTTCTCTTGTGTTGCAGGATTATGAAGATGTTTTTCCCAAAGAAATTCCGCAAGGGTTGCCCCCACTTCGGGGTATTGAGCATAAAATTGACTTTGTGCCGGGTTCACAATTGCCAAACAAACCGGCTTATAGAAGCAACCCTACGGACACCAAAGAACTACAACGACAAGTTGAAGAACTTCTCAACAGAGGTTACATCAAAGAGAGCATGAGTCTATGTGCGGTTCCAATATTATTAGTGCCAAAGAAGGACGGAACTTGGCGTATGTGAGCGGACTGTCTAGCCATCAATAAGATTACGGTAAAATATCGTCACCCTATTCCTAGATTAGATGACATGCTAGATGAGTTGAATGGTTCTTGTATATTTTCCATGATAGATCTTCGGAGTGGTTATCACCAAATTCATATGCAATCCGGTGATGAATGGAAAACCGCCTTCAAGACCAAATTTGATCTCTATGAATGGATGGTTATGCCATTCGGCCTAACCAATGCTCTAAGTACTTTCATGCGGCTAATGAATCATGTGATAAATCTTTTTATTGGAAAGTTTGTTGTTGTTTATTTTGATGATGTCTTGGTAAATAGCAAGTCCATAGATGAGCATGTATTGCATTTACAAAGTGTCTTTGATGTGCTTAGAAAAGAGAAATTGTATGCCAATCTTGAAAAGTGTTCCTTTGGTGTTAATGAAGTTGTTTTCTTGGGTTTTGTTGTTAGTTCAAGAGGGGTCGAAGTGGATGAATCCAAGATAGACACTATAAAAAATTGGCCAATCCCACAAATCGTTGGTAAAGTAAGAAGCTTTCACGAGTTGGCTAGTTTTTATAGAAGGTTTGCCAAAGGATTTATCACCATAGCCACCCCCTTGACCGAGTTCATTCGGAAATACCAACCCTTCAAGTGGGGTGAAGAGCAAGCTAAGGCTTTTGAAGCTTTGAAATCTATGCTTCTTTCTGCGTCTTTGTTGCAATTGCCCAACTTTGATAAGACGTTTGAAGTTGAATGCGATGCTATTAAAGTAGGCATAGGGGCTGTTTTGATGCAAGACTTAAAATCCGTTGCTTATTTTAGTGAAAAGCTCAAGGGTTCTACTCTAAACTACTCCACGTATGATTTAGAGTTGTATGCCTTGATTAGAGCATTGGGCAATTGGCAACACTACTTGTGGCCCAAGGAATTTTTGATCCAGACGGACCATGAATCCTTGAAACACATACGGGCACAAGAAAATCTTAACAAACGGCATGCCAAATGTATTGAGTTTCTATAAACCTTCCCTTATGTTATTCAATACAAAAATGGTAAGGACAAGGTGGTTGCCGATGCCTTGTCTAGAAAACATGTACTTGTGTCCACTTTGTCTTCAAAGTTCATGGGTTTTTAGAGCCTAAAGTCATTGTATCCCGAGTATCCTCACTTTTCTTCTATCTTTAGGGAATGCAAAGAATTGGGTAGGGACAAGTGGGTTTCGGATAGGGGTTCAAATCCTTATGCTAAGTTTGATGGTTACTTGTTTAAAGGTAGATGATTGTGTGTACCTTATAGCTCTTGGAGAGAGTTATTTGTGATTGAATCACTCGATGACGGTCTAATGGGTCATTTTGGGATTGACAAGACCCTCGGGATATTGGAGGATAAATTATATTGGCCTAGAATGCACAAGGATGTGGCTAGGATTTGCGGCCAATGTGTAGATTGTAAGGGAGCTAAGTTTCGACTCCTCCTTCACGGGTTATATACCCTACTTACCACTCTTTCACGTCCTTGGCTTGATATATCTATGGATTTTGTGTTAGGATTGCCGAGGACTAGACGAGGTAGGGATAGCATTATTGTTGTGGTTGATCGGTTTTCTAAGATGGCACACTTTATTCCTTGTTCAAAAAGTGAAGATGCGTCAAGTGTGGCTTCTTTATTTGTTGAAAATGTTGTCAAATTTCATGGTGTTCCAAGGACCATTGTAAGTGATAGGGACTCTGAGTTCCTTAGTCACTTTTGGAAGTCAATGTGGGGTAGGCTTGGCACTAGATTGCTATTCTCTACATCTTGCCACCCACAAGCCGATGGCCAAACCGAGGTTGTAAATAGGACTTTGGGTTCTATGTTATGATCAATGGTTAAAGGCAAAATGTCTTCATGGGAGGACCACCTACCTTTGGTGGAATTTGGATACAATCGGGTTATACACTTAAGTACGGGAATGACTCCCTTTGAGTGTGTATACGACATCAACCCCCTCACCCCTTTGGATTTAACTCCTTTGCCAAGTGATCTTATGATTAGATTAGATGAAATCAAGAAGGCCAAAGCCATGAATAAATTGCATGAGAAAGTGAGGCAAAAGCTTGAGAAGAAAAATCAAGAGATTGCTAAGAAAGAAAACAAAGGGAGAAGAAAGCTTATTCTTGAACCGGGTGATCAGGTTTGGGTGCACCTTAGAAAAGACCGGCTTCCTTAACAAAGGAAAACCAAGTTTATGCCGAGGGGTGATGGTCCCTTTCAAGTACTTGAAAGAATCAATGATAATGCCTACAAAATTGACCTTCCTCCGGAATATCAAGTGCACAACACCTTCAACATATGTGACCTCTCTCCTATTGCCACGGTTGAAGATGAACATCCAATGAATTTGAGGACAAATTACCTTCAAGATGGAGAGGATGATACAAGTACAACTAGCTCAAGACCATTCACACGTAGCCAAGCTCGGGAGTTACAAAAACTCCAAGCCATGTTCATGCAAATGGCCGTGTGTGAGTGTGTAATTAATTCATCTAAGGGATTCCATGTTTTGAAGTGTGAAGAGGGGCTTTGAAGTGTAAGTTTATTACACTCCAAAGCCACCCAATACCAAGGCTAGAATGGTCATTTTCCTTTCATTTTGTGGAGTACTATAAATAGACAATAATAGGGTTATTTCTTGGACTTAGTTCATTTTTATTATGGAAGAAACACAAGTCTTGTAATATTTTGAGGAATTCTCTCTCTTGTTCTTGAGAGTGAACCCAAAACTAGACAACAAAGTGTAGTAACACTTTTGTTGTTCTTTGTCTAGAAACTTGGGGGTCTTGAGGTTCATGAGTTCCTCTTGATTCAAGTAAGAATTTGGTGTAAATATCTTTTAGTCTTAGGGTCCTAATCTTCATGTTAGGGTTCTTAGATTCTAGGATATTTTGTGTCAAGTTACTATCCATCATTTTGTAATCTTGTTGTTTGTATCTTGATATAGTGAAGCCGTGTGAGGCTCTTTTGATTCACTATAGTTATTGCAATCTTATGTTATTTATCTATCTTGTTGAATATTGTCGTTGTTGCCTTGAAAACCTAGAGAAGCCGAGTGGGGACTTTGATTCTCTAGTGATGTTGTTCTTGTTGTTCTCTTGATTCCTTGTTGTAAGTTTGATCTTTTGTATAAACTAGGTCATTCAAGGTTATAATGTAAACTAGGGGACGGGTAGGAACTATTTGGGTAAATAGTGGCTAATATCCCTAATTGTTTTAGTACATCACATAAACATTTAAATCATCAAGTTAACAACCAAATTCTTCCCTCACAAGCTTTCCTTCTTTTCTTGCTTTAGCCCTATCTTTTTGAACTCATTACACACTATGGTGGGAGTGTCATCTATTCACCCTTTTTTTCTTTTCTTTCAAATGTTTTCCTTTTTTTTCTTTTCTTTATTTTATACTCTCAACAACCACATATATCAACTTCCTACCTCAATAGCAATCTCTTGAGGGCTTCTATTTCACCATAATCCTTATTCAAATTTCTACTCCTTACTCTAATAATTTTAACTAAAGTGCTTAGGAGTTATTGGATCAAATTATGGTTAAAGAACTAAAGGAGAATAGGCTACTTATGAGGCTACCATATAAATTAGGCTATAGGTTCAACGGGGCTAACTAGGAATTGTAAAAGGGTAAGTAAACGAGGTCTAACAATTCGGCTATCAACAAAAATGCCTACATCATTTCCTAAACCCAACATTCTTTATTTCGCTTCGTAAACACACCGGGCAAGTTCTAGACATCACTATGCATGTAGAATACTAAACACTTCTCTTACTCTTGGTGCATGTTAGATTCAAGTTGGATCCATATTGTTTTCTGATCTCGCACTTTTCAAATTCAAATTTAAGCCAACAAAGTGATAATTGTACCTATTGAAATTAAGTGTCTAAAAGTAGCTCCCTTTTTTAATTCATGACATGCTTCTATTTCAAAACACATATGTTCTAATTTAATCAACCACATGGCCCAACACAAAGCATTTCTCCTTATAGTTGTGATTCGGTTTTTATCACTTCTCAATTTCCTATGACTAACTCCCCTTAAGATGATCGTCATCCATCCATCATAGGGGAGGGAACCAAACTATGACTACTTATTAAGAATTGCCTTGAGGTCCGAAACAAAAATTTTACTTCTAATTTTAAAACAAAAGTACTACTAAGCGAAACAATAAAAACCAAACTACTACTTAGCAAATTTCATTAATACTAACTATTACAGACCGTATAGTTCCGAATAGCTAGAATGGATGAATCCCACATATAAAAATGAAAATAAAAATATCCGCACAAATAAAACAATAAGAGTACAAGGAATGAGATACCACCACCCCACATTAAAATAAAGCATTGTCCCAGTGCTTGCAAAGTAAACCAAGTATGAGGTAGGGAGCAACTCCCTAGTTACATCTCGTCCATGTCATCATCAGATTCTAGACTATAAGTTACAGCTCTAAGGTCATCTACATCTGCCTCCTCTGACTCCAAATTTGAATCACGCAGCCGACGTTCTTCGTTAGTAGACACATCATCATCAACAGGCTCCACAAAATTAGGGCCAAGCTGCAACATGGTCCTCGCATGATGACCACCAGGATAGTCCAACTCTACACCTCTAATCTCTTGCTAGGTGGATAGACGTCCACCAATCCACAAATAAAACATCTGTATCCCATACATCCGGGCAGTGATCTCGTCATTTCGAGTCTGACACTCGGGCATAGTCTTTGCAAGACCATGAGTTGCACTCCCCTTAGTACGGGATATATCTACAGGGAGAGTGTCCACAGACGACCTACAGTCCAATGCCTTCTTCTCTACACCCTATTCTCGTAGGAGCCTTGTCAGTAAGCCTCCAAAGCCATACCTTTGATCTAAATGGAAGCGCGTCTTTTTCATAGCCGAGAAAATCACAACACCTACATTCACATCAACATCATCACGTATTAAGGCATAAATAAGGCATACCCTATAACGTGTCACATCAGTCATGTGAGTTTTCTGTATGAGACAAGTGTAGATACTCTTTGCCCAAATGCGTGCCTCCCTGTTCATCTGACTGAAGAGGAATGCAAGGTGAATGTCGCTGTCCTTATGACGTGTCCATCTGGCCATCTAGTGGTTTTCGCATAATAAATGGCGGATATTGGTGTATGGTGGTTCAATATACATCAGTTTTAGGGGCTCAACATCAACTTCAGGCACACTGAGAAGGACATTCAAAGAATGTGCAGTGAAAATGACCACCTGGCCTCGTATTTTAACCTCTGAGTCCCTCTCCTGTAGGTCGTTGTTTGTGTAAAACTCCCTAACAAGGCTCAAGTTGCAGTCATGGGGTTGCTCAAACAAGAAGTTTATATGTAGATCCTCCATCCAGTGCACCATGTTGGGAAACTCTCTCAACAAGCTCTCCTTGTTAATGAATTGATCTGCTGAATACTTAGACTCATCGTGCCTTGCATACCACTTTCGTCCAGCCTCAACAACCCATCTAGTGCCATACCTCCTAGCTTGCCTATGTGGTAGAAATAAAGGTTGGGGAACACTACCAGTTTTTCTATTTCTTTTGCGTGCCAGCTCAAAAAGTTCAGCCATGGCCATGCCCTTTAGTTATCGACTACACGTATCACCTATTAATCACAATATTCAGCAAACATATCAAACAGGTCACCTATTTTGAATTATCAAACACTAAGATTGGGGAGAATGGTTAGGACACCCACACTTAGTTGCTAGTACAGGTGCGTGGGTATGAAAACTAGGGTACTCAGACTTCCCCTCAAATATCAATTTGCATAAGAACAAATCCCTACATAATTAACAAAATAAACTCAACTTGCTTTCAATTTATAACTCTTATATTCCACCTCAGTTCATCAAACACAACTTTATATTTACACATTTCAAAATTTCACAGGACCACACCAACATTTTCTTACAAATATTCACACTTCACACTTTCGCACAAGTGCATGCACATATTCAACATAAACTCAGTCCAGTAGTACACCTATCACAGCATTAAAGCAAAAACTAACTCAGTCCAGTAGTACACCTATCACAGCATTAAAGCAAAAACTAAGTGTGGAGATTTGTAAACCACCCCACACTTAATTGATATCATGGTAGTGTAACTAGACCACCTTAAGGTACTTTCCCTTATCATAAAGTACACCATACATGCTAATTTAGGTGTCACTACACAACCCACATTTTTCTCTACATATTTTTCTATCATAAATTTAACACATACATGCAATATTCCCTCCCCTACGCTTGATCTCATGTCGTTTGACCCGACACAGTTTACGGAAGAAAGATTTTTTGTTTTTTGTTTTTCTTGAATTTGTGATCCAAACTATATAGACATTTATCTTGCTGTAAATAATCTCATTAAGAGTAAAATGCAAAGTTTAATGTTAATATTAATAAACAGATAGTCGGTGCACTAAAACTTTCGCTACGTATGGACATAAGTCTAGAGTTAAATTATTTCTATATATAAATAATACTTTTTTATATAGACTAAAAGGACAGAGTAACACATAAATTGATAGAGAGGAAATATTACTTCCTATGTAAGCAAATGACAAGCAAACTTGAAAGTCTATTTCAAACTATTTTTGCACACTTATTTCTATATTTAACCAAAATTTGAATACTACATTTTTCACTTATATAACAATAAATCATACCCGAACCACATAAGTGGCAAAGCAGTACACTTGCTTTCCCATATTCTTACTTATTTTTAATTATGAATATTATAAGAAACCTCCAATATTCCATTTATATGATTATTATGATCAATGAGCAAGAACTGCTCAATTTTTTTTCTAGAAATTCAGACTATGTTTGAATTGTAGAGAACTTGATTTCATGTTTTTTATTTACATTAAACAGTAAAATGAATGTGTACAATCCTGAACTATTTATTTAGCTGGTTAAATAGACAATAAAAGTTCAACCCAATTAATTACTGCCTGGTGGTTGAGATAACTTTGCTCTATTATTGCATCAAGAAAAGAAAGTTAATTAAAGTCAGGGAGAAGTTTTTCCAACAAAACGGTGGTTTATTATTGAAGCATAGAATATTTACTAAAGAGGGTGGTGTGGAAGCAACAAGAATTTTTACAGCTGAAGAGCTCAAGAAAGCTACAAACAATTATGCCAATGACAGAATTCTTGGTCGTGGTGGCAATGGGATCGTATATAGAGGTGTGCTACGTGATACTCGCATAGTTGCCATTAAGAAATCAAGAATTGTGGATGAGACTCAAATTGAGAAGTTTATCAATGAGGTGCTTATTCTCACTCAAATTGACCATCGAAATGTGGTGAGGCTCTTTGGGTGTTTTTTGGAAGATGAAGTTCCTTTATTGGTTTATGAGTACGTCTCCGAAGGAACTCTCTGCGAGCACATTCACAACCAACGTAGAGCGGGCTGGTTAACTTGGCGAAACCGTTTGAGAATTGCAGAAGAGATAGCCACTACACTTGCTTACCTTCATTCATTTGCGTCCATGCCTATAATTCATAGAGACGTTAAGTCTGCCAACATATTGTTGGATAATGTTTACACAGCTAAAGTGGCAGATTTTGGAGCATCAAGGTTAACTCCTCTAGATTAGATGCATGTGGCAACATTGGTTCTAGGGACATCAGGGTACTTGGGTCCAGAATATTTTCGCACAAGTCAATTGACAGAGAAAAGTGATGTTTACAGCTTTGGAGTAGTTTTGGCAGAACTTTCAACAGGGTTAAAACCTATTATTAAAGCTAGAAACGAAGAGAAGAATTTGGCTGACTATTTTGTGTTGTCCATGCATAAGAACAGCTTGTTTCATATAATTGGTCGTCGTGTTTTTCGGGAAGAGAGTCTTGAGCAACTCCAAAAGATGGCTAAGCTGGTGAAGAACTGCCTTAGGCCGCATGGAGAAGATAGGCCTACAATGAAGGAAGTGGCTATTGAACTTGAAGGTTTGAGAAAGATGACTGGAGACTCTTGGTCTATAATCAACATGGACAGGAAGAGAATGATCAGGATGAATTATCAGATCTTTACACAGTTCAAATTAACTCTTATGGAAATACCCCCAAATCAGACAGTTCTCGTATAATGCATCATAGATACAGTCCAAGTTGATCCAAAATCTAGGTCACTAATAATGGCATTAGGTTATCCCTATGTTGCTTCCATAGTCAATGTTGTAATTAATGTAGGTTCCTTTCCTTTTTCCTCTATATTTAGATTTTCCTTTAACTTTCAGGGGTTTCTCTTTTTCTTCATTTAGTGTGGAGGCATGAAATAAAGAGCTACAAATTAAACTCAAATCTATTTAAGATAGAGAGTTGGAGATCTTCGCAGATCATATATATAGGACCTTTTGATGGTAAGTGCTTCTTTTTTCTTTTATTGCATATTTCAACTTGACGAATGAAGGGGAGCCTTGGAGTAACTGGTAAAGTTGTTGTCATGTGATCAGAAGGTCATGGGTTCAAGCCTTGGAAACTGCCTCTATGCAAGGTACGACTGCGTACAATACACCCTTGTGGAGGGGCCAGTGGCGGAGCTAGGATTTTCACTAAGGGAGTTCAGAAGTGAACATACGAATTAGCCGAAGGTGGTTCAACATCTACTATAGAAACATAAAAAATAATTTTAACCTTACATAAATAGTATAATTTTCCATTGAAGGGGGTTCAACATCTACTATAGAAACATAAAAAATAATTTTAACCTTACATAAATAGTATAATTTTCCATCGAAGGGGGTTGAACCCCCTCGTCCAAAGGTCGCTCCGCCACTGGGTGGGGCCCTTCCCCGAACACCGTGCATAGCGGTAGCTTTAGTGCACCGGGCTGCCCCTTTTTTTTTTTTTTTTTTTTTGCAATTAGACGAATCATTTGAAACAAACTGTGGATAAATTTTATTCAAGACCTACCTTACCTCAAAATGTGACTAACAGAGTAGACCATTAGATAATAGAATACATGAAAAAAGTCATGAAGTTAGAATACATGAAGAAAGTTATGAAGTAACATGTCAAACACTTCCCCTTTATTGATAAAAAACTGAAATGTAAATAGATAAATCATTGCTCAATTTCACTTTTCAGTTTCCAATCTAATAATGGTAGGACTCGAAAAAGACGACTTAATAACTTCTTAAGCATTTGGGAATCAGGAACCTAAGATTTCAAATCAGGTTATTCGGATGCCCAGGATTATGTTAGTATGATGTACACTCCTAGTCACTCCATACTCCTAGTAGCTGTTTGACATTGATTTTGTCTTTGTTTTTGTTATTTTTTCAGGTACAAAATGTATATTTAATAATAAGAACTTCAACACTAAGTTCAAGAACAACTTCAAGAACTACAAAGAAGTTTCAACTACTTTAAACACAAGTTCAAATGATGTATGAACTAAGTTTCTACTATTTTCTAGAAAACCAATAAAACCAACTTAAAGAAAGAGATGAAGGCAGAAATGATAGAATCAAGTCCACCAAATTCACGGTGTGTTCTTAAGGAATTTATTCCCCTCAAGTACTAAGGTTAATAGAATATATCCTTCCAAGATAAAATGATCCACTTCAGAAAATAGTGGTACCTCAAATTTTCTGAACAACGAACTCACTCAACAGTTTGAAGATCACACTAGTGTTTTAAGAAGAAGATATTTTTCAACTCAAATTTTCGTAACGAAGCAATGCACTATTTTGAAAGGACACCTCACCTGCTGGATCTACCCGTGCAGGTCATGTTTTGGCGCAAATCAAAATATTCTGGCTTGGCCTGCGTCCAACCTGCGTACGCAGGTCGTTATTTCGTTCTGAAACAGTGCCTCGAAGGGTGATGTCCTTGAATTTTTGGATTAAAACTTTACTAATTCTCAAGTTTCAAATAAATTTTGCCCAAAAAATAATCTCTCAATTGTTTGAATCCAAATCCGAAGTTGAGCAACGACGGTCCAAGGCATGTCTTGTTCTTGCCTCACTATTCACATGTAGGAATGCTTCTCAATAGAAGCATAAGAAATTCCTTTCTCCCACCAATGTGAGAGAACTTTACTTCCTTAAAGTGAAGACTAAATTCATTTTTTTCTCCGTGTATTTCTTCCATTTTTCATTCACATATACACTTAGAACCCGATAGTTTTACCTATATTTTCTTCTTGACTATATTTCTTTCGTATTCTCTTTATATTACATGATCACCATAAACAAATTTAGATTACGAAGTAGAGATTATTGCTTTGAGTGTAAACTCATTATACATATTGATTTGAGAAATGCAAGCAACGTACCAAGATTGACTTAAATAACTTCCTTGTTGGACTCAATTCAAACTTCTGATAAGCCCCCGAATTCATCAAACACACTCTATAAGAAGAAAGAATATCACATTTATGTTATACAGCATAAACAAATGGAAGAGAGGATCTAGTGTTCAACACTGCCACTGCAAGGGCAATTGATTGGGTGTAGGATAAAATAAACAGCGCAAACAAGAGGAGAAACTTTGGTCCTCCTTTTGTCATATTGCACACACATCAAAGGAACCCAAAGTATTTACCACTATAAGAGGATTGAATTGATTCTTGACCTTGAGATATAGGTTTGTATTGGAATGTACCAGAGAACAAGCTAGAGTTTTCCGCAAATTCAGATAAATTTATTTTGATGTTATAAAAAAACATATGATTCGCTAAATGACTCGATGGTTAAAGTTCACCTCATGCTAGTTTAATACTAGTTTGTGTTAGAATTGAAAAGGTCTTGTTGGAATCCATGGAGGATTATCATTCTCATTCTCACAAAGCTGAAGCTTCAACTCCAAAGACCACAAAGGTCCTTTCTAGAACTTGTCAAACTCTTGATCCATCACACACGTGTATGGATAAGAGAAATCACACATCAACAAACTAAAACAAATAAATTCAGCTTGGATCACAAATTAGGCCGAATAGACAAGAAACGGGTACCAACAACAATTCAGCACACAAGACAAAAGTCCCAAATAGTTAAACAAGACATATAGTGTATAGATTCTTTTAGTATTGCAAATCATATTAGTAGTTTTAGGATAGCCAATTTAAATAGGACGGGTGTATAACTTGTTAGCATGGAATATTTTTTTTCCTTTTACTAACTTGTATAAATATACTTGATTGTCAAGCAATAAAAGAAAGAGAATAAATATTCCTAATTACTGTCTCTTATTTTCTACATGGTATCAGAGTAGTAATCACGTTCAAATCACCCTTTTGTTCATCAATTCTTATCTACAATGGCATATGTAGTCACTCCCACACCTACTTCTGATTCATCCTGTCAAACCACACCAGCAATAGATCCCACTCATGCCTTCTACCTTCATTCTTCAAATTCACCTGGAATAAGCTTGGCGAACACTCTTTTTTATAGAAGAGGGTATCAGAGTTGGAAGAGATTAGTGCTTACAGTATTGTCAGCCAAGAACAAACTTGGTTTCATCAATAGTGCTAAGGCTGCACCAGATCCTAGATCACCAAATCTTTATTTTTGGAACAGATAAAATGATATGGTAATCTATTGGCTTCTTAATTCCCTTTACAAGGATATAACTGATAGTGTTATTTACTCCAGGACTGCCAAAGATTTATGGCTCTGTTTAAAGCATAGATTTGGGCAGTCTAATGAAGCTAAGTTGCAGGGTATTTTGCTAAACTTAAAAGACTTTGAGATGAGCTTGAATCTCTGAATTATGGTGTTAAGTGCAGTTGTGTGTGCACTTGTGAAGGAAAGTTGAAGCTAGAAGTCTCTAGAAGATGAAAAACTTATACAATTTTTTATGGATTTGAATAATATCTATGCTCAGGCTCAGGGAAATATTTTGATGATGAATCCCTTGCCTAATATTAGTGTTACTTATTCTCTAATTCTATATGATGATAAATCAAAGGAAAAGTTATATAAGTCCACTGATTCCAACTGATTCTTTCTCTATCATGGTGAGCAACATGAATCAGTATAAGTTTGCTAAGAAAATTCAGAGATCCCCAAACCCTATAACCAATTCTGGATCTAGTTCTTTTAACTCTTACCCAAGAATGAATAATTATCCACGACCACCAAGGTTCACAAAAGCAAACCAGAAGAATCAGAAACTTAAGGTTAAGAAAAAATATAATCCTAATGTGTCTTTTGACTATTGTGGTAAGACAGGTCATATGGATGATAATTGCTTCAGGTTACATGGTTTTTCTCAAGATTTTTAGTTTACCAACAAAGGGAATCAGCCATAAATCAGAGAAAATAGTGTGATAACTGTAGAAGAAAGTGAGAATGAAAACACAATTGACATGGATCTCGTCAACAACACATGACCAAAGAACAATTCAAATATTTCATTCAGATGGCTAAACAAAAATCCACAGAAGGATCAAACATGAACAAAATAAGCTAAAGTTCATTCTAATGTAGTGGTTGGTACTATTCTCAAGTACTCAGGGAATTGTTTTTCAATTTTTAATACTAGTATTTGGATAATAAATGTTAGTGCTTTGAGCATATGTGTTTCAATTCTAGTTCTTTTTCTTCTATGACTGATCTTGCAGTTTCTATCAATATCACTTTACCTGATTCTTATTTTATTCTTGTCACCCGTATAGCTAATGTACAAATTCCTTATGGTTTAACATAACATAATGTTTTGTATGTTCCTAGTTTCAAGTATAACCTACTGTCAGTTCACAAGTTCAGTATTCAATACAATAACATTTTATCCTTCAATTCTGATGGTTGTGTCTTGCAGGGCCCTTTAATAAAGAGGCCACAAGCTTTTGGTCGAGTAAAAAAAAGGTCTCTGCTAGCTCCAATTCACTCCTAAGAAGTCTAGTGATATCCAAGACAATCACAAAGTTTCCCAAACATTTACCAGTTTTAGTAGTTCTATGTTTAATCCTGTTCCAGCTTCTTTTCTAGTACGTTTCAATGCTAACTCTGATGTAAAATTATGGCATGTAAGACTTGGGAATTTTCTATATTCATCAATGAAAATATCAGTTTCCTTATTGTTCCTCCTAATTGTGATTGTCATAGTGAAATTTGTCCCCTAGCCAGGCAAGCTAGACTCTCTTTTTCTATAAGTCACATCAGTTCTAAATTCATTTTTGACTTGATTAATATAGATACATTGGGTCCTTATAAATTACCTACTTATAATAATTATAAGTATTTCTTGACTATGGTGGATGATTACAGTTGAGGGACTTGGACATAGTTGTTAACCACTAAAGGGAATGTATTTTTAGTTATTCAATATTCTTACAAATGATTAAAAGACAATTTGGTGAGAAGGTGAAAATTATTAGATCTGATAATGCTACAGAATTAGGAAAGAATACTGCAGATTCCAATTTTTTAGTTCTCAAAGGATAATACACCAGACTTTATGTGTTGCTACCCCACAACAAAATGGGGTAGTTAAGAGGAAAAATAGACATTTGCTGAAATTGCAAGAGCTCTAATATTTCAATCCAAAGTTCCCATGATTTATTGGGGTGAGTGTATACTTACAACCACCTACCTGATAAATAATCTGCCTTTTAGAGTTCTTCAAGGTAAAACACACTATGAAATTTTATTTGGCAAGTCACCATCCTATCAGTTGTTATGATTTGGTTGTTTGTGTTTTGCAAATACCCTGTCATATAGGAGAGAAAAATTTAATCCTAGATCCATTAGGTGTGTATTCTTAGAGTATTCAAGTGATTAAAAGGGATACAAACTTCTTGACTTATCTTCTAAAAGATTCTTTGTGCCTAGAGATGTCCAATTTTTGGAAGATTTTTTTCCTTTTATTGATGATTATTCTCATATTCCTTCTTAAGTTTTTCCTATTCCTACATATCATGATCATTCCTTCACTTCTTCTTATCCTACTTCTACTTCTATAGATTCAACTCCTAGTTCACCGTCTTCTCGTTCTCCTCTCTCATCTGGTTCTCCTATTTATCCATATTCTGAGTCATCTATACCAGTCTCTTTTAAATCACCATCCTCACCATCTCCTAGAAGATCTTAAAGGACTAACATAGGCAATCTACCTTCTAATTTGAAGGATTATATTTGCAACATTGTTTATCTTAGTGATATTATAAACTCATGTTTTGTTGTCCCTTCTGCCCCCATTTTCTTGTCAGTTTTGACTCCTCCTCTCAGTCAGGTTGTTCTCAATTTTGTTCCCTTAATTATTGAACCTAACAGATGTTCACAAGCTTGTACACCCTGGTTGGGTTCAAATAATGAACGATGAGATTGATGTTTTGTTGCTTAATCAAACATGAGAGGTAGTTAGTTCATTTACCACAGGGGAGAAAAATATTACCTTGCAAATGGGTATATAAATTTAAACAACATGCAAATGGTTCTCTTGAAAGATTAAAAGTTATATTGGTGATTCAAGGAGATATTCAAATAGAAGGGGTTGATTTCAATGAAATCTTTTCCCCGGTGGTCAAAATGACCACCATCAGATGCATTTTGGTAATTACAGCCTAGAAAAAGTGGGATATTTCACAATTTGATGTGAACAATGCCTTCTTGCAAGGAAACATGCAAGAAAAAGTCAATATGAAGTTTATTGCTGAATTAGAGCCTCATCAACCCAACATGGTTTGTCGACTTAAGAAGTATCTATGCGGACTGTAGCAAGCCTCCAGACAATGGTATGCCCGGCTTGCATGAGCATTAAACTTCAAAGGTTATACAGCTTCTCTTAATGACTATTCATTGTTGTTGAAAAACTCAGGAAAATCTATTTCAATTATTATTGTCTACGTTGATGATATTTTAATCACAGGAAATACTACTGATGAAATTAAAGAACTCAAAGTTTTCCTTTAAATCGAGTTTAAAATTAAGGATCTCGATACTTTACATTATTTTTTAGTTATGGAGGTTCTTCGAAAGAATAAGGAATCATTCTAAGTTATTGAAAATATACCTTGGATCTCCTTAATGAGTTTGATGTTTCTCATCTTCCTTCGACTTCGTCCCCAATGGATCCGACAATAAAATTCCCTATAGAATCAACCAATCGTATGTCAAATCCAATTCTTTACAAATATCTCATTGGAAATATTAATTATTTAACACACGCAAGACAAGATTTATTCTTTGTCGTCTTGACTCTCAGTCAATATATGCAAAAGCCTAATCTTGATCATTACAAAGCATCTTTAAGAGTAATCAGTTACCTGAGAACTTACCCAAATCAGGGGTTATTCCTTAATGCTTCTTTATTTTTCTCTCTTCATGATTACTGCGACGCCGACTGGGTTTCTGGTCAAACTACATGTCGGACAGTTAGTGGGTCCTTTATCAACTTAGGTGGTTTACCAATTTCTTGAAAGTCAAAAAAACAATCCTCTATTTCTATTTTATCTGCAGAAGTCGAATATCACGCAATATGATGATTGGTGTCTGAATTGACTTGGTTAACGAGGTTAGTCACTAATCTATAAGTTCCTCCACTAATTCCTATTCCGATTTACTCAGACAGTCAATCCTCACTTCATATTGCTCGAAACTCAATTTTTCACAAATGAACAAAACATATCGCTCGACTGTCATTTTGTTCGTCGGCAATACCTCTCCAGCCTAATTTCTCTATCTTTTGTCCCTTCCAAGGATCAAATCGTTGATATCTTCACAAAATTTCTAGCTGCCTCCTCATCATCAGAATTTATCCAAGTTGGGTGTTATTTTTCTCCCCTCCAACTAGAGGGGAGATGTTAGAATTAAAAAAGGCTCATAGGAATTCATAGAGGATTATCACTCTCATTTTCACAAAGCTGAAGTTCCAACTCCAAAGATCACAAAGGTCATTTCTAGAATTTGTCAAACTCTTGGTCTATCACACACGTGTATGGACAAGATAAAGCACACATCAACAAAAAACAACAACCAAATTCATCTTGGATCACTAATTGGGCCAGATAGACAAGAAACAAATAAAGCAGCCCAACAACAATTCAGCACACAAGATAAGAGGCCCAAATAGTTAAACAAGACATATAGTGTATAGTTTCTTTTAGCATTGTAAAGCATATTATAGAATATTCTTGTTCTTTCCACTAACTTGTATAAATATACTTAATTGTCAAGCAATAAAAGACAGAGAAAAAAAAATCCTAATTACTGTCTCTTATATTCTACAGTTTGTCAATCAAATAAAGTACAAAGGTTAGATCAGTGCCAGTCAATCCACACTCAAATTCGAATCATAAAATATCTCACAATATTAATAATAGATTCACTAATTTCAAAATGCATTGGGTGAACAAGCAAAAGGTCCAAGTAAACAACTATACAACTGCAATTGATTTCACAGCCCAATGTTCATAAGAGATGCAAATTCCCCAGTAGATGAATGAAAGATTGTCCTGTGGGACTTCACTAAGAAAAAACAAAGAGAAAGTAACATCACAAATAAATAAAAAATTGGCACTAAGAAGGAGAGAGAGAAGAAACTAAAAAATTTTACCCCAAAATTGATACAGTTGAATTTGTATGAGGTCAAGAGTATGTTGTCGCATGACTTATGGACTCAAAGAGAATTAAAAAATTGTACAGAGTCTCCACCCAATTTTTAAGTTAAATAAGGAAACTTTTTAAATTATTAACACGTGTGATTTATGTTTCAGTCTACGAAAACCAATTGAGATTCTAGGTAAGGGTTCAAATTATCCTGAAGAAAAAAGGTTAGGCACCCTTCAGGATCCACAAATGTGGAACCCGGCTAGACTAAAATTATCAAAGAGGAGGAGGTATATTTAAAATTATGTAAAAAGTTATGTATTAAGTATAAATAATTCTTTTGAAAAAAAATATAAATGTTTTAAAACTATGTAAAGGTATATGTATATTAAATATATAAATAAAATATATTATTATAAAAATATGTCAAAGATATGTATAAAAATGTATAAATACATGTGAAAAGAAAAGTATTTTATGTTGTGTGAAAAAAAAATATATTTTGATGTGCCAATTAAAGAAAAAATATTTACAAGTAATATTTTTTATCTGATTAAAATTACAGAGAAAAGTAAAATTTATTTTGAGAAGAAAAGACTACATAATATGTGAATTACTTGATTAACTTAATTCTTTTATGTAAGTCTATTAAAATAATATATATGTTTTGTCGTAAAAAAGTATAAACAAAAGTATATTAGTATATGTATCTAAAGAAAAGATAAAATTGAATAAAGAAAAACTTGTTCTAAAGAAAAAGACTACGTAATATTTTTAGTGTAAAAAGTATAAATTATTTGATTAAATAATCTAAGTCAATCTAATATTTTTATATAAATATTAATGGCCTAAATTTTCCTAAACGCGTGGTGAAGATTGCGTAAATAAAAAATATCCTGCCCAACACCCCAAAAATAAAGTTTTCACTATGATTAACATTTGTACAAGTGTAAGAATATAAAAAATATAAACACATAATTTAAAGTCTTCTTTGAATATCATTCCCGACAAGTATTCCCAATAACCTGTATAAACATTTGTGATAAAACATAAATAATAAATAAATAATAATCAAAATAAATTAAAAAGTATGTGTGCATATACATATTTTAAAATATAATTTTTTGTTAAAAAGTGGGCTCAAATAAAGTTTTGAATATTATAAAGATTTCGTTATCGTCCAAATTTATTTATTTATTATTACGTATTTGTATACGTAATGTCCATCTTTACTTAGGAAAGGCCTCGAAAACTGACGGGGGTTTCTATAGTGGCCATGTGTCGACACTTCATATAAACTAATAAATTTTTTAAAAAAATTCCGTCTTTCTTAATGGGATGGCCTCAAATATCCAGACGGAAAAATAATTTCATTGGCCATGTGTCGCCCTTTGATATAAATACTAAATTTGAAAATGTAAAGTCCGTCTTTGTTGATCAATCTTATTTTTTGCCGTTAAGGTGGAGAACTGAACCAAGAATTCTCTTTCTTCATCATGAATCGAATCACCGTTAGCGATCTAGGATTCTATTTTCTCATCAATCCAATCCCTGTTCACATTTTTTCTTTTCTTATCAATGAATAGATCAATGGAATGGCCTCAAATATCCAGACTGGGAGATAATTTCATTGGCCATGTGTCAGTCTTTGATATAAATAGTAAATTTAAAAATGTAAAGTCCGCCTTTGTAATAGGTGATCTCAAATATTCAGACGGAAAGATAATTTTATTGACCAATAATAGAATAATGTCCCAAAGACAATAAAGGCAAAGAAGTCAACATCAATAATCCAGGATCATCTAGATAAACAACGACAATCAGAATACATAACTAGAACTACAAACAATCAATAAAACACTGAAACAGTTTAATTAGTAACATGGTAGCCAAGATCCCATCATCGAAAAATCCATCGGAGTTGAAACTTCAACGAAAAAAAAAAAGATAAGGATCAACAAAAGATAGAAAAATTTATATACACAGATGTACAAAATGCAGTCAGTAGCAACAAAATAAAACTTTAATGAATAATGGACAGATCCATCAAGATCT
The DNA here is from genome assembly GCA_030864215.1 of Capsicum pubescens. NCBI lineage: Eukaryota > Viridiplantae > Streptophyta > Magnoliopsida > Solanales > Solanaceae > Capsicum > Capsicum pubescens. The sequence continues at coordinate 216,347,747 of CM061547.1, read as the reverse complement.
ACAACAGTAACACTGCTAATGGGAAATAAGGGTCTGAAATAATGCAGTAGTGGTGCGGCTGGTGTCTGGCATCTTACCCGCTGGTGACCAATTCAGGCGAGGCGGTAAGAAGAGAGAAAAGAAAAAGGGGCGGCGCAGTGGTTCACTGGCCACGGTATTCTCCAGTGACGATGGTGCACGGCTGGAGGTCGCTGTTTGTGGATTGTTGGGTGACGAGAAAGAGGTGCAGCGGTGGTAACGGGTTGTCATCGTTGGTTGCCGGCCGTCCGGTAGCTAACCGGCGGCAGCTGATAGTGATGATAATTTTGGTGAAGAGAGAGGAAGAGAGAGAAAAGGAAAAAGAGAGAGAGTGAGAGATATCTGATGTATCATATTTCTGTTATGTGTATGTTGTGTTTTTCGGTGTTGATGTGTGTGTGGGTGTGTATATATTATTATTTTTGAAAGAATTGTGTGGTTCTCTCTTTTTTAAGGGGAGAGTGTAAGAAATAAAATCTACCCTTTGAATTTTTGTCCTTCTTTTTGTTTGTAATCATTATACTGTGTAAAATTAACTAATCCGATTTAGTGTTTGTAGATCGTAAAAATATAAACATTAATTTGTAATTATGAAAAAATATAAAAAATATTGAAAATATTGAAAGAATGTAATTAATTTAAAAAATATTATAAAAATATGATGTTATGTCATGTACGTGTATATTTTGTGTATTTATTGTGTGTAAATGCATATTTAAAAAGAAAAAATAATAATAAAATAAAATATCAAATCTACTTTTTCCAAACATATCTCTCAAATTATGGATAGTAGGTGAAGAAAAAATCCAGTGTCATAATGATGACGAGATCTTGACTTGACTGAATTGTTGCTATATGTATTAAAATAATTGACTCGACACAACTTTTACAGATTGCAATAAATATGCAAAACTATAGTTATTGATATGTAATTACAGAAAAATAAAAAGAAATATTGAAATTATTGAAATGTAATTAATTTGAAAATACTGTAAGAAATGTAACGACGCGTCGTGCACATGTGCGGATGATTATAAAATATTAAAAACGATAATGAATTGATAAAAATTCCAAAATAAGAAAAATATTAATAAATTATGAAAAGTAAAAATGTGACAACAAATTGATTGAAATCTTAAAGTAAGGATGATTATCAATAATTTGTCAAACAATTGTAAAAAGATGTGAAAATTATATTTCGTGCCCTTTAACGATCAAGAAGCCTGAAGATGTCAATTTTAGGCACGGGGAGCAAAAATTGGGTGTCCACAGTTGCCCATTTTCATTTGAGAACGTTGTAGAAGTCTTCAAATGAAAACGTAGACGTGTAGCCAATTTTTCTCGACAAAAATGATATATATTTTTTGTTTTGGAAGAAAATTCGATCGAACTCTAATTCAGAGTTGCCTACATACCTCGAGTTGTATGAGGGTCAGGTTGGGTGTAGATCGAAAGAATATGCAATTTGTTTCTTGCCTTTTTATTAGGGGCGAATAATCATGTGAAATGGTTATTGAGAGGAGAACTGTTTGGGAACAAAAGTATTCGCATATTCCCGATGCTCCTTTTGAAATTGCCCCAGAATCGAGCTGTGAGATGTTATGGAGGCAAGATTGTATATTTGCTGGGGAGAAAGAATGATTGTGGGATTGTGATGACCGAACTCTGCATAGAGCTTCCTACACATCTTGAGTGTCACGAGAATCAGGTCGATGTAGTTCGGAATGAGAAAATAGAAAATTTTTGGGCGCTTCTCAAAATTTGTCCCAGTGTATGATGTATGGGATTTGAAAGAATGTCTTTTTGTTTTGAATTGTATTTATTGGTTGAAAATATGCATGATGTCTCTGATTTTCTATGGAAACTTGAGGATGAATGACGTCTTCGATTATTTATGAGAACTTGGGGATGAATGTCGTCTTCGATTGTTTACTAGGACCTGTGGATGAATGACGTCTCTGATTATTTACGATGACTTATGTGATGAATGAAAGATATCTTTGATTTTCTACGAAGACTTGATGCATGTCATCTTCAATTATCTTATGGAGACTGATGTTGACTGTCATCTCCGGTTGTCTACGGAGATTGGGTGATAAATGATGATGTCTTTGATTATTTACGAAGATTTGATGCATGATACCTCCAATTGTGTATGAAGGTTGATGTTGATTGTTGTCTCTGATTGTCTACGGAAACTAATGTGAATGACATCTCCAATTGTCTATGGAGATTGATGTGAATGACATCTCCAATTGTCTATGGAAACTGATGTGAATGACATCTCCAATTATCTATGGAGACTGATATTAATTATCGTCTCCGATTATCTATAGAGATAGTGTGATGAATGATGATGTCTTCGATTGTTTACGAAGACTGATGTTGATTGTCGTCTTCAATTGTCTATGAAAACTGAAGGATGACATCTCCAATTATTTATAGAGACTGATGTTGATGGTTGTCTCCGATTGTCTACGGAGACTAATGTGATGAATGATGTTATCTTCGATTATCTACAAAGACTTAATGCATGACACCTCCAATTATCTATGGAGACTGATGTTGATTATTGTCTCCGATTGTCTACGAAGACTAATGTGAATGATGATGTCTTTGATTGTTTACGATGACTTGATGCATGATACCTCCAATTTTCTATAGAGGCTGATGTTGATTGTTGTCTTCGATTATCTATGGAGACTAATGTGAATGACATCTCCAATTATCTGTGGAGACTGATGTGAATGACATCTCCAATTGTTTATGGAGACTAATATGAATGACATCTCCAATTTTCTATGGAGACTGATGTTAATTATCATCTCCGATTGTCTATAAAGATTGTGTGATGAATGATGATGTCTTTGATTATTTATGAAGACTGATGTTGATTGTCATCTTCAATTGTCTATGAAGACTGGCGGATGACATCTCCAATTACTTATGGAGATTGATGTTGATGGTTGTCTCCGATTGTCTACGGAGACTAATGTGAATGACATCTCTAATTGTCTATGGAGACTGATGTTGATCATCATCTTCGATTGTCTACGGAGACTGTGTGATGAATGATAATGTCTTCGATTGTTTACGAAGACTTGATGTCTGACACCTCCAATTGTCTATGAAGGCTGATAATAATTGTCATCTCTGATTGTCTACGGAGACTGATGTGACGTTTTCAATTATTTACGAAAACAGATGCATGACATCTTCAATTGTCTATAGAGGCTAATGTGATGAATGGTGTCTTCCATTGTCTACGAAGATTTGATGACATCTCTAGTTGTCTATGGAGATAGATGTTAAATGATGATGTCTTCGATTATCTACAAATACTTGATGATATCTCCAATTATCTATGGAGATGGATATTGAATAATGATGTCTTTGATTGTCTATGAAGACTTGATGACGTCTCCAATTATCTATGGAGACTGATATTAATGATCGTCCTCAATTATCTATGAAGAATAAGGTCATTAACCTTTTAGGTAATCGAATTCTAATGGCCTCTCGATTGGTGGGACAGCTGGAAGGTAATAGCCTCTCGACTGGTGGGGCTGTTGAAATTAAAGAGCTCTCGATTGGCAGGGCAAAAGATAATAGTCTCTCGACTGGTGGGGCTATGAAAATGTAAAAGCCTCTCAACTGGTGGGGCTTTGAAAGGTAATAGCCTCTCGACTGGCCGGGCTATGAAAATGTAAAAGCTTTGAGAACACCTGATAGAAAAGAAAAATATTTGTGTTGTAAGGCTGTAGTTTTGAAAAGAAAGGTCAATTGTCTGTACTTGGAGGTGGGTGTTTTGTAAGTGAAGTGCAATGCATGTATGTGGAGACGTGTGTTTGAAAGGAAAGGAAATTAATTTTTGTATTTTCTTTGTGAAAATGTGTTGAAAGGTGAAAAATGCTGAAAATTGATTTGTATTTTTTTTGTAAGGAATGTTACGAGGTGAAAATGTAGAAGTAGGTTTTGTATTTTTACTGTAAGAAATGTGAAAAGGTGAAAATGTAAAAAATTATTTGAATTTTCTTTGTGAAGAATGTATAAGATTGTTTTGTATTTTTTGTAAGAAATGTTAAGAGGTGAAAATACAGAAGAAGGTTTTGTATTTTTTACTGTAAGAAATATGAAAAGGTGAAAATGTAAAAATTATTTTGTATTTTCTTTGTGAGAAATGAAGCATGAAGAAGGCATAAAATTATTTTGTATTTTCTCTCTGTGAGAAATGATAGAGAGTGAAGAAGGCATAATTGTATCTTGACTTCAGTTGGTACCAATAATTAGTGGTGTGTATAAGAATCCCCCTATCTCTTCCAGCTAATCGAGATTGACTTCAGGGTAACTCCTATAGTTTCAAGTGGTACCTCAGACATACCTAAGCATCGACAAGATTCGTTCGTCTTGCTTCAAATAAAGATTTTAGATTGTGCCTATTCTCATGTTTCAAGTGCCCTTTCCAGAAATCATGTCTCGTTCTCACACCTATTTGAGTATTATTTTATTTTGAATTTAGAGACATCTAAAAATATACACTCGCACTCAAAAAGATGTTCAAGGAATGCAATTGTGATATCATAGGCTTGGCCTTCATGTAAGTATCCGCTAATGTGAGAACACTTAGAGTAGGATCTTGTAGGGCTTGTTATTAGCTTGTAATGTAGGCTTGGGGTCGAGTAGGATGATATTGGGAATAAAAGTGACTAATTCCTGAATGAGCATTGCATTGTATTCATGTTTTTGACATTTGTTGCGTTTTGATGTTCGGTCTTCTTTGTTGTGCTTCTTACCCCTTGTTTGGTAATTGGTTCGACTTAGTTTGAATCTTATACCAGAGTTTTCCCCCTTTTTAGGGATATATTTTCCCCCTTTTTTTTTGGGGTGGGGGTGGGGGGTGATGATGATTCTCCACCTTTGTAGGAGTTATCTCTTTTTTGTGGGGGGTTTTGTTCCTTCTTATTTTTTAAGTCGTCTTTTGTTTTTATTCTTCTAGGCCTATACGCCCTTTGCCTTTGGAAGATTTGATCTTGAATTTTCATTCGCAACTTACACGTACTTAGTGCACTGAAGAAGGTGGGCTAAGAGGGGGATAGTGCATGTAAGCACTCAAAAGGTATAAGGTAATCACTCAAAAGGTATAAGGTCAGATGTGGTTATCCAAGAAAAGGTTTCAGGCTCAAAGGGGGAAATAGTAGGGATTGATGTCATTTGGTAGGCTGTGAAAGGAACAATTGGATCAAAGATGGCCTACAATCTTTTCCCAAACAAGTGTAACTCAGAATTTCGCCTCAACAGACATTTAGGCCAAGTTCTGGATCAATAATGTAATTCAATGAACTAGTCTAAAGCTCACCACACAATGCACTTGAAACGATGAGGTTGGTTTCGTTCTTGTCTTAGATGTATGCAAGAGAATTTCCGAATATTACTCAGGTTTGATTAAAAGATACCAAAGGAACCTATGGCTTACCATGAAGTCGGTCCTCTCCATTATACCAATTTGTTCTTTCTCATGTATACTCCTAACTGTGTTGGTACCAACCAAGTCAAAATTTTGAATTTTTATTTATTTGAAAAAAGAATGGGACCGAACCCGAATGAGGGTTGCCTACGTATCTTGTGAAAATAAGAATTAGGTCTGCGTAGTTCATGCAAATTTGTAAATTTGTATGCAGCATGTATGAATGTACAAGAGTGGTGGTCATCCTTGAATATGTTGTAAAAGATTATTAGAAAGGAGTTGTTTGTAGGATCAAAATTATTTCAATCAGACGATCGAGAGAAAAAATGTCAAGCATGAAGAAAGTTTTGAAATTACTTCAATATGTCGATGAGATTGAAAAGGTCAGACATTAAAGAAGTTATGGCATTATTTCTCCGCAATTAGCGGGAGTATTATGAATGAAAGAATATTGAACCCTTGCTTTGAAAGTGGGGATCGATACGTCGTAAATTTAATGGTTTATGATGTTCAAAAGAAGAAGCTGGGGGTTCTCGGATCAAAATTTGGTGAGGATTTTGAGGTAGGTTGGCTAGGCACTAATTTTATTGGGAATTTGCGCTCTTGAAAACTTTTGGAGAGCGTCTTTGAACTGTTTTTGAAAAATTACCCCAGATGAATTCCAGAGAAATTATTTCAAAACAGTAAAGAGACCGAACCCTAATGCAGAGTTGCCTACGTATCTTGTCAGGATAAGAATCAGGTCAAAATGTAGTTCAAACAATTTATGAGTTTGTACATAACGTGATTTATTTCCAGAATAGGAACTTTCCTAAATGGTTGAGAGTAGGACTGAATGATTGTGAGAAGACGCATTAACCTAAATGCATCGACTCTAAAACTATAGAATTCAAAGAAGATTTGAAGGAGTGTAAGACACCCCCCGCGTGAACCACAGTGTGTGAAGTGTACGGCTAAAGACTCGATAGAATTGTGATTTATGATCAAATAAAATAAAGAATAATGTGTAACCATTTTTACAATATACAGATACAGTGTATTAAACAAATAATGAATAAAAGAATTGATAAGGCAATAAAATTAATTTGCGAAATAATGTAAAGAATTCATGAAAAAATTTACGCAATTTGCAATGTGAAAAGATAAAGAATCAAAGAATTAATATATGCTAAAATGTAAAAATACCTCCCTCATTTGAAAATTTGAGTCTATCATGGTTAGAATCTACTGTTATTCCCCAGCAGAGTCGCCATTCTATCGCACGACTAATGAACTCTAAAAGAATTGAAAAATTATACAGAGTCGCCACCTAATTTTTAAGGAAAATAAGGAAACCTTTTGAATTATTAACACGTGTAATTTATGTTTTAGTCTGCGAAAATCAATTGAGATTCTAGGTAAGGGTTCAAATTCTCCCGAAGGGAAGGGGTTAGGCACCCTTCAGGATCCACAAATGTGGTACCCGGCTAGACTAAATTTATCAAAGAGGAGGAGGTATATTTAAAATAATGTAAAAAATGTATGTATTAAGTATAAAATAATTCTTTTGAAAAAAAATATAAATGTTTTAAAATTATGTAAAGGTATATGTATATGTATATTAAATATATAAATAAAAAATATTGTTATAAAAACATGTAAAAGATATGTATAAAAATATATAACTACATGTGAAAATGAAAGTATTTTATGATGTGTGAAAAGAAATGTATTTTGATGTTCCATGAAAAGAAAAAGTATTTACAAGTAATATTTTTTATCTGATTAAAATTAAAGAGAAAAGTAAAATTTATTTTGAGAAGAAAATACTACATAATATGTGAATTACTTGATTAACTTAATTCTTTTATGTAAGTGTATTAAAATAATATATATGTTTTGTCGTAAAAAAGTATAAACAAAAGTATATTAGTATATGTATCTAAAGAAAAGATAAAATTGAATAAAGAAAAACTTGTTCTGAAGAAAAAGACTACGTAATATTTTTTAGTGTAAAAAGTATAAATTATTTGATTGAATAATCTAAGAACATCTAATATTGTTATATAAATATTAACGGCCTAAATTTGCCTAAATGCGTGGTGAAGATTGCATAAATAAAAAATATCCCGCCCAACACCCCAAAAATAAAGTTTTCACTATGATTAATATTTGTACAAGTGTAAGAATATAAAAAATATAAACACACAATTTAAAGCCTTCTTTGAATGTCATTCCCGACAAGTATTCCCAATAACCTGTATAAACACTTGTAATAAAAACGTTAATAACAAATAAATAATAATCAAAATAAATTAAAAAGTATGTGTGCATATACATATTTTAAAATATATATTTTTGTTAAAAAGTGGGCTCAGATAAAGTTTTGAATATTATAAAGATTTCGTCATTGCCCAAATTTATTTATTTTTGTTACGTATTTGTATACGTAATGTCCGTCTTTACTTAGTGAAGGCCTCAAAAACTGACGGGGGTTTCTTCATTGGGCATGTGTTGGCACTTCATATAAACTAATAAACTTAAGAAAAAATAACATCCGTCTTTCGTAATGGGATTGCCTCAAATATCCAGACGGAGAAATAATTTCATTGGTCATGTGTCGGCCTTTGATATAAATACTAAATTTGAAAATGTAAAGTCCGTCTTTGTAATGAAATGGCCTCAAATATCTAGACTAAGAGATAATTTCATTGGTCATGTGTCGGCCTTTGATATAAATAGTAAATTTAAAAATGTAAAGTCTGCCTTTGTAATGGGTGATCTCAAATATTCAGACGGAGAGATAATTTCATTGGCCAATAATAGGATAATGTTCCAAAAACAACTAAGGACAAAAAGTCAACAATGCTGGATCAGCTAGATAAACAACGACAATCAGAATACATAACTATAACTACATACAATCAATAAAACATTTAAACGGTTTAATTAATAATATGGCAGGCAAGATCCCATCATCGAAAAATTCACTGGAGACGAAACTTCAATGAAAACAAGAAGATAAGGATCAACAAAAGATAGAAAATTTTATATACACAGATGTACGAAATGCAGTTAGTAGCAACAAAATAGAACTTTAATGAATAATGGACAGATCCATCAAGATCTACAATAGTAACACTGTTAATGGGAAACAGGGGTCTGAAATAATGCAGTGGTGGTGCGGTTGGAGGTCGTCGTTTGTGGACTATTGGGTGACGGGAAAGAGGTGTGGTGGTGGTAACGGGTTGTCTTCGTTGGTTGTCGGTCGTCCAGTGGCTAACCGGCGACAGCTGACAGTGATGATGATTTTGGTGTAGAGAGAGGAAGAGAGAGAAAAGGTATAAGAGAGAGAGATATCTGATGTAGCGTATTTGTGTTATACATATGTTGTGTTTTTTTGCGTTGATGTGGGTGTGTATATATTGTTATTTTTGAAAGAATTGTGCGGTTCCCCCTTTTTTAAGGGGAGAGGGTAAGAAATAAAATTTACCCTTTGAATTTTGTCCTCCTTTTTGTGTGTAATCATTATACTGTGTAAAATTAATTGATCTGATTCAGTGTTTGTGGATCGTAAAAATATAAACATTAATTTGTAATTATGAAAAAATATAAAGAATGTAATTAATTTTAAAAATATGATATTATGCCGTGTACGTGTACATTTTGTGTATTTATTGTGTGTAAATGCGTATTTAAAAAGAAAAATAATAATAAAATAAAATATTAAATCAAGTTTTTCCAAACACATCCCTTAAATTATGGATAGTAGGTGAAAAAAAGTCAAGTGTCATAATGATGATGAGATCTTGACTTGACTGAATTATTGCTATATGTATTAAAATAATTGACTCGACGCAACTTTTGCGGATTGCAATAAATATACAAAAATATAGGTATTGACATGTAATTACATAAAAAATATAAAGAAATATTGAAATTATTGAAATGTAATTAATTTGAAAATACTGTAAGAAATGTAACGATACGTCGTGCACGTGCGGATGATTATAAAATATTAAAAACGATAATGAATTGATAAAAATTCCAAAATAAGAAAAATATTAATAAATTATGAAAAGTAAAAAAGTGACAGCAAATTGATTGAAATCTTAAAGTAAGGATGATTATCAATAATTTGTCAAACAATTGTAAAAAGATGTGAAAATTATATTTAGTGTCCTTTAATGATCAGAAAGCCTGAAGATGTTAATTTTAGGCACGGAGAACAAAAATTGGGTGTCAACATATGTGCATGTTAATTAAACTCGATTTCTACCCAAAAATAAAACCTTGATAATTTTTCCACAAACCCTGTAAATAATTCTTACACCACCATAGCTCTTGATGGGATGAAGGAAGGAGAGTGAGATGATAATGGAAATGGGTCTCGGTTGACGGAGACTAGAAATTAGGCATTAGAGACTTTGCTTATGTTCGGTAGAAATTTCAAATTCTGTAAGGAAAAATATTTTGTATGGTAAAGGGAACTTTGAAAGGCAACAAGAAATCGGAGGGAAACATTAAAAAATTGGGTTGCCTGCAACGCGAATGGCTAGGGTCCGTTTGGACATTTCATTTTAAAATAATGATTTCAAATTTTAATTTTATGTTTGTTTATGTTATTTTTAGCAAAATTTTAATTCTAATTTCAAATTTCAAATTTACTCCAAGATAGAATTTCAGATTTTCAACTTTAAATTTTGCCATAAAAGCCACACCTAATAAAGGTGTTGGTTGTTCGACGACACAATGCCTCACCTATCCTCTGCTACACATCTCTTTCGTTCGTCCTAGACCCACATAACAATACAATGTATATATAGCTACGAAATTCTAAGCTATAAATTTAAAAATCATAGCTATTACTTATTAGTAACCACAAAAATTCAAATTTCATAGCTATTTACAAATTTGTAAAATTTCTTAGCCACAAAAATTAAACTGACTAAGCTAATTTCTCATTTTTGCTACAATTACTAACAATCGTGGTAATTGTTTCTTAAATAGCTACAACTTTATTGCTACAATAAAATTTGATAACTGGTCATAAGCTTTTGCCACGCAATAAAAATTATTGGAGCAATAGTAACATTTTAGCCGTAATAACTATTTGAAACAAAATATTGTAGCTAAATAGTTTTTTTTGCTTCAAGTTATAGAAAGCTTGACAATAGTTAAATGATGTAGCCACGTCTCTTTTGCTTAGAAAAAATTATAGCTAATTATTAATTTTTGTCATGAGTTAAAACTCATGTAGTAATAATAACCTTTTAGACACAATAAATTATTTAAATAAAATTTTGTGGCTAAATTTTTTTTTCTTTTTGGCTTCATGTTAATAAAGATTATTGAAATAGTTAAATGACATGGACATAATTTTCTTGCTACGGTAAAATTTTGTAGCTAATATTTAATATTTGACACGTGTTGAAACTTCTGGTAACAATTGTGACCTTTTAGCCATGAATAAAAGTTATTTAAAATAAAATATGGGAGTTATAAATATTTTTGCTTTGGTACTAAAAATTTGTGGCAATAGTTTACTTAATAATAACTATAATTATTTTTTACAGCAAAAGAATTAAGCCACAAATTTATTATTACGATTAAATTTTGCAGCTAAAAATTATTTTTCAGCATGATCAAAAATTTGTTGTTATATTACTAATCTAGAGTAATTGGATGTGTTAATCATTTGATTCGATACTACAAGTCTACTTGTGAATTTCAAATATAATTACAATAAATATGTGATTATATCTAATTAATTTTGATTATCCAATTATATCGAACTTATATATATCTTCATTAAGTTTCATTGAAGCTTCATCCTGATTATGTGCTTCCAAAATTATCATTTGGACTCGGACTTGTTTAATTAGAAATAACATATTTATCAAACTATTATGATTAGAGGTGTTAATAGTTCGAATTTAATTCAATTTTACATTTGTAAGTCATAAATATAATTTAATTAAATAACTGATTATATTTATTTCTTTTAACTAATCATGTCAAATTTTAGCTAAACTTCAATAAATCTCAAACAAACTTCATCCTGACTAAGTGTTTTTGAAATTATTATTTGACTCGAACGTATTATATATATGTGTGTGTGCGCGAACGCGCCAATTTAATTTGAAATAGCAAAATTAAATATAGAAAGAGAAAGTAATGTTCAACCATGGACAATGTATCCACCAACTCATAATCTCAAATTTATCAACTAACTTCTTATACTTATTCAACCCAATATTTTATCTTGTTGCAATATGTTATTTTTTAATGTAATTGTACTTTTTAAAATATGTACAATTATTTTTTTAATTGAAAATTGTGAAGATATTTTTGTATGTTTGATGATTTGTTTTATTTTATATTTTTTATATGTAAACACTTAATTTCTCCAAAAGCATTTGTAGAAAACTTTACTAATCACTGAGATAGTAAGCATATTAATATTTGTATTTGTAGGATATACAAACATTATTAAAAAAAAATGTAAAATTGAAAAAAAAATTATAACTTATTCATCATATTAAATTATGTTTATTTGCTTTGTTTTATCTGGTAAAAGTTATTTCAAATTGTAATCTTTACATTATCTATCTCATTTTGTTTAATTTTTTACACATAATATTAAATGAGTTTTCTGATTTAATTCTTTTTTATCTTTAATTAATAATGTCACATTTTATTCAAAAATTCAATATAAATTAGTCTAGAATTTAAAAAAAAAAACTGATACTTCGGTGAAAATACCTAATACGATACGCTAATAAAGAAAGTAATATTGACAATCTTAACATCTTTTAAAATTTTCTATTATTGATAGTTTTATTTTATTCTTAAATCTTTATTTTAAACTTGATCTTTTAAGTCATATAGTTCATAATAATTTTTTAATCCAAACTAACAAAAAATCAGAATTTAAAATCCATATCTTTATTTGAATTTAAATTGAAATAATGTAAAAAGAGTCGAAATTTCTCTCGATCGAATACGGAACTAAAACGGTAGCTATAGACTATTTTTTCATTTTAGTCCTGTAAAGATATTACAAAATCTGAATTGACATTTTTTTTTTTTGTAATTTAATCATAAATTAATTTTCAAACTTGAAATTTTATAGTGATGGTATTGTCATCGTGATATTATTTTGTTTCTCTTACTCTATATATATAGATTAATAGCTTTATTTATTTATTTATTTTATTTTAAATTTGATATTTAAGTCATATAACACATTAAATTTATATAATTTTAATATTTCCACTACAAACTAAAAAATCATATCCACTTTTGATTTTAATTGAAGTAATCGAATGTTGCAGAAGTATATTTCATCAATAGAAATTAGGACATTTTAATGTGAATTTAAATTCACATTATAGATATTAAAAAAAAAACTAAATTGACATTTATTCTTTGAAGTTCCTACCTTTATATAATTTTCAAACTTAAATTATATACAAATTGACACTTGTCATCATAATATTATTTTGTTTCTCCTACTCTATATAAATAGATAATATAGATTTTCTTATATTAATATTTTTTTGTTCGAAATTTCAATCCATATAAATCATTTTGAATTCAGATATTTTAAAAAAAATTCAATTCAAATAAAAAAAAATAATTCTAAATTAAGAATAATAATAAATTTAATTATAAACTATAAATTAAGAAAAATTCAAGATATGGGAGTATATAACAAAACTAATAACAATATTATAGAGGACCAAAAAAGCTAGAAAAGGAATTATTGTTTAACTACTATTTATGTCACGTAAATACTTGATTTTTTCAAACCTAAAAATCCTTTACTGTCACACCCTTTCCCAAGAAGGAGGAGGAGGAGGAGGAGAAGAAGAGTAATAATGATAATAATAATAAAATAATTTTAAACAAAGAGACAAAGCCAATTGATCAAATAAAAAGTTTTTCAAACCTAAAAACCCTCCCGCCAGGCCACTACCGCCACACCCTTTCCCAAATTTCCCTCCAATATTAAAAATTGTCAAAAATTAAAAGATCCCCTCACAAAATTTTATAACTCAATAAAATAACCTAATCTCCCTTTCCATTTAATAAACTTAATCTCCCTTTTTCCTTTTCCAGTTCCCCGCTCCTCCCTTTTCGCCCCTCACCCTTTCCTATTTCCAATTTTTTTATTCAATTTGAATTTTCTATGTGTGATATTTGCTAATTAATTTAATTTATTTTTGTAGGTTTTAAACATGAAATTCTTCAAGCAAATGAGACAAATTTTTACTATATGAATGTCATTGGATTGTGTAGTTTCTTTTATTAAGGTAAAGGTAGTTTTCTGCTTGTGTGGATATTAAAATTGTTATTGAAATTTGAGATTTATATTTACATATTTTAAGAAGTTTACAGGTTTCTTCACTTACTTGATTATTTTGTATTTTTTTCTTATTTTTTTTGTTTGTTAAATTTTAGTTAAGAACTATCTAAGACATATTTTTCTCCTTGAATTCTATGTATACACACTTTATATAATGATCTTTATTTTTCGTGCTATTAAAGTACTTTATTATTTTAACAGGTGTAGTAATGGAATAAGAGAAAATAAATGACAAACTAAGATGGATGTTGATCAAACTAAGGTATGGTTGATGATCATGGAAGCAGAGACTACAAATCATGGACTCAAGGAAGATACTGTATTAAAAGAGTTGTATATTGTAACTATTTTTAAAATTATAAAATGCAAATATACGTAACTTTTGTTACTAACAAAGCTTCTAAAAAATTCTTTAAATTATAGTAATATAAATATTATCTTTTTTGGAATTTCTTTTTAATTTTAATTATATTATAGAATTTTTGGTTAATAATGTTTATGACAATATTCTTTAATTTGTAGAAATAATTTTTTGTAGTTCTAGCTAAACCTAATTATAATTGTCAAAAATTGGCAAATTTTCACTTTTCATGAAAAATTTAAATGATCTATAATGTATGTATTTTGTGGCAAAAAGAATAAATTCTTAGCTACTTCACAAATATATTTGTGGCAAATACTTTAATGTATAGCTATAGATTTTTTAAATTCATAGCTAAATATAAGTATTGTTAATGCAAGACTAAAGTATAAAGTAGCCACAAATGTTAAATTATCATAGCAAACAAATCAAATCTTTTGTCACAACAGAAGATGTTGTGACTATAATAAAAAAATTACTACATATTTTATTTATTGTAGCAAAAAAGGTAAAATTAGTTGCCACAAGAATATATTTTGTAGCAAGATTTTTTTTAATCATAACAGCTACAACATAATTTTTTATAGTTGTAAGTATTAGTCCTTAGCCACTGTCATGTAAAGTTTGTTGCTAACTTTTAGTTACGCCACCTCTTGCTACGAATGCTACAAAAAAAAATTAGTGGCTAAAGTATTTAGTCATGAAACTTTTCATATTTAGCCAAAATATATTTTGAAGCTATATATGCATTTTGTTGTAGTGTCACTAACCAAATGGAACTCTATCTTTTTTGTTGGAAAATGTTTCGAGGCTCAATCATCAGCCAGCTCCACAACAAGGAGGTTTTGTTACTGCCTGTTGCTGGATGGTTTCATTACGATGAATGAAGGAATCCCTCCATTCATTACATTTCTCTATCTCAGGACGATAGCTTCACTCTTAACCCGCATTATCTGAGAAAAGCGTAGAAACAATTTCCTTATCCCAACTCAGTTTATCTCTCTGATACAGAAAATCTAACAATACTTTCTATCGAATCGGCTCCTATTTCAATCAGTGCAATATACTAATAATCAAGTTTTCAATCAATTGATGGAATATATTGCATTAACCTGGGAGGGTGATGTCAAATTTTCTAATATTTAAACTTTGGCTCTCTAAATTTAAACTTTACAATTAAAGGATCATATTTATGATAAAAGTAATGTATATTATCCTACTTTATCAAATCATATTTATCAAAAACTTAATTCATCCATAAACCACATTTCAACTCAAATTACATGTCTAAATAAAATTTAAACTTTAAGCTAATTTCTACTCAAACTAGATGATCGTTCTTGATTTGTCGGATAAAAAAGTGGAGAACAAAAATAAATATGAACATACACTAGTTCAGAAATTTAATGAACGAACATTAAACATAAATCTGAAATGTTCAACTTAATTTCAAGCTCAAATATGAAATTCTACAGAAAATTATCTTAAATCTTTTTCAAACTTTATCAAATTTGAAATTTATACCCCTAAAAAACTCACAACAAAATTTAACAACATCCATCTTAAACAAACCACTCTTTCATTTCAATTTTTCAAACTTAAAACTCAACCTCTGACAATAGGGAAAACGGAATATTTCAAATATGTTATAAATGTAATATCATATGTAGTGAATATCTATTTATAGAAAAGTTAGAAACACTAACTTTGGGGCAAAGTTAGTTTTCCCTATAAATAAAGGGGTTTTCTTTCCCCTTCGCCCGCCCGAGAGACTTCTATGCTAGCCGAACCCATTCAGACCCAAAACCGGCTTGCTAAGGACCCTCAAGAAATTCTTAAGAAAAAAAAAATTATTCTCTATTTTCTCTCCATTCTTCTTGTTATTAATTTATATTTCATGACACGTTATCAGCACGAGTCTCTAACATTATTAAATTTTTGAAAAAAATATTTTAATCAAAAGATGAAGAAGGCAAAATCGCAAGATTATGCGGTCACCACGACATATCTTTATAATCTCTTTTATAATCACTACATATAAGGTTATTATAATGATTTTCTTAAATGAGTCTTTGGATATATTTACTTTTGGTATTCAGTTTTGTCAATTGTGAAAAAGTTAATTAGTATTATATTAGTTAATACATGAGTTTCTATGTGAGATACAAACCATTACACCTACGGTTGTTTTCTTTTTTACCGAACAAATTGAAAAATTAAATGCTGACACGGTTTTATGTTTTGGAGTTACTCTGAAGGGTGCAAAATTATTTGGCAGAAAAATTACATCACCTTATCTTATGAATCATGATTACTGATTACGAGTAATGCATTATGTTTTGTTATTTCAATTATCATGGCTTTGATTAATACTTTTGTCGTTTATTGTCATTGGTTAAAGATAAGACGGTGGATTCAAATCTCATCGCTATAAAAAGGTAAGACATTGGGTTAGCATTTTGATGCATCATGATGATAAGATATTAGATTCAAGTCTCATTGATTTATGGCCTAAGACGCCTTTGTATGGATAAAACATTGAGTTTAAATCTCAATGCACCGTATTGATGATACAATGATGGCTATCGCAAAATAATGTTCCTTCTATTAAAAGTCGTTAAACTTGTCTCATGGAATATGTTTCATTTCATGAAGTGAATGTGGTAGCAATATAATATAAGTCTGAAAGATGACAATTTGCTCCACTCTTGAAGTGAATGTGGTTGCAATATATAATACGTTTGAAAGATGACAAAATAATTATGGTGGTTATATGAATGTACTTGGGTATGACAAAACGTAAAATAATAATTACTTAGAGGTGTGATCTACTCTGAAAGATATGTTAGAGAAAAATTATCTACATTATACGTATGTCTCGTTTTGCTCCTAAAGTAACAATATCTTAAAAAAGATTCTAAGCTATCATATTTTGATATGCTTAAGCATGATTATATTTCATTATTGGGAAATGAGAATTTTGATTGTTATAAATACATATATATACCTTGGGGTGAATGCGATTGTATTTAGTAAAGCTTATAAATTCGAACATGTTCTTGATATGAAGATATCACAATCTACTTCCAGAAGTGGTAAAATAATTGAAAGGTTGAATATCTCCAAGCTACTATTGTAAGAAACTTGAATGTGAAAAGTTATCCGAGCATAATGAGATCATATGTCATAATAAACTAGGAATTTATTGATACAAAATTCTTGTCATAGTAAACAAGAAGTTTACTAAAGTAAAAAGTACATGTCATGGTAAACTTGAAATTTACTAGTGTTGACACCTAATTTTTGCCCTACATGACTAGATTTAATTCTAAGTTTCTTCGATTTTAAATAAAATCAAAATATTATGTTATCTGGACAAATGCTTTCTAAAAAATTTATGTGAGTTGATTTTATCATCTGAATGACGAATTATACATCTCCACATTTGTGCATACGAGATCGTATAATTCTGATTGCTTAAATAATTATTTTGTCAAAAATTAAATCAAGAACTATCTTGAAAAAATTAATTAAAATGGGTAAATTTTAATTTTAAACACATTTTTGTCATTAAAATAAATTATTCAAAAAAAAGTAATTATTTGATTTTATGAAACCAAAAAACTTGAGATTAAATTGATACTTAATTCGTATCTAATTTTATCTCAATTTATTAAATTTTGATCATAATTGAAGTCAACTTAGCCAAAATTGTAAGGCAATTGACTAATTAATTTTCAATATGATTAAAATTTAAATAAAATTGACTTAGATCCTAATCCATGGCTATTTCTAAACTAGCCTAATTTCTACCCCTACCCCTTCTTAATTTTGGGCCTGCCCCAGCAGCCCATCAACGAACAATAATAACAGTAGCCTGTCAGGCCCAACCCGATTCACCAACAACATCAACAATGTCCACCATCAAGCCAAATCACCACAGCCTATACAAATAACAACACCCGACCCGATCCACCCTTCCACAAAAATCAACTGCGTACGACCCCACCCTTCCCCAAAATCGCAATGGGTCCACCATCTCCCTTTCTCCAAATCAACAACAACAACCAACATACATCTCCTCTCTCTTCTTCCTCTCTTCCGCCTCTACCAAAATAAGAAATACTAATTCACTGTCGTTGCATCACTGTTTGCCCCCCCCCTACACGCTAAATCTTTTATTTTTTAACACCCCAAACCCGTGAATTAACAAAAATCAGAAAAAGAAAAAACAGTACCAAATTTGTTTAACGATGAGAAAACGACTTCAAATTCGTCATTAATTCAAGATATGAGGAATTCTGTGGAAGGAGTTGAATTCAAATTTCAAATCACACATTTTTAAAAAATTCTCATTTTAAATTTAAATTTCATCTATAAATAGCCCAAGTCTTCACTTTCTCAAGGAGGTTTTTTTTGGAGGGTGGGCGAGAGAAGAGTAATTTCTTGGGGTGGGGGGGGGGAGAGGGGGATTGGAGATTCTAGAGGAGCATTCCTCTACTCTCACATAATCAAGAAATTCATTGAAATCTTTTAAATTTTGACAAAATTTGAGCTAAATTATGATTTCGAAGTCTGTCCTTGTCATATCATCGTTCTGATTCACTGCTCTACCCTTTTTGGTGTGAAATATAATTTTTTGTTGTTATTGTAGTTCTTGTTGTCGAATTGTTAATTCGATTTGTTGGTGATTTTTGGTCACCGTTGATGTTCTTGGTGTGTGTGTATTGTCTTGGTGTTGCTGGGTTGATTTATTATTTTTTTGGTAAAAATGGTGTTGTAACAGATGAATTATCTGATACAACAAATGAAACATCTGATACAACAGATTAAACATCTGATGCAACAAATGAACCATCTGACGCAACAGATTAAACATATGTTGCAATAGATGAAACATTTGTTGCAACCGATTAAACATCTGATGCAATGGATAGAAATATAATGCAACAATGAAAATCTGAGGCAACAGATTAATAATCTAACAATTCATTCATCTGTTGCGACAAATGACTCTTCTGTTTGAAAAAAATTTAAACAATATGGATCTAACAGATAACTCATTTGACAACAGACGAATGATCTATTTTTATTATTTTCAACGTATTATTCATCCGCTGCAATCGATTGGTTATAGGATGCAACAGATAACTTACCTGATGCAACAGATGAGCGATCTGTTTTTATTGTTTCCAATAAATTACTCATCTGCTGCAACAGGTTGGTTATAGGCTGTAACAGATAACCTACCTGATGCAACATATGAGTCATCTGTTTTTGCTGTTTCCAATGAATTACTCATCCTCTGCAACAGGTTGGTTATAGGCTGCAACAAATAACCTACCTGGTGCAACAGATGAGTGATCTATTTATATTATTTCCAATGGATTACTCATCTGCTGCAACAGGTTGGTTTTATGCTGCGACAGATATCCTACCTGGTGCAACAGATGTGTGACTTGTTTTTATTGTTTCCAATAGATTGATCATCCACTACAACAAGTTGGTTATATGTTGCAATAGACATCCTACCTGGTGCAACAGATGTGTGGTTTGTTGGAACTGTTATTTTATTGTTGTACATATTTGATTTACTGTTACCCCTTTTTAACGATGTATTAATCAATTATAATCTATTTTATATTTCTTTTAATTTTAGATTATATGGCTCCCAAAAGAAATCAAATCAAATCCAAGTAAAGGAATAAGTGAAACAGCTAGGTTATACCCACCGCTCTATGAGTTTGCTTTACAAACGTTATCTCAATCAGGAGAAGAAGATGATGGACATGGGGAGGAGGAATGTTTCAAAAAAGATTATCCAAATGCTAATAGCACTTTCACCGAAGAGTTTGTCAAAATTTTCAACATTGATCGTTATCCTGTTAGAATGTAGTGCGATAATACCACAAATTTAACAGGTGATTTCGTGGTTAAGTCAGCCATGGAAAGATCTTTCGATGCCTTCAAAAAATACTTTGAGAACAAAAATTGTCTGTTTATTTCAAGGACAACTGCTTTGGACAATATCTTGATTTGCCGTAGGACAACAATGGTCATTTCCAAATGAAAATGGTATATGATTTTCTCAAGCGTAGGTTTATGTATGAAAACAAAGATAAGATGGATGAGGTGTGACTAAATTACTGTGGCATACCTGTTTGTTTTGGTTGGAAGGAGTTTTCCATAGTTACTGGATTAAAATGTTATCCTCTTTCCTCTTCTCAAGTTATACCTATTCTAACCCAAAAAGTACCCCGCACACCCAAAAAAGACAAAGACAAGTCAAGTGATCGTGATGATCTGTGTCCCTTGTTGGTCTAAGCTTCAAAAACATAAATTTGATAGAAGCATTGAAAGGTAAAAGACTTTAAAAAAAAACACAAGAAATCTTTGTGCTTGGTTTGGTTTGTACATAATGTTCTTTGGGCGAGAAACGTTAACAACAACATACCACTTGGTTTGATAAAGATCTCCGAGGATCTTGAGGCACTTAACAACTATCCCTAGAGTTATGAAAACTACAAAGTGACTATCAAATATTTGTTGACTCTGTTAACGTCAAAGACAGTCGACTTATATGACTTTCCATGGGCTTTCATGGTAAATATTTCTTTTATCATGACGTGATTCATTTTTTTATTTTTCAATAATGCTTTTAATTTATTAACGTTATTTTATATGTTTGGGTATTTGAAGTCATTCCTTATTTGAGACAACAAGTGAACTATCAGGAAAAAGTTTCCTGTCCAAGAATCCTGAGATAGTTGTCAGTCAAAACTGATAAAAATACAAAAATTCTTGATCTCTTCAATTCCACCAAAGGAAGCAGTAAGTGTAATTATAATTAAGTTTTTATTTTAATTAATGATTTTTAAAAATGTTTTCATCATCATTCTAATATATGTGCTGATTTATTTTAGATTGTCTATCCGTGGCTTGTTCTGACCAATCGAGAGTTGAAGATGCCATTTTTTCTTACTTTATGGTATGTGCAAACGTTATCGGACCCTAAGGTCATTGATAGAATAAAGGAGAAATTGTTTGAAGCAACAACCATCACAAAAAAAATAAATTTGAAGGGTGGGTTTGTTGTTGTTGATGATGGTAGTGGTAGTGGTAGTGGTGATCCTCTTACAGCTTTTGAAACAACAAATCATTATGATTATGATCATACTGGTTATATAGATTTTGCCACTTCTAGCGAATGTTCTACATGCAAATGTCAAGACTGCAAGGTGAAACATGATGGAGTGATTAATGCTATTAATGCATTAACTGCTTTTATAAAGAAAATGACATGTAAGTGGAGTGTCATTCCATCAAAGAGGATTTCATATCCATACACTCCTCTAGAGATCAAGGTGGCTAAGAGGAGAAGGAAAGAAATTTCCAAAGCATCATCAAGCATTGAAAAAAGAAAAATTGCAACTCCTCTGTCTTTGTCTTGCACCTTTGATCAATGTACAAGGGCCACAGGAGAGTAGCATGAGCTGAAGAAGGTGAATGTATGTCATCTGTTCCAACAAACAAACAGACACATATCTGTTTCGATAGATTATACATCTACTGAAAATTATCAAATAGATATATACATCTGTTACAACTGTCGTATAACCTGTTGCATTAAATGTGTTATCTGTTGCATAATATGTCCGTCTATTTCAATAAATTATACAGGTCTTAGTACTATTTTAATTTGTACCAACAGATGAGTCATATGTTGCAACAAATTGGTCATCTGTTCGAAATTATCGTACAACTCTGTTTTACCTGTTTGAGTTTGTCCCAATAGATGATCCATCTGATGTAACAGATAGATAATCTGTTGTATATCTGTGATTATTAGCATTGGCAATTCTGGCTTTCCAGGTGGATGTCACAGTAGAAATTACTGTTGAACAACATAATAACATAGTTAATAATCTATCAACTGCTTCTATGGAAGAAGAAAAAGTGGAACCTATCAATTCAGGAGAACAGAAGAATTATCCATTTGAAGGGTTCAACATCTCAGACGAGGCTCTAAAAAAACTAACAAAGTTGATCAACAACTATTTAGAATGGATTGTCGATGGATGTTAAAGCATCACGCCGGCAGGTACATAAATCAGCTCTTAAAGATATTGATTTATACAATTCTTGTTGGAAAAATATGACATTAACACATATAAATCATGTAGAAAACAAAATTACGGGCACTACAAAGTGAACGAATCGATTCTTGGTTTTGATATGTTCGACTTTGTTGTTGCACATCTCGAAATGAAGGATTGGTTCTATTTGATGTCACAACCCCAAACTTGCTGGAATGATGAGGTTTAAATGCCATACATATTACTTTTAATTAATACTTTATTTAATTGCATCTCTGTATTAATTTTATTGTCACGTAATCTGAAATATTTGATAATATATGCAGCATATTGATGTCATTTTTTACTACCTCCGAAAGAAGGCCAAGTTGCAAACACAAGAACAATACAAATACACGACAAACAATTATTTGTACAAAGTTTACATCAATATGGCCTACGATAGGTTTTATCAACAATAACCAGAAGTTTTTTGAACTGAGGAATACTTAATCAACATCATCAAAGGTTTTAGCATTTCAGTTGGCTTACCTTGGCATTTGGTCGACGAAGTGTACATCCCAATCAATTGCGGTGATGAATTCCATTGGGTGTTGGCTATCATCGTTCTAAAAGAGAGGCGCATCTGAGTTTATGACTCGATATCGGGAAAGAGACGTTCCACACCATTGTTCGAGATATAAAAGCTAGCCAAAATATTGCCTACTTACCTTGATATGAGTGTTTTTTTGGATCAAAAAGTTCGTACTGATTGGTCGACGAGTGAAGCAAACCGAGATAAAATGGGTAATCCATTTGATATAGAATATATTGAAGGAATTGCTCAACAATCCATTAGTAGCCTGTAAGTATCATGATTTAATTTCATAAATTTCACAATGCTTACATGAACTGCAATATATGGATTATCTATTTTTTTAAAACGCAGGGATTACGGTATTTTTGTTGTCGCTTACACCGAATATTTGAGCGAACGATTACAAGTATCAAATGATGGACTTGATGTCAGATTACTTCGCAAAATATATTCTACTCTTTTATAAAAAAAATGGAGAAGCGAAAGCTCAAAAATCGTACGCAAGTGACATTAAAGATCCACGACGATCAAAGCCAAATTCCATAGCACCGGATGAAGAACAACTTGTCCATATTGAGTAGTTCTTTATAGCTTGAGTCTGTCAAAGTAATAACCTCACCTTGGTAATTGTTGGCACCAAAAGTTAAATTTTGATTTATTTGTAGAGTAGATCATTTGTACCCATAATGAGTTTTTTATATTTCATTTATTTGTTGAGTTATTTCATGTAATTTCTGAAGGATTTGGTTTATTTAATGTTGTATGTGAATATAATTTAATTCTTAGTTTTGAACTTATTAATTGAAATGGAATACTAGATTCAAATATCGCAACAGATAATACATATGTTGCAACAAACGTCATATCTGTTGGAAATTATCAAACAAATTTAGACATATATTGCAACATGTAGGTGATCTGCTAGAGATTATTAAACAGGTCTTCCTACTTTTTTATTTGTTTCAATAGATTACCTATCAGTTGCAACAGATAAACTATATGTTGCAACAGATTGTATATCTGTTGCGATAAAGACTGAGAGACATCTGCATAATGCAACAGATGACCAACCTATTATAACAGATATACTATCTGCTACAACAGATAGACAATCTGTTGCATTATAAAAAAATCAACTTTTGCCAAACATAAAAAATTGTTATGGTGTTTGTCTTTGTACCTCTTCTTCTTTATACACAGGCTCCAACCATTTAGTTAGTACCCATAAGCCCAGACCTCTTGCAACTTTGCCACAATGGCGTCACACATATCGGACATTTTTGTGTCGATCTGGAAACATTCGATGTATGCAAGTAAGTACGGCCTGCAAGTGGCATAAGTTTTATTTTTTTGAAGTTGCATGCCCTTGTTTCGACCTACTAAATCTCATGCTTTCTTCATCAAGACTTTCACTGATAAATGATTCATCAGTTTACTCTGCCTTAACAATCTAGGGAGCAACTCCAATAGTGGCTGCACGTGGATAAAAAAAATGGTGTCCTTGAAGACAGGTAAGTTGCAGTCATAAACCTTAATCATTCCCTCCTTGAGAAGTATCTCAACAACGAGAAAATATTTGACTTGCATGTTCATGACTACAAGAATTCTCTTTGCCTTGGTCCAACTCTTGTCGTGTGGATATGACCTCTTCCCTCTAATATAGTTGATCATATCTTCCTCCCATTTGTACATAGAAACTAATGTATCAAATCCCGTGCCAGCGGGAGTTGATGCTAGATTACAGAGCCTATTGTACCTATTCTTGAAATTGTTGTAGAAGTTGAGGTCTATTATCTTATCGGCAATATCATAAGCATCCGAGTACGCTAATTGCCTGCTCCTCATGAGGCAGAGAATTTCATCAACATACTATGATATAAGACAACAATTTTTAAATAGGTTAGTAATTGTAAAGAAGAAAAATATAGTGGAAAGATGCAATGGACGGTCCATCTGTTGCAGAGGGTTCTCTGAATCAGTTCACAGATTACCCAGATAATGCAACTTATGCAACAGATGTTTAATCTGTTGCAATAGAAAAACCACCAGTTGCACCAAAATACCCAGTTGTTGCAAAAGACGACAAATCTGTTGCATAGCTTCTTCTTCATGGAGTAGATTCGAAGGATAGGTTAGGAAAAGTAAACTTACCCTATCCACGTACCACTAACGCATAACTGTCATACTCCTAAAGTCTTCGTAGTCAAACGTATGCATGGTGTATTCTTCTACAGGTTCCTTCTTCTTGGGATAGTTAGCATTTCACAATTCCCTCCTCTCTTCGTCGCCAAGTTTTGCAGATATGTCCACCTTCTTTAGCCGCTTCGGAACTTCAAAAACTTTTGGAGAGGGAAGAATTGCAATCTTTTTTGTTTTCAAACTGGAGAGTATTTGGCTAATTTTTCTTTTCTTCCTTCTAACCGCCATTGTAGGAGTGTATGGCTCCTTCACCTTCTTGGATGGTATGACACCCCTCTTGAATTTCAATTCCTTAGCAGCTTCAGAGATAACCTCTAGTTTTTCAAGAAGTTTATCCTATCTGTCCTTACACACATTGCATTTGCAATGAGAACATGAGGGTGAAGAGAGGTGAGAGGGACCACTGTAAGGGTGGGAGGGACCGGTGTATGGGCGAGAGGGACCTGTGTAAGGGGTGATTTCAAACGTATTTATTTTTTCTTGAGCATCAACATGCTCATTATCATGATTGGAAGAAACATCAACATCATGATGGCTGCTACCAGTAACACCTCCAGAAGAAACACCCAGATATGTTGCAGTAGGTTGGTCATGAAGAGCTTCAACATTAGGCTGACCTTGTCTAACTGCTCTTCTTATAGCTGTTGCCCCAGCCAATTGCTTCTTTATTAACTCTACCATTGGTTCTGCTTTTGTATCAAGAAGACCTAGAGTAATAAAAGAAGTCATCCCCAACTCCTGCTCAGTAGGCACGATTCAAGGATGCACAACGTATAAAAAAGATAGCTATATTTAAATTATATAATAATAATTTGCAGTCAGTTGGGTTACATATTAACATAGTCAACTTATGCAACAGATGATCTATCTATTGCAACAGCTGATCTGTATGTCGCAATAGATTAGTAATATATTGCATCAAATTACTCATCTATTGCATAATTTGCAGTAGATGGGTAATTTATTGAGTCGGGTTTAGAGAACCAAAGCAAAACATGGTTAATCTATTGCGAAATATGGAGCGTATATCACAACAGATTACCCATCTGTTGCACCAGTTATAGTAGACGGGTAATCTGTTGCAACAAACGACCCATCTATCGTAACAAATGACACATCTGTTTCAATTAAATCAAATTATTTTACTCAAAAGAAGACGTATTGCATCATTCGGAGGGTTAAAGAGATCAGCCTCCTTAATTCTTGTGTTGTTCTTTGCAGCCAGCCACCTAAGGATCCTTAGATGGAAAACCTCATATGGGTAATCCTTGAACTATTTTCGGAGGGGAGGAATGACTTCAAATGCCCAAGCCTAAAATATGTAAACAGGAAGCAAGCAAAAAAAGTCATAATAATTATTAGTTAATATAAATTAATGAATGAGTAAACAAATAGTGATTAAATTTACCATGAAAGCCCAAGAAAAGCCGTACAATGTAGTCATCTTTGGGGATAACTTTGTCAGTAAATATTTGGCAATCAAGTAGTAGCTATCATATCCCCAGGTATAATTGTTGAATTTCTCAAAATCATCAGCAAGCTTCAACAAATCATCTTCTGGACTTTGTTGACGTCTCTTGCCAATATAACCGCATAGGCAAACCAAACTAAGAACAATTGCTCCATGTACTTCTTTGGTATGGTTTTATCCTTGAGATCTTCTATCAAATTCGCCTCTTTATAGCTATGTCCAACAATGTCCAACAACCCATCTATTTTTTCCTTTTGTTTATTTGTTTTAGTGGGTGGTTGCTTGGACAATGCCTTCCGTCTATTTGATGGTGGTGGTTTGACTATCCTTATTGTCTTGGACCTTTTGGGGTGTGTTTCTTTGATAAGAGGTTCTTCTGGACGATCGCATCTCAAGCCCGTTACTATGGAAAACTCGTTCAAGCCAAAACAAACCGGCATGCCACAATAGTTGATCTAAATTTCATCCATCTTTTTCTACCTCTTCTTCGAATCTTTCTCATCCCCCACATACTTGATACTACGCTTGAGAAGACTATATACTATGCTTATTTGGAAACGGACAGTGTGGTCCTCAGGCAGCTTAAGAAAGTGTCCAAAAAAGCTCTTCTTAAAAGGTCCGACTATGTTTTCATTCTTCATAATATTACTAAATTTATCAAAAGGTTTCCCCAACTGACATTTAAGTACAAGATCACCAGTTACTTTTGTAGGGTCATCTATTGGCATCGCAAGTTGAAACCTGTCAATACTAATAGTTTTGAAAGCCTCATGCTGGGATTTCGATCTTATTTCACGCCTCATTGGTGTGGCATTATCATCTTGTTTATCTTCTTCCTTCTCACTTTTATTTTCCTCACTAGCCTCTATATACCTTTTTCCTCCTCCCTTTTCATAACTTTTCTCAGCCTCATTTTTTCATGACTGAGATTGTTTAAGAAGTTCCTTCGAATCCATCTGTACTTTAGATTTTTTGTTGGGTGGCCAGAAGTTGATCCACTTTCAGTTTCTTTTCTTTTTGGAAACAACTTTTAACTACAAACAACAAAAAAATATATATTATATTTGACGTCTGCATATTATTTTAAAAAAAGCTAAGACAAATTTCAATAAAATATTATATGTCACATTACAAATAAATACTCCAAAGGATAACCCATCAGTTGGAACAAATGGGGAATTTATTTGAACACCTATTTAATATCTCCTAATAGATGTTCCACCTGTTGCAACAGATGGACCGCCAATACCACCACCACCACCAACACCAATTCCACCAATACCAATACCAAAACCACCACCAAGACCACCACCACCAAGGCCACCAATACCCGCACCAAGGCCACAAAGACCGCCACCACCACCACCAATGCTACCAATACCAATACCAAAACCACCTACACCACCACCAAGACCACCAATACCGAAACCACCAAAAAATCCACCGACAACACCGCAAATAACATCCAACAATACCATGACAGTCAATAAAACACTACGACAAAAACTAGAATTTCTCGAATTCTTTCTATAATTTTAGCATCAAAACTCAAAATTGTTAACTCATTCTCGAATATAATACAACTAAAAGTCTTCTTTTTCATAATTAACTAAAAATCCCTAATTTTTAGAATAAATAACAAATGTAGAACTCTTCTAAAACTCTGTTACTTGCAAAGACAGAGAAAACGACGAATACAAGCGAGAATGAAGTAAAAAATAATAACTATGTGGTCGAAAATGGGAATACAATCAATCTGTTTTGAAGGGTTGAGCAATATGTTGAGAAGTTGTTGTTGTATTGCTGAGAGAGAAAAAAAAGATCAAGAACTCGAGATTTGAAATGATGAAACATTTTTCCCGCAAATGAATGATTTGTATGGGTTGATTTGTATTTTTAAAAAATAATGACATGTTTTGAAAATGTTAATTTGGTCCTAAATTATCTTAATTATTTTTTAAAATTTTAAGAGATATGAAACGTTTCGACTCAGAGTGATCGATCAACGACTCCAACTCGGATCAGTAGGAACACAATACCAACATCATACCATCGCAAAGACTCAATTGAAGTTGTAGTTCACCCTATGTTATCATCATAGTTCTACCTAAATCAATTTAGGTATTACCTCAATAAAAAGTTAATATGAAATATTTCGACTCAGAGTGATCGATCGATAACTCCAACTCGGGTTGGTAGGAACACAATACCAATATCAAGAAATCTCAAAGACTCAATTGAAGTTGTAGTTCACCTTATGTACTCATCCCTAGTTCTACCTAAATCAATTTAGGTATTAGCTCAATAATAAGTTAATACGAAATATTTTGACTCAGAGTAATCGATCGACGACTCCGACTCGGTTTGGTAGGAACGCAATACCAATATTATGCAATTGCAAAGACTCAATTGAAGTTATAGTTCACCCTAATGTACTAATCCCTAGTTCTATCTAAATCAATTTAGGTATTACCTTAATAATAAGTTAATACAAAATGTTTTGTCCAACTCGGATCGGTAGGAACGCAATACCAATATCATGCAATCGCAAAGACTCAATTAAAGTTGTAGTTCACCCTAATGTACCCATCCCTAGTTCTACCTAACTCAATTTAGGTATTAGCTCAATAATCAGTTAATACAAAATGTTTTGTCTCAGAGTAATCGATCGACGACTCTGACTCAGGTCGGTAGGAACGCAATACCAACATCATACAATCGGAAAGACTTAATTAAAGTTGTAGTTCACCCTAATTTACTCATCCCCAGTTCTATCTAAATCAATTTAGGTCTTACCTCAATAATAAGTTAATGCAAAATATTTTGACTCACAGTGATCGATCGACGACTCCGACTCGGGTCGGTAGGAACACAATACCAACATTATGTAATTGCAAAGACTCAATTGAAGTTTTAGTTCACCGTAATATACCCATCCCTAGTTCTATCTAAATCAATTTAGGTGTTACCTTAATAATAAGTTAATATGAAATATTTTGACTCAGAGTGATCGATCGACGACTCCAACTCGGGTCGGTAGGAACACAATACTAACATCATGCAATCGCAAAGACTCAATTAAAGTTGTATTTCACCCTAATGTACTCATCCCTTGTTCTATCTAAATCAATTTAGGTATTACCTCAATAATAAGTTAATACAAAACATTTTAACACAGAATGATCGATCGACGACTCCGACTTAGGTCGGTAGGAACGCAATACCAACATCATGCAATCACAAAGACTCAATTAAAGTTGTAGTTCACCCTATGTATTGCAAATAAATCTGTTGCAATAGACAACTGAGCTATTGGAAATCTTCAAATAGATATTGATATCTATTGCAATAGACAACTGAGCTATTGGAAATCTTCAAATAGATATTGATATCTGTTGCAACAGATGACATATCTGATTTAATTATCAAATAGACATTTGCATATATTTTGATAGATGACTGGGCTATTGGGAAATTTCAAACAGATATTGATGTCTGTTGCAACAGATGACATATCTGATTTAATTATCAAATAGACATTTGCATCTGTTTTGACAGATGACTGAGTTGTTGGAAAATTTCAAACAGATATTGATATCTGTTGCAACAGATGACATATCTGATTTAATTATCAAATAGAGATTTCCATCTGTTTTGACAGATGACTGTGCTGTTGGAAAATTTCAAACAGATATTGATATTTGTTGCAATAGATGACATGTTTGTTTGAATTATTTTTTTTAATTTTTAAGCAATCTTCTGTTCAAAAGAAGAAGAAGAAGAAAGATAGTAAAATAATACTACTAAAGGCGGTAAAAAATATTTCTTGGATAACTCAAAAATCTCATTGAGTAGTCTAGTTTTGTCTTTTCAATGTCACCCCGCCTTCCTTGTGCCCCTCAAGTTATTAATGAATATTAGTGAATATTTAAACCCATGTCTAGAGTAATCTCTCCTTCAGCTCTAAATTTATTCATCTCTCATTTTTTTTCTTTCTCTTCTCTTTAGGGTTATCACATGTGTCTCATTTTTTCTCTCTTTTCTCTCATCTTTCTCATAAAGATCCTTTCGGATCTAAACCAATCTATATCTTTCTTCGACTTAAATTGCTATTTTTATCCCCTTGATTTTGACATTATAGGTATGATTCACTATTGCTCTTTCATTTGAGTCTTCTTCTTTGCAAGTTATTTACATCTATTTTTTTTATTTAATTACCCTTTACCCATATCATATGTATTAAATTTTTTTGAAGAAACTTTGAAATCTTGAATGAACGAACTATTTTTTAATTAAAATATGGAAAAAAAAGTCATCTGTTGGGAAAAATTTAAAAGCCTTGTTGGCAGTACCATTTTTTGTATTTATTTTGTTTGTTTCTTTGTTGTTGATGATGTTATTGATGTTGTTCGTGGGGTTGGTATTGTTGGAACTTATAGTGTGGTGTTGTTGATGGTGTTGGAACAAATGATGTTGCTTCTTTGTTATTGATGTTGTTGTTGATATTATTTCTCTCTGTTGTTTCCTTGTAGTTGATGCTGTTGTTGATGTTGCAATACACAGAGCAATTGTTAGAACAAATCAAACCACTATCAAGGTGGTTTGATGTATTCCAACAGAATCCACATCTGTTGTAACAGACTCTACCTATGTTGCAACAGACTCTACATCTGTTGCAACAGACTCCACATCTGTTGCAATAGATGAATAATGTTCTTTCTTTTCTTCTCTTGTTTGACATCAATTTTTTTCCTCATATTTATAGATATAAGGAACTGAAAGTAGATCAACTTTTTCCCGACCAATATAAGAGTCTACAATAAAGATGGGTTTGGAGGAATAAGATGCTTGCAGATGGAACCACTTCATATATGGGAGACATGTATTATGGATAATATTATCGTGAAAACACACATAAAGTACATTGATTTTGTGAATGCTATTTTTTATCGATTAGTCATTGATCATTAAAACAAGATATTTGCAATTACAATTAAGTTTGATAGGTCCAAAATGATAAGGCTGAGGGACCATGAATATGATTCTGATACCCTATTAAGATTTAATGTCGGTTGTTGCTCATATTTATATATCGGGATTGTGAAGGGATCAAGTTTTGGTGGCATTGTAAAAAGATTCAATAGCGATTGGACTAACTTTTAGGGTGCATTGGACTCTGAGAGGGCCTTTGAAGCCTCGCACTGCATCAAATAAGAACGAAAATCAATATAGTTATTACCCTAGCCCAAATTTATATGGTTGGGTTGCTCAGGGTGATGATTATATGCCACAAGGTGCGGTAAGAGAATACTTGCAAGGTAAAATATGGGTTGATGAAAAACTATATCATCTGAGAGCTAATCGAAGAGGAAACATAGGGTAGCAAGGAACTTCTAGCGAATTTGGCCGATGAAACTGACTTAGAACTTGAGAAATCTAAATCAAGTGCAAATATGAAAGTATATCCTGTAATGAAAAATCCGTCTGTTGTCTCTCTCAAAGAAAAAAATGCAGATGGGCATTTGTCTAAGGAGCTGCGACTAGGAAGCATGGTCGAAATGATCACCTACATAGAAAGAAAGTATCTTTGCGGGCACCGAAGATTGAAATAATGTACAGTAAGTCAAAAAAACTTGCTCCAAGAATAGATAATGTTAAAATAAGGAATTTAAGAGAAGGCGACAATTTCTGAATTTTGAATTGCAACTCATGCCTTCTTGTTTGTGGTTCCGATTAGGTCCACTGCTATTGACCTAATCGGAACCACAAACGAGATTGAAAGGCAGATTGAGTATTATTACTTCCTTAGGAATATACAAAATGGATATAATTGATTGTGTTTTATTGCCTTAGCATGCTTTCAACATATCTTGGAGAAAATAAGATGCTTCTTGTAGTATGTGAATCTCGATAATTTTCAAGTTTTCCTCTAGCTTGCTGATTCGGTATTCAAGCTTGTCGTTGCCGCCGTTGAGGTCAGTGTAAGGTTATTGGTATTTTGTGACCTTGTAAACGAGGAACACTTTCTTCGAAGTTGTGGCATTGTAAAAGGCCTTAAGAAGTCTTCCAAAATATTTTCTTTAGCAGGCTTAAATGATACATGATGGGTCGCTATGTTTGTTTTAGGTCAACGTGTTGATGCACACTCAAGCAATGGTCCCAAAGGTAGAACATTATCCTATTAAATCCTTTAAAGGTTGGTTGAACAAGCTGCATTGAACAGTGCTTGAGAAAGTGAGGTGTTGAACAACGCTGTTCAATGTAGCTTGTTCAATGAAGCTTGTTCAACCAACTTTCGAGGGATTTGATAGGGTAATTTTCAACCGTTGGGACCACTACTTGAGTGTGCATCAACACATTCACCTAAAACAAATATAGCGACCCTCCATGTATTATTTAAGCCTTTTAAAGGCCTTTTACAATGCCACAGCTTCGAAGAAAGTGTTCCTCGTTGATGAGCTCACAAAATACCAAGAACTCTACACTGACCTCAACGACGGCAACAACAATCTTGAATACCGAATCAGCAAGTTGGAGGCAAGCTTAAAAATTATCGATATTCACATACTACAAGAAGCATCTGATCTTCTCCAAGATATGTTAAAAGAATGCTAAGGCAAGAAAACACAATCAATTATATCCATATTGCATATTGTTAAGGAAGTAATGATACTCAATTTGCCTTTTAATCTTGTTTGTGGTTTCGATCAAGTCAATAGCAGTGAACCTAATCGGAACTACAAATAAGAAGGCATGGGATTCAATTTAAAATTCAAAAATTGCCTCCTTCGCTTAGATTCCTTATTTTAACTTTAGTTGTTCTTGGAGTAAGTTTTCTCGACTTACTGTACATTATTTCAACCCTCGATTCCTGCAAAGCTGGTTTCTTGGTATTCTGCTATTTTCTATGTAGGTGATCATTCCAACTACACTTCCAAGTCACAGCTCCCTAGCAAAGTGCCCATCTGCTCTATTTTTCTTTGAGAGAGACAACAGGCTAATTTTCAGTACTGGATACACTTTCATATTTGCACTTGATTAAGATTTCTCATGTTTTAATTCAGGTTTCATCTGCCAGATTCGCTAGAAGTTCCTTGCTACCTTATGTTTCCTTTTCAATTAGCTCTCAGATTATATAGTCTTTCATTAACTTCTCTTTTCCTTGCAGGCATTCTCCTTCGGCTACTTCTGGCGTATAATCATCTTCTCGAACAATCCTTCTATATAAATTTGGGCTAGGGGAATTTCTATTATTTTTTTGTTCTGGCTTGATGCAGTTTGATGCAAAAGATATAGAATCTTTTTTCACAACTCAATAAAAATGGTTCTTGGAAAGAACTAATTAATAATAATAAGCTGAAAAGTCAAGACTTATCAAAATATTGCTTAATTTAATTAAGTCATAATTTTTTATAGTAATAAAAAATGTAATTAATAAATGGAGGTGAACAGTCGTGCCTTTTTGCCTAACTCATTCAAATTCAATCCTCTATAAATAGGCCCCTTCTTACTCAATCGTTCTTTCTACTACACTTTATTTATTTATTACATCTTGTCTTTCATATTACACCTTCCACCACTTTTTCTTCCCTATTTCAGGTGAGTTATTTTCTTTCTTTATGTGTAAATATACCCAATTTATAGTATACGTTGTATTACAATTGAATTCTTTTCTTTACTTTTGTTTTTACGTTTTTTGTCAATTCATATGTGTTCTAGATATGGCTAATCCAGTGTGGACGTTGCTTTTCTGCAAAACGCATACATGAACTTCTGATGCAGGTTCATGACCTGTAGTGACAGTCGGGAGCAGTGAGAGCAAAGATGCTCCGGGAGATCCGCAGGCTGAAGAGGGCCCTGCTGTTGTCGGTTGAAGATTGGCCGGCTGACAATAATAATATTAATAATAATGATAATAATAATAATTATATTATTTTTTTCTTTTAGTCTGTGTATTTTTATTTTCTTTTGTTTTTAATAAAAAATTATGTTTGATTGGCTTTGACATTTTAATTCATATTTAATTTTCATTCTGTAAATTATCTTCTCAACAAACATGTCGACGATTAGACATAAGGAATAATTTTGAATCCAGTAGCAATAGTAAAAGTTGAAACATATTGGTATCTATTGTGTTTATGGCAGGGGCAGATTTGTGTTGTTCCAAACAAATTACTCATTTGTTGCAACAGATAAATAGTCTGTTGCAACAGATAATCAGTCTGATGTAACAGATAATAAGTCTGTTGCAACAGATAACTAGTCTGTTGCAACAAATAACTCTTCTGTTACAACAGATTACCCATCTGTTCGATTCATGTTACGGGCACTATAGAACCATAAGCATGAATCCAACATATGAGTCTTCCATTGCAATAGATTACTCATCTGATGCAATAAATGAGTGATCTGTTTAAATTGTGGGCTCTTATGTTGAATTCATGATCGGGTTCTATCCATTGTTCGAAAAAACAGCAGTAGCTGTGTACCCAGATGACAAATTCGACTAAAAATCAAAATTTTACTTACCAAAGTCACCTATGAAGTAATGGCAAAGTGGAAAGTGACGTACAAAATAAAATTTCACCTAAAAATTTTGTCAAGTAGCAACAGTAATGGTAAAAAAAATAACAACAATGGTCGACAAAAAGAAGATGAAGATCATAATGAAGTAGAAGATGATGATAATGAAGCAGAAGATGATGAATAAAGCAACAACAACAATGAACAACAATAATCATGAAGAGAGAGAAAACAACAACT
The DNA here is from genome assembly GCA_030864215.1 of Capsicum pubescens. NCBI lineage: Eukaryota > Viridiplantae > Streptophyta > Magnoliopsida > Solanales > Solanaceae > Capsicum > Capsicum pubescens. Next base: position 216,312,448 of record CM061547.1, on the reverse strand, counting down.
GATAAGAAGAGAGAGAAACGTGTCTTTTTCCCTTCTATTTTCTGTTATATTAACTAACATTTGGATCAAAGTGTAAATTCAAAAACTTGTGGGTTATTTTCAAACTTCCCCAACTTTCTTAATCCATAATAAAGTAATTGCCACCCACACTCAATTATTAAGACTTGAGTCACCTATACCTCATTTTCAAACATTTTTGTCACCTACAGCTCAAAGCCCCTAGTAAGTTTGGTATAAATTTGACTTTGTTCGAAGCATAAATTGTGTCTCATTGGGAACAAAGGTGCACTAGTTTTTTTTTCTATTTTTTTTCTTTCGGTTAATTCTCATCCTAATTGTGTACTCGTATGGATACTAATCTTATCTCATCTTTTTCTATGCATGAAATCCAATAATCTCGAGTCTGAATGGACTCCATCCCTTGCATATTTTCGGATGAGGCAAGCAGGCTCGAGCTATCGAGTCTAGCTTCACGCTAAAGTCCCAAACGGACTGATACAGTGCTGGTGTTGACACTCAATTTTGGCTCTCCGTGATTAAATTAACGCCTTCAGGATTCCTGTTTGTTAAAGGACACAAATATAATTTTCATATTTTTTAAAATTGTTAACAAATTATTGATAATCATTCTTACTGTATGATTTTCTTAATTTATTGTCATATTTTTTTACTTTTCATAATTAATTGATAATTTTCATTATATTGAGATTTTTATAAAGTTATTATCGTTTAAATATTTTCACAATCATTTACACATGTACACAATATGACGTCATATTTTTTTATAATTTACAATGCATTATATTTTCAAGTTAATTACATTTTATATTTTTATATTTTTCTGTAATTACATATTAATACCTATATTTTGTACATTATTCAATACATTCCGCAAATGATAAGTCAGATCAATTATTTTAATATAAAGCGAAATAGTTCGGTCATGTTAATGTCTAGTCACATCTGACCAGACTACATAATGACACTATACTTTAAATAATAACTTTACATGTTGGTTAAAAGGATGAAAAATTCTTTGGTTAATAACTTAAGGACTAAAAGATGATCTAAAAGAAAAAAGGGAGACATTTTTTTTTATCTTTTGGTTAATAAGGAGTATAAAATTTTGTTATAAATAAAGAGAAGGAGGTAAATTTTTTATCATCACAAATATACACACAAAAAATTATTTTTCTCTCTTTCAAAACTCACGCCTCTCGTCTCTTTTTCTCTACTCTCTTTCTTCTCATTGTCGCCCACTATCATCATCGACTATCAAAGCTCTGGCGAACGAGTACCGGCCACTACAAACTCACATATTTTCTCCTCTCTCACAATCTCTCTCTCCTTCATCGTTTGCCGCCACTGGGTTTGACCACCAGATGGTCTCCGACCAATGAACTCTACCAATCACTACGCCACCCCCTCTCTCTTCCTCCCACCTTTCCCGTCACCTCTCTCCGGAGGTGATAACTGGTGAGATCCAGCCCAACACCACCAGCGTCGCCCCCTTTTACCTTTTTTTCTTCTTCGCCATTTCTTTTCGCTGTTGCCTCACCAAAGGTGTTGACAAACGAGTTTTGGCCAAACCACCACCACACCACCAATGATGTGGCCAACCTTCTCGTCTCTCCCTTCACCACTTTTTTATCAAAAAATCCAAATTTGGCCGAATTTGCGACATCTCCGACATTATTCCGACGAAAGCCATTAAAGTAACGTCAGTTTCGTCATTGTTTTTTCTTGTTTTATATGTTAAAATGGTTTTGATTTTACTTGTAAAGCTTTGTCTGGAGTCATAAATTCTCTGATGAACACCATGAATTTCGACAAAATTGTGTTGGTTTTGTTCGTAGTACTGCCACTTGTTTTCTACTTATGAGCTTGTACATCCTTAACTATTATGGCTATTATTTTCAGATCTTGCAGGTCCTTATTTTCTTTGTGATATTTTTGAGTTTTTTTGAAAATTTTCTTATAATGATTGTTGTGATGAATATCTCAATTTTTCTTTCATATCGCTTCCACCAATTTTTTTTCTCTATTTTGCTACTAATTATCTCTATTATTGACAGGTGGGTTGATTTGGCATGCTCTCGTATTGACTTTGCTAATGTTGTTGTCGTTAACATTAATCGTTGTATTTATCACACTTACTTTTATTATTTTGCACTCTCTTTATTATACTTATAAAAACACTGATAATGAACAATACTTCATGAATTGACCAATGGCAATATCTCTTCGTGGGATTTTCTAGGCCTCCCCAAATAAAAAACGGGTATTACATATATAAATGCATAACAAAAAATAAATAAAGTTGGGCGATGACGAATTTTTATAATATCATGATAACTCAAAAGGTTCTATGATTCATATTTCGACAAGGCAATTTGGGATGACCGATAAATCGAGTAACCACTTCATAGTCATAGCGCATCTAAAACTTAAGCTTAGCTCACCGTATGACAAAATTCTACTTTTTAATATATGCATCTACATATATGCATGTGTACACACCCTTTTAATTTATTTTAATGATTATTTGTTCATTCTTAATATTTCTATAAAGTATTTATACATATTCTCGTTAACACACTCCAAAGTGATATTTAAAAGGGAGTTTCGAGCTCTATGTTTTTGAGCTCTATTCACTAATACACATTTAGGCAAAACTTAGTCCGTTAATATTTACATAAAGGAATCAAATTGATTTAGACATTTAATCAATTAATTCTCACATATGTATTATAAATTTTTGTATTCTTTTTTCTCAAGTAAATCTTTATTTTCTCCCCGTGATTTTGATCAAGTAAAAAGTACTTTTTGCAAACATATTCTTCCTTTTTATTTTGCATAAAAATATTTTTATTTTTAAACATTACAAAGTACGTTTCTTTTTCATACAATTTTGTATATTTTTTTGCATATATCTTTATATAATTGTGATGCACGTATTTTATAACAATAGATATTATTTACATACTTGATATACATACACTTTTTACATTATTTATATTTTTAAAAAAATTACCTCTCCCCTCTTTGATAAATTTAGTCTAGTCAGGCCACATTTGTGGATTCTTAAGGGTGTTTAATCCCTTCTCTTTGAATTAATTTAAATCCTTACCTAGAATCTAAATAATTTTTACTTACTGAAACATAAGTCATACGCGTTAATAATAGTTTTTCATATTTTTCTTAAAAATTAGGTAGCAACTCTACGCAAAAATTATTTTTTAGAGACCATATGTCATGTTTTTTTCAATCATGCAAAAAACATAGCATGTCAGAATGGCAACTCTGCTGGAAAATAACAATTGGTTCTAACAAGGATAGACTCAATATTTCAATTGAGGGATACATTTTTACATGGGAAAAGGTTTAAATATGCCATTGAACTATAAAAATGGCTCATTTCTGCCATCAGTTAAAAATTTGTCTCATTCATGCCATCGCCGTTAAAAAACTAGCTCATCCATACCATTATTTTTTAACGGTGGATTTTTAAAAATAGCTTTGCCACGTGGATTTTTATTAGAGGTCCACGTCATTAATTAAAATAAATCAAGAGTAATTTCAAAATATTTTAGACCCATTAAAAAGAACTGACCCATTTAACATAATCCGACTCACACCCATTAAAGTATTTTTTCTACAACAATAATAATTTTTTTTATCAGAAAAAATAGTGATTAATGTATATCCTTTGGTTGTTTCTTGTTGACTCTAAATCACTATAGACGTTACGTTTAAATGAAACTTCAAAAGTTTTATCCTACAATAACTAATTAGTTGTAATTCCAGGGACTCCAATATATACTACAAAATTGCAAGAAAAGAAACCAATGAACGATTAGGGCAAACAAGAAAAAAAAGGGGGCACACCAATAGAACTTTTCCATTCTCCCATCACGAATTAGGAAAGCATACATTGTTGAAAAAATTATTTCCAAATAACGGTTTAAAAGAAGTTTGTTGTCCCAATTATCTTGGATTGTATATGGGATAACTTATACCATCACTATGAGTAAGATGATTTTGTAACGGGATGACATGAATGAGCAGAACTTTTAACTGATGGCATGAATGAGCCTTTTCTGATAGTTCAATGGCATATATGAGTCTTTTTTCTTATTTTAATTAATGATGTGGACCTCTAATAAAAGGAATGTGGCAAATCTATTTTTTAAACCCACCATTAAAAAGTAATGGCACAGATGAACTGATTTTGTAACGGTGATGGCATGAATGAGCTGAACTTTTAATTAATGGCATAAGTGAGTCATTTATAATAGTTCAATGGCATATATGAGCTTTTTCCCGTATACATTTTTGCATGTGCTAATTATTAAATTCTTTAATTCTTTATCTATTTCACACTGCAAATCATATAGATTTGCTCATAAATTCTTTACATTATTTGCACAAATTAGTTTTGTTGTCTTATCAATTCTTTAATTCATTGCTTTTTTAATACACTATATCTATATATTGTGAAAACTGCTACACATTATTTTTCACTTTATTTAATCATAATAATGATTCTATTTAGTCTTTAGTCGTACACAAACAAACAGTGAACACGCGAGGGGTGTCCTAGAATCCTTCGAACCTTCTTTGAATTTTGTAGTTTCAAAATTGGTGCATATAGGTGAATGTATCTTTTCACAATTATTCAGTCCAGTTCTAAACGATTTAGGAAAAAAAATTTATTCTATAAATAGGTCATATCATATAGAAATTTGCAAATTTGTCTAAACTACGTCTTGACCTGATTCTTTTCCTACCAAGATACATTGGCAATCCTATATTAGGATTTGGTCTCTTCACTGTTTCAAAATAATTTCTCCAGTATTCAAACTGAGGTAATTTTTTGTAACAGTTCAAAGACGCTCTCCAAAAATCCTCAAAGAGCGCAAATAAATAACTCCTCAAATTCAAATCTCAATGACATTAGTGCCTAGTCGGAAAACCTTCAAATCCTCACCCGATTTTGATTTGAGAACACCTAGATTCTTCTTTTGAATGTCATAAACTATTAAATTTCTGACATTTCGACCTTCTCTTTCAAAAGGAAGAGTTCAACACTTTTTCAGTCGTAACAATCGTATCAACGTCGGCAAAATAATTTCATAACTTCTTCAATGTACGACTTTCTCAATCTTCAACATATTGAAGTAGTGTCAATACTCTACTCATGCTTGACATCCATCCTCTCGATCATTTATAAACAGTGAAAAAAACCCTGTCAACTCTTTCATAAAATGGTAACAATCCATCTAAGTTTGCAAAACATTTAATTCAATATTCGACCATACATATAAACAATCTATAAGATTGTCAAAAGAATGGGTTTCATGACAAGAGAGGGAATTTACTTCAATCTTGATCTCATATAATTTTCAAATCAATAACATATATATATGAACTAGACAATATCCAAATTCTTGGGAAAACAACATCATAGCTTATGCAAGATATCATCATACAATGGATTTTCAATACATCTTTTTCAACCATTTTGAAATCTACCTTGTGTAGGTAACTATATACATTCTGAGATTGTTTGAACAATAAATTTTTAAGCCCATGAAGTTTAGTATAGCCCCACGTACCTTAAGTTTCTCAACTTGGAGGATGAAACCATAATCTTGTTACTTTGTTGAAGGATCTTGATCTTGGAGAGCTTGAATTCTAAATTACTTGGGGAAAAAGAATTGAATTTGTTCTTGGGAAATGAGAGGGTTTTTCTTGAGAGTTAATTGGAGAAGAAGGGCAAATGATGCCCTAACCGATGCCCCAAGTCATGTTATGAACGATTGGATTGAGGGGGAAAAGACCTAATTGCCCTTCTGACATTTTTAAATCCGTAGCTGCATTTTGCATGCTCACCGCGATGCGGTCTTATCACGATGGTTTACTGGTTCAGAAAAAAATTGTCATAACTTTTTGTTCGGGTATCGGATTAAGGCAAAATTGATAACGTTGGAAAGCTGACTCAATTATCTATAATTTGGTGGGTCTTGAGATGAAAATTCTACATATATTAAAAGGTATACACATTCAAATTTGACCTCCATAGAATCAAATACTAAACTTTGGGCGAATCAAAGGCTCTAAACTCAACTTTGCTCTAAGTGATTTCTAAGAATATTTTTCACCTAATAAGCACTTCACATACTAAGATAAAGATCATGACACATGAATTCAAATTATAAATCAAGAACTGGTTGAAAACAACTTCACTGCGATGCGATGTACGTGTCAAAGGGAATGTCACTGTGACGCGACCCTATCGCGGTGACTTGTTGGATTCGTGATCCAAACGTGACCCAAACCTTGCCCAAAAAATCTGAAACTTTCCCGAGACATTCCTCTAACATCCCTGAACATGAATTAACTCAAAAACTAACGTCTCAGGGTTGAGGAGACCAAAATGAAAATCCTCAAAGTTTAGGGGTCTTGAAGACGACTAAGTCCCCAACACTTAGTGAAAATTTCAAGCCTTACGCCTCTAAAGCATGCAACTAAAATCTGAATCAAGCTAAGAATAGTATAGGGTATTATAGTTCGGGTCTATAAATGTAGGAAAAATGGTTCAACCTTAGCCTGAAAGTGCGGGGTGTTACATTAGCTCCCCCTTGGGATCATTCGTCCCCGAATGATGGGTAGGATCTTGTTGAAGCTCTAAAAGTATGGAGTAAAGAGTGTAACCTCACATTGAACATTTTTCCTCAACCAAATATGCAAAGGCATCAAAAGAGCTTCATGATAATCCCCAGCAAAACGTGTGAGCATGAAGCATGAGGTAATGAGACTTTACAAATGGATGATCCTGCACATGAGTTCTATGAATCATAATCATCACAACATAAAGCATGAGTTAATTTGGTGATAATAGACCTGATTTACATCGGTACAATCATGAAATGAGATTTCACGAGAGATAGGAATAAAAACATTCTCTACTTTACATGATACAACAAATAGACTTAAACTTAGAGACACTACTCGGATATGCCCCAAACAATAAATTAAATGCCTCGTCATTTCCATCTTACAATTCTCCAATCACATATCTAACCACAAGAGTTTGAGTCCCACTATATAATACTCCTATATTGAAGCCTGATTTGTATAAAAGAGGTGTTAGCTTAAGCTATAGGGCCCCATACTCTACATCCTTTTAAGAAGGTTACTTTACCATATCACTACCATCAAACACCCTTGGGTTTTAATTTCGGGAATACTAACCACATTGTACATGGGTTTGTGTTCTCATCGATCACAACATTCAAGCCTATCTTTACTACACCCACTTCATGGATCTCCTACTAAGACCAACAATGTCAACAACTCGCACAAATATTTTTTCCACATACCTCCTCTCGACTATTTCCCATAATAAAAGTCCAACTCCTTCTTTCCCCATCACGTATAACCTTTGCTAAAGAAATCACAGCAAAATTTTTCACATTCAAGAACATCTACTACCCCTTCTAAAGTCACTACTACTCTTCCATAACTACTATCATACTATTATTCAGAGGGTCATTGAGGAACCTCAGCATATGCATCAAGAAAGGGAGTAACACTATTCAATTATAACTTATACTCATTGCACTACTCAAGGTGGGTCATGAGGTAAAAATACGATACCATAGATCCGAAGTGCTTCATATAACAAGTGTCTGGATCATAAATAGAGAGTTGTTAACATAAACACAACACATCATGAGTTCTTAGGATTGGGCACAGTGAGAAACATGAGCGCATACATCATGACTCGTATAATATAAAGCCAGAATTCATAAAGTCAACGATTGAGACAAGGATTGAGACTGGAAGCTATTGCTTCTCATTTTCAGAGTTGAGATAATCATGAGTTTGCATGAACCTTATCACTTTGGGATAGACCTGACATAGCATGAATGGTTAACATATGGTAAGCATACTTTCTTAGAACCAAGCATAATATAAGATATGGATCCGTGGGTCATGAGCATCTCTACATAAAGCCTGAATACTTGAAAACTTGGATTACTGAAAGACATTATTACTTCTAGTTTGGAGGTCAGAATATGAAAATAAGTCTATAGGGAATTCAAACCATAGGCATAGGCATGACTTGAATACATGACGTAAGGCATTAGCGGAATGACCTCTTAAATTGAAGTAGGAAGAGTTTTCTTGAATAGGAATAGATTTATCATGACTCTTTCCTGAAACTTGCCACAATGAGAAAATTCAAGACTTATCTTAGTCCATCATCTCCCCTTTACATCAAAGTCACAATCTTAGATTTGCGGACCTACCCTCACATCAAATCTATAGCCACAACTCTCAACACAAAGGGGATATCGTCATACACATAAACACTAAACTCTTCCCTGATAAACTATACTCTGAAGGCATTGCTTTCCGGAAAAGTTACTCTTAACTTTCGCTTGCCTCTATAGCCATCATTCTATCACTCCCACTCTCATCAACATACACATCCACACTTCTTATCACGTAATAATTCATCCTCCACTACTTAACACACCAACGTTATATCTCTACTCACCTACTTACAATCTTAACAAAATTTGTAAAACTATAGCAAATATGCATATTGCCTACCTATATTTCCTTAATTCAACTCTAAAGAACACCATACAACAACTCCCCAGACTTCTCCATACTACAAAATTCAAGAACGTAAACAAGGTACACATGACACTTATACCCATAAAATCTTATCTACTAACGTGCTATCTGGGGTTCAACCTATTCTAATATACCTAACACTCTTATCCTCTTAATGACTCAACTATAATTCATTGTTTCACCCCAGTCCTTATGTACATATATAACAATTATTCACTCTTTCTTCCACAAATTGCCAACCTAGGCCATTTCACATCTCACATTAAGCCTACTAATTATTCACTCTTTCTTCCATAAATTGCCAACCTAGGCCATCAAATTGGGAATTTAACCCAAATACCTCATTTTACTTAACTACTACCTACAATCACACCCCCTACATGACATTACTACTACACCTCAGAATCCACTACATACCTTCTCACCTGAAGTACTAGTTCACAACTACTAGAGAAAAGATAATTAAGGGGGTAAAGTCACATAATAGGGACAGTCGATCTTAATCTAATAACATAATCCATTGCATTCTTATCAACATATTCTACTTTATCTAATCATATTTACTTACCCATACATACATCCCTACTACCTTCAAGTTCCATATACACCAATGAGTCTCTACCCATAACTTATTGACTAATCTACTCCTTTCTATTCACAGCCTATAAATGATTTCTATAACCACCATGACTATCCACTCTAGGCTCCTTCCCTATTTTGAATAAATAACAACCATAGCCAATCACTTCTTTCACAACTACCATACAATCTACAACTCTTTCTACAACATTAGCCAATCACCATATAAGAGCAAACCAATCCCCAGTTAAGGATTACACAACTAAAACTACTTATTTACGTAAAAGTCACCCTCACTCTGACTTCTAATCTTGTGACTTCATATCACCAACTTCTTTACCATTTCACTACCAATAAGTCATGACACTTTAACATATACTACTACTAGGGTGGAAATATTGTTCCAACATTCTGCTATATCTCATTACCCTTAAGAATGATATCTGCAACAAGAAGTTTTTCAAAGGGGACTGGATACACTTCATACCTCAGGATGAAAAGCACGATTTCATTAATATAAAGCTATACACTTAAATCAATACACCTTGAAGTACTAGTAGATTCCTCTCAAGTCCTTGTGCTATCTCATAACTTTATGGGTAACTCAATCAGAAAGGACCGCATCGTTCAGGCTCTAAGCCTTTACGCTTGAATCGCCTCGATAATGAGACATATCTAATAATATTAGAGTAAGGAAATAATTTGGATAACTTTCATATGGAAGACACTATAGCATGAGCTAGAGTATGAAAGAATAAGAAACAACTCTTAAATGCCCGGTAGCCTCCTGATTATAAGTGTGGTACATAACACACCCATAAGCAAGACTCTACTGGACACAGATTCATAGACACCTTGGTACCATGAACCGTGCTTTGATACCAAGCTTGTCTCAACCCGAGCCGGGGCCCTGGCTGCGATGGGAATCCCAAACCATAAAGGATTGAGAAACCCCTTAGCATGTAATCATAAGCATAATATATACATAAATCAAAGAGAGAAAGATATAATAATATTCAATGGAGATTTATTATAATTGAAACTGTGTCAAGAATATTAGTACGATACAATACTCAACTCTCGTCTACGAAGCCTTTAATGAAAACTAACTATCTAGACCGAGACAAGCCCCCCGATGGACCATATACTAAGAACTCAACATATTCATGAATGCCTTCTGAAAGATGGATGGCTCACCAATTCTATCAAATCCTAAGTGTTCTACTAATGTGATGGACCATGGGATTATACCGCATAACCTGAAATATAGTTTGTCAATATACAAAGGTACTGGTACGTAGAACAATCCAAAAACAAAATATATTTTTACACAACATATGTGAGAGTATTTCATAAAAGCATGTCAGCATAAAACAATTGAAAATACATGGACATAATCAATAGGTTTCAAAATGTTTCTGTAAATATCCACTCAATTCTTTATCTTACTTCTGAGCTTAGGTGGTACACCCTATATATCTACAATCCCACAGGCTATATGGAATCCGCCCTTGACTCGGCGGCTAAGCCCCCAACTTAAGTTTTCCACAAGGGTTGGAGTATTTAAATCTACTACGCCAAAGGGCATAAGGCCAGCGTATAATCCCTATCTTGGTACATAGTAAAACTCGTATCGGCAAAACACGATTCCCGGTAATGAGTTATCAGAACTCGTGCCTTCTTCGGATAACCGCCAAACTCTCTTAAAGCCCATATTTATATTTTAAGACATACATCTTACTAAAATCTTAATTTGAAAATTTGAATAGAATCTATATTCTGATCTGTTCTAAATTTGTAATGGCATCCATCTGTTTGGTATCATCACTCCAAAACTTGCAAGTCATATATATAATCCAAATCATATTATGCTTCAGTTCTTTAAATCAAAACATGTTATTTGACCACCCAAAAACATTTAAACAAAGCATGAGAGAGTCTTAGATTCAAAACACTTGAAAACTCATGAAAAGTACTCTATTTTCGATTCTTTGGCAAGGTGTGGTCATCTCTTTCATCCATTTCAAGCAAGATCTATATTAGTAAGTATGATCATTTATAAACAGTGAATAAAACCCTCTCAACTCTTTCATAAAATGGTAACAATCCATATAAGTTGGAAAAATATTTAATTCAGCATTCGACCATACATATAAACAATCTATAACATTATAAAAAAATAGGTTTCGCGACAAGAGAGTGAATTTACTTCAGTATTTCTCTCATATAACTTTCAAATCAATAACATATATAAGTACGAGACAATAACTAAATTCTTGGGAAAACAACATAATAGTTTATGCAAGATATCATCATAAAATGGATTTTCAATTCATGTTCTTCAACCATTTCAAAATCCATCTCGTGTGGGAAACTATATACATTATAAGATTGTTTGACCTATAAATTCTTAAGCCCGTGAAGTTTAGGATAGCCCCATGTACCTTAAGTTTCTCAACTTGGAGGATAAAACCCTAATCTTGATACTTTATTGAAGGATCTTGATCTTGGAGAGCTTGAATTCTAAATTACTTGGGGAAAAAGAATTGAATTTGTTCTTGGGAAAGGGGAGGGCTTTTCTTGAGAGTTAATTGGAGAAGAAGGGCAAATAATGCTCTAACTAATGTCCCAAGTCGTGTTGTTAACGATTGAGTTGAGGAGGAAAAGACCCAATTGCCCTTCTGACATTTTTAAATTCGTAACTGCATTTTGCATGCTCACCGCGATGCGGTCTTATTACAGTGGCTTACTGGTTCAGACGAAAACGGTCATAACTTTTTTCTCGAGTATAGTATTAAGGCAAAATTCATATCTTGGAAAGCAAACTCAATTATCTACAATATGGTGGGTCTTGAGCTGAAAAATTCCACATATATTAAAAGTTATACATGTTCAAATTTAACCCTTGTATAATCGAATACCAAACTTTGGACGAATCAAAGGCTCTTAGCTCAACTTTTCTCTAAGTGATTTCTATGAATACTTTTCATCTAATAAGAACTTCACAAACTAGGATAAGATCATGACACACGCATTAAAATTATAAATAAAAAACTGGATAAAAACACCTTCACCACGATGCGATGTACATGCCAAAGGGAATGTCACCGTGACGCGACCCTATTGAGGTGACTTGCTGGATTTGTGATCCAAACGTGACCCAAACCTTGTCCGAAAAATCCAAAAGTTCCCTGAGACATTCTTCTCACATCCTTGAACATGAATTAACTCAAAAACTAATATCTTGGGGTTGGGGAGACCAAAATGAAAATCCTCAAAGTTTAGGGGTCTTGAAGACGACTATGTTCCCAACACTTTGTGAAAATTTCAAGCCTTATGCCCCTTAAGCATTCAACTAATAGCTGAATCAAGCTAAGAATAGTATGGGGTATTATAGTTCGGGTCTATAAACATAGGAAAAATGGTTCAACCTTAGCCCAAAAGTGCAGAGTGTTCCACTTAATTTCTAGAGAGGACACTTGAAGTATGAGAATAGGCACAGTGCAGTATTTTTGTTTTAAGAAAGATGAATAAAATTTCTCAATACTTAGGTATGTCTGAGGTACCACTTCAAACTATAAGACTTACCCTGAAGTCGATCTCGGAAGGAGATTGGATAATTCTTATACACACTACTAATTATTAGTACCAACTGAAGTTCAAACATGATCTTGCCTTCTTCATATTTCAATATCTCCAATCAAGAAAATACAAAACCTTTTTCTTTGTTTTTTTTCAAAATGCCCACTTTCGCATATAGGCATTTTACTTTTTATATAGGCGCACACTTTTTAAATATGGATAGTTAACTTTTCCTTTTAAGCATCAACCTTCAAATATTGATATTTTACTTTGCAGTCAGGCGCCCATCTTTGTGTATTTTACATTTTAATAGCCCCTCCAATCGAAAGGATCTTCGATTTTAATCTCTTCACTAGTTGAGGGTCTTAGTCTTTATAGACAATCAAGGACGACCATCAATATCATTCTCCATAGAAATTAGAGATGTCATGCATCAAGTCTTCCTAGACAATCGAAGACATCATTCATCACATAGTTTCTATTACCAATTGGAGGTGTCATCTATCATTAAATTTCTGTAGGCAATCAGGGATGTCATGCATTAAGTCCCCAAAGATAATTGGAGGACTTCACCATAATCAAAATCAGTCTCCATAGAAAATTGGAGATGACATACATAGCCTTTGTAGACAATCAAAGACATCATTCATCATAGAATCTTTGTGGACAGTCGGAGGCATCATTTATTATCAAGACTCCATAGATAATCAGAGATGTCATGCATTAAGTCCCCAAGGACAACCAGAGGACTTTACCACAATCAACATCAGTCTCTATAGAAAATCAGAGATATCATCATTAATCCCCGAAGACAATCGAAAGATTTTATAACAAACTATACAGTTTCCGAAGACAATCAGAGATGACAATCAATACATGTCTTCATAGAAAATAGAAGACGTCAATCAACATTAGTCTCCTTAGACAATTGGTGATGTCATGCATCAAGTCTCCATAAATAATCGGAAACGTTATTCATCCTCAAGTTTTAGTAGATAATCAAAGACATCATACATCTTTTCAATCAAAAATACAATCCACAACAACAAGATATTTTTTAAACAAAAAATTTCAAAGAGTCTAGTATTAGTCATAAATCATACACTAGGTTAATTTTGAAAACTGCCTCAAAATTTTCATTATTTCCTTATTTCGAACTACATTGACGTGATTCTCGAGGTCGATGCAGAGTACCGTCGCCACAACCCTACAATTATTCTCTCTCCCAGCAAGTACATAATATTACATCCCCCAGCATCTTACAACTCAATACTTGGGCGATTTCTAAAGGAGCATCGGGTATATGTAAACACTTCTATTCTTAAATAGTCCTTCTCTCAATAATCATTCCACATGGTCGGCCACCCTTAATAACAGAGAAATAAGCAATTTGCCTATTCTTTTTAACTATACCTAACCTAATCCTCATATAACTTGAGGTATGTAGGCAACACTAAATTAGTGTATGGTCAAATTTTGTCAAAAATAACTTTTGTTGCAAAAAATTGACTATATGTCAACGTTTTCGCATAAAGACTTCTAAATCATCTTCAAATAAAAAGAGGCAACTGTTGACATTCAATTTTAGATCTCCGTGCTTAAATTAGCGCCTTCAGGCTTCCTATTGGTTAGAGGGCACAAAATATGATTTTTCATATAGTTTTTACAATTGTTAACAAATTATTGATAATTGTTCTTACTTTAAGATTTTATTAATGTATTATCATATTTTTTACTTTTCAAAATTGATTAATAATTCTCCTTATATTAGGATTTTATCAATTTATTATCGTTTTCAATCATCTTCACACGTACACGAGATGGTATCATATTTTTTATAATTTAAAATGCATCATATTTACAAGTTAATTACGCATTTAATTTTCCTGACAATTTTCTGTAATTACATATGGATACCTACATTTTGTACCTTATTCAGTACATTCTACAAATGATAAGTCGGATCAATTATTTTAATATACAGAGTAATAGTTCGGTCATGTCAATGTTTTTTCACATCTGACAAGACTATACAATGACACTATCCATTGAATAATAACTTTACATGTTGGTTAAAAGGATGAAAAATCCTTTGGTTAATAACTTAAGGACTAAAAAATGTTCTAAAAGAAAAAAGAGGGACATTCTTTTATCTTTTGGTTAACAAAAAGTACCAAATTTTATTATAAATAAAGGGGAGGGGAGTAAATACTTTATCATCACAAATAAATATACACACAAAAAATTAGATTTTTCTCTTTCAAAACTCACGCCTCTCATCTCTTTTGCTCTACTCTCTTTCCTCTCACTGTTTCCCACGATTACCTTTAATAATTGGACCTTCGGCGAATGAGCTCCGACCATCACAACCTCATGCCTTTTCTCCCCTCTCACCGATCTCTCGCTCCTTCATCGACTGTCGCCATTGATTTAACAACCGAATGGTCGACAACCACCGAACTCCACCAACTAATATGCTGGCCCTGTCTCTCTTCCTCCTCTCTTTCCCATCGTCTCTCGCTGAAGGTGATAACTAGAGAGATCTAGCCCAACACTACTAGCGCTGCCCTTTTTTACCTTTTTTTCCCTCTGTCGCTCTTTTTCATCATACCTCACCGAAGGTGGTGACCAACGAGCTTTGGCCAAACCACCACCATACAACCAATGATGTTTCCAACTTTATCATCTCTCTCTCTCTCTCTCCCTTCACTATTTTTTTATCAAAAAAGTCAGATCTAATCGGATTCACAACATCTCCGATGTTTCTCGGCAAAAATTGTTGCTTTTCTGATTTGGCTGGATTCGTAACATCTCCGATATTACTCAGCGAAAATCATTGAAGAAACGTCAGTTTCATTACTTTTTTGTTTGTTTTATATGTTAAAAATGCTTTTGATTTTACTTGTACAACTTTAGCTAGAGTCGTAGATTCTCCAGTGAACTCCATGAATTTCGACAAAACTATGCTGGTTTGTTCGTTGTACTACCACTTATTTTCTACTTATGAACTTTTACATACTTAAATATTATTCTATTATTTCAGATCTTGAAGGTCCTTATTTTCTTATGATATTTTTAGGTTGTTTTTAAAATTTCTTATGATGATTGTTGAGATGAATATCTCAATTCTGCTTCCATATTGCTGCCATCAATTGTTTTGCTTTATTTTTGCTACTGATTATCTTTATTTTTGACAGGTGGATTGATTTTGCATGCTCTTGTATTAACTTTGATAATGTTGTTGCAATTAACATTGTTCGTTGTATTTCTCTCACTTACTCTTATCATTTTGCATGCTTTCTTTATTACACTTATAAAAATACTCACAATGAACAATAATGCACAAATTGGCTAATGAAAATATGTAACGGCCTGAGAGTACACCCTGGATGCCACACGGTGCTTATAGCCCTGAAGGACCACAAGCTAACCCAGTAGCTGGTACTTGCTATGAGCACTGAATAGATAAACAGAGACATATGCAGAACATAACTAAAAATGCCATAAGGTTTTAATAACAGAAAATCAATACTAGATCATAATTTTAAAACATCTGAAACATATTTTCAATACTGGTAAAACAACTAATAATAACAACTGAAAACTGACTATCGGTTTGTACTAGTCTGAAAGCCTCTAAATTGACTGGCTGTGGAGTTGATGGGATAAGTCCCCAACTAACACAGGCTAACTATTGAACTGAAAAGAAATGCCGATATAAATATCATCGGTCCTCGAATTATGAACACTCGCCACTGCTACCATTGCTGAAGTGCTGAAATATCTAAGCGTGGTCGGAAACCTGAGCGTCCGAACCTATGATATGAGACATCATAGCGCAAGAAATAAGTATGCGGTCAGTACTTTGAATGTACCGGTATGCTAAATAAGGTTAGGCTGATATGCATGGGCTCATGAACATGAGTAATACATGACTGAATGAATAGCATGAGGTGACTGATGCAATAGTATACGTGAAAGCTGTAAAATCTGAGGATGCATGACCAAGCATATAACATGATACTGAAATAATTTGTAAACTGAAGAACTAAAATACTGATACTGAATAAATGATAACTGTATGCTATGGTCAAGCAAACCTAAAACCGTACTCTGTACTGAATACTAAACTGAGACTGTAGGAGGTATCATCTAAGTGACATACCCCATTCTGAACTAATTGGGGTCCAACCGGTAACCCCAGTTGGAAGGGTGTCAGTATCGTGCCATGGGTACAAATGTTCACTGTGTAGATCTACTAAGTTGTTGGAGAACCAGAATGTCAAGCCTAAATGAATGGGTGACACCTGGGCGGAGTCAAGCCTAATCTGACTGGTGACCCCTGGAAGGTAGTAAAGCATAAACTGATGAGTGACTCATCATAACCCATGCTGTCTACATAGTTCTGGAATACAAGGACTGCTAATAACGACTCCGCCTAACTGATGAGGAAACCGTCGTCCTGCATTCGCTCAGTGCTAAATCCTACTTCCAACTAAAAGATACTGATTTCTGGACTGATCTTAGCTTAACTGGTCATGATAACTAACTGAACTGTTACAGTTTATGGTTTATCTACAAACCATTCTAAAAATACTATAACTGACTATGCAAACAACTAAGTTTTCGGGTATTCATAACCCC
This sequence comes from Capsicum pubescens, assembly GCA_030864215.1. Lineage (NCBI taxonomy): Eukaryota > Viridiplantae > Streptophyta > Magnoliopsida > Solanales > Solanaceae > Capsicum > Capsicum pubescens. The sequence goes on along the minus strand of CM061547.1, from coordinate 216,294,991 downwards.
CAGGACTCGATAGCAATAACAACAAAACCATACTTAAAACCTTAAGGACATGATAAGTAGTCATTATTCAAAACTCATTCCTTTGAGCATTTTATCAAACACTTGAAATTCAAGGTTTAAACATGGGAATAGTTGTAAGCATGTAGTAATATCATCATTTCAATACTAAATCACAATTTAAGTTACAAACCAACGAGTAGGCATCATTCAAACGTGTAGGGTATAACTTCAACAACAAATTATGTATAAACATAAATAAAAAAATTGAAATTCATGGGAATTCATGGTTAAAATTCATGATAACATGTAAAAATCATTCTTTTAAACTTGAAATTAGTTTCTTGGAATCCATGGGTAAGAAAAACCCATTAATGAACATCTAACATACCTCTAAGGATTAAATCCTGAAGAATATCACAAGCTAGAATGTTCTTGGCTTGGAAAACACAAATTCATAATCTTTCTTGAATGAGATGAAGGTTTAGCTTAATGAGCAAGAAGAGAGTTTGGAGTTTCTTTTTGATTGAAATTGGGGATTGTGTGCAAAATATGCCATTTTCAGCTGTTTAATCTCATTTTTTCACGATTTGGAAAGGTAGGAAAAGATCAGGCTGCCCTTGCGAAATTCAACTTCACAACTGAAGCTCGATTTTGACCAGCACGGCGATGCGGTGAAATTGCGGTGAGCTACTAGAATTGCCGAGTTCGATTTTGCACTTCACCACGATGCGGTACCTGTGCCACCATGATTACTGGCGCGATGCGGGCTAGTCGCGGAGTGCTACTATAATTGCAATCCAAACGCAGTTCAAACCTTGTCTAAAAATTTTAAAATTTCCCTGAGACATGCTCTTTACATCCCTGAACATGAATCAACTAAAAATTTTACGTAACGGGGTCGGGAAGGTCACTTTAAAAATCATCGAAATTGAGAGGCAAGAAAACAAGACTAAGTCCCCAACACTTAAGCTAATTTTTTTAGATTCTAAGCCTCTTGTACTTGTACTATGAGTTGGACTAAACTTAGAAAAGTATGGGGTATTACAATATCTCCCCCTTGGGAACATTCATCCTCGAATGGGACTGATTAAGCTGAGAATACTGAGGGACTAAGATTACATACTGAACATGCATAACTGAAAACATGGTTACATGACTGAGTCTGGAACATAATACATGACTGAACTGATTCGTAAATACATGCAATGACATGAGAATGTTTATAGGGTTGAGATAGAAATGAGAGGGTTAACTTATGAGTACCCATTACTTCAAGCTGGAACTTGTTTCATGATGAGGAATTGAGAGGTCTGGCACATGGAAACTCGAGGCATTATACTACATTTCCCCCTTAGGATATTTTATCCCCCAAACAACACTGACTTGGCTGAGATACTAAGGAAAGACTGAGATGATGCATGAAACACTTACGGGCTGAATCATGACTGAATATCTGGAATCTAAAACTAATGTATGATGCATGAACTAAGATGAATTGGCAATCAAGATGGAAGCGAATATTTTACCTCATGAAATAGCTATATTCATGAGACTTTGGATAGTATTACCAGTGGATAGATGGAAAATCATAGGAACGTATCTGTCTGACTGCTAGACTGAATTATTGGCTTTACGGACTATCTCTCATCGAAAGTTTATGTTCAACTGGAGCATTTCTTTAAATCTCTTTATAAGAAGTTCCAATAACAGTATTGAGCAGAAAATCTTGGGTATGAGCTAAATAAGACATCCATATAAGGAATCCCGACATAGCAATAATTCTGTGACACAGAGCATAGCCCTATGAATTATAAAGTGGGATAGAATTTCTATGCCTTAGATAATGGAATAACTGCTTTCAAGCTTAGGTATACTCTTCAATTACTCCCTCAACTATACATTCCACTTCAATACCGAACTTCATTTGAGTCTACTGAAAGTATTTACATGGGCACTGATAACTCTATCTACTACTAAAGTCTGAGTTGAACTAAATTCTCTTACTATGTTCAAGCCTACTCGAATCTACAAAGTGCACACATAACACTGTAATACTAGTGTGAATCATGAATTCAACACACTCTGCATTTTCACAACTCTTCACCTCATGAATAATTCTTATTACCTCTTTAACAACTACATTCAACCTCTTACTAGCCATTCACCTATGCGCAATGTATTTATCCACTTACACACTAACATGACATTCAAGCCTATCTTCATAACTACATATGAACTTCTACAAAAACACCCATAAAAACATATTTTTCATATCCTTTAAACCTCTATCATTAACAACTTTCATGCACTACCCCAAGAAAATACACACCAAATTTCATCTAACCGTGACATATATCAAAGACTGGGGCCTCAATCTTACTTCACATCATAGCCTTGGCTAAAATAAGTATACAACAATCTTTCATCAATAAGAAACATTTACTCTCTCCCATCTAAGCAATTGCTCATTACTACTATTATTTTATAAGGGGAGGTCATTGAAAGGTTAAAACATGAGGACCTGAAGAATGGAAGAATAACTTTGACCCTTAACTGAGGCTTGAAGAATATAGTATCAACGAAATAAATTCATCAAAGAGGTCTAATCTGAGGACATACATGACGTAAATGTGAATTTCGTTGATCATTAAGAGTGTAGCATGAGTACTGGAACTGAACATACTATAAAGCCTGAGTACATGAGTCATGAGATGCATGACCTGAACTCAGAGTTCATAAATTCTTGGAATATGATTCGTACTACTGAGTGAACTGGAACTCTTCATACTAGAAACTGTAAGTGTACGTGATTTTCTATAAAGTGCACGAATATGAGCTATGATCATAGGTCTTACATGTAACGCATGAGTAAATATCGTGATGACTGAAAAATAATGCACTGAGATAGGAATGGGTTGGGCATCCTCCTCCCTTACTGCTTTATTACACACACTGGCATCACTTCTAGGATCTGAGAGACTGGCTTAGTTACTTTTTCTATCATCCCCCCACCCTCAATCTTAAAGTCATCATCCTAAGTATGTGGGCATAAACTCTAAACTGAACCGTCACCATTTTATTCTAGAGTCTGGGATATAATAATGCACATAAATGATAAACTCGGCCTGAGAGACTATGACTGATGATGTAAAGCCCACTGCTAGTAATTTCTTCTGAGATACAACTCTTAGATTTCTATAGCCCCAACAATCATGATATAACAACTTAAACACTAGCTAGCTTAGAGTTTTCAAGTCTTCTTTCTATTTGCTCAATCTTCAAAGATTCAAACGTAGACCCTAACACTTAACATGAGTATCCCCAAACATTTAATGAACCATACTAGCTTCCCTCATAGCCTACTAATATCATATCTTTAAACTTATATTTATCCCTAAACCATGAGAGCTATCATTACACCTGGACATCCAACATCAATATCCTATAGCCCATAACTTAGCTGGTAAGAACGTCAATTACTGCATTACTGGCCCCATTCAAACTTAGCACTCAAGGATACTATATAAGCACATCCGCTATTAAAACTTAGAAATAATACAATCCCAGGTCACCATGGATACACCTCTAGATCATACACATACAATCATACTTAATTTTGAATCAACAACTTAAATTCTTGCATGCACCGTTTCAAGCCTACTGATTCACCTTCATACAACTAGCCCCATGGATATATAATCTGCTCAATTTAGATAACATTATCCCTACTTTACTGCTGCTAAACATCTGGGATCATGCTTCTAACTCTAGATCATATGCTATCAATGGATTCTGGGAAAAGATCTGAAAACACATCTGACTCCTAAGCCCTGAAATACTACCCCTCCATTCAATTGAAGTGATTTCTTGGGGTACTAAAATCGGGCAGTTTTTGTATACCCGTCTGGCTAGGGTAGATTTACCCACTGGGATAGACACTGAGAAGGGCTCTACTAAAGTTTCAGCACTGATGTCGAAATTGACAACTATATAAGGGGTTACAAAAGAAAGTGAACTATGGGATTTAATAAAACATAAACATGAAGATAAAAGACGTGTAACATACCCGTAACCACATCAAGAGAACCTTTCTGATCATGTCGGGACTGGAGTGCATACAATTTGTTTTGGCGCTGACCACTAAGGGCACTGGAGTGGCGCCCTGCTGAGTCGGGCGACTGGTTGGAACTTGGGAATGACTGTGCAGACTATGCTAACCCACCTGCGGGCATTTCCTGACTCTGTGGCCTGGCTTGCCACATCCAAAACACAACCTACATCCATACCTACACACACCCTGTCACGACACAAAAATAAGGGTCATGATAGCACTTGTCATGGTGTACCTTGACAAGTAAGCCTTTCACCTAAACTGATACGAAAAGAGTAAAAGATATAAATATCCCAAGGTAAGGCTTCTAGAATAAAGCCAAACCATATAAGTAATTATAACAATGTGGAAAGAACTTATCCAAAATACCAATCATGCCCAAAACCAGGTGACAATAGTGTAAGAACTACTAATACAATCCAAAAGTCAAATACATTGGAAAAATAACCACAAAGGAATAATAACTGTCTCCGAATACTAATAAAGACATAACTACTATAAAAAGATAGAGGCAAACTTCGGACACATAAATGTCCAACCGCTACCTTGGAAAGTCCAACAATCGCTTGAGTCAATCAAGCTGAGGCGTACTTGAGCTAGGACCTGCACCGAAAGGGCACAATAGGTATGAGTACGGTACACTTGTACTCAGTAGGTATCATAGGCCGACAAGAAAAATAGTAAATAAAGCATAAAAAATATACACTAAGGGCACGTCACCTGTAATCATAAAATATCCCACAACGGTAGCCCACACCTCTTGCACTAACAATTCTAATATATCTCACATATATTGCAACATCACACCAAGATAGAATAAAAGTAAGTATTATATAACATATAAGAAGAACAAGAGGGAACATGAATATACAAGATCATCAAATACAAGTAAGAGAAGCTACAAAAAATACATAGATGACAAGTCAATATGCCTACAAAACACAACATAACACAATAAAGTAGGTGTAATATATATATATATGATGATGATGATGCAAGAGGTCGTCGTACAACCTCCGGGATCGTCGCACAATCCCCGTATACACCTACGAAGATAAAGTTTCCTGACGTAGGACCCATGGGGGGTTCGTCAATACATATACAATCCACATATCTCATATCTCTTTCTTGACACATCCCTCAAAAAGGGTTTAATAAGGTGTTACAATATCTCTTAAAAAGGTGTTGCCAGTGTTTCTCAGATGTTGCCACGGTGGTACCAATATTTCATGAATGAGCATGATATGAATATGTAATGCTCACAACCAATCACAATAAGTATTTCTATAAACAACCACATGGTATATTTCCGCAACTAACCACAATGATACTTTTCCACTAGCACATGAGCCAATATCCACTCATTATTTTCGTATCATCCATGAATTTTCACATGTCTCATTTGCCAATAAAGTATGAATATAATCACAATACACCAATGGTACCACATTAAGAATTTTAACAACACAATACAACTATTCATATGTATTTAAGGCTATCAATATCACATAGGACCCCGTACGATCACACATATCACATAATATCTCAATTTCGATAATTACATCACATATAAGGCCTACACAGGCACAACACAAAGATAGTAATTTTTTATGATTAGTTCCCACCCTTAGCATGCATTTTGTACCGTCATTTACTACCCAACCCAGTCTGAAAGAGTTAAGTCATAACCTACCTCGAAAGCCGAAACCGATCCGCTACACTTGAACTCGTGACCTTACTACAATCTCAAACTTTACTAAAAATATCAAATATGAAATCTACATGTCAAAACAAAACCAACGACACTTATATTGTCTACTTTTGGTTCGGGATCAAAATGGACCCCCAAAATGGATTTTTGAAAAAGAAGGTCAAAATTAAAACTTTACTTCAAAAACATGTTCCCCATATTTTTAGGAACCTACATCTAAAAACTCAAGTTAAATCGAGTAAAAAATGGGGTTCAAATCGAAGAAAAAATATTTTTGAGCTTTTTTGGGTAAAATCTTTCAAATCCGGGTTAGAATAAAGAATCGGAGTTGTTTTAAAGGTTAAATTGATGAAAAACTAGTAATTATAAGATAAAAATATTATTCAAGTGAAAAAGAGTGAAATTTGGGTTTAAAATCATGCCCTAAGATTTTTGGGGTTTTGAGAAATTAATAAAGAAATTACTAAGAAAAGGGTAAATTCTTACCTCTAATCCGTAATAAAACCAAGAAAAAGGTGTTAATCTAGCTTCTCAAGCTCTCACAAACTCTACTTTTAAGCTCCACACTATTTTAGGGTTTAACTCCCAAGAGCCAAGATGAAAAATGAGTAAAATGGGCCAAAAATAGTGAAAAAGCTGTTTTTATAGCAAAAAAAACTGTTATTTGCACCAGATTTTCATTATTTAAGTTCGATCCAGACTCGACGGGGTGCCCAAATTTATTCGGAGTTCGAAACACGCAAATGAACTATGCAACCATACTAAATTTGATGTTCTAGACGCGTTGGCGAAGTCAGATTTAAAAAAAAAAAATTATTTTCACAAAGTTGACCCCTGAAATTCGAAATCATAATTTTTCAAATCGAGAGTCGAAATAAGATTTAAAAGCCATAAAATCATACCGAACATGCTAACACTCTAAGATAGACATTCCGAATCTGTTGGCGAAGTTAAATTTTTCATCCGAGGTCGCTTCGACCACATGTGGGTCCCACACCCATATTTCTAATTTTCCAACTTTCCGACCAATAGGTGAAATAATATCAGGTGCATCGGGACACAAACAAAAGGTCTACCTAGCCTAAAATTGATATTCTGGAGCTGTTGGCACAGTCCGTTTGGCCATCCATCGCATGGATCAAAAGATATCCACATAAGTCCAAAATAAGGTTGTCGAAGCCATCAAAAACAATAATATTGCATAAATGATACCAAAATACATCGAAAATCATAACAATCACTTCCACACCCCAAAAATTTCATAATGCAACTACGGAGAGAGGTAAAATAGTCAAATCACATAAAATCACAAATTTTACCAAATTTTTAGGTCGTTACACACCCTGATGATTCCTACAATATTTCTGGCAAAGACGATTAGTTCGACCGATGTTCACGCTACCTTGGGGCCTAGGTCCTAGTGCCCTATTCCTATTGTCATTCTTGAACTTTGGCACTGGCACACAAGCTGAAAAAAGAGCTGGGTCTGAGAATTTCTGACGAAATTCGGAGCGGTTACTACCGCATGACCTTGGCTTAAAACTACTTGTACTGGCCCTCTTATTCTGTCTCTCTTTCTTCCTACGCCCCCTACCTCACTCTGTTGAGCATGAATCAAAATAATAGATAGGATAACAGCCTGTTGATTGTTCGAAGCAACTACTGAATAAGCTAAGGTAGTGAATGCAGCTCTAAATTTGGCGTAAGAGACATACTCATTCAGGGAATCTTTCTGAACAGGTAGAGGTGTGGGTTGATTCCTATTTCTTCTTTCGTTATTCTTTTAAGGAGGCATGTTCTATAAACGAAAAAATATTAAATTATAAGGAGACTTAAATTGAGCAAATGCTCATTCACACGACATGAACACTGAAAGAAGGGAAACATTATCATAAAACGTCTTGTAGCTTCTTGTCCATAAGTGTGGCGCGCTTCACATTCATGCATAAGACTCTACTCAATGTGGCTTTCAGACTCCCTAGGACACTGTAAAACTGTAGGCTCTAATACCAAGTTTTTAACACCCCAAGAGTACACCCTGAATGCCACACAGTGCTTACAGCACCAAAGGACCACAAGCTAACCCATGAGTTAGTACTTGCTGTGAGAACTGAATAAATTAACAGAGACATATGTAGAACTTAACTAAAAATACCATAAGGTTTTAACAACAAAAAATCAATACTGGATCATAGTTGTAAAATGTCTGAAATATACTGTCAATACTGGTAAAACAAATGATAATAACGACTGAAAACTGACTATCGGTCTATACTAGTTTGAAAGCCTCTAAATTGACTGAATGTGGAGTTGATGGGATAAGTCCCCAACTAACTTTGGCTGACTACTGAACTAAAAATAAATGCTTACATAAACATCAACATTCCTCAGATTTTAAGGACTCACCACTGTTACCACTGCGGAAGCGCTGAAATGTCTAAGAGCGGTCGGGAACCTGAGCATCTGAAACTATGATATGAGATATCATAGCGCAAGAAACGAGTATGAAATTAGTACTTTGAATGTACTGGTATGCTAAATGAGGTTAGACTGATATGAATGGGCTCATGAACATGAGTAATGCGTGATTGAATGAATAGTATGAGGTGATTTATACAATAGTATACGTGAAAGCTGAAAATCAGAGGATGCATGACCAAGCATATAACATGACACTGAAATAATCTGTAAACTAAAGAACTAAAATACTGATACTGAATAAATAATAATTGTATGCTATGGCCAAGCAAACCTGAAACCATACTCTGTACTGAATACTGAACTGAGACTATGGGAGGTATCATCTAACTGACATGCCCCACTCTGAATTGATTGGAGTCCAACCTGTAACTCCAGTTGGAAGGGTGTCAGTACCATGCCATGAGTACTAATGTTGGATGTGTGGATCCACTAAGTTGTTGAAAAAAGAAAATGTCAAGCCTATACTGACGAGTGACACCTGGGCAGAGTTAAGCCTAATCTAACAGGTGACCCCTGGGAGATAGTCAAGCCTAAACTGACGGATGACTCCTCATAATATACACTGGCTATATAGTTCTAGAATATAGGGACTTCTACTAATGACTCAGCCTAACTGACAGGAAAGTCGTCGTTCTGTATTCGTTCTGTGCTAAATCCTACTCTCAAATAAAAGACACTAATTTTTGGATTGATCTTAGCTTAACTGGTTATGAGAACTAACTGAATTGTTACTGTTTATAGTTTATTTACAAACCATTCTAAAAATACTATAACTAACTATGTAAACAGCTAAGTTTTTGGGTATTCATAACCCCCAGGACTCGATAGCAATCACAACAAAATCATACTTAAAACCTTAAGGCCGTGATAAGTAGTCATTATTCAAAACTCATTCCTTTCGGCATTTTATCAAACATTTGCAATTCATGATTTAAACATGGGAATAGTTTTAAGCATGTAGTAATATTATCATTTCGATACTAAATCATAATTTAAGGTACAAACCAATGAGTAAGCATCATTTAAACGTGTAGGGTTTAACTTCAACAACAAATCATGTATAAACATAACTAAAAAAAATTGAAATTCATGGTTAAAATTCATGATAACATGTAAAAATCATTCTTTTGAACTTGAAATTGGGTTCTTGGAAAAGAAACTCATGAATGAACATCTAACATGCCTCTAAGGATTAAATCTCGAGGAATATCAGAAGCTAGAATGTTCTTGGCTGGGAAGACACAAATTCTTGATCTTTCTTGAAAGAGATAAAGGTTTAGCTTAATGAAAAAGAAGAGAGTTTAGGGTTTCTTTTTGATTGAAATTGGGGATTGTGTGCAAAATATGCCATTTTTAGTTGTTTCGTCCCATGTTTTCACGATTTAGGAAGGTAGGAAAAGACCAGGCTGACCTTTGCGAAATTCAACTTCGCAACTGAAGGTCGATTTTGATCAGCACCGCGACGCGCCAACCCTGTCACCACGATGCGGTGAAATTGTGGTGAGCTGCTGGAACTGCCAAGTGCAATTTTGCATTTCACTGCGACGTGGTACCTGTGCCACCGTGATTACTGGTGCGACGCGGGCTAATCGCAGTGAGCTACTGTAATTGCAGTCCAAACGCGATTCAAACCTCATCTGAAAATTCTGAAACTTCCCCAAGGCATGCTCCTTACATCCCTGAATATGATCAACTCAAAAACTTACATCTTGAGGTCGGGAAGGTCACTTTAAAAATCATCGAAGTTGAGAGGCCAAGAACCAGACTAAGTCCCCAACACTTAGACAATTTTTTTTAGGTTCTAAGCCTCTAATATTGGTGTTATGAGTTGGACTAAACGTAGAAAAGTATGAGGTATTACACAATATCTCTCTGTTGAATTTTTGAGACCTCCCCAAATAAAAGATGGACATTACGTATACAAATATGTAATAAAAATAAATAAATTCGAGCGATGCCAAATTTTTACAATATCACGGTAACACAAAAGGTTTTTACGGTTCATATTTTGGTAAGGCGATTAAGGATGACCGATAAATCGAGCAACCATTTCGTAGTCATGACTCATCTAAAACTTAATCTGAGCCCACCTTATAAATAAAATTTATTTTTTAATATATACATCCACATATATGTGTACGTACATACGATTTTAATTTATTTTAATGATTATTTATTCATTCTTAATATTTCTATAAAGTTTTTATACATATTCTCAGTAGCACACTTCGAAGTGATATTTAAAAGGGAGTTTCGAGCTCTATGTTTGTATTTTTATTTCTCATTCGTATAATTATACATACATATAATAGTATAGTAGAAACTTTAATTTTTGGGGTGTCGGACGGAAATATTTTTTACTTACATATCACTAATGCACTTTTAGTCAAATTATAGTCCGTTAATATTTACATAAAGGAATCAAATTTATTTAGATATTTGATCAATTAATTCACATATTTATATTATAAATATTGTGTAGTCTTTTCTACTCAAATAAACCTTTATTTTCTCTCCGCGATTTTAATCAAGTAAAAAGTATTATTTGCAAAAATACTCTTCCTTTTTATTGTACGTAAAAATACTTTTCTTTTTATACGTGCTAAGTACATTTCTTTTTCATACATATTTTGTACTTTTTTTTACATATATCTTTACATATTTTTTTATGTGCATATTTTATAACAATAGATTTTATTTACATACTTGATATACGTACACCTTTTAGATTATTTATATTTTCAAAAAATAATTTTTTACCTTCTCCCTCTTTGATAAATTTAAGCAAGTTGGGTACCATATTTGTAGATTCTAAGGGGTGTCTAACCCCTTCTCTTTGGTATAATTTGAATCCTTATCTAGAATTTAAATCGATTTTCGCCGACTGAAACATAAGGCATATGTGTTAATAATAGGTTTTCTTATTTCCCTTAAAAATTAGGTGGTGATTCTATGGAAAATTTAATTCTTTTAGAGTCTATAGGTCATGTTTTATTTAATCTTGACAAAAACAGAGCATGACAGCTGGTATACAACTGATATACATAAATACATAGTTTCAAAAGAAAGAAAGTGGAAAGGGAAGCTAATTATATAGGTGGAGAATAAAAAACGTATATACATGACTGAAATACAGTCATATATTCACCGAATATACAGGAAAACGAGTGAAAAGGAGTTGTGATATACAGATGATATAACATGGGTTAAAATGGACTCAAAGCCCATAAAATCTGCAGCCTAAAACAGGATAGAATCCAAAAATGGCCTGAAAGCCAACTTTCTCGACCCTTCTTTGTTTTTGTAATTTGTCTTGACTATTTGTATTAACTGATTAATCTAGGAAAAATTTCTACGCCTGTCATTTTATTTTATCTTGATTTTCTTACTCAATTCATATTTCTTCTCACTTGATTTATGTTGTCTAAAATTAATTAAATTGATTCTTTCAATTTTTCTCCTCAAAAATAAATCTCTTAAAATTAAGCATTTCATACCAAAATGGCATTGCTTTGTTCCTATGATAAGTAATTTTCTTCAAACCCAAAAAGCTAACAACTCTTAAAATTTTTGACTTTCTGTAATTAATTAAGAACTAAGTAAAATATTTCTCAAGTAAAATTAAGTAGAATATTTCTCAAGTAGAATTAAGTCAAATATTTCTCAAGTAGAATTAAGTAGAACCTTTTTCAAGTAGAATATTTCATAATTATTTCTCAAATTCTAACTCTTCATAATTAATTATGAATTAAGTAGAATATTTCTCCTTTGAACAAATAAATGTTAAGGCGTTGTTGAACCCTTACTTAGTTTCTCTTATTTCGAAAATTTATTTCTATTTTTGAATCTTTGAAATTTCTCTAAGTTTTTCTTGATATTTTCTATAAAAAAAATCAAGTGGTGATTGTAATTTTCTTAAACTATCAAAATTGTCTTGAACTTTTTTGAAATAGTTTTTTAAAAAAGGTTCAATATCATTTTCTATTTATTTTAATCCAAAAAGGATAAAAAAACTAGAATAAAAGTTCATAAGTTGACATGAATGACTGCGACATCCCAAAGTTGTGAATATTAAGTATTAAATATATATTGAAGAATTAGAAAATTCTTCATGAACTTTTTGTTCTCATGATAAGTTGGTTGAATCAACTAATGTTGGGGTTAAATCCCTTAAATTCTGGAAATTATTAAAGGTGAATAAGGGCTCGCTCACCTATCATGTGATATGTTGAAAAAAATGCATCAATAAGGAGATCACATGTACATTTATTGTCAACCTGCAGTTTACATTCATAAAGTTGTTTGCTCAATAAAATTGAGTTAAGAGCATAATTTTCAGATTGTGTAATCAAGAGAATTCTTCTTGATAATGTTGGTTTGGCATTGAATGCCTTTGATAAATAGCTAAATCATTGCTTATGAGAACAAAACTTTATGTGCTAGCTCTAAACATCATATATTTAATACAAAAGTAGTTGTATGCAACAAAATAATAAATGATGATTAATTCACTCTCAAAGTTGATTCAGGGTCAGGAATAATATATTTTTCGTCTAATAATTTTGATGTGCAGTATATGAGTAATGAATATACAATGATGCAAAAAGATAGATTCTCTAAAGTAAAGTGAGATGTATGTTAGTTTTTCTAACATGAGGGGGAGATAATAAACAACTAACAAATATGTAGTGAATTATTGTCAATATGATCCTCATTCAAAAGATAATTCAAGTTTAAATGCTAGGAGCATTTGTTGACCCAAAAATCAAAATTTTATGTAGTAGTAGATACTCCAATTGGATTTCTCTGAAGGACAAAATCTACTACATGTATGAAGCATGGTAGATCAATTGGTTCTGAAAGCAATAATTCTTGAAAAAGAAAAGGGAGAAAATAATCAAAATAAGGAGGCAATGTGCTCTTAAAGAGCCTACGACATAACACATAATGAAACCTTTTGAAAGGTTTAAATACCTGAAAATAATGAAGTGATGAGATCTCAAAATGTTATGTCACATTGTGAATCGATACAAAATGATATATCATTATATCTTTGATACAATATTAATGTAATATTGTAAGAGATTACGAGGGTCTGAATTCTACGTTTATTTAAGCATGCTAGCGTAGAAACTTTATCAACTGACGTGAAAGGATTCATCTTAGTAAGCATAAAACTTATTTGATTTGCAGTCCAAATACTTGAAGATGTCACACATGAAATATTGAATATTGTCACTTGACAAAATTTATATGAAAACATTTTAGGAATTCAAAATGTTTGAAGCATATAAAAGTTTTTGAAAAACTTATTTATAATCCTTATATTGCATAAATTTATAACTTGAAATTTATTGAAACTCTTCGAGAGTTTTCAAAAGCAATAAATTATTTGCGAAAATGAGAAATATATCGAATTGGATTGGTTAATGAAGTATCATACCTTAGAGTAATTGGTCTACTAATGTATCTTGCAAATACTACAAGGCCTGATATAGCCTTTTCGGTCAATTTTTTAGCAAGGTATAGTTCTGCTCCTATTAGGAGACATTGAAATGGGATCAAACACATAGTGTGGTACCTAAAAGACACAACCGATATAAGCTTATTTTATTCTAAAGATTGTAGTACCGATCGTGTTAGCTATGTTGATGCTGGGTATTTATTTAACTTGCATAAAGTTCGATCTCAAATAGGCTATGTGTTCAAATATGGAGGTACTTATGTATCTTGGAGATCTACAAAGAAGTTTATCGTAGCCACTTCATCGAACCATGCTGAGATAATAATTATTCATGAAGCAAGATGAGAGTGTATGGTTAAGGTCTATGTCACATATTATTTGAGAAAAATATTATTTGAAATATAACAAAGTACCCATAATTTTATATGAAGATAATGCAACATGTATAGCACAACTTAAGGGAGGATTCATAAGGAGTATAGAATGAAGCACATTTCTCCCAAGCTTTTCTATACACATGAACTTCATAAAATGATAATATTAATGCACAATAGATTCGTTCAGGTGATAATGTGGCTGGTTTATTCACCAAGTCTCTTCCAACTGCAACTTTCAAGAAGATGGCGCACAAAATCGAGATGCAAAAGGTCAAGGATGTTCTCATTTGAGGGAGTTAATATGTGTTGTACTCTTTTTCTCTTATGAGGTTTTGTCCCACTGGATTTTCCTCATAAGATTTTAATGAGGAAGCCTATAAATGTTTAATTAGAGACGTGCACTCTTTTTCCTTCACTGAATTTTTTTCTATTGGATTTTTTCTAGTAAGATTTTAACAAGGCACATTATCCATCAATTAGACATTCAAAAGGGGAGTTTTATAAATGTATTACCATATATAGTGAATGTCTATTTATAGAAAAGTTAGAAACACTAACTTTGAGCAAAGTTAGTTTTTCCCTATAAATGTAAGGTTTTTCTTCATTGTTAAGAACCCCTTAAGGACCCCTCAAGAAATCTTTAAGAGAAATAAGAATAACTCTCTCTTCTCTCTCTATTCTTCTAGTTATTAATTTATATTTTATAACAAGATAACCTTTTCTCTTATTACTACTATGTATAAGTGTGAGTGAAACGGTTTTTATGTGTGCTTCTTCACATGGGCATTATTGAAAATACACATTTTGAATGTTTTCAAATTTCTTTACTTCTTTGCATTATGTATAGTATTTTTTTGATTAGACAAAAATATCTTTTACACTTATTTATTTCCTGATGTATCCTTTGAAGAGATGAAGTGGGGTACATCTTCTCACACACTTGGATCCCACAACTTCAGCCTTGTAATCAATCACACGCTAATTTCTATGACACGTTGTGTAGTACACATGAGCCCTTTTAACTTCTAAATTTAGAGTAAACTACATAAATAACCCTCATATGGGTGGCTTTGATTTTTTGTCCCACATAAGAAAAGTCTTACAAATCTTGTCTTCCTTCTTTTTGTGTATAGAACAAATACCTATTTGTCCCTCTATATCTCAAATATTTTTAAACAACTTCATACTTATTTATCTTTCGACTTCTATTTTTTTCTCCTTTTTGTTTTACTTTAATTTTTAATTTTAATTTTTTTTAATTTTTCTCAACCCTTACTCTTTTTTCTTTTTCTCCTCTCAACTTCTATTTTTATTCTTTTTTTAATTTTACTTTAATTTTTATTTTTTATTTTCTCTTTTTTTTTAGTTTTTCTCAACGCTTCTTTTTTCCTTTCTCCTCTCAACATCTATTTTTTTTAAAAAGATCTCTTTTTTATTTTTCTTTGATTTTTATTTATTTAAAAAAAAAATCTCAGCCTTTATTTTTGTTTTGTCTGTTTTTCCTCAATGCTAACTTTTTTTTCTTTTCTCCTCTCAACTACTATATTTTTCTTTTTTTCTTTTTCAATTTTTTTTTAGTTTTTGTTCATTTTTTTTCTTTTTATGCAACTTTTATTATTTTTTTCTTTTCTTTTCTTCGATTCCTTTCAAACAACAAGTTACACCCCATAGGCAAGAGTTGTGTAACACCCCAAGTTTTTTGGTCCTTGAATTTTTTTTGAGCTTTGAGCTTTCTGCCCTGGAAACGATTCACCTGATGAGTCGTGATGTGTCTTTACGGGTCATAGGACCCAATCGTAATGAGCCCAAAAGGAATTGCCTACGTCACTGCCTTGATAACAACTAGACTTAACGAGTTGTATAGACTCCTAACGAGTCGTAAGAAGGGTATTTCGTAATATGCCCAGTGTGGTGCCCCTATTAAAACTGTCAAGACTACGACTTGACCCTGTGAGTTGTAGTGTCTTATTACAAGATGTAGGGTCCACAGTGAAGAGCCAAAGAGGGTTCTGGTTTAGCTACGATTGGATGGTCTAAGCTGTAAGATGATCCTATGAATCGTTAGGTCACCCATAATGACTGATGGGTTATTTTTCTATGTTTTAATGAGGGTATTTTAGATATTTTCCTCCTATCCCACTGACAACCCATGACTTATAATCTTATTTGGGACCCTATTCTCAACCATAACTCAACATAATCACACTTTCTTCTCTCTCAAATTCTCTCAAGAAGCCATACTTAGAGTTTCCAAGAAGTAGACCATCCAAGAGATCAAGGGTTGAATTCCTTTCGTGAAACTTATTATTTCAGGCATGTTACTCTTCCTTCATTGTTAATTTGTTAAAAGCATATATTTTAAAGTATTGTTCATGAGATATTGATATTGGTTTTGAAACAAGGATTGAGGGTTTTTGAATGCTTGTTAGTGAATAATGTTTTTCCTTGGTTTACATATGATTATTCATGCTTTAGACATGGTTTTGAACTTGTGGGTACATGGGTATGGTGAATGAACTAGGGAATTATGATTTTTTTTCAAACTTGTGAATTTTGAAGTGGTTATGACCCCAACCCCATATTGTGAAATTGGTTTTAATTGTGAGAAATGTGGAAATTGAATTATCCTTGAACTATTGCATAATTGTTTTGAATTAAACCTTGTGGGTTTTGTATTTTCACAAGCTATGGCATATTTAAACCAAGGGGGTTGTGAATTTCCCCAAGTGATGTAATTGTTTTGACATGTTGTTGTTACCTTGCAGGTGTAGTTGGTATGACAATACAAACAATGTATGTTGTAATGTGAAATATGGTTCAATAAATGGGAATGTGCATTAAATATTTAATAAGGCTTAATATAGGGTTGTGTAGCTGGTCGTAAAAGTGGTAGTCCTAAAGGACTAGCACTAAAAACCGCGCTAGCCGGGGTAGGGGTCAGAATGGCTTGGGGTTAGAGTCCCCTTTTTCTTATGGCCAGGTGGTTCGATTCCACCTTACTTCACTATTACGTGATTGGGAGGTTACAGTCCCCCATACTGCATTACATGATCGGGTGCTTAAGTCACCTTAGTATGTGATTGGGAGGTTAGAGTTATTTATGCCTATATATGATCTTTTTCTGATTCATGCAGCTACACGTACTAGGGCCCGACCGAGGGGTGAGAGATGGGGTCCATATAGTCCGTAGGTACTATTATACTATGAAAGTTAAGCTACACTATCCAGGCTAAAAATTCAAAGTGCATGTTAAGCCTTTTTCCCTATCCCAACATCCCAACATATGATAATGCTTATATATATATATATATATATGAATATATATTTTCTTATGTGCATTGGTTTTGAATGATCTTGAATAATTTATCACGATATTATGTTATCCTTATCCCTGAGTTTTATGCTAGTGTTCACCCTACTAACTGTCTCTGAACATTGTATCCCCATACGATGCAGGGTCTGAAGGCAAGTTTACTTTTACTGCATAGAGTTAGGTGGATTGGTTCAATTCATCGGTTTGTTGTGGTGAAGTGGTGAGCTTTCATACTTTGGAAGACTTAGAAATTTCATCAATTCTTATTATAAACTTGAACTAAGAGTTTCATTATCATTAACATTATCATTTTCATTCTCATTGTCATATGACAAACATGTCTCGACCAAGACTGGTTTTTGTCTCTTGTGTTAGTAGGCTTTGTTGGATTAATGTGGATTTGGGTGATGTTGGTCGGTTGTTTTGCCAGTCAACGGTTATCAGTTATTGACATACCCTTTTATTCTTTAAACTTATATTGTTATATATTCAGAATTCATCTAATATTAAGGATATTATGTTGTTTGGTTAGGTGTACAGGAGTGGTCTTTGGTCCATGTGGGACGTGAGATACCCATCATGTCCAGGCCCTAGTTTGGGTCATGAAAAATATGGTATCAGAGCCTAGGTTTGGTGTTATTGGGTGTCCGACAAAGTCGTGTCAAGTAGAGTCTCATTTATGGGTGTGTAGCGTGCCACAGTTATAAGGGAGAAGCAATAAGGAATTTAGGAATGTTTCCCTTTATTATTGTTCTATTTCAAGCTATAGAGTCTAAGGCCTTGAATCTTCTCTAATTCCCATATGCTCGCTTCTCAGATCATGCCTTCCCGATGATTTGATGCTCGTGGAAACTCTTCTATTTCTATCCCACTTGAGTAAAATGTAGACAGAGTTCATCCTACTTTTGGGGTACAAACTCGGCCAAGGGTAGTTACTTCTAATTTCTCTCATAGAGTTCCACTATCCTCCACTGATCTTTATTTAGCTGGTAACACTCATGTCCAATATCAGGATGGCAAAACACAGTCAGTCCCATCTTATCTACCTTATCAGTTTTGTGGTCTATTTCATCAGGGATGTGTGACAATGGGAGGAATCAGTGTTTTAGTTGTGGCCAGATTGGTCACATATAACAAAAATATCCATCTAGGGTTGGTAATAGGGCTAACAAGGTTCAGGTTGCTACTTCTTTAGCTCCTGCACTAAAAGGTGCTACTTTTGCCGTCCATCAAGATTCTGAAGAGTATCCCAATGTTGTTACTGGTATGCTCAAAATCTTTTCTTGTGATGTATATTATCTTCTCGATACCGAGTCTAATCTCTCTTATGTGACCCCTTATGTGGCTATCAATTTTGTCTTTAATCCTGAATCTATTTTGGACCCCTTCTTCGTGTCCATCCTGGTGGGCAACTCTATTGTGGCTAGAAGATTTTATAGGGGTTGTGTGATGTCGGTTTATTGTAAATAGACCTTGGTAGATTTGATAGAGTTGGACATGTTAGACTTTGATGTGATTTTGGGTATGGATTGGTTCATTCGTGCTATCGTCTCTTGATTGTCAGACCCAAAGGGTCAGTTTCTATTTTCCCAAATAAGCCGATGATCGAATGGGAAGGTAGTTCCCTATTACCTAAGGAAATTTTTATCTCATATATTAGATCCAGGAAATTGGTTTCTAAAGGGTGGGTTCCTCTATCACTTAGTGCATGTTATGGATTCTAGATTCGAAGGTCCTTCTTTGTAGACTGTCTCTGTGGTCTGTGAATTTCCCAAGGTATTCCTTGATGATCTTCCTGGTGTTTCTCCCGATAGGGAAATTGATTTCGGAATTGATCTTTTTACCGGACACTCATCCTATTTTTATCCCTTCTTATAGAATGGCTCTGACCGAGTTGAAAGAACTCAAGAAGTAATTTAAAGATCTCTTGGATAAGGGTTTAATCCCACCTAGTGTTTTTCCCTGGGGTGCTCCAGTTTTCTTCGTGCGTAAGAAGGATGGGTCCCTTCGAATGTGTATAGATTACCCGTCTGCTGAATAAGGTGACTGTGAAAAATAAGGATTCTCTTCCTAGGATTGATGATCTCTTTGATCATCTTCAGGGTGCTAAGTACTTTTTCAAGATTGATCTTCGATCGGGTTACCATCATTTGAAGATTAGTGAGGTGGATATCCCTAAGATTGCTATAACACCCCAAAAATCCAAACCAATATTAGAACCATGCTTCAAGCTCATGTAAAAATTAAATATAGTTCTTTGGTATTTTTATGAGTGATTTGGATGTATATTAAGGTGTAATATCCAGCGATTTTTCCTAACCTGAACTCTTCCCGAAAATGAAAAGGAGTAGTTTCTAGAATGAGTGGTGTTTATTTCATGTGAAATTCTTTAGATTTAGACATTCCATTGCGTAGGAAATTGAATTAGCTTTCCAACGATATAAGATTCGCCTAAATCTGATAACCGGGTAAGAATTAATGGTTATTTTAAGTACCAGTTGTAAAATATCGTGATTTGGGTCCTTAGCACATCGCGTAGAAACGTAAAATCATAATTGTCAATTTCCAGTGAGACTCCACAATTTTGGCGCATCGCGGAGATGCCCAATTCCCCATTTGGCAATTTCCAGTGTCACTCCGCGATACTGGTGCGTCGCGCCAGTGGTCGAAATGGTAAACTTAGGGGCTCCGCGATGGTGGTGCGTCACGGAGGGAACCCAATTCCCACTCGTCCTTTTTCCAGTGAGCCACTGCGATTGTGGCGCGTCGTGGTGGCCACCCAGATCAGGAAAAATGTATGTTTTTCCAATTCCGTTTAAAAGTTAAAGGGGGCATTTTGGTAAATTACCCAACCCACAATCCGTCCAAAAATAGAAGATTTATCAAATTTCAAAGCACTTTATGCTTTATTCATCTTTCTCCGCAAAGAAAAACCCTAGTTCATCATACTTCCTCCCCAAGAAACTCAGAATTCCTCCATTAATTCTCAAAGATAGTCCAAATTTAAGGATTCCCACTACAAGAACACTAAGAATTCATCTCCAAAGCACTAGTAGGAATCCAAGATTCAAGCCTTTCATCAAAGAGAACCAATTAAGGTATGTGGGGTTTGAACAATGATAAATCTTTCATCCTTGTGCCCAAAACTTTATTTTAATTACAAACTTTATGAATTATATATGATTTTTCATGAATTTCAAGTTAAGGTTCATACCCATTATCTTTATTTGCAAGATTATGAGATTTTCCATGATTTAGAAGTTGAATTACATGATTGTGTTTATGTATCCATGTATATTGCTGAAATTTTCAGATTTTAAGTTGATTTATCAATAATCATATTATCAAGCATGAACATTTTGATGATTTAATCTAAGATTGATCCATGGTTTATTTATCCCAAGATTGAATATGGCTACTTCAAGAAAGATGGCGCTTTAAGCATCTTGTGAACATATTATTTTAAGATTTTCAAAAAATCTTTGATCTTTGATCATCAGTTTAGCTATGGAATCCACTTTACAGAATTTAGATCAGCTTTATTTACAGATTTAAAAAGATAAATGCATATTTGATTTTAGATAAACCCTTATGCTAGTTTTAAAAATAGATTTCCAACAGAATGAGCATAGCAAATAATAAGGGAGTAGTATTTAGCACCGAGAGGGAAATGTGGGCTTAGCGTATCCTACTTCCACAAAACTACGTAGCCAACGTAGGTATAAATTATCAGATTATTCCCACTTCTATGTGGATGACAGTTACAGATGTGATCACTTAGCTCAGGTTATACTCCCTGGCAAGAGTATGACACATCTCCCCAACGTGAGATTTCTTCCTTAGGAGGATGAGAAGTTGGACTCCATGTTAGCTCATATGGTTTATGTCGGTTAAGAGAACCTCCCTTCAGATAAACTAATTTCTTTAAGGCCCTAAAATGAAGTATTTTTTAGATTTTAGAAACTAAGTGTAAAGGCTCACAAACTTACTCAGATATTACTTTACTTAAGATTCCAATTACAGAATTACAGCTTTTAGTTTTCAGACATAAAAGGTGAGCCCTTTTTCACTTAGCCTATATGGTTTGAGAACAAGAACAGAATACAGATTTCAGAACTAAGTGTAATGGCTTACAAGATTTAGATTACATATTATATTATTCATGATTTGACTTTTAGTTTTTAGATTATTCAAGCTTACGTGAGTCATTTAAATTTAGCATGCATGATGTTTTCTATAAACTGTGATGATATTATTTACTTATTGCATGCACCCCCATATACTCAGTACATCATCAAAGTACTGATCCACATATATGTCTATGTGCTATATTATCTCATAATGTAGGTTCAGGTACTAAGTCTCAGCAGCGAGAGTGATTTTTGAGCATCTCATCTACATCCCTGCAGTTGGTGAGTCCTCTTAGTTTGGGGACTTAGCTATTCATATTTCGAGTTGCAAGTAAATATTTTTATTATTCTCTTCAGATAGTCTGAGTCAGCTGGGGCCTATCCCGGTGACTCTCTAGATTCAGTTAGTAGAGGCTTGTCGGACTACTAGATTTAGTCTTAGATTTCAGATGTTGTATTTAGATCGTTCAGTATTTGTTTTTATTAGATTGATGTGATCAGCATTTTCAGATATACTCAGACTTTTCAGATGGTTTTCCACATTTGTTAGTATCATATATTCATTTTTTTTGCCCTATTTTGAGATTCAGATTTAGTAAAAAGCAGCCAGGGTTAGATCAGGACTACTTGTAGTTCAGAGTACCGTGTGGCATCCCGGGAACCAGATTTTGGGGCGTTACATAAGGCCTCAAACAACTCCTAGCTTTTAGACAAGTCAAAATATCCCTTACCGATTGAGTTCTTGGAAAGAATATTGCTATAGTCACTTTAAATGAGAATAACTTTTGTGTTACTAAGAGTTTTTTATCTCAAGACCCACTAAAAGATATATAATTGAATTATTTATCCAACGTCGCCGGTTTCTTCTTAATTTGATATCGGAGTAAAAGGTTATGCCCATTTTACCAAAGAGGTGTCTATCTGCCAAGTCGCGATGGCCGAGGTGATGGACCGTTGCATCAGTGACGGCCCATCGTGACAAACAATCACCCTTTAGTACAAAGACCGAAATTTGGTCATTTTGTAAAGGTTGGAGTAATGGTTCATCACTCGGGACAGTTTTGCACTATCATGATGTTTTTAAAAGTTTTTTTTGGTCTTTTCCCACTCTTTTAACCCCAAAACTACGTCATTCACCCTCCAAACAACATTTATCAAGCGTAAATACTATCCTAACCTATCATAACTCATAAATCATCCATCATAAAGCAAAAAGGGGTGATTTTTTTCTCCCCAAAACTAACTAGGGTTCATCAAATTCAAGTTCAATACGAAGAAATTTATCCAAGGCTTCAACATTCAGGTATGTGAGATGTTCATCCATGGGTCCCTTTTACCCATTGAGCCCAAAAACCTTATTTCCAACTAAGTATGGATTTTTCTCTTATCATGGAGTTTTATATGTTCAAGATGAATTAAATTCATGTCTTTCCTTGGTAATTGAACTCAATTTCATGTTAACATATGATCCCATGAAAGATTAGGTTAATTCATGTTTTAAACTATAATTTCCCATATCATGTTTAAGTGAATTTTATATTAAATCCCCAATTTATGAATTTAGCCATGTAATCATGTCGATTTCCCGTGTTTAACACATTCCCATGTTCAAGTTCATGATTCTCACATGTTTGATGGAATGTTCATGTTTTGGGTCTTTGAACCATGATTCCCATACTACAGTTTTAAGTGTTGATATCATGTTTTATGGTCATTCCATTGTGGCGGGTTACGAACACCCAATACCTATATTTTTAACATGATTTTAGATCTTTCAAGTAATAATTCAGTGAAACCATGAGTCTTATTATTTACTTAGATATTTATGATCATGATGAGCACTATCAGTTATGTAAAAATGTTCAGTTGAGTTTAGGTCAGTTCAGTGTCAGTATCAGTTCAGTTGGGAGTAGAATTTAACACCGAGCGAACCCAGAGATGGAGGCTCACCTAACAGTAGAGGGTGTGATCTTTAGTTGCAGTCCCTGAGTTCCAGAACTACATATCTAGTGTAGGTTTGAGATGTCTTCCTGCCAGTTGAGGGTTGACGCATATCTCATGAGAGCACCTGCCAATAGAGGGTGACTCCTTAGTCCTCTGGGCCATTAGTTTAGTGGATCCACACAGCCAGTGTTAGTACCCGTGGCACGGTACTGACATACTTCCAACTGGGGGTTGGATTCCAATTAGCTCAGATTAGGATATGTCGGTTACATGATAGCTCCCACAGTCTCAGTCAGTATTTAGTATGTCTCAGCTCAGGTTTGCTTGACCAAAGCATACAGATTTTCAGTTATTCAGTTATACAGAATTCAGTCTTTCAGATTATATATTATCTCAAAAATATGTTCGTGATTGGTCTTGCATTCTTAATATTACATATTTATGCATTCATGCTCAGTTATCTTATGCATTTCAGTCAGTTCTTATCCCATATACCAATACATTTAAACTACTGATCGCATATTTTTCTTTATGCTATGTTGTCTTATAACATAGGTTCGGATGCTCAATTTCCCGATTGTTCTTAGACAGCTCAGTGTTACCCAATAGCAGTAGTGGTGAGTCCTCATCCATCGAGGACATGATATGTTTTCTCAATTATTTTAGTTTTTTCTTATGTTCAATTAGTCGAAGTTAGTTGGGGGTTTGTCCTATCAACTCCACATGATGTTTAGAGGCTTTCGAATAATCAGTTAGATAGTCAGTCAGTTCTTTCAGTTGTTAGTTGTTGTCTGATAATTTCTTTTTTAGAATTTTATGAGATATTTTAGAAATGTCATTGCTATGTATTTCAGTATTCAGATTTATAATATCTTATCAGTTTATATTCTGCATATGTTTTGTATTATTGTTTTACTCAATTCTTATAGCAGATACCGGCTCGTGGGTTAGCTTAGGCTTACTTGTAGTCGTAAGCACCATTGCCACTACATGGGTAAGCCTTGGGTTCTGAAAAAACTTGGTATCAGAGACTAAGGTTTTAAAAATATCCTAAGGTATCTGAAAGTCGTGTTAAGTAGAGTCTTATGCATGGGTGTGAAGAGCCACACTTATGGACAAGAAGCTATGAGAAGTTTTAGAAAAGTTTCCCTTCTTTCAGTATCTATGTTGCATAAAAGAGCATGATTGAATTCCTTTTTCTAAATCATCCTTATTTCTATTTACAGATAATGTCTCCTAAAAGAAATAACGAAAGAAGGAATAGGGATCAGCCCGCACCACCACATGTTCAGGAAGATGCCCTGAATGAACTATCTCTCACGCCAAATTTAAGGCCACTTTCACGACCTTATCCCATTCTGTAGCTGCTTAAAAAAATCAAAAAGTTGTTGCCCTAGCCAATTTGGTGATGAATACGGCTGTAGCTAGGGTTCAAGACTTCAACTGAATGAATCCTCGATGTTTTCTAGATCTAAGTTTGAGGAGGATCCGTAAGAGTTTCTGGATAGAGTTTAAAAAATGACTGACATCATAAGTGTCACTTCGAATGAGAGTGAAGAATTGGTTGCATATCAGTTGCAAGGAGTAGCTCACCTAGTTCAAGCAGTGGAAGGAGGATAGAAGTGATGAGGTAGGGCCTATGGAGTGGGAAAAGTTTGCCACGACTTTCTTAGACAGGTTATTCCCACTAAAGTTGAGGGAAGCTAAAGTTCAGGAGTTTATAAATTTAAAGTAGGGAAACATGAGCATAAAGGAGTACTCGCTCAAGTTCACTCAGTTGGCGAGGTATGCTCCTATTATGATGGCAGAAATCCAAAATGATTAAGTTTGTTTCTGGTGTTTCTGAAAATGTGTTCAAGGAGTGTAGGACCACCATATTGATTAAGGAGATGGACCTATCTAGAATTATGCTCAGTAGATTGAGGAAGAGAAGCTTAAGGAGAAAGAGAGAGAGAATAAGAGGGGCAGAACAGGTAGTTTTAACTTTTCTAAGCCAAGGTCGGAAGGCGATAACCATTCTCAGTTCTGCCAAAAATTTTCAGCCCTAGCACCATCTTCAACCAGTTCTCCATCGCCTAAGTTCAGGCAAGATAATCGGGATAGAGTGCCAGGATCTAAGACCTAGGGTAGTGTAAATAGTGGTCGTACAAATCTGCTCTACATAAAATATGGTAGAAATCACCAGGGAAAATGTAAAGCTAGTGATGTGTGTTTTTGATATGGCAATCCAGGCTACAGGGTCATTGGATTGCCCGAGGGATGGTCATCAGGGTCAGTCCAATCGTTCTATAGCTCCAGTCAGTTACTCGACTCAGTGGGGTGACACTTATACTGCCACCAGTAGGCAGTATTAGAATAGATTATATGCTCTCCAGACTTGGCATAATCAGGAAAGTTCTTCTGATGTGGTTACAGGTACGTTACAAGTCTTTCATCTTCATATTTATGCATTGTTAAATCTCGGAGTTTCACTTTTCTTTGTGACTCCTTACATAGCTGTAGATTTTTGTGTCAGTCCAAAAATGTTAGTAGAGCCTTTCTCAGTGTCTACCCCAGTGGATAAGTCCATTGTAGCCAGGTGAGTATACAAAGATTACCCTGTCACAGTGTCTCAGAAAGTTACTTTGGTTGATCTTGTGGAGTTAGAAATGATTGATTTGGATGTCATTCTCAACATGAATTGGCTTCACTCATGCTATGCCTCAGTTGACTATAGAAACAGAGTCGTTCAGTTTCAGTTTCCTGATGAACTAGTGTTCTATGTGTTTAGTGTGTTAATGGTTTAAGGCAGTGAATATTAGCAGAAGCGCATAGTGCGCGATATTCTATTCACCCTGGAGACACTAAGATGTACCATGACTTACGGGAAATCTATTGGTGGAATGGTATGAAGAAGGATATTACAGAGTTCGTGGCTAAGTGTTTAAATTGTCAGCATGTTAAGGTTGAGCACCAAAGGCCTAGTGGTAAATTGCAAGAGTTCAACATTACCACTTGGAAGTAGGAAGTGGTGAGCATGGACTTTGTGATAGGATTTCCTCGTATGCGTCATCAGTATGATTTGATTTGGGTTATTATTGATAGAATGACCAAGTCAGCCTATTTCTTGCCAGTTCATACTTCATACTTAGCTGAGGATTATGCCATACTTTATCTTAGGAATTTGATTAAGTTGCATGGGATTCCATTGTCTATCATTTCAAATAGTAGTACTCAGTTTACCTCTTACTTTTGGAAAGCTTTTTAGAAGGGTATTGGTACCCAAGTTCATCTCAGTACAACTTTTCATCCTTAGACAGATGGTCAGGAAGAATGGACCATCAGATTTTAAAGGACATGTTAAGAGCCTGTGTTATTGACTTTAAAGGAGTTGGGATGACCACTTACCTTTGATTGAGTTTGCCTACAACAGCAATCACTCCAGTATTCAGATGGCTCCATTTAAGGCTATCTATGAGAGGAGGTGTAGATCTCCAATTGGTTTGTTTGAAGTAGGTAAAACTGCTTTGATAGGGCCAGATTCAGTGTTTGAGGCGATGGAGAAAATTCATTTAATTTGAGAGAGGCTCAAAACAGCCCAAAGTCATCAAAAATTTTATGTAGATGTGAGGAAAAGAGATCTTGAGTTTGATGTTGGCGACTTGGTTTATTTGAAGATTTTGCCTATGAAAATAGTGAAAAGATTTGTCAAGAAGGGGAAACTCAGTCCCTGCTATGTTGGCCCATATAGAATCTTGAGCCGTTTGGGGAAGGTAGCTTATGAGCTAGAGTTGTCGTCAGATTTAGCATCAGTGCATTTGGTGTTTCATATATCTTTGATAAAGAAATGTATTGGCGAGCGTGCCTTTAGAGAGTGTGGAGGTGAAAGATAGTCTCTCCTACAAAGAAATCCCAGTTAAGATCCTTGACCATCAAATTTGTAGGGTGGGGAATAAAGAAATTCCCTTAGTTAAGATTATATAGAGAAATCAGTCCGTTTAGGGAGCTACTTGGGAACTAGAATCGGATATGCGAGCCAAGTATCCCCATTTTTTCACTATGAATTCAGATTTAACTTAAGGTAATGTTCTCTCTTAAATTGACTCTCTTATTTCCTATCTCAGTTGTATAGTCATTCTTATATAGTAGCATGTATTCATAAATTCAATTCAGTTCGTACATCATATATTTGGATTCAATAATTTAATCAAGATTCAACTCGTAAGTATTTAGTGCAAAAAAATTACAGCTTTCCCACTAGTACATCAGCTCAGTCAGTTTTATTCAGGGACGAATGATCCCAAAGAGGAGATATTGTAACACCCCAAAAATCCAAAACAATATTAGAACCATGCTTCAAGCTCATTCAAAAATAAAATACAGTTCTTTGGTAGTTTTATGACTGATTTGGATGTATATTAATGCCTCAAACAACTACTAGCTTTTATACAAGTTAAAATATCTCTTACCAATTGAGTTCTTGGGAAGAATATTGCTATAGTCAAATTTAAACTAGAATAACTTTTGTGTTACAAAGAGTTTTTAATCTCTAGATCCACCAAAATGTAGATAATGGAATTATCTTTCTAACTCCACCAGTTTTGCCTTAATCCGATATAGGAGTAAAAGGTTATGCTTGTTTTACCAAAGGGGTGTTTGTCTGCCAAGTTGCGACGGCCAGGGTGACGGACTGCCACATCAGTGATGGACCATCGCGCCAAACCATCACCCTTAAGCAGAAAGACTGAAATTCAGCCATTTTGTGATGGTTGGAGTGACGGTTAGTCACGGGAGTGACAGTTTGTCACCCAAACCGTCACCCGATATAGTTCTGCATAGTCATGACGTTTTTAAAAGTTTTTTTTCTCTTTTCCCATAATTTTAACCCCAAAAATAAGTTGCTTCACCC
The DNA here is from genome assembly GCA_030864215.1 of Capsicum pubescens. Classification (NCBI taxonomy): domain Eukaryota; kingdom Viridiplantae; phylum Streptophyta; class Magnoliopsida; order Solanales; family Solanaceae; genus Capsicum; species Capsicum pubescens. The sequence goes on along the minus strand of CM061547.1, from coordinate 216,266,572 downwards.
TCGAAATAGCAGTTATCAAGCGTAAATACTGCCCTAACCTATCATAACTCAAAAATCATCCATCACAAAGCAAAAATGGGTGATTTCTTTCTCCCCGAAACCAACTAGGGTTCATCAAATTCAAGTTCAATACCAAGAAATTTTTCCAAGGCTTTAATATTCAGGTATGTTCGATGTTCATCCATGGGTCCCTTTCACCCATTGAGCCCAAAAACCTTCTTTTCAACTAAAGTATGGATTTTTCTCTTATTATGGAGTTTTATATGTTCAAGATGGATTAAAAACATGTTTGAAATATCAGATAGAATACTAGAAACCAACTGTCTATCTGAAAATAACTGATAACACTAAAATGACTAACTGGATGTCTAATTGATTCTCTGAAAGTCTCTAAACATCATGAGGATTTGATGGTACAGACCCCCAACTAACTTCAACTTATTGAACATAGTAAAGCATTGAAGTAACTGAAATAAACAAATCATGTCCTCGATGGATAAGGACTCACTACTGTTGTTGCTGAGTAATGCTGAGCTGTCTAAGAGCGATCGAGAAACTATGTGTCCGAACCTATAAGACAACATAGAACAAAGAAAAGTATGCAGTCAGTACTTTGAATATACTGGTATATAAGATGAGAACTGGATGAAATGCATGAGGTAACTGAGAATAAATGCATGAAAATGTAATATCTGATAATGCAAGACCAAGCATAAATATGTTTCTGAGATAATCTATAATCTGAAAGACTGAAAGTTGTATAACTAAATAACTAAGAATCTATACACTTGGTCAAGAAAACCTAAACTAAAATACACTGATTACTGTACTGAGACTGCGGGAGGTATCATATAAATGACATGCCCTAATCTGAGCTAATCGGGGTCCAACCTTTAACCCCAATTGGAAGGATGTCGTACCATGCCACGTGTACTAATACTGGCTGTGTGGATCCACTAGTCTGGTTTCCTAAAGGACTAGGCAGTCAGTCCAAACTCGAGGGTGACCCCTAACAGAATTTCAGTCCTAAATCGGAGGGTGACATCTCATAATCCTATGTTGGCTACGTAGTTCTGGAACATAGGACTGCTTCTAAGGACCCAGTCCTATCTGGCGAGTGAGCCCTCATCCCTAGGTTCACTCGATGCTAAATAATACTCCCAACTGAACTGAACTAAGTTTAACTGAACAGTATTTTTTATAGTGCTCATCATGGTTATATCAACTAAGAAAAATAGTAATATACATGGTTTAACTAAATCATTACTTGAAAATCTAAAATCATGTAAAACACATAGGTATCGGGTGTTCATAACCCACCAGCACTGAATGATTATAAAAATGCTATATCAAAGTTGAAAATACTGTGGTATGCAATCATGGTTCAAAAACTCAAAACATGGACATTACATCAAACATGTAAGAATCACAAGCTTGAACATGGGAATGTCTTAAACATGAGGAAACAACATGATTACATGGCTAAATTCATAATTTAGGGATTTATCCTGAAATCAATTGAACATTCTATGGGAATCACAACACTTAAAACATGATATGACTCATTCTACTTGAAAACTCTTGTAACCATAACTTGAAATTGAATTAATAGGAGATTTGTGAATATATTTTGCCTTGAACATGTATAAACTTATAAATTAAACCAAGAGAGGATTTCTGGGCTCCGTGGGTGAAAGGGACCCATGGATGAACATCCTACATACCTTAATAACTGAATTCCTGAAGATTTCTTGGATTGGAAGCTTGAACTCTTGATTTCTTGAGAATGAAGCTTGAATTTGTTCTTAGGGAAAAGGGAGGGTTTTCTTAGGAGTAATTTGATTGAAAGAGGTAAATAATGCCTTTTTAGAATCCCCAATTCATGTTATGGATGATATAGGATGAGGGAAAATAACCCAAATACCCCTTAGCTTAAAGGCCAAGGGGATGGACGAAAGGCATGGGTGCACCGCGGGTTAATCCCCGCGCCGCTGGCTCCAGTCTAATAGACTAGATCGAGCACCACGGGTTCTGTCCCAACGGACTAGACCGGGTGTCGCGGGCCTATCCCAGTGGGTCTACTGGTTTTATTTTCCAAACACACCCCTACACCCGTCCAAAAAATCCAAAACTTCCCTAAGACATATCTTTATAAACCCCGGATATGTTTCAACTCAAAAATCAACGTCTCGAGATAGGCAAGACCAAAATCAAAATCATCAAAGTTTAGGGGTCTTGAAAATGACTAAGTTCATAGCACTTAGTAAAAAATCCAAGCCTTGGACCCTTTAAGCATACAACTAAGAGATGAATCGAGCTTAAGATCTTACGAGGTATTACAATAGTGTGTCTACAAGTGGAGGTGGAGCACTTGAGGCCCGTTGGGTTGACTCAAGAGATCGAGTTGCCGGTATAGAAATGGGAAATAATTAATATGGATTTTCTTACTGGTATTTTGTGGTCTCGCCAGCAAATTGATTTGATTTGGGTCATCATGGATAGGATGACTAAGTCTGCTTACTTCTTTCCAGTGAGGACTAATTTCTCTTTTAAAGATTATGCTAAGTTGTTCATTGAGGCGATCGTTAAGTTACATGGTACTCCAGTCTCCATTATAGCTGATCGAGGTACTCAATTCTCATCTCACTTTTGGAGGTTGTTTCAGTGAAGTTTGGGGACTAAGTTGACCCTTAGTACCGTTTTCCACCCGCACACGGATGGGCAAGCGAAAAGGATAATTCAGGTCTTAAAAGATATGCTTTAGGCTTGCGTGTTTGATTATGGTGGTAGTTGGGTTGACCACTTGTCTCTCATAGAATTTGCTTACAACAACAGTTTTCACTCTATTGTTAATAAGGCTCCATTTGAGGCCTTATATGGTAGGAGATGTATATCTCCTATTGGGTGGTTTGATGTTGGTGAAAATAAAATGTTTGGCCCAAATTTGGCTCACCAAGCCAAGGAGAATGTGAAGGTGATTCGGGATTGACTTAAGGCTGCCCAAAGTCGCCAAAAGTCCTACGTGGATGTGAGGTAAAAGGAGTTTGTCCCGACCCGACCCCGGTCCCAGTCGTAATGGGCATCCTAAGCCCAAACAAGACCAGGGACCGCCCCCTGTTACCTAACCAATCACCTATATCCAGCCTTAGATAAGTTGAATTTACAATATATAAAAAGATAGTATTATTGTTCTCACTAAGACTCTGGGATAAGGTCACTACCGTGACCGACCCAATCTAGTCCAACCGTACCACACCAACCTCCCAGCCATACAAACTAAACCATACACCATAAACGAAAAGGGAATACCAAAACGTAATATGAAAATCAATCCCAAAATGTAATATGACGGAATAGTGAGAAATTATGTCTGATGATGCCAACCTCAATATCAATACCAATGCTAAGGCTGACACCTCTACCGTTACCACCTATACCAACCCCAAAAGTAACACAAAGCCTCTATTTGAAAGAGTAAACAAATCCGGTTGGTACATGCCCCCAACCATGGTCAAAACCAATATCCAAAATAAGAGAAAACTGTCTGAATAAGTCCATAACATGAAATGATGCCTTCCGAGAGGATGAAGCTCACCACTTCAGTCCAAATATTGATACAGAATCCGCGGTCTAAGCAGAAAAGTAGAATAGTTATTTCCTGCAACGCGTGGGTATACAGCTTAATGTAAGCGGGTTAGCAAATGACTGCTAGCATGAAACTCAGGATAAGGGTTGATACAAATCAGTCCACCAAGATACAAAAATAGTCCACAAAACGTGAGAAGAAAAAGAAACACAAAGGGATACAAGATGACAAACATAAAAACACATGGATATGCAAAATAATGAAAGGATAGATAGTGAGACCAAGATTATTATAAGATTAAGAACCAAGTATATTTCAACATTAACCCCTAATGAATGTAATAATCAAAACCACACTCTTACGGTGACCGCCAAGGTAATCGACTCACCTCAAGATCCACCTTTTCCAAGCAAAGAACAATATTGGCTTTTCCAAGCCCTATACTAAGGATGACTTTTCCAAGTCTTAACTAAGACTATACTAAGGTGGTATACTCTCAAGAGAGATTATTTCAAGTGTTTCAATCTTTCATCTTTCATAAACTAAGTAGAAAATGAACTAATAGAACCTATTTATAGTCAAACTTATTACAAAACAAAATGACCACAATACCCTTAGTGAAAAGGGCTGGTCATGGAGTTTACTTGGACAAGGCTAAGTAACCAAAATGTCATTAATGAAGGCCCGAAACCGTGAGTCATCAATCTTTAATGCTCCAAGAAATCTTCACACGTGGGATTGCTCTTTGGTGTACTCAAATAGGCTCCTCCATATAGGATCCCATTTCTTTAATGTGACCAAAGCTTGATTCCCCACGTACTGAATTTGAATGATGTCGTTGAAATATAAGGCGTCCATTTGAGTCGTATCATCCTCCCCTTCTTGAAAAGGATTCGACCTTGAATCCAAACCTTACAAAACCAAAGAAAGGACACACAAATACAAACTCCTCATGGCATGAGGGTTAGGGTAAGCACGACAAATCACCTTAACATGCTAAGGTTGCACATATTTAGAATATAACCAAGGATCCTTTGAACTAAATATTACATAATGAATGAAAAATGCACAAAGAATTTGGCTATAGAATTCACCAAAAATGATACTTTGTTTGTCATGTAAACCAAGCAACAAGTTGGGTGCACCATCATCACCAATTCTATGTTTGGCACCGAGGTCAAATGGGAAGAGTGGCCATAGACACGGTTCTAGAAAACACTCCCCTTTCCCGTGGTCTCCACCCAAAATAAACGACATACTCTCTACAATAGCAAACATATTATCTAGAGAAAATAGAAAGTAGAGAAAGTTATCACTCAAGTAGACTTCTACTAAGGAGCCCTCATGTGTGTATTCACTACTAGTTTCATAATCATCACCATGAGTACTCTCAATAATAAAGTCACACAAAGTAGAAGGAGAAGTAGTTTCAAAAATCACACATCCCTTACCCTTAAGAGTACTCTCATCTTCCAAGAAGAGATTTCCATCCTTAAGAGGAATTTTGTCACACCATAGTGGGTTAGCATATCGGCTATAGCTTCTAAGGCAAGCTATACCACCATTTACACCACTAGGTTCATTAGGAGTGGTTATATCATCTTCAAACAAGACATTATACCTTAAGATAGCATGATCTATTTCACAGGCAGATTCAAAACAAACATGTTCATCACTCTCTAAAAGATCAATATCAAGTTTTAAAGAGATTTCAAGTGCAAGATTATCCCAAGAATAGCTCTCGGGTTCACTCCTATTCCTTTGATCAATATTTTGAACATCATCACACATTTGAGATTCATTAATCACATCACACACATCCTCAAGTGGTGGGAAATTTTCACACAAAAGTTGATCAATATAAATTTCACAAGACGATGTACTTTCATTCAACACAATGGTTTCAACGCTAAGTGGACATAAATCGATCTTACAAGAAGAGTCGATTCGGTCATCAATAGGATCAACTAGTGTATCCACACTCACAACAAGTACATCATCATCAAGTGGAAAAGAAACAATAAACTCACGTATAGGCAAGCTATAACTCACACTAAATGAGCTACTAGCCACACAATTATCATTCACATGCACAAAAGTGTAAGGGTTAGCTATTTTACCTTGACGTTCATGAGTATGTTCATCTTTACCTCGGTGTGAAAGTCCATCACAAGATTGGGAAGCAACTTCCTTCAGAAAGCTCTTATCGGAAGTTGTTTGGACAATTGGATTTTGAGGGAAGAGTTTGGGTAACAATTTGGCATATAATTTCAATGTGTTGTTGCATATCTTCAAGATCGTCATGGATGCGATCACACGTGGCCTTGAAATTATGTGCAGACATGGTACCTAATAAAACAAAACAAAAAAGCTCCTTACCAACACTCGATAACTCACTTTTGTGATTCTCACAATTGGAGCGGCGAATATTGAAAATTGTTTATACTCCGGTAGTCAATAAGATGCCAATCCTACTTGGAGGCCGAAATGGATTCTTGTTTTGATTGACTCAAGACACAAAATAAAATTCACTTATGAACTTGAAATAAAGAATTTACTACGAGTTACAAACGAGAAAAGCACACAAATAACGAAGACACGAAAGAAACGTATTCAAAAACTAATTTACAACTTAGTAGGTATTTACTAGTTGACAATTAGTATAAGAATAAAAAAAATGAAACTAAGAATCAACAATAAGAAACTAAGAATCCTAGATTTTGAGCCCTAAGTTTCGGTATTGTACAAAAATTGGTGATGTGGCGATCTTGGATTGGTTGCGGTTTTTGAAAGGCACTTATTTTTCCAACTTTGAAATTTTGGTTCAATTTTCAATTCTAGAAGAAGTGTATTTCGGCCTTGGGGAAGAAAAATATCAAGATTGGAGCCCTTTTTCACATTCAAAAAGGTTTGACTTCTCTTACACCTTTTGGGTAAGACACCTTTTTGAAGGGTTGGTGGCCCTTTCCTCTTTTGGACACCTAGAAAAGTGTTTTTTCCCTCTTTTACTACCAAGTCTTTTGTAGATCTTTTTGTCCCCCTTCCATTTTGGTAGGTCTTTGGGATTGTTTTAAAGACTAACAAAGGCCTCACTTCTTAACACATGGCTTTTGGATTAAACAACACTATTGAAGAGCTTTTTTGCAACTAGACATGAAGATAGTCTAGAACAAAAAGAACTTTCAATAGAAGTTTGAAAACCTAGCCTCACGTTGAACCTCCAACAATCAACAACACCTTTTTCAATCTTAAAAATAACAAAAAAATACCAACAACACAATCTCAAACCACATTTAAATTTTGGTCCACACAACAACACCAACAATGTTCAAGTTCTTGAAACCGTAACAACAATACCAACAACAATGTTCAAGCTCAACTTGGATATAGACTCAAGGTTGTTAGTGAAGACAAAACTAACACTAAGAAACAACTAAGACAATCAAAATAAACCTAAATTTATACACAAATCTCGGCCAAAACAACAACAACAACACAATTTCGACCAAGAAAACAAAAAATGGACAGATTTGCCTCTTTTTGATTTTTCAATTTTCTAACACTTTTTTTTTTATTTTCAAGTTTACGAGACCAAGATTGATCTGGTGGGAACAATATCAAGCCATGATATGATACCAAATGATACAAATCAGTCCACAAAGATGCCAAAACAGTCCACAATACGTGAGAAGAACAAGCAACATAAAGGGATACAAGATGACAAACACAAACACACATGGATTTGTAAAATAATGAAAGGATAGATAGTGAGACCAAGATTATCACAAGATTAAGAATCAAGTATATTTCAACATTAGCCCCTAATGAATGTAATAATCAAAACCACACTTTACGGTGACCGCCAAGGTAATCGACTCACCTCAAGATCCACCGTTTCCAAGCAAAGAACAATATTGGCTTTTCCAAGCCCTATACTAAGGATGACTTTTTTAAGTCATAACTAAGACTATAATAAGGTGGTCTACTCTCAACAGAGAGGATTTCAAGTGTTTCAATCTTTCATCTTTCATAAACTAACTAGCAAATGAACTAATAGAACCTATTTATAGTTAAACTTATTACAAAAAAAAATGACCACAATACCCTTAGTGAAAAAGGGTGGTCATGGAGTGTTACTTGGACAAGGCTAAGTAACCAAAATGTTCTTAATGAAGGCCCAAAACCGTGAGTCCTCAATCTTCAATGCTCCAAGCAATCTTCACACATGGGATTGCTCTTTGGTGTACTCAAATCGGCCCTTCCATGTAGGATCCCATTTTCTTAATTTGACCAAAGATTGATTCCCCACGTACTGACTTTGAATGATGTCATTGAAAGCTAAGGCGTCCATTTGAGTCGTATCATCTTCCCCTTCTTGAAAAGGATTCGACCTCGAATCCAAACCTTACAAAACCAAAGAAAGTACACACAAATACAAACTCATCATGGCATGAGGGTTAGGGTAAGCACGACAAATCACCTTAACATGCCAAGGTTGCACATATTTAGAATATACCCAATGATCCTTTGAACTAAATATTACATAATTAATGAAAAATGCACAAAGAATTTGGCTATAGAATTCACCAAAAATGATACTTTGCTTGTCATGTAAACCAAGCAACAAGTTGGGTGCACCATCATCACCAATTCTATATTTGGCACCGGGGTCAAATGGGAAGAGTGGCCATAGACACGGGTCTAGAAAACACTATCCTTTCCCGTGGTCTCCACCCAAAATAAATGGCATACTCTCTACAATAGCTTACATATTATCTAGAGCAAATAGAAAGTAGAGAAAGGTATCACTCAAGTCAACTCCTACTAAGGAGCCCTCATGTGTGTACTCACTACTAGTTTAACAATCATCACCATGAGTACTCTCAATAATAAAGTCACACAAAGTAGAAGGAGAAGTAGTTTCCAAAACCACACATCCCTTACCCTTAAGAGTACTCTCATCTTCCAAGAAGAGATTTCCATCCTTAAGAGGAATATTGTCACACCATAGTGGGTTAGCATATCGGCGGCCAGAATGGATTCTTATTTTGATTGACTCAAGACACAAAATAAAATTCACTTATGAACTTGAAATAAAGAATTTACTACAAGTTACAAACGAGAAAAGCACACAAATAACAAAGACACGAAAGAAATGTATTTAAAAACTAATTTACAACTTAGTAGGTATTTACTAGTTGCCAATTAGTATAAGAATAAAAAAAATAAAACTAAGAATCAACAATAAGAAACTAAGAATACAAGATTTTAAGCCCTAAGTTTCGGTATTGTACAAAAATTGGTGATGTGGCGGTCTTGGATTGGTTGCGGTTTTTGAAAGGCTCTTATTTTTCCAACTTTAAAATTTTTGTTCAATTTTCAATTCTTGAAGAAGTGTATTTCGGCCTTGGGGAAGAAAAATATCAAGATTGGAGCCATTTTTTACATTCAAAAAGGTTTGACTTGTCTTACACCTTTTGGGTAAGACACCTTTTTGAAGGGTTGGTGGCCCTTTTCTCTTTTGGACACCTAGAAAAGTGTTTTTTCCCTCTTTTACTACCAAGTCTTTTGTAGATCTTCTTGTCCCCCTTCCCTTTTGGTAGGTCTTTGGGATTTGTTTTAAATACTAACAAAGGCCTCACTTCTTTGCACTTGGATTTTGGATCAAATAACACTATTGAAGAGCTTTTTTGCAACTAGACATGAAGATAGTCTAGAACAACAAGAACTTTCAATAGAAGTTTGAAAACCTAGCCTCACGTTGAACCTCCAACAATCAACAACACCTTTTTCAATCTTAAAAACCACAACAAAATACCAACAAAATGAGATCAAACCACCTTTAAGTTTTGGTCCACACAACAACACCAACAATGTTCAAGTTCTTGAAATCGTAACAACAATACCAACAATAATGTTCAAGCTCAACTTGGATCTAGACTCAAGGGTGTTAGTGAAGACAAAACTAACACTTAGAAACAAATAAGACAATAAAAACATACCTAAATTTAGACACAAATCTCGGCCTAAAAAACAACAACAACAACAAGAACACAATTTCGGCCAAGAACACAAAAAATGGACAAATTTGCCTCTTTTTGATTCTTATGTTTTCTAACACTTTTTTTTTATTTTCAAGTTTACGAGCCCAAGATTGATCTTATGGGAATAAGATAAAGCCATGCTCTAATACCAAATGATATAAATAAGTCCACCAAGATACCAAAACAGTCCATAAAATGTGAGAAGAACAAGCAACACAAAGGGATACAAGATCACAAACACAAAAACACACGGATTTGCAAAATAATGAAAGAATAGATAGTGAGACCAAGATTATTACAAGATTAAGAGCCAACTATATTTCAAAATTAACCCCTAATAAATGGAATAATTAAAACCACACTCTTACGGTGACCGCCAAGGTAATCGACTCACCTCAAGATCCACCGTTCAAGCAAAGAACAATATTATCTTTTCCAAGACCTATACTAAGGATGACTTTTCCAAGTCCTAACTAATACTATACTAAGGTGGTATACTCTCAAGAGAGAGGGTTTCAAGTGTTTCAATCTTTTATCTTTCATAAACTAACTAGAAAATGAACTAATAGAACCTATTTATAGTCTAACTTATTACATAAAAAAATGACCAAAATACCCTTAATAAAAAGGGGTGGTCATGGATTGTTACTTGTACAAGGCTAAGTAACCAAAATATCCTTAATGAAGGCCCAAAACCATGAGTCCTTAATCTTCAATTCTCCAAGCAATCTGTCACACGTGGGATTGCTCTTTGGTGTACTTAAATTGGCCCCTCCATGTAGGATCCCATTTGTTTAATGTGACCAAAGCTTGATTCCCCACGTACTGACTTTGAATGATGTCATTGAAAGCTAAGGCGGCCATTTGAGTCGTATCAAGGGTAAATTAATGCCAGTCTTAAAACCAAGTGAAACCATCCATAATGCATGCAACCATACATATATAAGTGATGGGAAAGGAAATCGAGTTTAGCATGCATTTAAAACCTTTACCTGGGTTGTGTAGCTTTGTTTTCCTAACCACACACGGGTGATATGGGTTCAGTTCTCCCTGCTGAAAGGGACCCAGTACATATAGTTGCACGACTAGGGAATATCCCATGGGATGAATATTACATCCCTCCAATATAAAATGTGACACTCATACATGGTCATCGAAGATCCCTCATATCGAAATATATGAGTTTTTGATTTTGGTCCCTCCCGGGACCGCCACCTTCCATGACTTAGCTACACACCCCGTTATTAGTGCCCAATTAAAACCATGTCCAAACAACCCATTTACCATTTATTAACCAAGTCCAATATTGATGGTATCGTCATACCATTCCATTACTTGAAAGTAATAGCCATAGCCAAATCATTCAGGTTAGGAGACCTTAGGTGCCCTTTCTTTTACCATATTAAATCCACTTGGGAGACTTCTATGTTCTCCATAATCATAATCATTTAGACTTTAGACTTTTCAAACCATTTAAACCATCCATAAATCCTTTATCCAGTTTAAAACATGCAAGAGTTACATTAAAAGAAGTCAATGCAATGAACATATCTTTATAAGCATTTTATCAAACACCTTGGGGGCATAATATAATCAAAATCAATTCCAAAGATCATTAAACCATTACCATGCAATAAAATTGTCCAAAACCACCATTAATGCATATAAAATCATAATTAAAACCATAGAAAACCATAACCAAGCATTTAATATCAAAATCCCCAAATAGTAATTGAAAACCATAATCATAAAATAGTGAAATCATGAAATCAACCATGTAAACCATGACTTTAGATGAAATTACAATGAGGGAAAAGAATCATTCCTTATACCTAAGAATTAATGGAAAGAAGTTAGCAAAGCAATCCCCAAAGCAATTCATAAGATAAAACCCTAGCCTTCTTGCCCCAAAAGCTTTTGAGAGAATTATGAGATATTTTGGAATAGTTTCTAAGTTTTAAAGAATAGTATACTAGGTTAAATAACCTCCTTAGTGTATTATAAGTCATGGATCCAAATTAGGGTAAGTAGAAAAATATCCAGAATACCCTCACTTAAGTTGCACAAAAATCCCATCACAGGGATACGATTGACCCTCACGAGTCATACCCTCCTATATGATCGGTATCCACCACTCGTATCTAAGACTCAACCCTTGGATCAAAAACTGTCTAGTATATGTGTAATACCTCGTATTCTTTCTAGTTCAATTCAGCTCAAAAGAGGCACATTAGAGAGTTAGGACCTAAAATTTTAGCTAAGTGTTGGAGACTTAGTCTCATTTTTGACTCTAAACTTTGATAATTTTATTCTCGAAATTTTTTACCTTGGAATGTCAATTTCTAAGTTGTTTCACGATCAGGGTAGTCCATAGTATCTCCGGGGTGAGTTTCAAAATTTTTGGAGAAGGTTTGGGGCATGTTTGGTTGGCCAAAATAGAACGTCGATGCGATATAGATGCACCGCGTTAGTGGGCGCATTGGGTAGGCAACATGATGTGTCTCTAATCGCGTTGCAGTGAGCGACGCAATACGTCACTGATCGCATCGATACCCAATTTTTGTGTTGTTAAATGACAAGTTTATGGTAGCAATTGAGTCATTTACCCTCACCCAAATCCTCTAGAAACACAAAATTTTAGCCCCAAATAGCACAGATGCTTCATTACTCATCTTTTTCTTCTACAATAATAAAACCTAAACTCCATGAATCAAGAATAATTCCATAACTCCTACTCCAATAAAGCATATAATCTAAAGTTTCGGGTTCAAGAACTTCAAGAAAAAGCTTCAAGAACACCATTAGCGATTCAAAAGTTTAAGTTTTTATATTCAATTCATCAAGCAAGGTATGTGGGGTAATGAACAAGGATCCTCTTTCATCCTTGTGCCCAAAACTAGTTTTTAAAGTTGAATTTACATGAGATTATATATTTTACAGTTTAGGGTTCATACCCAATTATCATTATTTGAAGATGTTGATGTTACAAGTGATTAAATGTTGAATTACATCTCTACTTTTGCATGTTTATGCGTGTGAAGTGATTTTATGTACATTGAGAGTTGAATTTCACTATCTTGACTAGAATTATGCAAGAATTTAAGGATGTTGATTATTGAGCATAACTTTTTTATAATTTGGCATGAGTTTGAGACATGGGTTTTAACCCCTAAGTATATGTATTGATATTTCAAGAAGATGGTGCTCTTAACCATCCTATGACTAGCTTATATTCAGATTTTTCAGAAAAGATTTGATCTTTTGATCCTTAGTTAAGTTATGGAATCCACTTTACAGTTTTGATTATAGTTTAAAGTAAACAAATGCATAACTATTTTTTATAGTAAACCCTCATGCTAGTTTCAAAGTAAGTTTCTTATAGATTGAGCATACAAATTAAAGGGAGTAGTATTTAGCACCAAGAGGGAAGTGTGGGTTTAGCGTATCCTACTTCCCCAGAACTATGAGCCAACGTAGGTACAGATTATTTAGATTATTCTTATTTCTATATGAATGACAGTTACAAATATGATCACTTAGATTAGGTTATACCCTTGACAAGAGTATGACACATCTCCCCAACGTGAGGTTTTTCATAAGGGAACTAGATGTTGGACACTATGATATCTCACATAGTGTATGTCGGTTAGAAGAACCTCCCTTGCAGAATAGTTTTTCTTAAAAGTATTTCTCTACAGCCTATAGAATAAAATAGAATAATCCTAACAAAAAAGAATAATAGAAAAGCTTTTAGAAACTAAGTGTAAAGGCTCTTGATTTTATTCAGATATTATTTTACATAAGTCATTAGCCATGAGTTTTCAGCTTTCAGTTACAAATACAAAGGTGAGTCCTTTTACACTTAGCTTGCATAAATTGAAAATAGATTACAAGTATAGCTTTTAGAACTAAGTGTTATGGCTCGTAATATTTATACCGTATGCTTTATGATTCATGGTTTTCAGCTTTTAGTTATTCAAGCTAACGTGAGCCATTTCCATTTAGCATACATTATTTTATGAGTATATGTAAATATTGAGATATTATTTTACTTATGCATTCACCCTCACATGCTCAGTACATTCCAAAAGTACTGATCCACATATATGTCTATGTGCTACATTGTCTCATAATGTAGGTTCAGGTCCTCAGTTCCAGCAGCGTGATTGACCGCGAGCATCTCTATCTACATACCGATAGTTGGTGATTTCTCATAGTTTGGAGACCCAGTGATTCAGATTTCCATCTTTCTATATTAGTTTATTTAGTTATGTCAGATAGTTTGAGCCAGCTAGGGATCTGTCCTAGTGACTCTCTAGTAGCAATATTAGAGGCTTGCCCGACTATTAGATATATTTTAGTTTTTTAGTGTTGGTTGTTTAACATTTCCTATTTAAGTATTTTCAGACATTATGTCCAGTTGAACTCAGTCCAGTTCCAATAGTATTTTAGTATTTTAGTGTACCGCATACTTATATTATCTTTACTTGGGTCATTAGATTGTGTAGCAGGCTTTCAGGGTTAGCTCTGGACTACTTATAGTTTGGAGCACCATGTGGTATCCCGGGACCCATTTTCGATGCATTATAATATGACTCATCCAACCAGGTCATAACCATAGTATACGATCCGTACCCATGACCCGTATCCCTAGCAGAATAAAATACCAGAAGAATCAACACTGCCCACCATACGAGTCCTTGATACGACTCGTAACTAACCCTTACGACTCATACCCTTAAGTTGTACCCATTTCAGTTATCAAAACCATCCCACAAACCAATACTGGTCAGCGTACGACAGGCTCATACCACTCGTACCCCAGCAGACGGCTCATATCCATGAGTCATATTGGGTTCAGAGAATGGATTTCTAAGAAATTTTCTAAGGTTAAAAACCCAGGATATTTCATAGTTGGAGTTCAGTTTTGGTGATTGGGTGTTCCTAAAGGTATCTCCCATGAAGAGAGTGATGTGGTTTGGTAAGAAGGGAAAGCTAAGCCCCTGTTATGTCGGTCTGTACTTGGTTTTTAAGAGGGTTGGTAATGTTCCATATGAATTGGAGTTGTCTTCTAGTTTGAGCTTTATTCATCCAGTGTTTCATGTTTTGATATTGAGAAAGTGCATAGGTAATCCTTTAATGGTTGTTCCTTTGGAGGATGTCTGTATTTCAGATTCATTGTCTTATGAGGAAGTCTCGGTTAAGATTTTAGATCGGCAATCCATCGGTTGCGGACTAAGGATATGGCTTTGGTAAGGGTTCTTTAGAGAAACCAAAAAGATTGAGGAAGCTACTTGGAAAAATGAGGAGGACATGAAGTCCAAGTATTCGTTCTTGTTCCTCATTCTATATAATCGTGCGTGAGGTATGAATATTCCTTAGCATTTTTGTTTTTTGTCTTTATTAAAGGTAAGTGCGGTTGTGTTTGGAGTCAAATCATTCCAATAAATGCCTTGTCTTATCATTCAAAGGGGAATGAACCTAAGGGGAGAGTATGTAATGCCTCGAGTTTTTTGGTCCTCAAAAATTTTCTTTGTTCTGAGCTTTCTACCCAGGCAACGACTCACCTGACGAGTCATAATTTGTCTTTACGGGTCATAGGACCCAATCGTAATGAGCCCAGAATCATTTGTCTAAGTCACTGCCTTGATAACAACTATACTTAATGAGTTGTATAGACTCCTAATGAGTCGTAAGGAGGATATTTCATAATATGCCTAGTGTAGTGCCCCTATTGAAGCTTTCAAGACTACGACTTGACCCTACGAGTTGTAGTGTCTCATTACAAGACATAGGGTGCCGGTCGTAGGGTACATAGTGAAGAGCCCAAGGGGGTTCTAGTTTGTCTATAATGGGATGGTCCGAGTCATAGAATGGCCTTACGAGTCGTAAGGTCATCCATGGCGAATGACTAGTTATTTTTTCAACTTTCAATGAGGGTATTTTATACATTTTCCTCCTATCCCGCTGACAACCCATGACTTATAATCTTATTTGAGACCCTGTTCTCAACTATAACTCAACATAATCATACTCTCTTCTCTCTCAAATTCTCTCAAGCAGCCATACTTAGGGTTTCCAAGAAGTAGGCCATCCAAGGGCTCAAGGATTGAATTCCTTCTATGAAACTTGGTATTTCAGGCATGCTACTCTTCCCTCATTGTTAATTTTCTAAAATCATATGTTTTAAAGTATTGTCCATGAGATATTAATGTTGGTTTTGAAATAAGGGTTTTTGAATGCTTGTTGTTGAACAATGTTTTCCCATGGTTTACATATGATTATTTATACTTTAAACATGGTTTTGAACTTATGGGTGCATGGGTATGGTGAATGACCTAGGGAATTGTAATTTTTTCCAAACTTGTGACTTTTGAAGTGGTTATGACCCCAACCCCATATTGTGAAATTGATTTTAATTATGAGAAATATAGGAATTGAATTATCCCTGAACTATTGCATAATTGTTTTGAATTGAACCTTGTTGGTTTTGTGTTTTCACAAGCTACGGCATATTTGAACTAAGGGGGTTGTGAATTTTCCCAAGTGATGTAATTATTTTGGCATGTTGTTGTTACCTTGCAGATGCAGTTGGTATGATGATACCAACAATGTATGTCTTAATGTGAAATATGATTCAATGAATGAGAATGTGTGTTAAATATTTAATTAGGCTTAAAAAAGGGTTGTGTAGCAGGTCGTGAAAGTTGTTGTCCTAAGGGACTAACATTGAAAACCACACTAGCCGGTATGGGGGTCGGAATGGCTTGGGGTTAGAGTCCCCTTTTGCTTATGGCCAAGTGTTTTGAGTCCACCTTACTATCACTATTACATTATTTGGAGGTTAGATCCCCCCATACTACATTACATGATCAGGTTCTTAAGTCACCTTAGTATGTGATTGGGAGGTTAGAGTCCCCCGTGCATATATACGATCTTTCTCCGATTTGTGAGGCTACATGCACTGAGGCCCGACCAGAGGGTGAGATCTGGGGCCCATATAGCCCGTGAGAACTATTATACTATGATGGTTAAGCCACACAGTCTAGGCTAAAGTTTCAAAGTGCATGATAAGCCTTGTTCCTTATCCCAGCATGTGATATATCTATATATATATATATGTATATGCATTTGCTGATGTGCATTAGTTTTGAATGATTTTGAACTGTTGATCATGGCATTATGTTATTCCTATACCTAAGTTTCATGCTAGTGTTCACCCCACTAACCATATCTGGACGTTGTATTCCCACGCGATGTAGGGTCCGAAGGCAAGTGTACTTTTCTTGTGCAGAGTTAGGTGGATCGACTTGGTTTGTTGATTCGTTGTGGTGAAGTAGTGAGCTTCCACACTTCAAAAGACTTAGACATTTCATCAGTTCTTATTATAGACTAGAACTGAGAGTCTCATTATCATTAACATTATTATTTTCATTCTCATTATCATTTGTCAGAGTTGGAGATATGTCCCGACCAAGAATGATTTTTGGTTCTTGTGTTAGAAGGCTTAGCTGGATTATTGTGGACTTGAGTTATGTTGGTCGATTGCTTTGGCCAGTCGATGGTCATCGGTTATAGACATACCCTTTTTTCTTTGAACTTATCTTGTTATATGTTCAGAATTCATCCAATATTGGGGATATTGTGTTATTTGGTTAGGTGAACAGGGGTGGTCTCCGGTCCATGTGGGACTTAAGATACCCGTCACGGTCAGGCCCTGGTTTGATTTATGACAAGTTGACACTACCACATTGTATCTCCATTTATGATATGTTCTATAAATCTTTCCCTAGTGGCAAGACTAAGGACTTTCAAATAAGTTACGTTTCATGGGCAAGAGTTGACACTACCACATGGTGTTTTGATTTATGAGATATTCTATAACTTTTACATTAGAGGCTAGACTTAGCCCAAGGACTTTCAAACAACAAGTTATGTTACACGGGCAAGAGTTGACACTACTACGTTTGTCTTGATTTATAAGATGTTCTACAACTCTTACCTTAGAGGCACGACTTATCCCAAAGATTTTCAAACAAAAAGTTACGTACATTTGACAAGAGTAAGAACTACCACATTGTGTTTTTTACTTATGAAATGCTCTATAAGTCTTGTCTTAGAGGTAAGACTTAGCCCAAGGACCATCATATAGCAAGTTACGCCCCATGGGCAAGAGTTAACGTTACCACATTGTGTATTGATTAATGAGATGATTAATAACTTTTTCCTTAGAGGCAAGACTTAAACCAAGGGCTTTAAAACAATAAGTTACGTCCCATAGACAAGTGTTGACACTACCACATTGTGTTTTGATTTATGAGATGTTCTATAACTCTTGTCTTAGAGGCAAGACTTAATCTAAGGAATTTCAAGAAACATTACGCCCCATCAGTAAGAGTTGACACTACCACATTATGTTTTGATTTATGATATGCTCTATAACTCTTGCCTTAGAGGAAAGACTTAGTCCAAAGACTTTTAAACAACAAGTTACGCTTCATGGGCAAGAGTTGTGCTACTACATTGTATCTTAATTCATGAGATATTTTATATTAAATCAAGGACTTTCAAACAAGTTATGTCCCATGAGTAAGAGTTGACACTACCACATTATGCTTTAATTTATGAGATATTTTATAACTCTTGCCTTAGAGGCACGACCTAGTCCAAGAAATTTCAAGCAGTAACTCAAAAGTTGACACTACCACATCGTGTCTTGATTTATGAGATGTTCTATAACTCTTGCCTTAGAGGCAAGACTTAGCCCGCAAGTTATGCCTCAAGGACAAGAGTTGACACTACCACATTGTGTCTTGATTTATGAGATGTGCTATTGGTCTTGCGTCTAAGACAAGATTAGCCCAAGAATCTCCCCCCAAAAAAACATTTACGCCCAATGGGCAAGTGTTGACAATACCACATTGTGTCTTGATTTTTGAGATGTTTTATAACTCTTTTGTTAGAAGAAAGACTTAACTCAAGGACTTTCAAACGGTAAATTATGCCCATGAGCAAGACTTGACACTAGCACATTGTGTCATGATTTATGAGATATTCTATAACTTTTGTCTTAGAGACAAAACTTATCACAAAGGACTTTCAAACAACAAGTCATGCCCTTAAATTTACTTTGATGTCAAAGAAAAAAAGATTTCTTTACCATTTATTCAACTTTTTATTTATTAGCAAAATATAATAGAAGTTAGGAAAAAAAAAAGAGAAGAAATTTTTAAAAAAAATGAGAAAAAAGGAGAGAAGGAGAAAAAAGTAAAGGTTAAGAAAAAAGAGAAGGATAAAAAATAAAAGAAAAAAAAATAGAGATTGAGAAAAATAAAAATAAAATTTGAGAAAAATGAAAAAAAAGGAGAAATGGAAAAAATAAAGGTTGAGACAAATGAATTAATAAAAGGGAAATGAAGAAATAGATAATGTTTGAGAAAAAAAATAAAAAATAAAGATTGACACAAATGAATTAAAACAAGAAAAAATCAAGGAAAAATGGAGTGGAAAAAAAAAAGTTAAGAGATAAATGATCATGGAAAGTTTAAAAATATTTGAGATGTAGAGGGGCAAAAATGTACTTATACTATAATACAAAAAAAAAAGACTAATCTTTAAAGACTTTTCTTATGAGTGATAAAAAATCAAAATCACTACCCACTATACAGTCATCCCATGTAATTTCCTATCTAAATTTTAATTGCATTTAAGTAAAACTCTCAATATTTATCCTTTAATTTATTTGAACGTAAGAAACCTAAAATCAGTATATGTAAATGTGAGTGTCATTAATATTTTGCATTCTAAAATATTATAAAAAAAGGTTATGATCTTAAATATGCTGGCTATCATGCTTCTAAAATTTATAATTTTAAATATTCTATAATTAACATAAACTGTTGGATTCATGGAGTGTCACATAAACTGAACATGATAAAGTAATATATAAATTCACAAATGACATAAAAAAAATTATATAAATCACAATAATGAACGACTTAAGATATTTTATGAAAACATACAGAAAATTTGGTTGACTCCAAATTCTATTAACGTCACATAAATTGGGATAGAGGAAATAATATTATTTGAAAAATATGCAGAAAGTATTATATGTTACAATAATTAATAATTTAAAATATAAAACAAAATTAAAATATACTAGTTGACTCTCCATATTTTATCAGTGTCACATAAATTGGAACATAGAGAGTAACATATATTATCTAAAAATTATGTAAAAGTATTATAAATCATAATAATAATTACCAACTTAAAAAAATTTAATATCATACAAAAATTGATTGACTCTACAAATTTCATTTGTATTGCATAAATTTAGACATAAAAAATAACATTTATTGGGCTCGTGCAAGCACGGGCTTCTTTTATCTAGTTATATAAGAGAAAGTTGAGCAACTGAAGCAGGCTACTCTCGATCGACTTATTTGGTTCAGCTGCTTCAACTCATGTGGGTTTCACAAGTATTTTTTATTTTAATATATTATTCCAAATTAATTATTATAAGTTATCCAAACACTAAAAAATTCTTTTATATTTAATAATAAGGATGAAAAAGGCACAAAATGATAAATTTATTCTTAAATTTTTAGACAAGATAAATAAATGGAAGAAATACTTTTAAATGGTCATTTCTGTGTTAAAAAGGGATTACGTTTTAAAAATATACAAAAAAAGATTGAAATAATTTACTACCACACAAATCTATATGACTTATGTTAGATGAATAATTTAAAATCATTTTATCAACATCATTTAAAATTTATCAATATTAATAATATTTTTCAAGTACTCATTTTATATTTAATGAGATATTTACTATTATATAAATAAATATTTAAATAGAAAATATAAAATTATTTAAGTAATATTATTTTTAAAAAGTTAATTTATCATTAAGTAAATATATAACTGCTTAATATAAGTAAGGATCTTGGGGTTTGGTCGTCCTCACAAGCCCAATAATTATCAATCATATACTTTCAAAACATAATTATTGAGATAAATAAGCAAACTCTTATTAAATAATTTTTTAATAGGAATACCAAATCAACAAATATAAAATAACTAGATAATTTTAAGCTCCGTAAACGGGCCCAATGTAACTGATTACAAACTTTAGATTTATTTTGTATATACAAAAAAGTTTAATTTAAAAATATTGACCAATATTCTACTGGTACCAACAAAAATTTTAGCATAAATAAAATATTGTATGTAAAGTTACCTAACTCACAAATATTTTCAAGTATTGTTGGTATCTATATGAAAATATTCATTTCTTACTGTTCTAAAGCACTAAGGATCTAAAATTTAATTTGGTTTTCAATATCGCATAATGACATAAATTTATTGTGATTTAAAATATAATTTTATTTGTTAGATTGAATTGAATTATATGTGAAATATACTATATTCAAGAAAGTTAAAAATCATATCGTACATTTAATGAATTTTCTACGGTATTCCTAACTTCTTTATTTTCTTTGGAAGATCTATTAAGAACATGGTTCTTGTACTTTTTTTCTTTATTATTCTTTGGCCATAAATTGTTACTTGTACAATATTATTAATTATTAAAATAATATTAGGTTTAAATTGATACAACAACATATCCAATATATAATTTCACAAAACTGATTTGAGGATGATAAAATGTACATAAACCTATCTCGGAGATAGAAAGACTTTTTCTAACAGAATTTAAGTAATAAAGAAAATAAGGAAAATAATTTACTATGATTAATTAAATTTTGAGTTGATCAATTTAAAAATATAAAAAAAAAATCTTGATTTTTCACTCTATGTATTATATTCGCATTGAAGACCCGACTAATTCGAACTGCGCACTGCAAAGGGTAGCGCTTCCAACAAAATTTTCTTCATTCCCAAGGATCAAATCTGAGACATCTGATTAAGGGTGGGGCAATCCCACACTGTACCACTATCCACGTTGATGATTTAAAGATAATCTATTATTAATATACATTCATTGGACTCAATAATACTTTATCTTTTTTATCAAATTTGATTTGACAGTCCAAAATTAAATCAAACTTACATTAATTCAACTATTTAAATTATTTTCTGATGTTTAAAATGAAATAAAATACAGACTTGATTCTCTATTTAGATGAAGATGTACTACTTTTAAATTTAGGAAATACTCGTAGGATCTGTTTGATCACTGTATTTTGAAAATGAGTATTTTTGAAGTTAAAAACTATATGAAAATTAAAAATTTAACTTTTTAAAAAAAATAAATTAAAAAGTACAAGAAGTGAATTTAAAAATAGTGAAGGCCTCTTGAGGTGTTTTTCAAAAATCCAAAAACAGTGAAAAGGTATTTTGAAATATTTATTGCCCAATAAATATTTTGAAAGTAAAGTAAAAATGTATTCTGAAATACGGTGAATAATATTTATGGCCAAGCGCCTACTTAGTTTACGTTAAATTTCAATCATTCCATCTAATTTATTTATTTGTCTTGATATTTTTATGCACTATTAAATATTAAAAATAAATAATTCAATAAAGTGTTTTTAAATGTTATTTTTATTTCAATTTAACACATACTATTTGCTTTTATCACACTAATTTCATTCAATTTTTATTACATTAAAGGAAAAACAAAATTGGAAAAAAAATATTTTTTTAAATTTCTAAAATAATAGATAGTTCATATTCACATTAGTTATGTGATGAATTAAAGTGAAGCAACTGCAAAAAATAATTAGATTAAATCTCAGATTAATTTAAAAGAAGAAAAAAAGTGCATGGTATTGAATATTACCTTTTGAAAAAAAAACTTCTCTGATAAGGGTGATAATTGATGACCATTTGAAGACAAAAATTGAGTTCATATTTTTAGACGTACACATGATGTTTTTGTTGTTCCAATGTGTTGTTTCCATGTGTCTGTTACAATTTAGTATAACACGAATGACTTTTCAGAAATTTAATATAGTCTTTGCTTGATGTACTAACTGCTTGAAGCTGGATTATGTTGTTAAGTTATAAAATTATTGAAATGATATTTTTACTCGTGGTTGCCATTCAACTCATGATTTTTTTTTAAAAAAATATATAACAAATCTCTACCGAAAAAATAAGCATTATTGGTTAGACAAAAAAGAAAAGTGAGAAATAGTAAAGTAAGTACATACATTATTAACGTTTAATAATGAAATGAATGAACAAAATTAAAAAAAAAAGAAATATTTTATTGATAACAATAAAATTTTAATATATATTTATACAATTAAAAATAATAGAGAGCGATAGTTTTATAGATATATTTTAATATAAGTGATAAAAATAATTAATAAAAAAATAGAGGTATATTTTTTAATAAAGTCCTAAAAGATCATCCATTTATATTGTCATTAAATTATAATTTAGAAATAACAATTAATGACAAAATTCGTTTATCTATATAGACAATTAAGAATAAGAGATAAGTAAAACTTAAATATACATATATACTTACTACATGTAATATTTAAATAATATCATAAAAGATAGCATTAGATTTTGTAATAAGTTCATAAAATTATTTTACTTATAATGTCAATAAACTAAAAAAAAAAAATCTATAAATACCTAGAATAAAAAAATAAAAATATTACATATAATATAAAAAGATATTACAAAGATGGAGAATTGAAAATATAAAAGGTAAAATCAATATTGCATAAAATAAAGAGGAATAATATCTATGTCCAAAGTAGAAATTTGTTCAAATAAAAAATTAAGAATATTTATATTCTTGAGATAATAGGGATCAATTTGGGAAAAACTAATGTCTTGATATTTCAAGGGACAAATAAGAAAGTTAATTAATAGAGAAGATCACAGAACATAATAACCTAGGTAAAAATATAAGGTGTTATAATGTATGCATTAAGATGTATAGGGGTATACAAATAGCATGTTTGTGAGGTATTTTTATTTTATATCAAGAAGCTTGAAAAAAAGAGTGAAGAAAGATATTTTCAAATTAAAGACCTTTTGCCCTTGATAATGAGTATAATTACAAGTTTGCCCTTTGTCCTCCTCAACTCCCCTTTCTATATAGTAGAAAAATGAAATGACTAGAGTACTTTTTTTTTTACATGTTAGTAAAATTTGTGCAACTTTGAAGTTAGAGTCTCATTTTCAATTCGAGTATTTATTTTTTCTTAATAATAATAATACCTATTCTCTTTTTGGGTTTATTTGGTACAAACATGTCTATTTATGAAAAATATTATTTAAGAAATATCTTTCAAAAAATTAGTGTTCTTCTTACTTTTTTCTTATATTCGGTATGTAAAAAAAATATTATTTAAAAATTATTTATATATAATTTAGATAAGTACTATGAGAGGTAGGGTATGGGGTGACGGGGATGGGAGCTACCATTGGTAGTGAAGACAAGGTGTATTGAAGAATGAACAACTCAATAAATATGAAATGTGAAATATAATTTTCTACTTGCACGAAGTCAATTTCATAAGTCTAAAAAGACTTATTTCTCCAGAGAAAATGTTTTTGCCAAAAATCTAACCAGTTAAATATGAAGAAAAAAAAAACGTGGTGAATATATCATTTATTTATTTTAAATTAAATTCTACGTCTATTTGTATTTATTAATTCTCCATCATGCTTCCTTCCTCATAAATAAAGTCCTTTAAAAGTTATTCAATCATATAACAAAAAAACTTTGATAATCATAAGGACTTGCCAAACATGAAATAAGCAATGTATCAATAAATTAAATTAATTATGTAATAGAAAATGTGACTTAATTTATATTTTTTAAAAAATTAAATTTATATTCTTATATCATGAGGTTGGGCTCGGGCTTAGCACGGATCTTACGCAACTAGTTATACTTATATATAAAGGAGGATACCAAATTCGATAGTCCTCACAATGACACTATGATAATTTTAATTTTCTTAAAATCCTCTAAAATTGAGACATGTGTCGGTAAATTATTTTTTTCCTCTAAAATTATGGCATATAGTTGATAAGATTATGTTAATTTTTTTAAAAATCCTCTAAAATTGTGACATGTGGTTGATAAATTACTTTTTCCATATAAAATTGTGATATGTAGTTTATAAAATTACTTTTCTCCCTCTAGAATTATGACATGTTGTTCATTAAATTACTTTTTCTCAACTAAAAGTGTTATATATAATTGAAAAATATTTTTTTCATACATTTTCTTTCTTGCCACTTAGGCCTTTGCACTCGGTATATCATAATAATATAATAAACTACTCTATTTATTGAGTTTGTCTTTGTATTTTGAATTGTTTGACTAATCGGTAAATTCTCTTAGAAGTTTTCATTATAATATCTAGTCTCTGATAAATTAATCAAAAGTTTTGGTAGTCCTCACAAAACTTTGATCCTCATAGTGTGCTCCATGTGGCTTTATTTATGACCTTTTTTTTCAAATCTCTCTTGCACTCATTTTTGTTTTTTGTTTTTTGCTTCTTTTTTTTGGCACTGAATATTTTTTTTAATTTTTTTTTTATATGGGTCTCTATAATTGGTGTATCTTGACATCGTAACTCCTTTTATTCCAATTTAAGAATTTTATTTTAATTGGACAAAAAACTTAAAAAATAAAATAAGTTTTTTAAATCCTGTGATTTTAATTAAAGATAGACTTCCTCCGTCTCATATTAGTTATCTAATTTCTCTTTCATATGTCATTAAGAAATCATAAATAAGAAGGATAGTTTCACTAATTTAACCCATAAGAAATTCCTTTTAAACTTTATAAACTTGTGTATGCTTTAAAAAAGAATCACAAGAGTTTGTAAATTGACAAGTAATTTAGAACTATTATTTTTTATGGATAATTAATATGAGACATATGGAGTATAAAGTTTTAAAATTTGTAGTCTTAAACTTACCATGTAGAAGAAATTAAAGACTTACCAAACATAGAAACAAACTCTCTCTTTGAAACATATCAAAAAAAACAAAATAACACACTTAAAATTGGGATGAAGGAGTAGCAAAATTTCATGAATTATTTTAGCTCTTTACTTTCTCCGATTTATATCACTTTTTTATTTTTGACTTTTATAATTAATTTATATAATTATGTTTTATATAATCATGACGATAAATAGTTTTGTTTTTTAAAAAAAATAAAATAAATGAATTCTTACAAAATCAAAAAAATCTTATTAAATTAGTACTATGTAATTAAGACACCGTAGTGAAAACCGTTTCATTTATAGGGAAAAAAAGGTGTGCCAAAACTAAAAATGTCATAACCATGGATTAGGAAATCAATTAGATTATTCTCTATTTTTTTATCATTATAGATTTTCGGCAAATTTCATAATAATGAAAATTTATCAACAATACATATTAATGTGCCATTAGATTTTATTTGTTATGCAGTAAAAAAAAATGATACAAATTAAACTTTTTAATTAAAATATTATTATTTTTATATTTAAAGTTTGGATTGAGCTTTAGCACGGGCCCACGTATAACTAGTATATATATATATGTGTGTGTGTGTGCGCGCGCGCGCACCCTATTTTACCCCCTATACTCTAATTTGGAGGAAAAAAATAGAGGCTGCAACTCCAATCGATCACCCTCCAAATTTCCCTCTTAACTCTACAAATAGATGGGGTGAATAGTAACTCTTCAAATATAGAGAGTTATTATTCATCCCCGCTATTTTACTTTTTGATTATAATATTAATATTTATATTATATAACATTTATGAGTTAACATATTATAACTTATATTTGATAATTAATTAAGTTCCTAATATTCGTAATTATTTTCTAATGTAATATTTTTATTATATTAATTTTAAATTTTATTAATTTAATTTTCATATAAATGGTGGTAGATGAAAATTATCGCTTGAAATTGTTTTAGCTAGACATAAAAAAATTAAAGACAAAAATGCTCATGTTAGAACTTCGTAATGCATTAATAGAGCATTTATGGAAGCAATGTTTTAATTTTGAAAGTTAACTATTTATGTACAAATAAATTTATTTTACCATGATATAATATTTGTTTAATTGTATTTCATCAATGATTTCACTTTTATTTGAATTGTCCATTAATATAAATAATATATAATATTTGCTTGCAATGTTTGTTATTTAAAAATCTGTGCTAAAAAATAACTATGAAATAAGAAATGAAAATGATAAGAAAGATTTAAATTATGAAGTAAGAAATATGAATGAAACAAAAGTAATAATATAGTATTGAAGAGAGAGAAGAAGATTTTTTTTTAGAATGTAAAATAAGGTTGTGGGTTTGAGTTGGTGTTCTCCAAGTATAGATAAATCTTTATATTTAAAGTGTAAAAGGGAAAAGACATCGTTTTCACCCTAAACTATACCTGAAAAGTCTAAGCCACACCTAAACTATACTAGTGACCTATTACACACCTTAACTATAAAAAAGTGATATTATTACCTCTCCGCGACCCCCATTCTAAGGCGCGTGTGTTACACTTATTTTAGGCGCGTCCAGCCTATTAAATAACAAAAGTAAACGGCTAAAAACATTAAGGAAAAAGGCATCGTTTCCACCCCAAACTATAGTCGAAAAGTCGAATCCACACCTAAACTATATAAGTGACCTATTACACACCTTAACTATAAAAAAAGTGATACTTTTTACTGACGTGGTGCTGACGTGGCGGCGCGTGTAAAACACTACACCACATGCAAGTGGTGGTAGCCTGACAGGGTGTAAATAGTTTCATTTTTTTATAGTTTAGGTGTGTAATAGGTCACTAGTATAGTTTAGGTGTGACTTCGACTTTTCGAGTATAGTTTGGGATGGAAACGATGTCTTTTCCCAAGTGTAAAATGAAGTTTGGTTGGAGATGGTCATACCTTCAGATCACTGTTGATGATCGATGTTTACACTTTATGCTAGTGCCTCATGAAACATGCACTAACTAGTCAACATAATCGCGCTTCGCGCGGTCATAAAGGAGACGGTAAAATTTTAAGATACATATATATACAAAGAAAATCTGATTAGCTTCGCAACTCTTCTATTTTCGATTCTTAAATTTATTTTGTTTAAACTAAAATATAATAAAGATTATTAATTGTCTACTAATTCATAATGCACTTGACTAATTTTTAGATAATATCATGTAACAAAATAATTAAATAAGAAGAAATTTAATTAATTTCGTTGAAATTATTGTAAGAAAACAATTATCATTTATTCAGTTTTTTTTGTTTTCCATTTGTTGTTCAATACTCATATTAGTACCCCCATTAAATTTGTATTCATGTTGGAACAATTTACATTTGGGGGTTAAGTGTTTTCCTACAAAAATGATTTCATACTTACGGCTCAAACGTGAAACCTTTGATTAAGGAAGAAAGAGTATTTACCATTCCATCATAACTCTTATAAATGATCTTCACCGATTCTACAACTTATTTCACGCAACATGTGTTGTTAAGTACCATCCAAACAATAAAATTGAAACTGTTATAATTTCTTATTGGCATATCTTGCCTTAGCCTTCATGATACCAGAAAATTTCTTGGCTCTATTCTTCTACTCCATCTGCTTTCCGGACTTTTCAAAAATATGAAATCAATACATAGATTTTTAAACTCTCGTAGAAATCTATTCCTACAAGTCAATCACCATTCAAGAGCCTTCGATTTTCAAGTCAAACTAAAACATAATACTACAACATATATAACTAATAACTACTTGAACATAATACTACATCAAATATAATTCATTTCTACAGCAAAGGAATAAGTCTTATGAGACGAAATTAATGATTTTATATAGGCAAAATTGAAGAAACATCATAAGGTGTATTCAATTTTTAAATTAATTACTAGAGGTTATGAATACAAAAAGCATTAGAGTTACAAAACTCAATTATACTTTCATAAATTTCTCCTTTTGGAGGGATTAATCCATGAAATAATGATGGATTAGCATTTCATACATTAACCCTCCACATATCAATTCCTACATTAGAAGATATATAATAATGTGAAATAAGTACCATTAAACAAAGTAATTAGTGTAACTGTTTCTAGGGGCTTTTAATAAGGAATATGAAAGATTTCAATAATAATAATTGAGACCATTTAGGATTTATTGCACATAGTCAGTTGCTGCTACCTGGGCTTTATTGCAAAGGGTATTTTACTTCATGGGACTTTTTAAATCCATTTAATTAATAGATTAAGTAGAGGAAATGAAAGAAAAAAAAATCAAAGAATGGAGAAAAAAGATACTCGTAAATATAAATGGAGGTCATAGAGAGGTATCACGTCATTTTGTCTATAACCTTTCTTTATATTATATATAAATTATGAGAGATCCATTCCACTGTACATATACACCACAAGCTCACAACTAAGCTGGTTTCCTACTTCAAATACCTTTTGTTTTCTAAGATTTCATAAAGGGTTAGGTAACTATGATTATTTGTTTTATCAAAATCACATAACTATATCATTTAACTAAAACATCACAAAACTTTTATCCTACTAACAAAAAGTCACATTACCAAAAAATCCAGCATTTCGTTGATTGATAATTTATCTACTCTACGTTTAAATCTCTTTTAAATAGTACTCCTATATATAAGGGAGGATATCCCTTTTTGGTCACAAATTTTTTAATGCAATTAAATAGCTACATCTTTTTACTTATTTTTCATACATGTTATTACATTTGTCCTCATTTATTATTTTATGATATTTTTATTTGGGACTTTGTAATTATTATTTTTTAGTATTCTATTTTTATAAATCTCTTCTTGTTCCTTATTAGATTACTTATTCTTTTTTACTTATTTCTTATATTAAAAATTAATTACTTTTCTTTCTTATTTATTTTAGTAAATCACGAAAGATTTATAATTTTTTTCGCATTATTATTATTATTATTATTATTATTATTATTATTATTATTATTATTATTATTATTATCAAGTAATTAAGTAAAGTATGAATAGCTAAATTTAAATTTCCAAAATATAATTAATAAGGATAATTTAATATATTTTATCCTTAATATATTAAATTCTTAATTTATTTGTCAAGTCAAAGAAACAAGTAAAAATGAATTGAGAAAATATCCTCTCTCTTTTTTTTTGGTAGAAAAGAGGATATATTAATTAAAAATTGTTGTCCCAATTAAGGTTACATGGGATTAAATACAAAATGAGGGAGAGTCCCACAAGTACCATAGTTACAGGCATTAACAATTCTAACAAAATAAGTTCTTGTCATGTATACCCATATAGCCTGATGGGCACACATCGGTGGAATTACAAAAGAGGTGGTCTCTAACTGGATATCCTCAGAAGCACCCTATTTAGCCAATGCATCTGTCATTCTATTTTTCTCCCTATAGCACTGGAACACCCCCGGATTTCCTAGCCTTTTTAGTTTTAACCTGCAATCATCAATAATAGCATTATATACAGGATTACCAGAAGATAGCATGATATCACTTTTATGGAATCAATGTTTATATCAACGGGGATCAGATTATGGTCCTCAACCATTTGAAGACCTTCTCTAAGGGCCAGAAGTTCCATGTGGTTGTTGGTGGTCCAAGAAAAGGTCTTCGTAAAGACCCTTATCCAACCACCAGTGCTATTTCGGACAACCCCCCTATACCTTTCTTGCCTGGATTTTCAAGACAAGACCTATCTTTTTTTTCATTTTTCTTGATCCTTGTACTAAAAATAAAATTTTCATTTTGCTTATTATCTTAGTAAAGAAAGAAACGTTTATTATTTTCTTTCAATTTTATTCTTATCACTAAGTAACTATAGAACATAATAGTTGTCAATCATATACTTTCAAATCATAATTATCGAGATAAATAAATAAACTTCTATTAATTAGCTTCTTATTAATAGGAGTACTAACTCAACAAATGTAAAATAAAATGAAACAGATAGAGTGCATATTTATTTTTTTACATTCTAGTAAAATTTGTGCAACTTTGCAGTTACAGACTCATTTTCAGAGCATTTATTATTTTTTAATAATACTTATTCTCTTTTTGAGTGTGTTTGGTACAAACATGGATTTTTCAATTAAAAATATTACTTTAAAAATATTTTTTTTAAAATATTACTGTGTTTCTTACAGATTTTCTTATATTTGGTATGTAAGTAAAATATTACTTAAAAGTTATTTCTATATAATTTAGATAAGTACTACGAGGGATGAAGTATGGAGTGGCAGGGATAGGAACTATGGTGGGGTGAAGACAAGGTGTATTGAAGGGATAAGAAAATGTAACATGCGGAATATAATTTTTTTAATTTCACGAAGTCATTTTCATAAGTCTAAAAAGATTTATTTTTCCAGAGAATATAAGGGAGAATAACATATTTGGTAGTCTTGAGAAAGTTTTTAGTGCAATTAGATAGGGCCAAACCCATCGATTGCCCCTCATACTTGTCCCTAAAATTCACTTAGGCCCTTAAACTAAGGCACGTACCTATTAAACCCCTAAACCCACCAATTTAGTTCCAATTGAGCATTTTTTGCCTACATGGCACCGCGTGTGGTTTTCACTCAATAGAGGGGTGTGAGAGGTTATTTTTTGACTAAATCACGAATGAAAACGTGTCAAGTGGCACTGAGGGCCCAAAAAATTATTAATAAAATAATTTTTTTTAAAAACTCTCATCCCCATCCGATACCCCACCCCCCTCTTCATCTTCTTCTTTCACTCTTCTTTCTTTCTTTTTTTTCTTAAATTTAAAAAAATGAGTTGATTTTGCTCAAAATCAAAGCATGACGGTGATTGAAAAGCCTCAAACAATGAAATTTACTCAATTCAAGGTGGTGCGTTTGGTTGTTGTTGTGCGCGTTACAGAAATAAGTAAAGCCATAGTCCTTGGAAGTTCATCCATGTCCTCACCGACATGCCAGAGACCACAAGTACTATAATTTTACTAATAGTATTCTGAACTAAGGTGTTTGTCATAGTCCAATTTTAGGTTTGATGTTTGTTTGTAAGCCATCTATAATTTTCTCTTCTCTTAAATGTATTTGAGTTTGTTGAGGTTTTAATGTAGAGTATTTGATTCGATTTAGCTAGCAAAAGAAAGAAATCGATTCTTTTGGTTAAGGATATACTGAAATTGAGGTGGTGACGGTTGTGGATTTTTGGTCAATTAAAATGGAGAAAAAAGAGAGTTAATCCTCCATGAATTCTTATTGTGGGCGTATTTTTTGGTGCTGAAATCGTGAAGGAGAAGAAGGGTCGGGTGTGTGCGCGTGTGCATATATGGACCCATAATATTTTACACTACCGGAAAAAATAGAGGTTTTTGAGTACGTGAAGAAGAGGAGAGTGTGTGTGGGGAGGGGGGAGGGGCGGGATAGGGGTGGGGTATTTTTTTTTTAATTTATAATTTCTTTTTAATAATTAGTTTTTTATTTTTTAAATAATTTTATAATTATTTTAAATAATTTGGATCTCAATGTCAAGTTTCAGCTTCCAATTCGTCGTTTTTGCCATATCAGCGTCGTTTTTGCCACATCAGCGCGTGTGTGCAACACACACTTTGAGCATTTAGCTGATTGGGCAAAAAATGCCTAATTGGAACTAAATTGGGGGGGGGGGGGTTAGGGGTTTAATAGGTACAGGCCTTAGTTTAAGGGCCTAAGTGAATTTTAGGGACAAGTTTGAGGGGCTATCGATGGGTTTGGCCAATTAGATAGTAACACATGTTTATTATTTTTTCATACATATTGTTACATTTGTCCTCATTTATCATTTCAATGATATTTTTATTTATATATTTATAATTGATTTATACATAGTAGTAATTTTTAATAAATCTCTTTTTGTTCTTTATGAATTACTTGTTCTTTTTTTTTCTTACTTCTTATATTAAAAATTAATTATTTTTGTTACTTATTTATTTTAGTAAATCACAAAAGATTTATAACTTTTTTCTATATTATTATTATTTTATTAAGTAATTACACAAAGTATTAAAAGCCAAATTTATTTTTTAAAACATAAATAATAAAGATAATTTCGTATGTTTTACTCTCAATATATTTGATTCTTAAGTTATTTATCAAGTCAAAGAAACGAGTAAAAAGGAATTGAGAGAGTATCCTTTTATCTCTCTTTTTCATTTTGCTTGACTCCTTTTTACTTATTATTTTAGCAAATCAAGAGAGATTTATAATCAGTAGTAAAGTATTATTTAAAAATTATTTATATGCAATTTAGATATGTATTATGAGAGGTGGGATAAAGGGTGATGGAGATAGAATCTACTGCTGGAAGTGAAGAGAAGGTGTATTGAAGAATGAAGGATCAATAAATGTAACACGCGGAGTATAATTTTTCTATTTTCATGAAGTCATTTTCATAAGTCTAAAAAGATTTATTTTTCTAGAGAATATAAGGGAGAATAACATATTTTGGTAGTCCTTACAAAGTTTTTAGTGCAATTAGATAGTAACACATGTTTATTATTTTTTCCATACATATTGTTACATTTTTCCTCATTTATCATTTCATGATATTTTTATTTGTATATTTATAATTGAATTATACATAGTAGTAATTTTTAATAAATCTCTTCTTGTTCCTTATGAGTTACTTGTTCTTTTTTTCCTTACTTCTTATATTAAAAATTAATTATTTTTCTTACTTATTTATTTTATTAAATCACAAATGATTTATAATTTTTTTCTATATTATTATTATTTTATTTAGTAATTACAGAAAGTATTAAAAGCCAAATTTAATTTTTAAAACATACATAATAAAGATAACTTCGTATGTCTTACTCCCAATATATTTGATTCGTCAACCGATACAATTTCTTAACTTTCAAATGAGTGAGTAATCCACCAATTCTCTTACACTTCTGAAGTAGAAGTCGTAGTTTGGGTGTATCACCACATAACTTCAACTTTATTTTTAATTTTGAAAATTTTAAATAAAGCGAATATGTTTTGATTTTGATGGTCTAACACCTACTTATTAGTTTTAAATGAACTTTCACTTAAGTTGTGAAGACTTGATTCCTTCGTTTCGTAATTCCTTATTCTACCCTTATTTATATCCATATCTATATTATATTTGAACCTTTTATCTTTCACTAAAAGTTTCTGTTTTAGATAAAATTATCTTTTTATTATTTGTCTAATAATATTTAATTAATAAATATTTAAGACTTCAAACCCAACTAAAATCGAATTCTCTTTTTTTTGAATTTTTTTAACTTTGTATGTAAAATAGTTCCATGAATAAAATATTGCATTACTAAATCTACATGCCCACTAATGTCGTTTCTTCCTTCTTCATAGTAGTAGTGTGTTTTGAAAATTAAGAACTTTCACTTTGAATTTGAATGACTGCATTCTAACTTTTATATAATTAAGAACTTCTAATTTTTAATACCTTCTACTTACAAAGTAACTATATTATGATATTTTCTGAAGCTTTTGTATTTACTGCCCTTTTAATACTTTTAGTATGAGAAAATTTTATGTGTTAAACATAGTTGTTGTGATGCAGGCTTTTATTAGCAAACAAAATATATGAAACTGCAAAAGGGATTGTGACTATGTGGTTTCTCGGATAGAAAGCTAGCATTCTTAAAATTACTTGCGGCTTTTAAAATGTGAATTTTATGTTTCATTGTGTGATTTGTATATTTAAAATAGGGAAGTGAACTTTTGTGGAAGTGATTGTAGAAAGTGAAATCATTTAATTATTTTATTGCTTACATCCACCGTCAAAAAATACTTGTCCACTATATTAAAAATAGATGTTCAATAATACTCGCTATGTGTTGTTTTAGTTGACTCTTTTGCTAAAAATATTTGTTTTAATTTAGTTGTCCCATTTATGAAATCGAGATAAGTTTATTATGTTCTTTCAATTTTACCGCTATCATTAAATGACTAAATAAAGTGTATATACTCAAATTTATATTTTTCAAACATAATTTATAAGGCTAATTTGGTAAAATAAACTCCTAATAAAAAATTTTAGGAGGAGTGTAAAGTTAACAAGGTCAACTATTTTGAAACGAAAAGAGAGAGTGCGTGTATATGTGTGTGCGCGCAGGGGGTCCCAATACACGCAGTGCACCATATTAAAATCAAAACTACATTGTTTGAAGATTTTTTCATGCAAATTACAACATGGCATATTATTGCTATTCTCTTTACATTAGAACATTGTATGTTAAAAGTGATAGGGATGATGCCTCTCCAAGGACCAATTCAGAGCCTCTGCTATTTCGTCTCTTCGCCATGCTTGTTTTCACTGAAGAATGTATCTTTATGAAACATCTTGGCTTTTGACCCTTAGAATTTTTCTGAATTTGAGCTCCCTAATCATCATACGACTCATCCTTACTTGTCGTATGATGTGGGTATGGTTTAGGGGTCTTGGTCGTATGTTTCTCACAGGGGCGGAGCTACAGTCCAGTCCACGAAGGGTGGTCAGATGAACACCCTTCGTCGGAAATTTTTTTGGAAAACATAGGTTAAATATAGATATATATAGTTATGTACATTCTGTTGAACACACTTGATAAGCTAGAGATGTGCAGCCTAGCGGTCAAGGGTGTCCAAATCCGCATCTTGGACGCAGGTTCGATTCCCTTTGCTTGCAATAGCTAATGATTATATAATTAAACTTGCTTTTGTGTATTTTTATTTTATTTTGGACTAAGTAATTTAAGAATATTTCTAATGATTATATTATAAAAATATTTCAAGGGATGAAGCGTCGCCGAGTGCACTTGTAATTATATTTTCTAATCAAGCTTTTATTAATAGAATTTGCTTTGTTGACTTTCTTTATATTATATGTTTCAACTTGTTATCTTATATGTTTTTTATGATTAGTTTGGTTCAAAGATTCTTCTTCTTCAATATACGATTTACAATATTTTTTTATGACCTACTTTTTTTAAAAAAAATATGAACACCCTTAACCAAAATCCTAGCTCCGCCACTGGTTCCTCAGTGTGGTTTTGGTTATTTTTTGTCCAAGGTACGAATGGACATCATAAGAGTCGTATGTGATGGCTCGAGTAGTAAGGTCCAAACCGTATGTTGTTCAGTGTTTATCTTTGACATTCTGCCTAGGGTACGATTTGAGTGGGTACTAGTTGTATGTTAGGGTATGATTCATGCTAAGGAGTTGTAGGTTGGACAGATTATGGTGTCCAGCATTCTAATCAACATACGAGTGGAGGGTACCACTCGTATGATGTGGGTACGAGTGGAAGGGGCAAATCGTACCCTCCTGCGAGTCTTTTAGAGCTTTTAAGATGAGGGTAATTTAGATATTTTCCACCCCAAATCCTTAAGACCCCACATCCTATAACACTAATTGGTCTCTCATAACACACTTTGAAGAAACAAAACACTCTCAAAATCCTCTCTAAACTCTTGCTTGGAGATTGGGCTAGGGTTTCTACAAGGTGGTCATCTAGAGGCTCAAGAGTCAAGTTCTTTTCGTGAATCTTCGTGAATAAGGCATGCGACTCTTCCCTCATTTCTAGTTCATGAAAATCATGTGTTTAAAACTTTGTTTATGAATCATTAAGGGTGGTTTTGAAAACTAATGTTGAGGGTTTTGTTGCATATTGTTGAGTATTGTTTACTCTTGGTTTAAATTATAAATATACATATTTTAATGATGGTTTTGCACGTGAGGGTGCTTGGTAATTGTGGTTTAAAAATTGGGTCATGATTAACCCTAAACTTGATGATTTTTACTTTGATTTTGGTCTTGATAAAGGTATGCTCTTAATGTGTTCGTGAAAATGCCTAGGAGAAGAATCTTGTCACGTGATGAATTGGATTTTGAACTAATGCTTGGTATAGAATCTCAATGAAGGATAAATGATTTTATAAAGGTTTTGATGATCATAAATTGGATTAAAATGTGTTGAACTAAGGCATTGGACTAATAATGTAAATGATTGATAAATGATTTCATGAAAGGCTTGTTGGCCATAATAACCTTGGTGGTTTGAATGGCTAAATGGGTTCGAGTCCCTAAATGTTGAATTAAACTAATGAATTTGTATAGACAATGGGTTTGAGTCCTAAAATCAAATGATAATGGTTATGACATGTTGTGCGCTTGCAAGTGGGGTTGGTATGACGATACCAATGAGATGACTTTGGTAAGTAATTAGACTAATGGTTGTGTGAATGTGTAAGAATGTTTTAAATTGGGCTTTAAAGCGGGATGTATAGCCAGGCCGTGAAAGTAGAGTCCGAAGGACTAACGTTGAAAACCGCGCTAGCCGGTGTGGGTGTCTTTATGATCGAGTGGTTCGAGTGCCCCGAATGAATGTATGAATGAGAGGTTCGAGTCCCCCCTAATACATGTATTGGTGCTTAAGTCACCTTGATTATGTCGGGAGGTCCGAGTCCCCCATATAGGCATATACAGTTACAGATATTCTCTGAGTCGTGGGGTTATACGCACTGGGGCCTTTCCAGCTAGGGGAAAGCTAGGCACATATGTAGAAGAGCCAATTAGCAGGCAGCTCAAGCAGACAGTTGACAGTTGTCATGCTTGTTTTCAGCTGTTTGTTTGATCCGTAATTTTATTATAGTAGTTTAGGATACGTGCGTTGTACGTGTATGCCAGTTAATAATAAAATTATGTATATAAAATGAGCAAATTTTGACGTGTCTGACTTAAATTATTTAGTACATAACATTTTAAAATTGTGTAAATACTACTAAGCAATATATTTGAGTTACAAAATAAATGCATTTAGTCAATTGCTAAGAATATTAAATAAATAACGTACTCGATAAATTAGTAAGTCCCAAATTAAAAGAGTCGATTATAATCCTAAACTTCATCATCTAAATAAAAACTCTACATATCAAGATTCAATACTAAACTAAAATGTTATATTTCAAATTCAACAAATAAGTTGAATTAAAAATTCAACTATAATACTGACAAATAATGTACTAAAATATACATAGCCAAACAACATAATTAAAATAAGAAAAAAGAATGAAAAAATAAAAAAAAATATGTTTTTGGCTACTTAATTCGGCGACAACAAGTTTATTTCATTCATGTTTTCAATTGAAAATAATTAAAAAATTTCAATTGAAAGAAAAACACAAGAAATTATCAAAAGGAGAAAACTTAATGTATATAGTTAAATAACATAATCAAAACTAAGTAATTACTAAACAAAGAGGGGGAAAAGAAAGAGATAAGGTCAATTGTTATATGATCTCAAGACACGGAACAGACATATTTGATTAGTTCTACTTTAACCCAGAATTATTTGTTAAGATACCTCTCCCCCTTTGATATATAATCACAGTGTGTGATCTTGTAACTATTTGAAGCATATCTGGATCTTTCATCTTCATTAAATCATCATTCATGTCTTCAAAATAAGGTGAGCTAATCTTGCTTTCGGTTGGTCGGGTTGAATTTTAACTTTCTTAGTTCTGCTTACATCTCTACATTGGAAGTTTGAGTTGCTTTTAATTGCTTGCAAAAATTGTTAATGTATGACATTAGTAACGACAGAAAATGGTATAATCTATTCAAATATTGTATTTATTAAAACAATACAATATGATACAATATAATAAAATATAATACGTTGACAATACGTAACAACCATTCAAACACAGTGGAAAAAAATGAATGCATTACAAAACAAGATCAAATCGCATATCAAAAAAATTAAAAATTTCAGCAATAAAATGTAAAGGAATAAAGATTGGGTGCATAAATTAAATGTAAAGACGACATATAACATAGAATAGTTGTTTTATGATTTGGGGAGAAAATTTTTGAATGAGTGCTTTGTGATCAAAATAGCTGGGACATATGTAAGCACGTAACCATTATATAGAGAATATAAATAGTTCTAAGTGTTCTTACGCATATAGAATCTATATCTATAATATATTAAAAGTATGAATGGCCTTAGAAATGTCGTTGAACTTTTTCTCCTTCATTAAAGTTTTTGCTTTAGACAAAATCGTCTTTTCACTATTTTTTCCTAATATTTAAGAGTTGAAAATTAATTAAATATATTTATGGTAAAACTTTGCTTATTAGAAAACATCAAAATTAACGACAACTAATACTTTTTTCATTAATTTATGAATTCTAGATCAACTAGATTTGATTTTAAGAAGATTTAATATTATCTTTTCCATATTCCCCAAATAAAATTCTAATTATACATAAACACTAATATATATTACAAAACTGATAATACCCAAAGGTAAAATCGTGGAGACCCAAAAAGGCAAAAATGTACTTTTAAAAAAAAAAACTACTTCCTTTTACCTTTTTAAGTTCCAAACTCAATGGTCTTTTCCTACAATTCTAATTAGACATAAACACAAACAAATTAGTTAAAGTCCTTATTTTATCTAAGTAACAAATCATAATATTTAACACTCCTAAATCAATTATAATTTTACCTTATATAAGAAGAAAAAAATTCTACAATTCTATTTAAGTAATATTTTGATCATACTTTACTACAAAAATCCAACCTTTCTTCTACTTCTACTTTTATTTTTATTTTGAGTTTTATTGATTTTATTTTAATTCAAGTTTCTTCTAACATTCATTATCATCATCCTTCATTATGCTTCTTTTTGAGACTCAAAAAAGATGAACGAGAGTGTATTTAAAAGAAAAGGGGGTGAACAAAAGATAAAATTGTGTAGCTCAACACAAATGAAAAATAACCGACAGCAAGCAAGGGAAAGAGGTACTGCATGATAAAAGTAAAAGTGATTATGTAAAATGTATAGGTACTTACACTAAAAAATATGTTTATGTTTACATTATTTTATTAAAGTGCGAAGAATCTTTGAAAACTAATCTAAACTTTTACACTTCATTAAAAAATTTCGTAATAAATAAAATTATTTAATTTTAAATAATCAAACATTACACATGCGAAACACATGTGGCTAAACTAATAGGTATAATAAAGCAACCTCAAGTTAAACAGGAAATATTTAATTTTAGGGTGCTTGAATTATAATTAGTTTAGAAAACCTAAAATAAAGACTTCTAAACTTAGGAAAAAATTAAAAGTTGAGGACCCCTAAATCAAATTTTATAACCATAAATTCATTAATTACATATATCTTGTCTTTTGAATTTTGATGTAGCACGTACAAACCTTATAATTGAAAAATGGGTACCATTGGGTTTGGTTTTTATCACTCTTCCTATGGGTGACATGAAATAAATATTAATATCTCCTCCATTAACCTCTTTCTTATCGAGAAATCTTCGAATCTTACCATAAATTTAGGATTTCTTAATTTTTAAAATATAGTAGGGCACTTGATCCCGCTTCGTGCAGCTAATAATATTATTCTTCAACATACAGTTTTTTAATTGAAATATAGACTCGAAAAATTAACTCATGGTTGACTACTTGAACTTTCACCGTGTCAATGAAGGTTTGTTTCTCCACCTTTTAATCCCCTCCTCACCTATTTCTCCTTCTACAAAAAAGAGAATATAATACTTATACATTTAATTTCTAAAATATAGTTATTCTTTTTCTGCAACGTTATTATTATCTTTTAAAAGATTAAATAAAGAAAGAAGTAGTAAAAGAGAGAAGATAAATAGTCACCAAAAATTCTCAATATACCCAACTCTCTTATGAAAAAAACTAAATGATTTTTTTTTTAAAAAAATTTATCCCCAATTTCGACGAAAACTATTTCCTTTGCTTTGTGTTTTTCTTTTTCTTTCATTACTACATGAACATATTGGTTACTTCAGAGTAAATTCCTCATATTATCACTCAACTTGGGGAAATATCCCAATAAAGTCATTTATCTTTTTTTTGTTCCAATAATATCATCGAACTTTATGCATTTTTTCCTAAAAATCAATAATTGTTAAAAGTGACTCAAAAGATGAGAGAAAAATGATCAAAAAAGTCCCTTAAGTTTGAACTTTGAATTAAATGATCCCTATTAGTTAACAATACGAAATATCAATAACCTTTCAACTATAAAACTTAGTGAGTACAATCTTCTTTCAACTTTTATCTGCGATATTAAATCTAACGACGTCCACCAAAAATTACAATTAAAATAGTTAGGAATAAGCTTATGTGTACTCTATTGATTTGGAAACTTAGGAGTTCAATAATAAAATAATATTCTATATTTATTCATTTTAGGATTAATCTTTATTTTTGATAAAATAGTTCAAGTTAGTTGTAAGTTTCTTCGACTCCAAATTATTATCGAAAAAAATTATAATTCATAAAGAAGACGATGAATTCCTGCAAATCGAAAAAAAAAAAAACTAGGGTCTCTAGCTAGTAGAAGAACCATATATAGATATTTTTAAGGGGTTTTATTTAAAAGAAATAATGCATATTAACGGATACCATGATAATAACATCAATCATTCACTATCAAATAAAATTAGGTGATTCTATATAACCATTTCGTAACTTTAAAATGTTTTAAGGTTTCAATATTATTTTTATCAATCTTGTGATATTATTTCAGAGAAAATTATAATATCGCCTCGTCAACTTGGCTGTAAAAACTGAATACATATACCAATTTGGACAATAAATGTACTTCTTATTTATTTCATTTAAAATATAACTACTTATTTTAAACTCTAATTTAACATTCTTTGTCTTTTTAATTCGTTAAAATATTATGATTTGTGTCTTTTTTAATTATATTATGTACTTATTGATAAAATATATGGATACAACGCTTTACCCGTAGACGCTTCTCCGGCTCTCTTAATTCATTTTTAATATTATGATTTGTGTCTTTTTTAATTATATTATGCACTTATTGATAAAATAAAATATATTAAAAACTAATTTAAGAAGTACAAAAGTAAAAATAGTTGGAGCCCTATTAATATTTCATATGTAAAAAATAAGGACTATTTAAATTCAAATCTCAAACTTGATGGACTATTTTGATCATTTTTTGAGTCACTTTTAACAATTATTAGTTTGTAAGGAAAATGCACAAACTTGAATTTTATTATTGGAATAAAAAAAAAAATGACTTTAGTGGGACATTTTGCTAAGTTGAGTGACAGTATGAGGAATTGACTCGTTACTTCATACGCTATGAACTACATTTTTTACCTAATTGCTAAAAGAAATATTTTGGAAAAGAAAATCATATCATGAAATTCTCCCAAATTTTAAAAAATTCAAAAAAAAATAAAAACTTGAATCACAAAAATTAAAATAAATCTTACAAAAATTTAAAAATAACACTGATATTGACAAAATAAAATTTTGACTTACCTCTTCATATCAAACAACTTCATTTCCACCATACTTTCTATAAGCTGATAACAATATACATTAAAATCAAGGATATAAAAAAAAAAAAAAAAAAAAAAAAAGAGAGAAGAAAATAAAGGAGCAGATAAAAAGCATATCATAAGACTCTCCCAAAAAATGAGAAGATTATATATATTATGAAAAACAGAATATGAATAGGCAAAAAGAAATTGCCCACTTAATAGTCATTCATTTTTCTTATTCAAGGTGCAGTTTTTTTTAATTAATAGCCGTGCAGATTTTTTTTTACTTAATAGCCATTTATTTTTCTTATTCAATCTGCAAAATAGGATATGAATAGGCAAAAATAAATTACTCACTTAATAACCATTCATTTTCCTTATTCAATGTGCAATTTATTTTTTGTACTTAATAGCCGTGCAATTTCTTTTTTTTTTTACTTAATAGCCAATTATTTTTCTTATTCAATGTTCATTTTTTTTTAATAAATACAATGACTTGTAAAATATTGAAAAAAGTCAAAAATAGAAAAAAAAAAATACTTTTCTTGGTCTATGAGGCATGCCACATAAACATACCTATAAGTCTCCTTTATATGTATATACTAGAAGTGCAAGGCCTGGGCAGCACGGGTCCAACAGTAGAACATGTGGATTGCAAGTTTTAAGTTTTAGGATTTATCTTGGAGTAGAAAGTTTGAGCAATAGAATATTTTCATTAGTATGATTGAGCTGAGGGGATCACAATTGAAACATTTTTTCAACCTTCTTGTTGAATTTTGTGATAAAAAATATAAAGAAAAAAGAGGCGTAAATTTGATGAAATAGCTTAAATAAAATATCCAACAGATTATTGATTTCCAATATCGCAAAGATTAAGAATCATGTAAACTTACCCGATAAAGAGAATACATACCTTAGATTCGCTATTGTTTTGTTTACTTATTAATTTTAACACAGAAAAAAAGTATTGTTTTTTAATAGAGAAGGAAAAGTTGAGATTTTTTTTTCTTTCTTTTATTTTTAAAACAGAGAAATGTTAATTAATATTGAGGAGCTGTAAAAAGTTGAGAAAGATGGCTACACATATTTGATAGAAAATTTGCTAATGTTAAGAAAGTGCGAAGTGTTTGGTAACAAATTGTGATAGATACACATTTTTTGTACTTAAATTTACTTTATTTATATTTAAATTAGTTGGTAAAAATCTTTTGCAAATAATCTTTATACTTCTTTTCTTTAATTTCTTTAAAATATAGTAATAAAATTTACTTATGCTTTATTCTTCTCACACTTTACTACATACATTTTATCCTCTTTAAATCTCACTATGTCATTTTACCCTCTTTAAACATCACTGTACATTAAAATCACGATTGAAGCAGCTGAAGCGGAAATTAGTCAATTTTTATTTTTTTTTGTTAATTATTGTTATTTACAATACTTTTTATTTCATTTTCAAATAATATATGTTGTTTTATATCTTCTTCTGCCCCGTCCCAATTTATGTGGCACTAATATAATTTTGATAGTTAATCAAATATTTTATGTTGACATATCATTTTGTTATTCTTATTTTTCTAATACATAAATGACTTATAATAAGGAGTGATATAGTAAAATCATCATCCGAAAGACGAAAATTTAATTTAAAACATTCAGAGTTAATTTCGCATTTTATGTCTATTTTATTTTTCATTAAATATTATTTATTTTCTTAATACTTAGATGACACATAATAATTAATTAAGAGCGATTGATTATGTTATTACTATAAAAATAAATATAATTTTATCATATCCAATAGTAATCATTGATAATTCACCGAAAAAGTATATTAATTAAATACGGGATGCTCTATATTTGCATATGCAAAATATAATATTATTAAAAATTATTGGATAGTGCATTATATTTATCTTTCACAATAATAAAATTTTACTATATATTTTTCTTTATTTCTTTTTAACTTGATACATATTAACCCAACACAAATTCTAAGAAAATATTCATTAGAAATTTATTTTATTAAATTAATTTTATTAATTTTGTACTTTAAAAATTTAAAGTTAAGTTTAAATATTAGTATTTCTATATAAGAAAAAATAATTTTAAAATTTAAATTTACTAAAATAAATAAATAAATAAAAAGATTAATTTTCTATATAAAATTCAATTAAAATAATAAAATTGATTTATTTTAAATATTTAGTTGCAATTAATTAAGATAATTTTTTATTTTGTCATGATTTATGCTGCACCAATAAAAGTTTGAGAGTTGAATAGAACTTTTATCTATTTTTAAAAAAGTATTTTAACTTGTTAATTATTGTGATTTATAATAATTTTTACTTAATTATCAAATAATATATTTACTCCTTGTGTCCCAATTTATGTGGCTTCGATACAATTTTGAGAGTCAACTAAAAATTTATATATCTTTTAAATATTTTAAGTTGTTAATTATTATGATTTGCAATACTTTTTCTTTTATC
This sequence comes from Capsicum pubescens, assembly GCA_030864215.1. Classification (NCBI taxonomy): domain Eukaryota; kingdom Viridiplantae; phylum Streptophyta; class Magnoliopsida; order Solanales; family Solanaceae; genus Capsicum; species Capsicum pubescens. The sequence goes on along the minus strand of CM061547.1, from coordinate 216,222,082 downwards.
TCAATTTATGTGGCACTGCTAAAATAATGAGAGTTAATAAAATTTCTATATGTCTTTTAAATATTTTAAGTTATTAATTATTGTGATTTATTGTAACAAATTAGTTTTGAACATAATAGCCAATTAAATAAATAAAAAAAAATTACTTTCAATATGTAGTCATAGTTAATTAATATAAATTAATAGAATATATTAAATATTTAAACCATTATGATGAAATAATAAAATTATTATATATTGGGGTATGGTATGTAATTGAGTGGGAGTAGAAGAGTTTTTTTGGTAATTGCATAAGAGGTGGTCAAAAATAATTTTTTATTTTGTCATGATTTATGCTGCACCGATAAAATTTTGAGAGTTGAATAGAACTTCTATCTATTTTTTAAAAAATATTTTTACTTGTTAATTATTGTGATTTATAATAATTTTTACGTAATTATCAAATAATATATTTACTCCTTGTGTCCCAATTTATGTGGCTTCGATACAATTTTGAGAGTCAACTAAAATTTTATATATCTTTTAAATATTTTAAGTTGTTAATTATTATGATTTGTAGTACTTTTTCTTTTATCTCAATTTATGTGGCATTGCTAAAATAATGAGAGTCAATAAAAATGATATATGTCTTTTAAATATTTTAAGTTATTAATTATTGTGATTTGTGGTAACACATTAGTTTTGAACATGATAGCCAATTAAATAAAAAAAAAAATTACTTTCAATATGTAGTTATAGTTAATTAATATAAATTAATAGAATATATTAAATATTTAAACTATTATGATGAAACAATAAAGCTATTATATATTGGGATATGATATGTAATTAAGTGGAGTAAAGGGATATTTTAGTAATTGGATAAGAGGTGGTCGAAACCACCTCTTCTATATAATAGAAATACTAGTTATCCGTGGCCCATGCTAAGTCCGGGCCCAAATTCTAAATATAAAAATAATAATATTTTAATTTAAATTTTTAATTTATATTATATTCTTTAAATTTATAATTTATAACACCTAATGACATATCAAAATGAATTGTTCATAAATTTTCACTATTACTAAATTTTACCAAAAATTTATAATGAAAAAAATTTATAAAGAGTAATCTAATTGGCTTTCTTATTCATAGTTATCGTATTTTTCGTTTTGATATACTCCTTATAAAATTATTTTCATCTATAAATAAGAAGTAATCTTCATTACGTTATCTTAATAAATAGTACCAATTTAATATAAGGTTTTGGTTATGTAAAAATTCAATTGTCTTAAATTTGATTTTAAAACTTGCTACTCTGTTTCAATTTAAATATCTTACTTTTTTTGGTATGTTCCAAAAAGAGAGGTTTTTTCTATATTTAGTAAGTTTTTTCAATTTTGACATTCTACATGGCAAGTTTAAAACCACAAAATTTAAAAACTACATACTACATCCATCTCATATTAATTGTCTACATTACCAAAAATAATAGCCTCAAATTATTTGTCAATTTGCAAAACAAAGAGAATTAATTATTTTTTTTCTATTTTACCCTTATAATTAAAATTCTTTTTGAAGTGTATGCAAGCTTATGATTTTTTCAAAAGAAATTTGTAAAACTATTCATCTTATTTATAATTACGTAAGAGCATATGAAGAGGCTAGTGGACAACTAATATGAGATAAGAGTACATCTTTACTTTAAAATCAAAAAATTTAAAAATCTTAATTGAAATGGAACAATATCAAAGACACAAAATACACCAATCATAAAGATTCATATAAAAAATTAACTTAAAAGAAAAAAAAATTGAGTGCAAAAAAAAAAATAAGAAAAAGACAACAAAAAATGTAAAAAAAATAGAAAAGACAAAAGAAAGAGTCAAATGGAGCAACATGAAAGGATAAAAAAAATTTCAGGACTACCAAAACTTTTTATCCTCTCTTCTCGTGTTTTGCAAGGGCCCAACGAATAATTTTTTGTATGTATGTATGTATATATATATATATATATATATTCATAAATACTTTTTAATACCACAATATCACTATGACAAACATATCATAAGATTTCAAATGATGTTTTATACAATCGTAGAAATATCGTACTTAGGGGTGTTCATGAGTTTGGTTAAAAATTAAAACGAATCGTAAATCGAGCCAAACCGATTAAAAAAACCGACGTTTGGTTTGGTTTAGTTAGGTTTAGTTTTAAATTTTAAAAAACCGATGCTTTTTTATTTGATTATGGTTTTACTTAAAAAAACTGTGAAAATAACCAAATCGAATCGATAAATTTTATATATATAAATATATATATATATATATATATATATATTATAATTATTTATATATAATTTATAAATAAAATATAAATATTTTATTAAATTTAATCTAAAACTAAATTTTAATCTAAAAATTACACAAATACACAATTTGTATTTTCAATATTACAAAAAATCTCAACTCCCTAAACATATTACAAAAATCCCAACATATACACAAAATGTTATGTATATGTCGACTATGTTATGTATGTTAATAGGGAGAGAGAGTAAAGTAATTAAAAAATGGGAGAGAGTGTAATTACTTTCAAAAGGATTGGTATTTATGTTAAAAGGGCAGCCCGGTGCACTAAAGCTACCGCTATGCGCGGTGTCCGAAAAAGGGCCCCACCACAAGGGTGTATCGTACGCAGCCTTACCTTGCATTTCTGCCAGAGGCTGTTTCCAAGGCTTGAACCCGTGACCTCCTGGTCACATGACAGTAACTTTACCAGTTACTCCAAGGCTCCCCTTCAAAAGGATTGGTATTTATGTTATTTATACAATTTTAATCTATGTCTAGCGCAACCAATACTTTAGCCCAATTGCCCAAAGCCCCAAACCCAAACCCAACTCTACCTACTATTACTAATAAGTTAACCCTACGATCCTTACCTCACTTTTTCTACTTCAACTTTCACAATACAAGTTACCATGGTCCCTGATTCAAATGGTAGTTTTATGTCTCCTTGTTTATTCAATCGTTTCCCTATATGATTAGCTCACCTAGCTAGTCTTTAAAGTAAACAGATAACTCAAATTTGCCCAATTCTGTCTCTTCTTGCAGTACACTGCAACAGAATACAAAGCTCTGTTTTACAATGTACATGTATGTGTTTGTATGTTGTTGGATAATCTTAGTGCCTACAATACAAAGCTGGTACTTTTCATCTCAATGTTGGTTTTGTTTAATGTGTTTGTTCTGATTTTTAAGAGTTTATAGTGTCATTTGTCCATCACTGTACAAATATTTCATGAGAAATTATTCAATGTGATACTCTTTTCTATGGGTTAAAAAAAAAGAGTTTTTTCTAGAGATGGTTGGAGTAGGCTAGTCAATAACCAAAAAGAATGAACCAAACCGACAAGAATCAAACCGACGATTTTTTTTTTTGTGATTTGGTTTGGTTTTAGAAATTTAAAAACCGACTAAATTGGTTTTGGTTATGGTTTAACCACTAACCGATCCAAACCGACCCATGAACAATCTTAATCATACTATTGGATGCTCACATGACATTCATTTCACATATCATATTGATTGTTGTCTATTGACATTGGTATATGTGCATTTATAAATTCAACATTAGCAGATGCATTTTTTCTTTCTGTTGTGATCAATCTCTTGAGCAATCATGATCAATACCTGTTAAATTAAATTTAATGATTAAATTAGTTTAGAAGTTCAAAACCTAAAACAAATTTTTTTCATTGTAAAAATATATTTTTTTCAACTATGATTCACAAAATTTTGACACATTATGTCACACACTAATAGGATAATGCCAGCAAGAGCTGGCTTTAAATACCTCTAACAACATGAACAAGTTGTTTTCTCAATTATCTGGAAGACCATCTTGATCTTGATGTCCCATTGACATTTGAAGAAAGTTTAAACCTTTGCCTCACCAAAATGACACTGAAAAAAATCAGATCAGAATTTAAAAAACGACACAAACAAATCACAACACGCCAAAAAACAGACATCTTGTATCTAGTAGGAAGAAGTAGCTTCTCAAAGAGAAACACATTTTTCATTATTTGCAAGTAGTTTTGTATTTGTTGTCAACCTGTTGTAAGCACTATATCAGGTGTAAACTAATTTAATGAATCATTATAGTCAGAGCAAAGTTAAATTGAGGTATAATTTTTGGAGCAAATTGCAACTATAGAGATGCACATGACCAGCATAAGTAAAGGAAAATACAAAAAGGCAATAAACTTTACTTGCCAAAAAGAAAAAAGAAAAATAAGCTAAAAGTCACTACTACAAGTATGTCAACCCAATAACTGTGAATTAACATCTACTAACAACGTTAAACAAATTATATAATCACGAAAAGCAAAAAATAAATATTTTGACACTTAACAGAGTTCAATAAGTGTTGCAGTCAAGTTGAAATTGTACTAAATATGTCCTGTAAGTACCTTCACATGATTGACATTCCACTGGCTACTAGTGTTGCATCGAAAAACCTTCATATGTAGATCTGAATATCAAAATCAAAACTTTCACAAAAGATTGATCTTCATAGGCTAAGGCTCCTTTAGAGAAGTTTAGATAAACTAAAAAAATAAAACAACACTTTTCCTATTAAAAAACATCATCCAATCTAAAGCTTAATTTATCAAAAAGAGTTTTCCTTCCACGTTTCTTTAGTTCATTTAAGAAAGTGAAGACTAATCAAACCAGCAATCTTAAGGAATTCGATATGGTCCTTCTTTTCACTTTTCCCCTCAGATAAAATATAGAGATAAAACATCACGTTAAATATCAGCAATAGAGAACTAAAAATATATTGTATATCGCACAATCAGACTATCGTTGTCTTTTCAACTATGCTCTTCTTGCTCGTCTATGTGCTAAAAGGGCTTCTATTTTCTCAAGTGGCATCAATTTATATAATTCACGTCTTCTAGCATTTTTATCGATATTTTTTTTCAAAAGTTTGATCAGTTTTAGAATCTCTATTACACGATATTTTTACGACTCAAATATTTTTATGAATTCATGAAAAAAATAATACAAGTAAAAGTTCATTACACATCCATATCAAGTAATAATTATATTTATGCAAGGCATGTGACCTTTAAAAAAATATAAGAGACACTCATTAACAGAGAAAAATAAGCATTTCATGTTTCATATTAATTAAAATCATGAAGAAAAATATTTATAATTAAATTAAAAAGTAAAATAAGTTGTACTTACCACATAGTCAAATATATACACGGACGTACAGATAACTATCGCCGAAGAGATGAAACTGCAAAACAAACAGTTCAAGAAGTATATATTTAATTAATTTTATTTTTAAATATATTTTAAAATAAATATGCAAAATATTATATAGAAACAAATGATTAGATCTTAAAGTTAGATATTATTGTGATATTTTAAAATCTTCTTTAAAAAGATGAGCAGATCTAAACTTAGTTTCACTGAAATATATATTTCTTTTTTCTTTTAATCCAACTTGGCTAAAAAATAAATTTAGTTAAAAACCATCAGTTGAAAAAGGAAAAGTAGCAACATACATTAATCTAAAGTCCGAAGAACGCAAAAAACTTAGGTAGTTACTGCGAATGTTTTGAGAAACAAGACTTATGATGTATCATTATCTGCGTTGTATAGATTCAAAAGCCAATTACATTATACAGATAAATTTTTATTAAAACACATGCTGAAATTAAATAGTAAAAAAAATTCATTCTACTAAAAGAGGTCTACTTATAAAAAAACATAAAAATTATCCTTGTTGAGGAATAAATAAATATTCAAGGAAAAAAATGAATGAGAATGTACAGAAATTTACATACATACAAATATGAGAGAATTGGGAACTTCTAATGAGAGAAGAGCTTATTTCATATGTTAATATGAAGAGTCTTTTGACTTTTTATTTGATGAGTCGTCTATTTTATAGTCTAGTCCGGAGAAGAAATATCATATCAATTCTAAAAGTTTGTGTCATTAATTTTGTGGTGGAAACAATAGTCACTTTGATAGATATTTGTGTGGTAGAATAATAATAATTATTTTTTAATTTAATTCTAGTATAAAAAATAATGAATTAATAAGATTTACAAAATTCTTCCTGGTAAACATTGAATTTTTTTTTATATATTTATTTTCCTATATTTTAGATTTTCTAAGTGAAAGTTCTTACTCAGTCAAAATTTTCAATATTTCATACTTTTAATATTTATATTTTTTGCTCAAAAATACTATCACGCATGAACTTGATGGGTTAAATTTTAAAGTTGTTAACCTATTTAAAGATATATTTTTTTTATTCATTATCAATTTTATTATTATTTATTATATGTTGTGTCATTAATTTTGTGGTGAAAACAATAGCCACCTTGATAAATATTTATGTGATAGAATAATAATAATTATTTTTCAATTTAATTCTAGAATCATCATCTTGAAATATTTTTTAATGTCCATGTGGTGGAAACAATAGCCACATGGATATAGATATATATTTTTTATAATTATTACAATAATAATATAAATATATATTAAATACATCAATATTATTCTTAATTTTATATTTTTATATATGAAATAAAAAAAATACCCTTATTATTAAAATAGATTTGAAAAAAATATTAATAAATTAATAAGATTTCTTTTAAAAGTAATTTAATATTTATTTTTTAATTATATTTTTTATTAAGTGGGACAAAATAAGAATAAAATAGACACATCAACAGATATTCTTGGAAAGATTTTTTTTATGAATAGATATTCACATTTGTTAGAGAAGTAGAAACATGAAAAGATATTTTTCTACAATTATTACAATATAATAAAATAGATATAAGATAAAAAAATATCCTTAATTATTAAAATAGATGTGAAATTTCAAATCTACCCTTGGTCGTCCTCAACTCTCCTTTCTATATAATAGAAAAATATATAATATAAATTTTAATCATTAGTTAATAACTTTTCTAAAAACTTTTATATGTATTTTGTCTTTTACCATATATTTTAGAACTTCTTAATTATAAATAATATAAAGATAATTAAATAATAATTTTAAAAAATATTAAGTATTCGTAACATTGAATTTTAAAAAAAGTTAAAATCGTTTTTTTTTTTCTGAGAAAGAATTTGTCTATTAAGAATGCAATTGGAACCCATGTTACTTAACAATTTCCATACAAAATTATTTCAAAAGTACATATAATATTTATAGTACTTTCGAAGTACTAACATCCAAAACTACTAATTAATATTTTGTTTTAAAGATTTACTTAAAGGTAAAATTTTAATTGATTTTAAAAGTCTATATTTAAGGTGTAAAATTCATATAAGGAAAGGTTTGATAACTAAATTTCAATGAATTTTAATTTTTATTTATTAAAAAAAATTAGGACAAAGACGATTTTGTCTAAAGTAAAGACTTTTAATAATGAAAAAAATTCAAATCACTTTTCTAAGAGTCTTTACACTTTTAATATATTATAGATATAGATTATTCCTAATTAATTATTATATGTCATTTGTATATTAAAAATTTAATAACATTTAATAAAAAATTACTACTATATATAAGAGTCAGTTAGCAGACAGCTGGCGGTTGTCATACCTGCTTCCAGCTGCCTGCTTGCTCCGTGATTTTACTTTATTATCCCTAATTAATTATTATATTTCATTTACGTATTGAAAAATTAATAATATTTATATCAAAAAATAAAATAGACATTTATGACATGTTTATTTCAGCTGCTTCAACCGTAATTTTACTATATCATTCCTAATTAATTATTATAAATTATTTAAGTATTAAAAGATTAATAATATTTAATTAAAAATAAAATAAAATAGACATAAAATGATAAATTAACTTTTGATGTTTTAAATTAATTTGACATCTTCAATGAGACCCACTTAAATTTTTTTCACAAATATTTTTTATAGCAATTTTGCTATATCCTTCTAATTAGTTATTATGACTCATTTAAGATATGTCTACTTCGCTACTTTAATCGTGATATTTGGTTGAATCTTGAAATTATATTGATAACACTTAAATTTGAATAGAAGAAAAAATATTATAAATCACAATAATTAAGAACTTAAATTATTTTAGAAATATAATTGACTATCAATGTCACAAAAGTTTGAACAAGGAGAGTATTATAAATTACAAGAACTAACAGCTTAAAATAGTAAATTACAATGTCAAAAAAATATTATAAATTACAATAGCTAACAACTTAAAAAAGCTAAAAACATATTAAAGATATAATAATTATCTAAATTTTATTTGTGTCACATAAATTGAGACAAAAAAATAAAATATATTGAATCCGTGCTTGATATCTAGTGCATAATGAATCCTAAGTTAATTATCACTAATTATGAGAGATATCTATATATTAAAAAACCAAGAATATAATTTTTTTAACTAAGTCTTGATCAAAGTCGAGAAATGAAGTTGCTTAGACAAATGTTTTTGTTGATAACCTCAGACTAGTCAATCAAATATTGATTAATACGCCATTGATCGAACTCTATTTGAAAACACTTTTCTGCTTTGAAGAAGATTGTTCCAAATGTTCCTAAAAATTCTTGCTCCCTTTAAATCATTTGTATCTATACATTTAAATTTTTAGATTCGAATAATTAAAATAAGAGGCTCAAATAATTTCTTTCGATTTTTTTCCATATTTGATGTTTAATTAGAGGCTCCGACGGACTCCCAAGCCCTATTTACTTTTACTTTCCAGGATGTCTTAGGCGCAGCGTCGACGCTCGCATAATAAAAATAACGCATATTTGTCTTGGAGAGTGCAAGAACGAATAGTCTGGATAGAGCATAATAATAAATGAATGTCTTCTCGCTTACAATATCAACCACAAAGACGATCTCATTAACTAAAATTAAAGAAGACGCTGCAATTAAAGATAGCAAAATGTGATTGATTTTGAGTTGGAATCTTTAGATTACCGATTTCAAAGAACACACGTCCTCCTTTTCATTAACTTGAATTAAAAAAAAGGAGGTCACTCGTGAACGTTAATCTAGGAAATTAATACTTCCTCCGTCTCAAATTACTCGTTGAAATTGAGATGACACATTGATTAAGAAAAATAATAAATAACATGACTAGTTTACCATAATACTCCTACTAAATGATGTTTACATTTTAATTTAAAGAAAAAATAATTAATGCAAATGATAAAACATGGAAAAAAAAATTTGTTTCTTCTTGATTAATGAAAAAAACAAGTAAAATGAGAAATCAAATTAGAAAATTTGGGACAGATAATTTGAGACGAAGGGAGTACATTCTTTGTTCTAGTGTGATATTTTCCCTTTTTCTAAAAAAAAAAAAAAGTTATACATTTTAATTGACTCTTTATAAGAATTCATTTATCATAAACACGAAAAGTTTGAGTTTATAATACATTTTATATAAGGTCAAACACATTGACTGATACCTTAACTTGACATGATCTTTCACTTTGACACCTTAAGTGGACGATGTTCATTTTAGGCATCTTAACTAGTATCCAAGTGTGTCATTTTGATATCTTTTACATAGACTGATGTAAATCTTAATGTGTGTGGCTACAATCGTTTCTTACGTGGATTAATTGACCAATTAAATTATGACAACTCATTTTAATTATCCAACTCATTAATATATGCATAATTAAATTAAAGAATAAAATAAAGGTAAAAGGACATCACAAACTAATCAATTAATTACTGACACGTGACATTATTTCAAATAATTATAAAATTATTTAAGTCTATTTGGCAGACAACCCACTCCCCTTTCCCTACCCCTAAACCCCAAAGTCATCTTCCTCTCCCCCTACAAGCCCAACCCAAGTCATCCCCCTCCCCCCTCCCCCAAGTCAATTTCTCCATCTTTCTCCATTATTTCAACTTTTTGACCATGAAAATTAATCTGAAATACAACTACTACTACCTAGTTATCTTTATCTATTTTTGTTATCTTTTTATTTCTTCATTTTGCAGACCCCCCCCCCCCTCCCCCGACACCTATCTCCAATAAAATTGTCTTCTTCAATGCATCCTTCTAGTCGCCATCATTCTTGAATTTTTTTTTAAACACAAAACACATAAAAAGTTTGAAGAACTAAAAATAAAATATGGATGTGAAAAAAATTTAATCAAGAGAATAAGAAATAATAGTGTTGTGAGAAAGGGACTGCTATTGAGATATTTGAAGAGCATATTTGAGTTTAAACTTGATGCAAAGATGGCAAAATGACTGAAAAAATTGAGAATAATGGCTGAAAAAATTAGGAAGAAGAAGAAGAGGAAAAAAAATCGATTAAATCATCATTCATGCGCCTATTAGAGAGTGTAATTCACTCACACTGTCATCTAAGCAAACAATGTCAAAATGACACACTTAAGGATTGGTGTACCATTAATTTGTCTTTGTATGGCTACACTAATCCTTCATTTTTATATATAAGAGAAATTATTATTGCTATTATTATTATTCATTTTTGCTTTTATTATTACTCCACTAATTTGTCTTTGTGTGGCTATACCAATCCTTCATTTTTATATATAAGAGAAATTATTATTATTATTATTATTATTATTATTATATTATTCATTTTTTTTTACTATTACTATTATTTATATTATTATTATTATTATTATTATTATTATTACTACTATTATTACTTTTTTTCTACTATTACTATTATTATTATTATATTATTATTATTACTATCATTACTTTACTTTACTACTATATATAAGTTAAGGTTGGAGTGACTACCAAGGATATTTCGGTAATTTTAGTGACCCATAATATTATTATTGTTATTATTATTATTATTGTTGACACCTAATTTTTGCTCTCCACAACTACGTTTAATCTCGAGTTTCTTCGATTTTCAAATAAAATCACAACAATTATTTTTTCTAAATAAACGCATTTTAAAATATGCATTTGGGTTAAATTTGTCATTTAAGTGATAATTATATATTTTCATATTTGAATAAACGGGATTGTACAAATGATGTCATTTAAATGAACATTTTCATCAAAATTGGACTTTAAATTAAGAATTATTTGGAAAATAAATATAAATAATTAAATCTTGATTTAAATATAATTTATTCTTACAAATAATCTATTTGGAGAAATACTTGTTTAATTTTATCGAATCAAGAAGCTCAGGATTAAACAATGTGTTAATTCGTATCGAATTTTGATTTGATTTAGTCCATCTATTATATTTGACTATAATTGAAATCAAATTGGCCCCAATTGCAATGCAATTGACCAAATTGATTTTCAATTTGTCCAAAACTTAAAAGAATTGGTTAAATCCCCAATTCACATAACCTAATTAACCCCAATCCCAATTTTAAACCCATTTCTAAAACCCAACCAACCCGGGCCCAATTCTCTTCAGCAACAAAACAACAACCAACCCAACAATTCACACTGACCAGGCCCATTATTCTCAACATTAGCCCAAACACCCCTAAAACCTACCCGGTCCATCATCAATCCCTCTTATCCCTTCCATACCTGAATCAGCAATAACAGTAACATAGGCAAACAACCAGCCAAAACCCGAGCCTACTCGTGTTTCGTGAACCCAGAGCCACGATGAGCCCGATCCCGTGAATCCACCGTCAACCCAACCCAAAACCAATCCTAAATCGTTCTCTTCTCTCTTTCACGCATCTCACACAACAGTACGACAAAGATGACCCTCGAATCTTCTAAAAAATGATCCAGGTGTCATCCCCTAACGTTCATATTCCGTAAAATTTGGGATGATGGTACAAATTTAGTACGTATTTGGATGTTTTCTATTGGTTTCGGATGGGAATCCGTTTGGCTCGATTCTAATTGATCCACCGTTTCCCAAATTGGTACAGCTACCGAAAACGCAAGTTGGAAAAAGGGATTTCGAATTGGAAATCCCAGAGGATCCTTTCTTCCACTTTCTATATATAAGAGGACCTGGGTTTTCGTAAAAGGGAGAGAGATTGGAGGGTTGGAGAGGGAGGATACAAAAAATTAGGGTTTCGAAAAAAGGAAATCTTCTGAGCGAATTTCTGATTCGAAAACAGAGAAAGGAAATTTTTTTTTGGAGTTTCTAAATTTAGGTTGAAATCTTAGTTCGAAAATCTGGGAGCTCGGAAAATTGGGGATTCTTCTGTTAGGGTTACTACTTCCAAAGCTAGATTTGAATTTTGGGTAGAGAATTCGGAAATCAAAAGTTTCTTTGGCAAAAATTTTCTTGTCCACTTCTTTTCGAGAAATTTTGAAAGTAAAAACTTTTGTTTTGCTAAAAGTTTTCTCGTCCATTTTTCTGGGAAGCTAGTCGATTAATTGGGAATTCCGAGTCGACAACATAAGCTCCCAGCGGGGACAATTTTTCTGATAGCTCGAGTCCCATTTTGCTACTCCCTGAAAGGTAATATCCCATCCCTTTGAGCTTTCGAGTGTTTCTGCTTCATCTTGATCTTCTATAGTCATGAATAAGTCTTCAATATGATTGTATGCTGGGATGTTTGCTGGTAGATGGCTTTGGCGGCCGTAGGTTTCATTTATGATGTTTGTTACTCGAATTTATATGCACTGTCTTTGTTCTGCACTGTTAATGAAGTTGTTTTCATTACGGAGTTTTGAAATCTATACTCGTCTATTGGCTCTGTTTTTTTAGGCTCATATGGGGGCGGTTAATAATTGAAAAACTCATTGACGTGATTTATTTATAGTATATAGAAGCTCCCTAAAGCATTTGCTGTATGTTACAAGCTTCAGTTTGTTGAAATGTGAATGGTGATTTGGTTAGATGTTTTATTTGTCAAGAAAACTCCGCTCTACGTCTATTTCTTTATTTCATTCAGGCGGAGTTGTTTGTTGTTAAAAGTGTAAGACGGAAAAGTTATGATGTATGTAAAGATAGTCTGTTACTGCGATTTTGGAACTTACTTTATATAAGGGCCGGACTTAATAACGAAGTTACCTCTGTATCATATCGTTTTTTTTTCTTCTGGTTGATATGCTATATTTTTTTTACATATGTGTCCTGCTTATCGGATAGCTTTTTTGGTTTATGATTCTAGCCTAGAAACCTTTCAGACTCTTTGGTTTTGCTCTTGGTTGTTGCTTGGATTATTTCGTTCTCTCCAAATGTGTTAAAGTCTTTCTCGAATTTTCTCTACTCATAACGCAGATGAAAATGGTGGGGTAGGTTTATAGAAGAGGAATATTTCATTCAAAGATCCCTCTATGACCTTCTTGAGGTGTGGGGTTCTTTTCGACCCGCGCAAGAGAGGAAGAGAATGAAATAAGTCCCCCGTACCAAAGTTGTCTCTTAAAAAGTATTATGCAACCCCTTAGCCTTGGAATAAAGTCATTGTCCATTTCTCATATGTGTTGAATCAGAATACTCTTCGGAATCGCCATTATTTGTAAGGAATGTTATACTGATATTAAGGGATCTTTAAGTTTCTTTTATCATATTGTGACAATCGAATCTCCATAGCTTGTTAAAAGAAGAATGAAAAAATCTTGTGAATAAGGAGTTTACTGAGTCTTTGATCGCTTCATCATTGGGTTGAGTTGTTTGGGAATGTCATAATTCTATTGATGTAGTACTTCACCTCAATTTTATTTTTTACAATATGATGTATTTTGTTTCCTCGATAACTCGGTCGTTTTATGAGTTCATACATCTGTCTTGTTTATGATTTCCCTCAGTCGCATCAAGAAAGGGTTGTTAAAACTTTTGAGGGAAAGACAATCTATCTCATTTTTTGTTATTTTCCTAACTGTTTGGTTATGACTTAACCCGCTTAAACCATCCTTACTTCTACTTATTCGGATTTACAAGAGTGGTTTTAAACTGATTCCTGTTTACTTCGTAGTTTCATTATGTTAAGATGCTTGTTTCGATTTTGTTATCTGGTTGTAGAATACAAAAGTTGTTTCTTTCTCTTTTGAAGTCAAAATGCTCATTTTCCTTTACACTTGTGCATTTTATATACTGTTTTGCAAACCCATGTTAATTCCTTCATTTGTTTTTTTTCTTTTGCATGAACCCGTTTGGGAGTCCAAATGGACTCTTTTCTCTTTGCATTATGTAATGGGCCATTGAGGCCCACTCCCTTTTAAAAGACTCTTGAAGAAATTGAAAGGGCAACCTCACGGCATATGGATACGAGAAGTCGAAAAGGGAAAACGGGTTAATAACCCATTTTGAAGCGGCTACGAGACCCCAAAGTCTCATTTATTATTTTGTTTATTTACTTATTGTTGTCTTTATTTATTAATTTATTTATTTATTTTCTTATTTATTTATTTGGGCCTCGAAGCCAAAGTTGTACTTAATACAGGAGAAGCGAGAATTGAGCTAAAGGCTCGAAAACATAGAATTAGGACAGGTGGAAGACGGGCTGAAAGCCCAATATCTAGATTAGGACAGAGTTGTTGATTTGGGCCTAATGTATCAAGTACTTCTGCTTCTACCCTTTCCCTTTTACTTTTGCTAATTTGTTTTATGTGTCTTCTTGCGAACCTAGTTAAAATCCCTAACTAAGTCGCTAAAAACTGGTTTTGCATAAACCTTAAAAATATTTCCTACACAAATTACTTTTTCCAACAAATCAATATTTTTCAAGGTTAATCAAAAGACGATTTTTAAACAGTCCGGATAACCGCAAGTTAGCGGACGTTTTAGGTGCCTCACATCTTCCTAAAACGTTAATAAGAACCACTTACTCGGAATCTCTAACTTAAAACGATTTTTCTATTTTGTATCGTTTAAGTATTTTACTCAGGTTTCTTAATTCCTTTTCAAAATTAAGTGGCGACTCTCTTTCAAAAGTCAAAAATTCTCCGCAAAACAGAAATGGAGACTCTGTTGGGGATATCCTTAACTAAGTTCTAACCAAATGTTTGATTTCGTATTTTTGATTAACTATTTATGTGTTTATGTGTTTCGATTCTGTAGAGTTTAATTATTGCATTGCATGGCATCTTCCTACATTATTTAAACTGTTTGGGGTTTCGTGGGTATCCCGGCCCCTATTGATCAATTCCAAAAGTGTGTTGGAAATACAAACAGTTTATTAGCACGTGAGTCATCTGATGGTTGTTTGTATTTTCAAACTCAAGTTGTTCGCTTGAGAACCAATGTTCAAACCCACTCTAGACACCGAGGATAGAACGAAACCAAAACCCTATTTTAGGCATGAGCCTAGGAAGACTCAATACCCGAGCGGGGTATTGGGACCATTAGAAAACCTGCCCTGCGTCTATTGACCTCGAGTCAATTGCAGATGAATCATATTTATGTGTTGAAGAAATATATGCTTGTCTAATTCAATCCATTACCCTTTGGGGGACAGGGGAAGGCTTATCTTTATTTGCTTTCATGTAGGTATGGCTCAACTGCATTCCTACGAGAAGTTCAAGATAGTTACTAAACCCGACGATTACCTAAAACTATGGTTGGACTATATGAGCATAGAAGAGAGAAAAATTGTTAGAACACACATCGGATACCTGCCTTCATTGATCGAAATGGATGCTTGGCCCAAAATGATCCACGTGCTTACCACATTTTGGGATGATCAGAACATGGTATTTCGCTTCGGGGATGTGGAATTGACTCCTACCATCGAAGAAGTGTTAATTTTCTATGAGAGTATTGAAATGTGTTTCAAGAGAAAGGAAAAACCTGATAAAAACATTTTGGTTCCTGCCGTGTGGGACCGTCAACCAATCAAAGAGGCATTTTTAACTGACGACGACACCTGGCTAGGGGAACGTGATAGAGCAAATATCACTTTTTGGGAGTTGTATCGTCGGTTTGGAAGATTCAATGTCTTCCACAAATTTGGACATAGATTTGAGTCCGAAGCAAAATGGAAGGAGATGAGAGCCTTTGCATTTGCGGTAGGTCTACTCGGAACCATGGTGTTCCCACAGGGGGAAAATGGAAAAATTCATCCAAGGGTTGTTACGGTGGCCCATGCACTTTTCTTTGGAGTAGATTATAATTCTACCAAGGTATTTCACAATTTAGCTCCCATGATTATCGCCGACATATATCGAGCCTTGGGAAGGTGTCAAGTCGAAAATCATTTCTTTCAAGGTTGCAACCTCATATTACAATGGTGGATGATGAAGCATTTGGTAAAGAATTTGAGAACGGTACAACCTGATCATAAAACAAGGGTGGATATGCTGGCTTCGCATGACATGTGGTTGTTTCTACACAGGTTCAAAAGGGAAGCATCTTACGAATTTTGGTTTAAGACTTTTGGGGAATTAAGAGATGACGATGTGCAATGGTCTATTAACTCTCTTCATTCAGGGAAATACACCATTCGAGGGGGCAAGTGGCCTTTCCTAGTGCTTCCCGGTCTCAGGGGGACCCAGCCCTACAATCCTGGCAGAGTTCTTAGGCAATTCGATATCAAGCAGGAGGCACCACAAATAGATTCCATGCTTAGATTTTTCCCCGAATACGATGAAAGTGAGTCTCCACTCAAAGACGGCATGATAAATTGATGGAGAAGAAGAAGGTGGACGGAAGTGACTTTCCGTATAGAGCATGACCCTGAAGTTAGCGATACTTACAAGGAGTGGTTGAAAAAAAGTCTCGCCGGAGCATTGATTCCGGGACCAAATGTGCCCACTCGGGTTGTGGATGTAGAATCCGAGCATCAAATTTGGCTCCACAGGCTACAAGATGAGTTCCAAAAAAGTAAAATCGCACACCGACAGATACACATGGAGGACGCTTTAACTATACGTATGTTGAGGGAAGAGTTGAAAAGAGCTAGGCAAGAAGCTGATGATGCCAGACAATGTCTAATCGATTTGAATGATAGCATGGCCTCCCAACTCGATAGTATAGGGAAAATGACTTACGAATGCAAGGCACAATTATGCGGGAGTCATCTTATCATCAATAGGTATTAAATAGCACAGGAGGTAAACAAGGCAAAGGCAGGCGAAGGAGCCTCCAGTAGCTAGTTTTTCTATCTCCCCTGCGCGGGAACTTATCTTTTTTCATGTTATTTCCCCTTTTCCCTAAAGATTGTATCCCTTTTTCGTTATCTTTTGTAGGAATTTATGCCCTTTTCGTGTCTATATGAGTTGGGGGTTAATGGATTGACTTCGAGGAAGCATATAGGATACACGTTACTATAATATTTTTGTGTGATATAACTGTTTTATGTGCATTTGTTTGTATCAAAGGCAAGTTTATCTACTATGTCCTATGGATGAATTTGGCTATGACTCAAGCAACTCTATGTGGTTATTTCCTGTCAAATATTTTGCATTACTTATCATATACGGAAACTAACACATCTGCCTTTGAGTTGTTTTACTTTACAGATAATAGAAATTACTCCGTGTTGATATAAGCTGGCAGAACATCCCTACTTCACCCGATCGAAAGCGCACAAAATCCCATCCTCTGACCATCATTTAAAAATGACAGAAAATGATGAAGAAAGCGCACTGACTATCCGGGACAATGTGATAGCGGAACAGAATGAAATGATTGCGGAACTTGCAAGAAAGTTAGAAATGCTTCAGGAGGAAATAAATCGCACTCGAGATTTGGCTAACTTGGCCATCACCGTCAATGTCCCCGCTCCAAGAGGACACAGGACTCCACTCCAAATCCCTTCCCTCAGCACACCTATTCTCGGGGATCAGCCAAATAACATATCGTCCGTCTCTGCCCCTCCACTTGTCCAAAACACTAATCACAAAAATAACCCAGATGCCTACCATCTACAAAATCCATCTCTAACCCCACAAAACCCATCTCCGAATCCATTCTCAAATCCCCAAAACACATTTTCAAATCAAGAAAATTCATTCCCAAATCCAAAAGATTCACTCCCAAACCCGTAAAGTCCATCAAATCTATCTCCGAATCCACCAAATTTCTTTCCAAATCCGCAAAATCCTTCTCAGATTCCACCAAACTACTCACAAATTCCACAGAACCTTTCCAAATATCAAAACATCCTCCCCACTTACCAACCAAGTTCCTTTCTTCCAAATCCCCCTCAAGCCATCATATCCCCTGATATTTATGAACCTCTTCCTAAACTCGAGATGGACCATTATGAGAAGAAGGAGAAAGAGTGGAGGACTCAGCATGAAAGGAATTTACTAGCTATGAAGAAAGAGATCATGAGGATCAAAGAGTCTCATGGAGCCAGGGACCACGACGGTTTGGGGTATACCGACTTATGTGTTCACCCAGGAGTAGACCTACCAGATGGGTACAAAGTCCCTAAGTTTGAGATGTTTGACTGTACCAAAAATCCAATGGCCCATCTGAGAAGGTACTGTGAGCAACTGGTAGGGATAGAGAAAAATGAGGCGTTATTGATGCGCCTATTCAGTCGAAGTTTAAGTGGAGAAACCTTGGAGTGGTTCATGTCTCAGGAGCCAAAAAAATGGACTGGTTGGAAAGCATTAGCCAAGGGTTTCCTTGACCGGTTTGCATTCAACATTGAAATAGTCCCTAACCGATATTCACTAGATCGGATCAAACAGAGGAATGTTGAGAGTTTTTGAGACTATGCTTTTCGTTGGAGGAAAAAAGCCGCCAAAGTGCAACCCTCCATGTCCGAGGAGAAAATGGTATCCGTGTTCTCCCGTGCTCAAGAAGGAGAATATTATACCAGGATGGTGTCCGCTGTCAGGGAAACTTTTGTGGATTTGGTAAAAATAGGAGAATCATTGGAAGAAGGTATTCGGACAGGGAAGATTTCCAAAACACCCACGTGGTATGGGACTGTCATATTCTCGAAGAAGAAAAAAGAAGATGTAGGTGTGATTTCTGCTAATCCTGTTACGAAAACAAAAAAGAGGTTCAATTCTAGAAATATTTTATCTTCTCCACCGTCACCTAACCTTCCGCACGCGTTCTATTCCCACCCTCAATACCAAGCTCCACTCTCAAATGCCAAACCTCAGTACCAAACTCCACTCCCAAACATCTAATCCTCATACCAAGCTCCACAGCCAAATATCTTTCCCCAATACCCAGTTCCACCTCCAAATTATCAGTCTCATTTCCAAACCACTCCTCTAAATAACCGAACAAATTTCCAAACGTCTCCAAATTATCACCAAGCACCCTTTCCTACAAACCTAAGTCCGTATAACCCCCAACGTCCAAACCACAAAAAGAAACCTCCCCAAAACTTTACCTCACTAGCTGAAAGTCACACCCAATTGTTTGAAAAATTGAAGAACGCTGGTCATTTGCAACCAATACAGCCAAGGAATATCAATCCCAACTCTCGATTTTTTTAATGCAAGTCAACATTGTGCTTATCATTCGGGGGAAGCGGTGCACTGTACAGAGGATTGTGTCTACTTGAAACATAAGATCCAGGATTTAATCGATCAAAAGGTCATCACGCTCCAGGCGCCTACTTCAAATGTTAACAGAAATCCATTGCCCAACCATGGGGGATCTATAGTTAACATGATTGAAGTAGAAGGCGAATGGGCATCTGGAAAGACCATTACCCAGGTGAACTCCGAAAAGCACAAAAGAGCGGAAGAGGTAGGAAAGATAGAGAAGGTTGTGGTTGCCTTAAGTATCAATGAGAAAGCCCCATTTATAGTGATGATGGCCCTGACTCAAGTGTACGCTCCCCCACCAAGAAAGGAATTTATTGTGCAAACCACTGCTGCCCAAGGGATGACACGATCTGGACGATGTTACATCCCTGAGGAATTGACCAACAAAAAAGATTCACAGAAAAGTCCAATCACTGAACGGGAGGCTGAGGAATTTTGGAGGCGTATGTAACCAAAGGATTACTCAATTGTCAAACACTTGGAGAAAACTCCAGCCCAAATATCTGTCTTGGCACTATTAATGAGTTCGCAATACCACCGACAGGCTTTATCGAAGGTCTTCGAGGAAGCATATGTTCCCGCAGGAACGAGTGTTGAGAATCTGGCTTCGATGATAGGGAACATTGTAGGGAATCTTCACATATCATTCAGTGATGGAGAATTTCCATTTGAGGGAGCGATGCATAAAAAAGTCATGCATGTCACCGTCATTTGCTGCGATTATGTGATTAATCAGGTATTAATAGATGACGAATCTGGTGTAAATATTTGTCCCCTCTCTACGTTGGTTCAAATGGGCTATGATTTAGGAAAAATTCATCAAAGCCACGTAAATATGAGAGCATTCGATGGTGGGCAGAGAGATACCATAGGAGAGATTAATTTGCACATCCAAATGGGGCCTGCTGAGTTCAAGACTAAGTTTCATGTTATGGATATCCATCCTAGCTACAATCTACTCTTGGGAAGACCATGGATACACGGTGCAAAGGCAGTTTCATCACCCCTCCGTCAATTATTAAAGTTCATTTGGGAAGATCATGAAGTAGTCATCCAAGGAGAAGGAAGTCGAGCAGACCGTCCCAATGGTTATGTGCCGATGATTGAAGATGTTCCAAAAGTTAGCAGTTTCTATATAGTGGAAATTGTAAATGCTGCGGACAGAGATTCGACGCCCAAAGTACCAATGCCTTCTATTTACAAAATGATTGCAACGGTGATGTTAAGAAATGGGTTCGAACCTGGTCGAGGCTTGGGCAAGAATTTACAAGGAATTATTAAGCCTATTGCGATCCCAGAGAGAGGCTCTAAGTACGGGATAGGATATCAGCCTACCAGGAAGGATAGGGTTGAGGATGAGACAGAGAAGAGTCTGTTTGGGACCTTGCCATTCCTGTTCCAGTCATTTCCTGTACGAGAGGTGTCAGATGATGATGGTCTTGGGGATGGGATAGGATATTTGTTCAAAGGATGCAATGTTGTACCAGAAGATCTCCCAAAGTCCAGTGGGGTGAAGCAGATTACGCCAGGGGAGGCCTTGCAAAATTGGACCTCCGCTTCACTCATAACCCGTCGCCTATCGTGGTAGATGAAAGGACAATTACTGATAGTTTTTAAAATCGGTGATGATCTGGAGAAGGCCCCGCGATCCACCATTTATATCTCAAAACTTTCTTTTCGTATCTTACTGCTTTAAAAAATGCATGGACTTGTATTTGCGCAAGTCATGAGCCACAATTTTGTAATTATCTCCCAAATTTCAATGAAAAGGCCTTCATTTATTTAGGAAATTCTATTATTTCTAAAACACTCCTAGTCATATATTTTGTTATTATCTTGTTATCATCTAACTTGGTTTGCTTGTCCATTACCGTAACAGTAGCTTAAAATCTGCCAATGTCGTGTCATGTCAAAGCTTGAACGAATAAAATAAGGGAAACAATGATGATTGAAAAAACGATGATGAGGAATGATTAGTCGAATATATGGAGGAATTAGAGAATCGTGAAAAAACCAATCTAGAGAAAACTTAAACAGTCAACTTGGGAGATCACGATGAAATCAAAGAGACAAGTATGAATATCTACTTGGCGGTGCCACAAAGGAAAGAGTTCATCCACTTGTTGTGGGAATACATCAACGTGTTTGCTTGGTCCTATGATGATATGCCAGGGTTGAGCATCAGCATTGTGTCACATAAGTTGCCAATAAATCCTGAGTTTGATTTAGTTAAGCAAAAAATGCGGAAATTCAAGCCAGATTTAAGTCTAAAGATCAAGGAAGAAGTGACAAAACAAATCCAGTCTAATGTTGTCGAGGTCACAAAATATCCGACGTGGTTGGCCAACATCGTCCCTGTGTCGGAGAAGAATGGCAAGATTCGAATTTGTGTTGACTATAGAGACCTGAATAGAGCCAGTCCTAAAGATAATTTTCTGTTGCCCAACATCCACATCCTCATCGATAACTGTGCAAACCATGAAATACAGTCATTCGTTGATTGTTTCACCGGGTATCATCAGATGTTGATGGATGAAGAAAATGCTGAAAAAATGGCTTTTATTACACCCTGGGGTGTTTATCATTACAGGGTAATGCCGTTTGGTCTTAAAAATGCGAGTGCAACATATATGAGGGCTATGATGATGATTTTCCATGATATAATCCATAAAGAGATTGAGGTGTACATGGATGACGTAATTATCAAATCCCGCGAGAGTTCGGATCATCTGACTCATCTGGAGAAAATTTTCAACAGATTAAGAAGGTACAGTTTAAAATTAAACCCTTCTAAGTGTGCTTTTTGTGTGCCATCAGGGAAGTTGTTGGGGTTCATAGTCAATAGAAGAGGCATCGAGTTAGACCCATCCAAAATCAAGACAATTCAGGATTTGCCACTACCGAAGACTAAGAAGGAAGTTATGAGTTTCATGGGTCATTAGAATTACATTAGCAAGTTCATGGCGTAGTCAACAGTCATATGCGAGCCAATTCTCAAGATATTGAAGAAAAATGCATTGAACGAGTAGACAGAAGAATGTCAGAGAGCTTTTAACCGCATCAAGGAATACTTGTCTGCACTACCGGTTTTGGTTCCACCAAGAGAAGGAATTATTATTGCTTTACCTGTCAGTCTCAGAAAATGCTTTCGGATGTGTCCTCGGACAACATGATGAGACCGGTAGGAGAGAAAAAGTCATTTACTACTTAAGTAAAAAGTTCACGCCATATGAAGCCCGTTACACTCTTGTAGAAAGGATATGTTGTGCTTTGACTTGGACGACACAAAAGTTGAGGCATTATCTATCGTCCTACATAACATACCTCATCTCGAGAATGGATCTATTAAAGTATATTTTCCAAAAGGCCATGCCTACGGGAAAGCTAGCCAAGTGGCAAATATTGCTGAGTGAGTTTGACATTGCTTATGTAACCCAAAAAGCAATCAAGGGGAAAGCCTTAGCAGATCAGTTGGCAGAGAACCCAGTTGATGAGGAATATGAACCACTTCAAACTTACTTTCCAGATGAGGAAGTTTTGATCGTAGGAGAAGACATTACAGAGATTTACCCCAGATAGAGGCTATTTTTTTATGGGGCGGTCAACTTCAAAGGTTCAAGAATTGGAGCAGTTTTGGTGTCAAAAATGGGCCAGCATTATCCGGTAACTGCTAAGTTACGTTTTCCATGCACCAATAACATGGCTGAATATGAGGCTTGCATTCTGGGTCTCAAATTGGCACTTGATATGGGTGTTTGTGAATTGTTAGTCATTGGGGATTCAGATTTGCTGATTCACCAGGTACCGGGAGAATGGGCGGTAAAAAATCCCAAGATCACTCCTTATGTGGAGTTGGTGCAAGAATTATGTGAAATATTCAAGAAAGTTAATTTTAGGCATATCCCACGGATACAAAATGAGTTTGCTGATGCTTTGGCCACTATATCTTCCATGATTCAGCACCCGGATCAGAGTTACATTGATCCTTTGGAAATAAGCTTGAAGGAGCAACCCGCGCATTGTGTACACGTGGAAGAGGAGCCTGATGGAAAGCCTTGGTACTATGACATTAAAAGGTATTTGGAATCTGGAATATATCCTGAAGAGGCTAGTAACAACCAAAATAATACAATCCGGCGTTTGGCAAAGAATTACTTTCCAAGTGGGGAAATTCTTTTTAGGAGGACTCCTGATTTGGGATTCTTAAGATGCGTTGATGCTGCAGAAGCCAATAAATTGATAAAAGAGGTACACGCTGGAATTTGTGGGACCCACATGAATGGGTTTGTCCTTGCCAGAAAGATCTTGAGAATCGGTTACTTCTGGATGACTATGGAAAATGATTGTAGTAAGTATATGTAGAGGTGTCCAAAATGTCAAATACACGGAGATCTGATTCGAATGCCTCCACACGAGCTTCACACAATGAATTCGGCTTGGCCTTTCGTAGCTTGGGGCATGGATGTCATCAGACCAATAGAGCCAATAATGTCGAATGGGCATAGATTTATTTTGGTTGCCATTGATTATTTCACTAAGTGGGTCGAAGCGGCTTCGTACAAGGACGTCACTAAGAAAGTGGTCGCGGATTTCATCAGGAATAACATGATTTGCCAGTTCGGAGTACCGGAATCGATCATTACTGATAATGGGGCAAACTTGAACAGTCACTTGATGAAAGAAATTTGTGATCAGTTCAAGATTGTGCATCATAACTCGACTGCATATCGTCCCCAAATGAATGGAGTTGTGGAAGCGGCCAACAAGAATATCAAAAAGATCTTGAGAAAGATGGTCGAAAATGATAGATCATGGCATGAGATGTTACCTTATGCTTTTCTAGGGTATCGCACAACAGTTCGAACCTCTACTGGGGCGACCCCCTATTTACTTGTCTATAGGAATGAAGCTGTGATACCTGCTGAAGTTGAAATATCTTCCCTAAGGATTATTCAGGAAATTGGACTAAGTAACGAAGAATGGGTTCGTGCTCGCTATGAACAACTATGTTGATTGATGAAAAGAGAATGGTCGTTGTATGCCATGGTTAGTTGTACCAACACAGGATGGTTCGTGCCTTTAACAAGAAAGTGAGGGCTCGGGCATTTGAAGTGGGGCAACTAGTTCTCAAACGAATATTCCCTCACCAAGAGGAGTACAAGAGCAAGTTCGCTCCAAACTGGCAAGGGCTATACATAGTTCGCAAGGTCCTATCTGGAGGAGCTCTGATTTTGTCTGAGATGGATGGCACGGAGTGGACCAAACCAATCAATTTTGACGCGGTAAAGAGATATTATGTTTGAAGGACATTCTAGCTTTTGTGTTTCTTTAGTTAATTTACCTGTAATCGCCTTTGTAATAATGTTGTTTTCTAGTGTGTGACTGTTTAGAGTCCATTCCTTTAATGTACGAACTACGTTTGACCTGAATTCCCAAGAAAGGGATACGTAGGCGGCCTATGTCGGCTTCGGTCAACCCCTTAGGATAATTTATCCTTTCCTCATATGTATGAACTGCATGATGACCTGAATTCCCAACAAAAGGGATACGTAGGAGGCCTATGTCGGCTTTGATCAACCCATTAGATTTTCTATATATATCCCTAGCGTAGTCCTGAACTACGTTTGATCTGATTCCTGCTTCAATGGGATACGTAGGCGCCCCAACGACTCGATCATATAACCCCAGGAAATGGAAACTGAGACAAAATTTTTGAGAAGGAATCTCAAAATTCACAAGAGAAGATCGACATCCAACAAAGAGAATAAAGATCAGCAGAGACTTCAGACTCATCCGGATTGGTATCATCTCAAACAACTTTAAACTGGGGCAAAAATTTTGAGGAAGACCTCAAAATTTCCACCAAATGCCAGAACATATTCCAAACTCCCCAGCACCAGAGGTTAAAGTCAAGCTTTGGAAGCCATCGACTGTAACAAAGTCTGGGGAGACTCAATTTTTGGCTATGATAGAACTATTTGAAGAAACCCTCCAACAATGATTATGAGTTTTCGAAACCATCCATCGAATATAGTCAAAACCACGAGGAAGACGTTCGTTGAGCTAGTACATGACATGACTGGCAGAGTTTTTCTAAAGTTTTACAGAAGTTTTCAAAATTATTTTCAAAAATATAAGACTATTTTCAAAAATCTTACTACTCACTTATTTAGTACTTGCCTAGACATCATTTGGGATGGAGTGTCAGGGTGGAAGTCCCAATATGACGGAATTCCCAAGAGATGGCACAAAGCAAATCGAGGATCAAAGAAGGTCAACATGGAGTAATTTCATTCAAACTAATCATTTTTCTGTGGATGGAGGGATCAATACACAAAAATGAGAGTCTCTTTCAAAAATCCCCGAGCAAATTGGGAGCCACAACAGATCATTAATGCCCAAGAACGGTATTTTAGGGTAGCCCTAAAAATGGGTTAACAGCTATTTATTGAGGACCTTTTGATTTGTCCATCTCATTTCTTGAGATCATAGGCGACAAACAAAAGCGCCTAGTCTTCTTTACAAATATTGTATTTAGAAGTTTCCTAAAAATAGTCGCTAGC
This sequence comes from Capsicum pubescens, assembly GCA_030864215.1. Lineage (NCBI taxonomy): Eukaryota > Viridiplantae > Streptophyta > Magnoliopsida > Solanales > Solanaceae > Capsicum > Capsicum pubescens. The sequence continues at coordinate 216,196,098 of CM061547.1, read as the reverse complement.
AAAAGCGACTTTGTGTCTACTAATCGCCTACCTTGAGCACAGGTACATACAGAAAGCAAGACGATCACAGATAAATTCAGGTAAAATTATTTTTATCATTGCCTCAAGGGCCATTATATATCGTTGTCGCAAGGCGTTGCCCCAAGGGACATTAAGTCGTTATCTAAGGATGAATGATATATAAGGTTTCCTAGAAATTGACAATTTGAGGGTCATCTATAAGTCATATTATTTGAAATAGGATAGTGTGCCAGATCACCTATGAGTTGATAGACTGTAGGTCATCCGTAAGCCACAACAACACCCTAATCGGATAGTGTGCAAGATCGCCCAAAATTTGATAGTTCAAAGGTTATCCATAAGTCGCAACTAAATCCTTACCGGAGAATATGCAAGATTATCAAATTGATACGTTCAAGGTTTCTCTATAAGCCGCGTCATATCCAAGATCGATTATGCGCAGGATTACCCAAAGACTAACAATTTGAGAGATTATATATAAGTCATATTGTATCCAAGGTCGGATGATGTGCAGGAACCCCTGAAAGCTAGCGATTGGAGGGATATCTGTAAGCCATCTCTTATCCAAAGTCGGATAATGTACAGGATTACCTAAAATCTAGAAATTCAAAGGATATCTGTAACTCACCTCGTATCCAATATCAAATAATGCGTAAGATTATCCAAAGATTGATAATTTAAGGAAAATTTATAAATCGATCATCGACTATAACCGGAGAGTTTATCATTCCACATACAACAAGTGATATAGGTAACCAAAAGGGTTGTCACACCAGCATAAGATTACACGGTTGTAGGGACCACTCTGCAAAAGTATCGCCGGTGTCCAAAAGGGCCACCCCACTCTGAAGGTACAAGAATGGATGACTTCGCTTTTTAGACAACAACTCACTCGAAGATATGGTAAAATACTATATACTTCTTTCGTGAATTGATCTTATCACTAATGATTTTTGTGTGAGAAATTGTCTAGATCATCCAAAAGGATGAAAATCTCAAACCAAAACCACAGGTGCGGACGACTCCAAAAAGGACGCAGCACAACGTGGAACTCTTTCTCAACAGCAAAACGGGACATAGTCTGGAGAGGGATGTCAAACTCTCTAGACGTGAGCTAAATGATGATCACCACCACCATTCAACCACGCCTCTATTAGAAGGTATGTGGGTATTTTTGGATATTATGGTCTCAGCTTTACCTCTGGGATGTTTTCTTGACTCATATCGAGGGAAACTTTCTCTTCCTTTCGAATTCGGGTGGCAACACACTTAGAGTTTTGGAAATTATGTCTGGGTAAGTTCTTACCTATGGATTTGAAGAGCTCCACGTTCATGGTTAAGAGGTTACAAGCCTCTTTTCTGCAACTCGATCGACTGGTCACCCATCTTGAGCCAAAGATCGTCTGAAATAAAAGACTATCTTTTCTACCGATTGAGTTGAACTACAAGCAGTCTAATTCCCTGAGTCTTGGGGATATGTAGGCTGAGATCTATATATAAAACTCTACTGCATACCAACTTCCCCCTAATCCCTTTATCCCCCAGTTTCTCGATTTTATCAAAAACTCTAAAATCGAGATAACTTGTGAATTTTTTGAAAATCATGCTCAAAATCAAGCTTTATGAACTACAAGTGACCTGAATTCTCATGAAACCTGAGATATGTAGGAAACCTGATACCGAGGTTCGGTCATAACTCCATGAAACTCGTGCGGAAAACCAACTTCTCTTAGATACGAATTTGTGGTCGGACAAAAATTAGGAACGTCAACCTCCCTTTTCCCAGGATTACTTGCATCCATCCTACCCAAAGGGAGGGGCCAGTTGTTGACACCTAATTTTTGCTCTCCACAACTACGTTTAATCTCGGATTTTTCGATTTTCAAATAAAATCACAACAATTATTTTTTCTAAATAAACGCATTTTAAACTATGCATTTGGCTTAAATTTGTAATTTAAGTGATAATTATATATTTTCATAATTGAATATACGGGATTGTATAAATGATGTCATTTAAATGAACATTTTCATCAAAATTGGACTTTAAATTAAGAATTATTTGGAAAATAAATATAAATAATTAAATCTTGATTTAAATATAATTTATTCTTACAAATAATCTATTTGGAGAAATACTTGTTTAATTTTATCGAATCAAGAAGCTCAGGATCAAACAATGTGTTAATTCGTATCGTATTTTGATTTGATTTAGTCCATCTATTATATTTGACTATAATTGAAATCAAATTGGCCCCAATTGCAATTGGCCAAATTGAAACTTAAATGAATTGGTCAAATCCCCAATTCCCATAACCTAATCAACCCCAATCCCAATTTTAAACCCATTTCCAAAACCCAACCGCCCCAGGCCCAATTCTCTTTAGCAACAAAACAACAACGAGCCCAACAATTCACACTGACCAGGCCCGTTATTCTCAGCATTAGCCCAAACACCCCTAAAACCTACTCGATCCATCATCAATCCCTCTTATCCCTTCCATACCCGAATCAGCAATAACAGTGACCATAGCCAAACAACCAGCCAAAACCCGAGCCTACCCGTGTTTCGTGAACCCAGAGCCACGACGAGCTCGATCCCATGAATCCACCGTCAACCCAACCTGTAGACACCTAATTTTGTCCCTCCCGAAGTCTAATTTTATTCATTTTTAGTTCACCTTACCATGTGTCCAACCCCATGTAATTATATCCCACAAAAATATAAAAATAAACAAAAATACCTCTAACTAATTTATCTTATCCTAACAACCTACCCAATCAAAAGCTTCCACCTACCCTAACTACCCATGTGATGCCCCCCCTCCTTTTTCTTGTCCACAAAGAAAGAATATATGGGGGACCCACCAAAATTCCCACATCATAACAACATGCCCATTATAAAAGAAAATTCTAAGAAGAAAAAGGAGGCTCATTCTTTGATCATCATCTTCTCCACAATAACAAGAATCACCAAATGATCTTTCTCACAAGAACAAGAACAACAACGAAAAAAAAAAAGTAACCGGTGAACAGTGATGGCGAACAGTGACGGCGTGAAAAGTGACGGTGAACGGGTCATTATTTGTCGAGTTGGATTGTTGGTGTTAAGGTTCGGCTCGAGATTTCCGGGTGCGGACTCTCTTTATTCGAATAACATTGAGTTTGAAAGCTTCAAATTTAAGGTCCAATTCTTTCTTCTCTTTTATTTAATTCTTATGTGATTGTGATTGCGTGTGACTCGATACCGTGGTTTTTTTGTTGATGTGAACTGTTGGTGACATTTGGGTGTGTGATGTGCTAAGCATGATTGGTGAATTTTCATTATTCTCAATTGGTGGATTGTGTATTGAAATGGGTTAATCACGTGGTTAAAAATGAATTAAGGTGGGGATTAAAAATGGAGGAAAATGAATATTGATTAATTTTGATGTATTGATAATGTTAAACATGATAGAATTGTGATATGTTGAACTTGGTAGGCAAACGTAGGCCGGTTAGGCAAATTTAGGAATAACGATTTATTGGAGTGTTTGAATATGTGCGTGAATGGTACTTTCTACTTTATTGCACGAAAAGTTTAAATTGTACTCATTTGGCCGGGGAATGCCCCGAAGAATTTGTATTGATTTATTCGGGGAATGCCCTGAAGTAGCATGTACGCAAAAGAGGCTCGTGATCAAGGCCCGGAACCAGTTTAGGATTAGTTTAGAATAGAATATGTTTTATATTTCAGCACCTCTTTTATTTTGGATTGTATAATTTGGACTGAACATTATTTTTATTTGTTTTGAATTTTGTGTGATTTATTTATTTGCTTGTTTTGTGTGTTTATGTGGTTTGTACATTTGTAATGTCAAATTAGCCGATACGCTCCACCAAGCGACCGTGGTCGAACCACGGGATCGAGGGGTGCCTAACACCTTCCCCTCGGTCAACAGAATTCCTTAGCCGGAATCTCTGTTCGTAAACCGGTTTAAAGAGTCAAATGGTTTCGAAAAGGATTTTCCAATGGTGACTTGGCACACCAGATTATGCCAAGTGGCGACTCTGATTTTGAATGTAAAAACAATCTTTTTTCGGAACCAATCTTCATTTTGTCACTTTAATAAAAAACCCTTTCAAACCTTAAAATACATATCTTTTTTTGGAGTCGAAAAAGGGGTGTGACAGCTCTGGCGACTTCACTGGGGATCTATTTCAGAATCCGAGCTTTTTTCTTTTTTTTGGAGTCGTATCGGCTTTGTTTGGCATTACGAGTGTATAAGCATTGTTTGTGATTTTGGTTTGTGTTTTCACTTTTGTGCGTTTTCGTGCTCTTTGTTTACAGTATTTATTCTATGTGTTACCGCTTTATATCTGGCATTATTTGCATAACCCGAGTCAATTCTTTCCGCAACAAGTCTCGGAGCGCACGTCGTGCGCACGAACTCTAGTTGAGTCACCTTTATTTTAGGGGGGAGCCGTTGGATGTATGGAGTAGGTGGAAAGCTAAGCAGCCACTATCGACCATATGATCCCCCGAACAGCCTTGTTAGTGAACCCCAACGTAGGTCAGCCTTTAGGTCATTCTTATGTGCATCATATTGAGACCTAGCGGGGCCCACATGGTCCTTTGTAGGAGACTCACCTTTAAAGCATCCCTACGTGCTAAATGTTGCATCTTTGAGAGTAACGTGATCATTTGACGGATCGATTTGGGGAAAATATGTGTTAGAAGTAAAGTGTGAAAAAAAAAAGTAAAGTGAGTCGAAAAGAAGAAAAAAAAAGAGTGTCGTAGCTTTTAGTGTTCTTTATGGCTTTTGTTCTTCACAATCCAAAAATTAAAAAAAAAAAAGATTTTTACCTTTTGAACTCATTTCTCAAAAACGAAAATATCAAAAAGATTTTTCATTTGTCTCCTTTAGCATGCATTCATAATTCAAAATTTTCAAAAAAAAAGATTTTTTTTAGCAGTTTTTATAAAAGAAAATGGTAGAAATTTGAACATTTCATGTAATGAAAATACCAAAAAGTTTTTTTTTTTCCTTCATAATTGGTGGTGTCAGTTTTGTTGAAGTATCTAATTAAAAGAAAAAAAAACTCAAAAAGATTTTATTCGTTTGTCTTTGGTTGTGCCCTTAAGTTAGGGTCAATTTGTTAGTTAATCGTTAATTGTCCAATCTGGACGAACTACGCACCCCTGATTCTCCTATCTCGGGAGTGAGATACGTAGGCAACCTATTTTAGGTTCGGGGATCTTATTTCAAAAATTCAAAAAAGATTTTCTTCACTCTTCATTTAGAGTAGGTGTCTCATGTACATCTTTAAAAGAAGGCAAAAAAATATATTTTCCTTTAATAGATTCAAATTTCATTTTCGTATGAAATTTAAAATAGAAAATCCAAAAATATTTTCTTCGGTAACCATAGATTTCATGTTGTACAGAAATCTGAAAAATTCAAAAAGATTTTCTTCACTCTTCACTTAGAGTAGGTATTTCATATACATCTCTAAAAGAAAACTACAAAAACATTTTTCTTTAATAGTTTCAAGTTTCATTTTCCTATGAAATTCTAAATCGAAAACCCAAAAAGATTCTTCTTTGGTAATCATAGATTCCATTTTTGTATAGGGAGTTTAAACCTAAAAAATGCAAAAAGATTTTCGTCAATTCTTTTGATAATTTGTTATTTTCTTTTCTTTTTAAAGTTTCAAGAAAAAGAAAAAAAAAGATTTTTAATTGGCCATTTTGGAAAAACTTCACGAACTACGCACACCTGATTCTCCCCTTTCGGGGGTGAGATACGTAGGCGCCCTTCTAGGGTTCGGTGATTTTTCTTCAAGAAAAAAAGAAGAAGAGGTTTTGAAAAAAAAAAAAATGTTGAACTCTAACATATTTGTTACCTCTTGTTCAGTTAGTTTAAGGTGGTTGGTTTGTGGTTTCCTGGCTGGTCCTCCATATCACATCAAATCCAAGAAAGGGTTAGTTGTGTCCAACAAGGATATAGAGAGTGGCATCATGGATGAAACAAAGAGTCGGGAAATTGAGAGTTTAAAGGAAGAGAATTTGAGACTGAGACAACAAATGATGGGAATGTACCGAGCTTGGGCCAGTGGGCTGCCTCCACCTCCGTTTCCCACTTTTGACCCTGCAAATACCTTGAGTCTTCCACCAAAATCGCAAAGTCAGTTTCCTACTGTTGTTGATGCACCACAGCATGCCTCAGAATCCATTCCACGTCAAATGCACCTCAATACTTCCACCACTCTTTCTTTATCTCCTCAGTATAAGTCTACCACATTCACAACACCACATACCGTCTGTGATTTTATTGCTCAACCTTCTACTAAGGCTTCCACGTTGTCTATCAATCCAACGATTGTACTTTCCCAGTCCACTAGTGACTCCACGTTCAATATTGTTGATGATCATTGGTATACTCTTGAGCCTACAGTTAAGTTAAGTGAACCACCAAAATTTCATACTAAGAAGCTTAGCATGCCAAAAGAGTCAGAGAAAATGGTTGGGAAAGTGAAGAGTGTAGAAAATGATATGAAAAATTCCCCTGGACTTATGGGCTATGAAGATGTTTCATATAAAAACTGGGGCATGTCTTCAAGTGTTAACCTTCCTCCCAGCTTTGAGACATCAAAATTTGGGGAGCCTGATGGACAGAAGGATTCTGTGAAATATTCGGGACGACATTGCAATCAACCAAGGAAAACTAAAGGAAAGAAGAAGGAAAATGCACCTATTGTCATGACAGGTCCAAAGCAGAGTTTGAGAGGTTCAACCCACCAATACTGTCAGCCTCAATACCGAGCTTACATATCAGATCCACATAACCACTTGCAACAAGGTTTCTTTCTCCGAAATTCAAGAAATCCCATTCCACTTCCTCGATATCCTGTGAATAATGCATAATTGTATGCTCATCCATCTTCTTATGCACAATGGCATGCCCCTGTCCCTCAACATCGTCCTCGACCCCCATAAATTTACCAAGGGACCTCTAAATCCAAATTTCATCCGAGGCCAGAGTTTGCAAAGAAGAGAAAGGAAAAAGATAATTTCACTCCTATTAGGGAATCCTATGTCAGTTTATTCCAGAGATTGGTACAGCAGGGCATGATCACTCCTCTCCTTAGGTATACTCCTGACCCACATTCAAGAAGCTTTGATCCTAATGTGCGATGTAAATATCATTCTGATGTTCAGGTTCATAGTACTGAAGATTGTCGCACTTTGAAAAGAGAAATAGAAAAGATAATTCAAGATAAATTGATTGTGGTGCAAAACATTGGCCCTTCGACCATCCCACAGAGTTCTTCACCAGCACGCGGTACTGCACAATCTGTGGGAGGCAATGAGTTAAGCATGGGGATCCAGAGCTTATTTGTTGAAGGAAATGTGTCTGACAGTGGTGGAAGCTCCAGTCATGTTGATATGCAAGCCAGTGGCTAAGATGTCAGGCTGAGCAATGGAGAAGTCACCCCTCTCCTTACCAGAAAGGGGTTTGGTAGTTTGTTTTGTTTTATTTTCTGTTCTCCGAATTATTTCAGGGTTGTAGTTCGGGATTTATCTTGTTTTGTCCCTTTGTCGTTTATGTTCAAACCCTTCTATCTTTCATTTTTATTAAATGGAGTGTCCCCTTTTTCTTTGTGTTTTAAATATGTGTTTTTTTTTTGTATTTTTTTTACATAGTACATTTTATGTTGACTCTAGTGATATGATATGCTAGTGAAATTTACAGCTAGATATTAACATCCAGTTTAAGAATGAACATTGAATCAGAGGGTTAAAGTTAGAAAAAGAGAGCATTTGAGGAAATAGATAGAGTGTTGGGGCATTTGGTGATCAAGTTGAAACCTTCTTTGAAAATTAAGGCTATTATTTTGAAAATCGTGAGAATAACTTGGTCATCAATTGAAAGACATGTCTTAATTAGGTCAAACAGTGTCTACGTGATCCTATCAAGAGGAACAGGAAGAAAATTAGCTCCACGAAGTAATGAGTCCTTCAGCATGAGGAATGTACAACAAAGTGGAGTTGTATGCTGGGCAAGTGTAGAAAAGAGGTGGCACACATGCTCGGGGCAAGTTAGTGTTGTAAAATATTTCATAAGTGATCTTGATCGTGCACTTTCATATTGCATGATATGTACTTGCATTTTCAAAGATTGATATGACGAAGGCATTTCATTCTGCCATCCAAACATCGTGTCATCCTTTGTTTACCCCATTTGAGCTTTAGTCTTATTTTCTTTCATACACCTCTTTTGGAATCAATATAGTCAGCAAAGCTCGAAAGAACAATATCGAACAAAACAATAGTCAGAAAAGTTCAAAAAAAAAAAGAGAAAAAATGTGTCAAAAAAAAGTGTGAAGAAAAATAGAGTCAGAAAAATTCCCAAAAGAAAAAAAAACAGAATCAAGCAAAATAAGCTGTCAGAACTACGCATGACCTGATTCTCCTCTCTCGAGGGTGAGATACGTAGGCTGCCCTACTTAGGGCTCGGTCCAACCAAATAAATAATTTAGAGTCACTCAGTCAAAAGAAACTGGGCATGAGTTAATCCTCATTGTTTGAGTCGATTCCAAAAGTTATAAGTCCTACCCCACTTCAAGTGTCGTTTGGGCCCCATGCCATCCTTTCTTTCTAACCTTATCCAAAATCCAAGTTATAATCAAAGAAAGACCTTCAGATCAATCTTTGAGGATGTTAAGGCGGAGCATGCAAGGAATATGATGATGCATTTGGGAACTATTTGTCTTCCTCAGCATAAGAAATCAAGAGAGAAATAGAATGAGAGAGTCTTATTGGTGAAAACCCTTACGAGCACCATAAGCCGATGGTAAGTTGAGAGAAATAAAAATAAGAGAGTCTTATTGGTGAAAACCCTCACGGGCACCATAAGGCGATAGTGAGCCGAGAGAAAATGAAAGAAGCTTGTTGGCTAAAACCCCTCAAGGCGCCACTAGCCGATGGGGTCTTAAATGTAATTGACCTAAGAAAGTGACTCAGTTTCAAGGCCATTAACTCAACAACAATGGGTAGAAAGTTTGGATGAAAGGATCAAGCTGCTTAATCCAAAATGCATGGCATAATCATTAGTGTTGACTGTCATTTTTAGATGATTTTTTCATTTCTTTGTTTTAAAAGGGGACATTCATTGTCTTTTCTTTCTTCTCTTTATTTTAATTTTATCTTTCTTGAGTCAGTTATCAAACAAAAATTGTCATTCTTTTTTTTGTTTCTTGTCTTTGAGTCAAGTCCGTGTCAAAACAAGTGAGAAAAGATTTCAAAACTGGCTACCAGCTTCTTTAATTGCACAAAGCAAGACAAAAGCTAGCACATGAAAGAGACATTATTGTGAACCCAAAAAGGGCATGCAGAAAGTTTTGTCAACAGAGAAGTAGGGGAACTCATGGACATACCAAGGTTCAAAGGGTTTATTTGAGAAACACGACAAAGCAGAAATACTGTGTTTGTTTCAGAGTCACTCTTGATAAACTGAGTTTGAGTCAATGATACAGCAAATCCATGACATATGCTAATGGTTGGAAGCAAAGCTAAATGTGACGGGGGCAGGAGCAATTGCCTCAAAAGACAAAGCCACAAACTAGCCACCATGTTTTTTAAACTCACAAGTTTTCTTTGTATGTAATAGGAATACATGTTGCATTCAGATCAAGGATTTCAGAGCCTAAACATCAAAGGCCGTAATTTCTCACCTCAACAAATTCAAGAGGCAAGGTTGCTGCACAGGTTTGGTAATCAAAACCATGGTAAAATTCATAATTCAAGATCTCTAGGAGACGCACTTCCTTGTTTTGGTAATTCAAGCAGCTTTGGTTAGGAGACGCGCTTCATTGTTTTGATAATTTCAACAAAATTGATAAGGAAACACACTTCCTTGATTGGGTAATTTGAATTTTGCTTCTTAGGTAATGAACTTCTTAACTTAAGTCTTGATTCCTAGAAGACGTACCTTTTAGTCGAGTCATTTCCCTTGATTCCTATAAGACGTACCTTTTAGTCGAGTCATCCCCTTTGATTCCTATAAGACGTACCTTTTAGTCGAGTCATCCCCTTTGATTCCTATAAGACGTACCTTTTAGTCGAGTCATCCCCTTTGATTCCTATAAGATGTACCTTTTAGTGGAGTCATCCCCTTGGATTCCTATAAGACGTACCTTTTAGTCGAGTTATCCCCTTTGATTCCTATAAGACGTACCTTTTAGTCGAGTCATCCCCTTTGATTCCTATAAGACGTACCTTTTAGTCGAGTCATCCCCTTTGATTCCTAGAAGACGTACCTTTATGTCGAGTCATCCCCGTTGATTCCTAGAAGACGTACCTTTTAGTTGAGTCATCCCCTTTGATTCCTAGAAGACATACCTTTTAGTCGAGTCATCCCCTTTGATTCCTATAAGACGTACCTTTTAGTTGAGTCATCCCCGTTGATTCCTATAAGACGTACCTTTTAGTCGAGTCATTCTCTTTGATTCCTAGAAGACGTACATATTAGTCGAGTCATCCCCTTTGATTCTTATAAGACGTACCTGTTAGTCGAGTCATCCCCTTTGATTCCTAGAAGACGTACCTTTTAGTCGAGTCATTTCCCTTGATTCCTATAAGACGTACCTTTTAGTCGAGTCATCCCCTTTGATTCCTATAAGACGTACCTTTTAGTTGAGTCATCCCTTGATTCCTATAAGACGTACCTTTTAGTCGAGTCATCCCCTTTGATTCCTAGAAGACGTACCTTTATGTCGAGTCATCCCCGTTGATTCCTAGAAGACGTACCTTTTAGTTGAGTCATCCCCTTTGATTCCTAGAAGACATACCTTTTAGTCGAGTCATCCCCTTTGATTCCTATAAGACGTACCTTTTAGTTGAGTCATCCCCGTTGATTACTATAAGACGTACCTTTTAGTCGAGTCATTCTCTTTGATTCCTAGAAGACGTACATATTAGTCGAGTCATCCCCTTTGATTCCTATAAGACGTACCTGTTAGTCGAGTCATCCCCTTTGATTCCTAGAAGACGTACCTTTTAGTCGAGTCATTTCCCTTGATTCCTATAAGACGTACCTTTTAGTCGATTCATCCCCTTTGATTCCTATAAGACGTACCTTTTAGTTGAGTCATCCCTTGATTCCTATAAGACGTACCTTTTAGTCGAGTCATCCCCCTTGATTCCTATAAGACGTACCTTTTAGTCGAGTCATCCCCTTTGACCCCTAGAAGACGTACCTGTTAGTCGAGTCATCCCCTTTGATTCCTAGAAGACGTACCTTTTAGTCGAGTCATTTCCCTTGATTCCTATAAGACATACCTTTTAGTCGAGTCATCCCCTTTGATTCCTATAAGATGTACCTTTTAGTCGAGTCATCCCCTTCGATTCCTATAAGACGTACCTTTTAGTCGAGTCATCCCCGTAAATTCCTAGAAAACGTACCTTTTAGTCGAGTCATTTCCCTTGATTTTTATAAGACGTACCTTTTAGTCGAGTCATCCCATTAGACCCCTATAAGACGTGCCTTTTAGTCGAGTCATCCCCTATGATTCCTATAAGACATACCTTTTAGTCGAGTCATTCCAATTAACTCATAGAAATTGCATTTCTTTATTTGGGATAATTTTCTTTTCAGTTTTGATGTGATTTCAAGAGCATACCCGAAGCACAGGGCGAATAAATGGAAAACCAAACAACAAGGTGAAGATATTGAAAGTTAAACAGATTGAAAAATAGCAAGTCAGGAGCCCGCCTGCAGAACAGGGTGAAAAAATTGAAAGCATAGCAACAAGTTGATGAAATAGCAAGTCAGGAGCCTGCCTGCAGAACAGGGTGAAGAAATTGAAAGCATAGCAGCAAGTTGATAAAAATAGCAAGTCAGGAGCCCGCCTGCAGAATAGGGTGCAGAAGTTGAAAGCATGGCAACAAGTTGATGAAATATCAAGTCAGGAACTCGCCTGAAGAACAGGGTGAAGAAATTGAAAGCATAGCAACAAGTTGATGAAATAGCAAGTCAGGAGCCCGCCTGTAGAACAGAGTGAAGAAATTAAAAGCATAGCAACAAGTTGATAAAAATAGCAAGTCAGGAGCCCGCCTGCAGAACAGGGTGCAGAAGTTGAAAGCATGGCAACAAGTTGATGAAATATCAAGTCAGGAACCCGCCTGGAGAACAAGGTGAAGAAATTGAAAGTCAAGCAACAAGTTAAAGAAATAGCAAGTCAGGAGCCCGCCTGAAAAAATAGGGTGATGAAAGTCGAGTCAAGAACCAATAGAAGTTTTATAGATAGGATTTTTGTAATTTCATTTATGTTTAAACTTGTAATTTTCATTTTTTTTATGTAATGACAGAGCCGCGGACCGGAACCTCGATGGAACCTCACTCGACTCTCCAACTCGGTATAGTCCATCTCCCTCCAAAAGTTGAGATACTTGTCACTCGATCCTCTTATAATGTGAGTAGGTGGGATGTCTTAAGTCAAGACCCGGTTTTCCTTCTTCCTTCTATTTCTTTCTTTGAATAATGGTCGGGTCAAAATTTGGTCTTGCTGTCTACTTCTTTGTCTGAAAACACTTTGTGTTTACATTCAAAGGGGGCATGATGTAGACACCTAATTTTGTCTCCCCCGAAGTCTAATTTTATTCATTTTTAGTTCACCTTACCATGTGTCCAACCCCATGTAATTATATCCCACAAAAATATAAAAATAAACAAAAAATACCTCTAACTAATTTATCTTATCCTAACAATCTACCCAATCAAAAGCTTTCACCTACCCTAACTACCCATGTGATTCCCCCCCTCCTTTTTCTTGTCCACAAAGAAAGAATATATGGGGGACCCACCAAAATTCCCACATCATAACAAATCCATGCCCATTATAAAAGAAAATTCTAAGAAGAAAAAGGAGGCTCATTCTTTGGTCATCATCTTCTCCACAATAACAAGCATCACCAAATAATCTTTCTCACAAGAACAAGAACAACAACGAAAAAAAAAAAGTAACCGGTGAACAGTGACGGCGTGAAAAGTGACGGTGAACGGGTCATTATTTGTCGAGTTGGATTGTTGGTGTTAAGGTTCGGCTCGAGATTTCCGGGTGCGGACTCTCTTTATTCGAATAACATTGAGTTTGAAAGCTTCAAATTTAAGGTTCAATTCTTTCTTCTCTTTTATTTAATTCTTATGTGATTGTGATTGCGTGTGACTCGATACCGTGGTTTGTTTGTTGATGTGAACTGTTGGTGACATTTGGGTGTGTGATGTACTAAGCATGATTGGTGAATTTTTGTTATTCTCGATTGGTGGATTGTGTATTGAAATGGGTTAATCACGTGGTTAAAAATGAATTAAGGTGGGGATTAAAAATGGAGGAAAATGAATATTGATTAATTTTGATGTATTGATAATGTTAAACATGATAGAATTGTGATATGTTGAACTTGGTAGGCAAACGTAGGCCGGTTAGGAAAATTTAGGAATAACGATTTATTGGAGTGTTTGAATATGTGCGTGAATGGTACTTTCTACTTTATTGCACGAAAAGTTTAAATTGTACTCATTTGATCGGGGAATGCCCCGAAGGATTTGTATTGATTTATTCGGGGAATGCCCTGAAGTAGGATCGGGGAATGCCCTGAAGTAGCATGTACGCAAAGGAGGCTCGTGATCAAGGCCCGGAACGTCGTGTGGAGTTTAGTTTGGGATTAGTTTAGAATAGAATATGTTTTATATTTCAGCACCTCTTTTATTTTGGATTGTATAATTTGGACTGAACATTATTTTTGTTTGTTTTGAATTTTGTGTGATTTATTTATTTGCTTGTTTTGTGTGTTTATGTGGTTTGTACATTTGTAATGTCAAATTAGCCGATACGCTCCACCAAGCGACCGTGGTCGAACCACGGGATCGAGGGGTGCCTAACACCTTCCCCTCGGTCAACAGAATTCCTTAGCCGGAATCTCTGTTCGTAAACCGGTTTAAAGAGTCAAATGGTTTCGAAAAGGATTTTCCAATGGTGACTTGGCACACCAGATTATGCCAAGTGGCGACTCTGATTTTGAATGTAAAAATAATCTTTTTTCGGAACTAATCTTCATTTTGTCACTTTAATAAAAAAAAACCTTTCAAACCTTAAAATACATATCTTTTTTTGGAGTCGAAAAAAGGGTGTGACACAACCCGAAACCAATCCTAAATCGTTTTCTTCTCTCTTTCACGCATCTCACACAACAGTAAGACAAAGACGACCCTCAAATCTTCTTGAAAATGAGCCAGGTGTCATCCCCTAATGTTCATATTCCGTAAAATTTGGGATGATGGTACGAATTTAGTACGTATTTGGATTTTTTCTATTGGTTTCGGATGGGAATCCGTTTGGATCTATTCTAATTGGTCCACCGTTTCCCAAATTGGTACAGCTATGAAAAACGCAAGCTGGAAAAAGGGATTTCGAATTGAAAATCCCAGAGGACCCTTTCTTCCACCTTCTATAGATAGGAGAACCTGCGTTTTCGTAAAAGGGAGAGAGATTAGAGGGTTAGAGAGGGAGGATACAAAAAATTAGGGTTTCGAAAAAGGGAAATCTTTTGAGCGAATTTCTGATTCAAAAACAGAGAAAGGAAAAAAAAATTGGAGTTTCTAAATTTAGGTTGAAATCTTAGTTCGAAAATCTGGGAGCTCGAAAAATTGGGGATTCTTCTGTGGGGTTACTGCTTCCAAAGCTAGATTTGAATTTTGGGTAGAGAATCCGGAAAGCAAAAGTTTCTTTGGCAAAAATTTTCTTGTCCACTTATTTTCGGGAAGTTTTAAAAGTAAAAGGTTTTGTTTTGATAAAAGTTTTCTCATCTATTTTTCTGGGAAGCTAGTCGATTGATTGGGAATTCCGAGTCGACAACATAAGCTCCCAGCGGGGACAATTTTTTTGATAGCTCGAGTCTCGTTTTGCTACTCCCTGAAAGGTAATATCCCATCCCTTTGAGCTTTCGAGTATTTCTGCTTCATCTTGATCTTCTATAGTCGTGAATAAGTCTTCAATATGATTGTATGCTGGGATGTTTGCTGGTAGATGGCTTTGGCGGTCGTAGGTTTCATTTATGATGTTTGTTACTCGAATTTATGTGCACTTTCTTTGTTCTGCACTGTTAATGAAGTGGTTTTCATTACGGAGTTTTGAAATCTATACTCGTATATTGGCTCTGTTTTTTTAGGCTCATATGGGGGCGATTAATAATTGAAAAACTCATTGACGTGATTTATTTATAGTATATAGAAGCTCCCTAAAGCATTTATTGTATGTTACAAGCTTCAGTTTGTTGGAATGTGTATGGTGATTTGGTTAGATGTTTTATTTGTCAAGAAAACTCCGTTTTACGTCTATTTCTTTATTTCATTCAGGCGGAGTTGTTTGTTGTTAAAAGTGTAAGACGGAAAAGTTATGATGTATGTGAAGATAGTCTGTTGCTGCGATTTTGGAACTTACTTTATATAAGGGCCGGACTTAATAACGAAGTTACCTCTATATCATATCGTTTTTTTTTCTTTTTTCTTCTGGTTGATGTGCTATATTTTTTTTTACATATGTGTCCTACTTATCAGATAGTTTTTTTGGTTTATGGTTCTAGCCTAGAAACCTTTCAGACTCTTTGGTTTTGCTCTTGGTTGTTGCTTGGATTATTTCGTTCTCTCCAAATGTGTTAAAGCCTTTCTCGAATTTTCTCTACTCATAACGCAGATGAAAATGGTGGGGTAGGTTTATAGAAGAGGAATATTTCATTCAAAGATCCCTCTATGACCTTCTTTAGGTGTGGGGTTCTTTTCGACCCGCGCAAAAGAGGAAGAGAATGAAATAAGTCCCCAATACCAAAGCTGTCTCTTAAAAAGTATTACGCAACCCCTTAGCCTTGGAATAAAGTCATTGTCCATTTCTCCTATGTGTTGAATCAGAATACTCTTCGAAATCGCCATTATTTGTAAGGAATGTTATATTGATATTAAGGGATCTTTAAGTTTCTTTTATCATATTGTGACAAGCGAATCTCCGTAGCTTGTTAAAGGAAGAATGAAAAGCTCTTGTGAATAAGGAGTTTATTGAGTCTTTGATCGCTTCATCATTGGGTTGAGTTGTTTGGGCATGTCATAATTCTATAGATGTAGGACTTCACCTCAATTTTATTTTTTACAATATGATGTATTTTGTTTCTTCGATATCTCGGTCGTTTTCTGAGTTCATACATCTGTCTTGTTTATGATTTCCCTCAGTCGTATCAAGAAAGGGTTGTTGAAACTTTCGAGGGAAAGACAATCTGTCTCATTTTTTGTTATTTTCCTAACTGTTTGGTTATGACTTAACCCGCTTAAACCATCCTTACTTCTACTTATTCGGGTTTACAAGTGTGGTTTTAAACTGATTCATGTTTACTTCGTAGTTTCATTATGTTAAGATGCTCGTTTCGATTTTGTTATCTGGCTGTAGAATACAAAAGTTGTTTCTTTCTCTTTTGAAGTCAAAATGCTCATTTTCCTTTACACTTGTGCATTTTATATACTGTTTTGCAAACCCATGTTAATTCCTTCATTTGTTTTTTTTCTTTTGCATGAACCCGTTTGGGAGTCCAAATGGACTCTTTCCTCTTTGCATTACGTAATGGGCCATTGAGGCCCACTCCCTTTTAAAAGACTCTTGAAGGAATTGAAAGGGCAACCTCACGCCGTATGGATACGAGAAGTCGAAAAGGGAAAACGGGTTAATAACCCATTTTGAAGCGGCTACGAGACCCCAAAGTCTCATTTATTATTTTGTTTATTTACTTATTGTCATCTTCATTTATTTATTCATTTATTTATTTATTTCCTTATTTATTCATTTGGGCCTCGAAACCAAAGTTGTACTTAATAAAGGAGAAGCGAGACTCGAGCTAAAGGCTCAAAAACATAGAATTAGGATAGGTGAAAGACGGGCTGAAAGCCCAATATCTAGATTAGGACAGGGTTGTCGATTTGGGCCTAATGGCTCATGTCCTTCTGCTTCTACCCTTTTCCTTTTACTTTTGCTAATTTGTTTTATGTGTTTTCTTGCGAACCTAGGTAAAATCCCTAACTAAGTCGCTAAAAACTGGTTTTGCATAAACCTTAAAAATATTTCCTAAACAAATTATTTTTTCCAACAAATCAATATTTTTCAAGGTTAATCAAAAGACGATTTTCAAACAGTCCGGATAACCGCAAGTTAGCGGACGTTTTAGGTGCCTAACACCTTCTTAAAATGTTAATATGAACCACTTACTCGGAATCTCTAACTTAAAATGATTTTTCTGTTTTATATTGTTTAAGTATTTTACTCAGGCTTCTTAATTCCTTTTCAAAATTAAGTGGCGATTCTCTTTCAAAAGTCAAAATTTCTCTGCAAAATAATAATAATAATAATAATAATAATAATTATTATTATTATTATTATTATTACTATTATTATCTTTTTTACTATTACTACTACTACTACTATTATTATAATAATTATAATAATAATAATTATTATTATTATTACTATTATTACTTTACTTTACTACTATATATAAGTGAAGATTGGGGTATTACTATTATTATTATTATTATTATTATTATTATTATTGTATTATTATTTATTTATTCTTTTACTATTACTATTATTATTATTATTATTATTATTATTTTTACTATTATTACTTTTTTTTACTATTACTATTATTATTATTATTATTATTATTATTATTATTATTATTATTATTATTACTTTTATTACTATATATAAGTGAAGGTTGGGAGGTTAAGGTGACTAAAATTATCGAAATACCCTTGATAGTCACCCCAACTTTCACTTATGTATAGTAGTAGTAAATAAAATGATTACACATGCATATGATTTTTTTCTTATATTTATTAGTTTTGTCCTCATTTTTATGGTGCTTAGTAGTAGTACCAAACTAATACTTATATATTAGTATAATATTACTATTACTACTATTATTTCTATTTCTATTCTATTTATTTATTATTATATTATTATTTTTTTACTACTATATATAGGTGAAAGTTGGGGTGACTATCAAGGATATTTCGATAATTTTAGTCACCTCAACCTTCACTTATATATAGTAGTAAATAAAATGGTTACACATGCATATGATTTTTTTCTTATATTTATTAGTTTTGTCCTTATTTTTATGGTGCAATAAAATAGTTACATATACATATTGTTTTTTCCTTATATTTATTATTTTTGTCCTCATGTATTATTTTAATAATATATTTATTTAGACCTTTGTAATTGAATTATACATGGTAGTATTTTTTTATAAATATCTTTTTGTTCCTTATTAAATGACTATCAAGGGTATTTCGGTAATTTTATGGTGCAATAAGTGAAGGTTGGGGTGACTACCAATGGTATTTCGATAATTTATGTATTATTTTAATAATATTTTTATTTAGACCTTTGTAATTGAATTATACATGGTAGTATGTGAAGGTTGGGGTGACTACCAAGGGTATTTTGGTAATTTATGTATTATTATAATAATATTTTTATTTAGACCTTTGTAATTGAATTATACATGGTAGTTTTTTTATAAATTTCTTTTTATTCCTTGTTAAATGACTATCAAGGATATTTCGGTAATTTTATGGTGCAATAAGTGAAGGTTGGGGTGATTACCAAGGGTATTTCGATAATTTTAGTCGCCCCAACCTTCACTTATATATAGTAATAAATAAAATGATTACACATGCATATGTTTTTTCTTATACTATTTATTAGTTTTGTCCTCATTTTTATGGTGCGATAAAATAGTTGCACAAGCATATTACTTTTTCCTTATATTTATTAGTGTTGTCCTCATGTACTATTTTAATAATATTTTTATTTAGATCTTTGTAATTGAATTATACATGGTAGTATTTTTTTATAAATATCTTTTTATTCCTTTTTAAATGACTATCAAAGGTATTTCGATAATTTTATGGTGTAATAAAATGGTTACACATTCATATTGCTTTTTCCTTATATTTATTAGTTTTGTTCTTATTTTTATGGTGCAAAAAATGGTTACACATGCATATTGTTTTTTTCTTATATTTATTAGTTTTATCCTCATTTATTATTTTAATAATATTTTTATTTAGACCTTTATAATTGAATTATATATGGTAGTAATTTTTTATAAGTATCTTTTGGTTCCTTATTAAATTACTTATTTTTTATACCTCAAGGGTATTTAAGTAATTTTATGGTGCAATAAAATGGTTACACATGCATATTGTTTTTTTCTTATATTCATTAATTTTGTCTTTATTTTTATGGTGCAATAAAATGGTTACACATGCATAATGTTTTTCTCTTATATTTATTAGTTTTATCCTCGTGTATTATATTTTAATAATATTTTTATTTAGACCTTTGTAATTGTATTATACATGGTAGTATTTTTTTTTAAATATCTTTTTGTTCCTTATTAAATGACTGCCAAGGATATTTCGGTAATTTTCTGGCGCAATAAATATTTTGAAATCGATATATGTATATATTATGTTATCATCGGTTCATTGTACTATATTTCTTTTCTTTTACTCCTATACTAAACAATTAAACAAGAAGGAAATAATTTTCTCCAAAGTTGGATCTCTTTTACATATTAGTGTTGCCAAAATATCCGTGCAACACGGATATATAGTTTATAATATTTTTAAGTTTTAAAAATATTAATTTAATTTAATTTAATTTTAAAAGATTAGTCAATTTAACTTTTCAAAATTAAATGCGATATTATTTTAAAACCGTGGGAGAGTACGTGTTAACCGCCAAGTGCATCAATGAAAGTTAAGCTGGCAGGGCGAATCTCGACCAGCTTTGTGACAGCCGCCAGCCATTTGCCTCTTTTCTGCCAACCAAAAACCATTAAGCTAACCCAAGGCTTAGCTCCATGTATTTGCAAATCGAGAGGCAGTTTTTGCATCAACATCGCATTCACCCAAATCTAGGGTGTAAAGATTGCAATCACCAATTCACCAAGTATTTTTATAAAATTAATAAATGTAATATTTGAATATTTTTAATAATTATTCTTTCAGTATAAAAATAATAATTTTATTTCAACTTATTTACCTTTTAACAAAATTTACAATTATATCACCATTTATGACTTGTCATAATTATATTTTTTTTAAATTTCACTTTCATTCTTAATCGTATCGTATTAATACCAACAAATTAGGACATCGTGTAACAACTCCAATTTTACAACATAAACATTCTTATTTATAATCATCAGACTTGAAATTACAATGAGAAAATAAAACTAACAATAAATTGCAGAACGACGATGCATTAATAAGAATAATTGAAGAAGATAACGAGAAGGGAGATAAGAAGCTTAGACTTTGAGAAAGGATGAGAGGACTGTTGGGGAACAACGAAAAAAATAATAATAACCACAACGGAAAAATAATAATAACAACAATATTATTTAACTGTTGATAAGATATTATATTAATAATATTAATAATACAATAAAATAACAGTGTATAATATTATTGCTACCTTAGTGATAATACTGTAATCAATATGACAACTATAACAGTAATCTAACTGCTTCTTAACGAGTTAATAGATTAATTATACTTGAGTCGTGCTAGGCACTGTCCTAAGAAACTATTTCAGCAGTGTGAAATATTTTCCCAGGATTAAACAAGCACTTTCCTGATTAATTAAAGGATATTTTGAATTAAATAAATTTTCCCTAATTAATCAGAGGATACAGGAATCAACAAAATCAATAATACAAATATCAACAAGTTAAAGTAAAAAATTAGTTATACAAACACAAACCAAAAAATTAAGCACAAACATAAAGAGGAAAATGTTGAGGATCGGAGAAAGAACAAAAGGACAGAATGTTGTATATTAAGAAAAGAAAGTAGCAGCTTATTTTCTATATCTTTCACTGGTTACCTCTTTTGAGGAAATATCAAAATATATATACAGAGAGAAAAGTTAGGCGGCAACACTCTTTTTTCTTTTTATTTTTCTTTCTTTTCTTTTCTCTGCAAGTAAAAGATAATAAGGCTCTTTTTCGTTTTCCTTTTTTTTTTTCTTTTTTCAAATATACAATAAATTATTTTGAAATAACTTATTTTTCTACAATCTCCACATTATTTCAAAATAATTCATATAAAAAACGTTTTAACTTATTGGATTTGCATGGACAAAATGCAGTAGGTTTGATGTCTTCTGGACTATGAACCAAATTTAGACCAATAAAATTTAATTTACAGAATTACCAGTGAAATATAATATTTTTATGAACCGAATAATTCTTGTTGTAAGTCAGAGACTTTATCAATCACATTTTGATCGTAATTTTGTTGTTCAACGCGGTTTTTCGCCAATAGGCCATGCGCACGCCTGATATTCATGAGAGCTCTAGAGACTAAGACCAAAAGTCTCATAGGAACGGCCTCATTCCACTTCTCATATAGGTGAATTCATCAAGTGTACACTGCTTTAAATACACCATCCATAAGGACTATGAATTCATTAAGAGTTAATAACTCATCCCTCCATTTTAGTAGCAGTTCAAGCACTCTTAATAAGTGCGCAGAGTCAATATCGACTTGTTATTACCCATATGAACCTACTTCATGGGATCTCCAATCACATAGGTTGGATTACCATCTATATTGACAATCATATTGACCTTAACCCCGTCTCTTTTGAGGTTTGAAGAATTAATTTTCTTTCCATAGGTTTAGTCAATGAATCGGCCGAATTCAATTCTGACTTCACATAATCAATGAAAATTATTCCATCTCTCAGCAGCTGCTTAACAACATCATGCCTCAATTTCATATGTCTACTTTTACAACTGTAAAATTTATTCTTCGCAATAACAATTGTGGCTTGACAATCACAGTGTATATACACAGGAGACATCAAATCATCCCTTTTTAAAGGGATATTAGACAATAGATCATCCTTTTTCAAAGGGATATCAGGCAACAGATCATCCTTGTTCAAAGGGCTATGAGGCAACAGATCATTTTTTTTCAAGATCATCCCTTTTAAAAGGGATATTTGTTAAGTAATTTCTTAGCCATTCAGCCTCAGTACCAGCTAACTCCAGAGCCACAAACTCTGATTCCATAATTAATCTAGCAATGATCGTCTCCTTAGCCGATCTCCATGACACTGGACCACCACCAAGCGTGAACACATAACCACTAGTGGATTTTATCTCGTCTGAATCAGAGATTCAATTTGCGTCACAATAACCTTATATTAAAAATATCAAAATATATATACAGAGAGAAAAGTTAGGCGGCAACATTCTTTTTTCTTTTTCTTTTTCTTTTTATTTTTCTTTCTCTGCAAGTAAAAGATAATAAGGCTCTTTTTCCTTTTCCTTTTTTTTTCTTCTTTTTTTTGAATATACAATAAATTATTTTGAAATAACTTATTTTTCTACAAGGACTAAATATTTTTCTCATTATTATGCATAATCCTTGAACCACAATATCATTATCCCTTTTGATGGAACTGTTTTCTCGCTTCTACTTAATTCGAAATTCAAATTAATTTGATCTAATTGCTTGTTCTCGATTCAATTGCTCTTGTTAGCTAGTAACTACTTATGTGACCTTAATATCCACATTAGGCCGGAGTTCATTCATAACACAAGCAACAGAGCATAGATGCAGTTTTTGCTTTGATTATTATCGGTGAAGATATTGCACCAATAAGAGATTAAAAATATTTCGGTATAATAGAAGTTCACACAAGTTTAAACACATTCTTGTAAAGTTAAAAAAATTATCACGGCACACATCATGTAAAATATTAAAAAAGAGAATATATTTTCCTAAGTACACTTTTCAAAGTTAACAATTACTCTACGAAAAATAATTGTGAATTTGAATTCCATATGTGCTCCGTTATTCCTAGTCCTCTACTTAGTTTTTATGTTTGACAAAAGTCTTCCCTAGTCCTCGGATGTCTTTCCAAAATACAAATATCTTTTCATTTGCCAATTCAAATCACCATTTTCCAGTTAACAGCAGCAATAACATACTAAATCATTCGACTGAGGTTTGGAGAAAGTAGAATATATATAAATCTTATTATTATTTTAGAAAAAATGAAGCTGTTCAAAAAATGCTAACTCATATACAATAAATTCAGATAAAAAAAGAACGGTGAAAAAAATAATACGTAGTAATAATTAGAGAAAAAACATCTTTTTCCTCTTGAACTTGTCCTCCAAACTCACTTTAACACTTAAACTTAACTTTCGTTTATTTACCCCCTTAACATCTTTAAAGTGAATTAATTTCGCCCCTTAAGATATATTATCACTCTCATAATGGAGAGTGTGTTACACTCTCCACACCTCAGCGTCGCGTCACTGCCACGTAAAAATTTATATTTTTTTTTTAAAAAGTAATTTCACACATATATTATTTTTATGTATTTCTTTTAAAAAAGATATATAAATATATATATATATATATATATGTCCTCTCCCCCCCCCACCCCACCCCTTCCTTCTTCTTCTTCAGCCCTCCCCCTACGTTTCCTTCTTCTTCAGCCCCCTCCCCCTCCCCCGTCCTCTTCCAGCGCCCCTCCTCCTCTCCCCCGCAACACCTCCCCGACAAAATAGGTCCCCCCCTCCCAGCTCTTTCTCCCCTTTCAGTCTCCCAACCCCCCCTCCCTCCTTTCTTGCTAACACAAAAATACCTTCATTTTTTTCAACCCCCACCAACCGCAACCCCACACCTACAAACAAGTTGTAATGTTTTCTTTTTCTTATTTCTGATTCAAGTTTGGAGTTTAAAAAAGTAATTCAAAAGTTATCTTATTAACAAAAAAATTCAAAAGTAGAAATCAAAACAAATTTCATTGATGGTAAGTAGTTCAAAGACAAAATCATCAATTTAATTTAATTTTTGTTTAAATTTTAAGAGAGTTGGATTGAAGTTTGAGATGATGTTTAATGGATATTTTTTTTAAATTTAGTGTATTTGTGGTTGTTCTTAGATGGTGTTAATGGAAGAAAATGAAAAAATTTGAAGAAGAGTATTGATGAAGAATGAATTTAAGGTTGTTAATGGAGGAATTTGAGTGTTGTAAATGTTTTGAAGAAGAAAGAATAAAAGGTATTCAATAGAGATTTTTTTTTAATTTAGTGTCTTTGTAGTTGTTCTTTGATGGTATTAATGGAGGAAAATGAAAAATTTTGAAGAAGAGTGTTGATGAAGAATGAATTTGAGGTTGTTAATAGAGGAATTTGAGTGTTGTGGATTTTTTGGAGAAGAAAGAATAAAAGGTATTCAATAGAGAATTTTTTTTTAATTTAGTGTCTTTGTGGTTGTTCTTTGATGGTGTTAATGGAGGAAAATGAAAAAAATTGAAAAAGAGTGTTGATGGAGAATGGATTTGAGGTTGTTAATGTAGGAATTTGAATGTTGATGTTTTGGAGAAGAAAGAATAAAAGGTGTCTATTTTTTATTTTTTCTAAAAAAATTCTATTATATTTTAAATAAAATATTAGTGTTTTTTTAAACAAATATATACATTTTTTTTCCTTTAAATGGATATTTAAAAGAAATTAAATAGACAAAAAAATGAGTTTTAACGCGCCCAACGACGCTTGTTTACACGCCAGCAGTTAAGGGGGAATTTTAATTCACTTTAAAGATGTTAAAAAGGGTAAATAAATGAAAGTTAAATTTAAGTGTTAAAGTGAATTTAAAGAACAAATTCAGAGGGGAAAAAAATATCTTTTCTCTAATAATTAAGAGTGAATTCCCTAAATAGTCACTCATATTTTGGGAATTTCCTTCAAATATCACTTATGTTTTATTTAGGACCACAATATCACTCCACTATCTCTCTTTTCCTTAAAATATACTAAACACCTCAAAATTATTATTCTCTCTTAGTTGGCTTGTCATGTCACTAAAAGCTCATTTTTCTTTAATTAATAAATCATTTAATTCATCAAACTCATTTAACCAAAATTATACCTTTATTATTTATTTATTTTTGAAAAAAATGCATTAGTTTATTTTCATGCTTAGGAACTCTTTACCACACTTAAACTTTACCATATTATTTTACATGCAAATTAAAATTTATGGATAACTTATTTAATTTGTTGATATTATTTTCTTTAGAAAACAACTAATCTTTGTAAGTAATTATATATAAAAACCCGAATGACCATTTAAGAAAATAACTCTAGAAAAAAAAAGTACAAATACTTAAGTATGAGAATTTCTTCTTAATAAATTAATGTAATTTGTTTTAAAAAATAAGATTATAATTTTGGTTAAATGAGTTTGATCAGTTAATATGTTTATTATTTAAAAATATGATGGTTTACTGATATGACATGTTAATATGAAGAGGAGAACACTTTTGAGATATTTAGTGATTTTGAGAAAAAATATTGATAGTTGAGTGATATTATGGTCTTAGAAAAAATAAAAGTGATTTTTATAAGCGACTCTAAAAACATGGATAACAATTCAAGAAAATAACTTGAAGAAAAGATTGAAAGTTTAAGTAACGGTTAAAGATTTCTAAGCATGAAAATTCCTTTTTAATAAACTAATGTATTTTTTAAAAGAAAAGAATAAGAATATAATTTTGACTAAATAAGTTTGATGAGTTAAATAGGTCTATTATTAAAAATATAATTTAATGAAATGGTATATGAATTAGAAGAGATATTTAGTTTTTTCTTTTTTTAGAAAAATAGTGATAGTTGAGTCATATTATTATCTCTAAAAAAACAAAAGTAATTTTTGTAGACAATTCAAAAAATATGAGTGACCATTCAGAAAAATAATTCTTGAAAAAATATATGTCAAGTTTTTGTACCGATAAAGTTTTTCTAATTATAAAATAAATTTTTTTAATGAACTACTGCATTTTATAAAATAAAAAAAAAAGAGAGAGAAGAATATAGTTATATTTTGATTAAATGAATTTGATGAGTTTAATGATTTATTATTTAAAGAAAAAAAATGAGATTTTAATGACATGACATGACATTTAAGAGAGAAGAATAATTTTGAAGTGTTTAGTATTTTGTGAGGAAAAGAATAATAATTAAGTGATATTACGATACTAAATAAAATATAAGTGATATTTGAAGAAAATTTTCATAACTTAAGTGATTATTTAGGGAATTCACTCTAATAATTAACATGAAATAATGCATACTCTAGAAGAAATAAACAACAAAATAACTAAAAAAGATATTCCAACTGTGAAAAAGCCACTTTCCCCTGCTATTTCCATTAACCACCGCCAGTGTTGTTTTAGAGTTTGGACAGTAGTGGAGTAGAATAGCACAAACGAACACCAACAAAAAATAAAAAGCCAAAATACCGCCCCCCGTTTTAATTTTCTCCTACACACTTTTTTTCTCTTATATAAAACCCCGTAAATAACTCAAACTAGCACTCATCATTACACACTTCTTTCTACCATCTTCTAAAACACTCGAAAGAAAAAAAAAATCAAATTCCTCATGGACGTGAAAATTGGAGCAATCGACACGTGTAAACCACCGCACAACGACGTGGGCTGTTTACCGACCACTAACGCCGTCACCATCCACACCCCAAATGTGCCATTCACCTCACCGGAATCCACACTAGGCCGTCACATAGCACGCCGTTTAGTCCAAGTGGGCGTCACCGACATATTCGGCGTGCCAGGTGACTTCAACTTAACATTACTCGATCACTTAATTGCTGAACATGGGCTTAATTTTGTTGGTTGTTGCAATGAGCTTAATGCGGGATATGCTGCTGATGGTTATGCTAGAGCTCGTGGGGTTGGGGCATGTGTTGTGACGTTTACTGTTGGTGGACTTAGTGTTCTTAATGCTATTGCTGGTGCTTATAGTGAGAATTTACCATTGATTTGTATTGTTGGTGGACCTAACTCCAATGATTATGGGACTAATAGAGTGCTTCATCATACTATTGGGTTGCCTGATTTTAGTCAGGAACTTCGGTGCTTTCAAACTGTTACTTGCTACCAGGTACGTTTATCGCTTGTTACAAAGTTTACATACTTCAGATTTAAATGAATGGGTTTGAATAGGGAAAAGTTGATATAAATGTTTTGGTATTGTGGGCTTGTGGCCTAGTTGATTGATACTATAATAAATTTGTCTTGTTGCCTTACTAGTAATAGTATTGTGCTTGTAGGTTCTTGTTCTTCGATTTCTGTTGATCAGTTGTTTTGTATAGTTAGATTATAGTATTATTTTGTTGTAGTGATGTTCTACTACTATCTGTTGTTTTTTGTTATGTATTGTCTCTTGCACTTGTATTTTCTTAGTCTTCTTTTCTATTGCCTAGAGATGAGGTCTATCGTAAACAACCTCTCCGCATCACCTCTTAGGTAACACATACTCTACCCTCTCATGACCCCACTTTGTGGACTACATTGCATATGTTGTTGTCCCTAAGAGCTTCCCAATTTTTGCTTCTTGGGTAACTCAAACCCACAAACTCATGGTTGAAGGGGAGAGTGCTTACCATTTGAGCAACTTTTTTTGTTGTAGTTGATTGATTGATACGATCTTTTTATTTATGTATTTTTTGTGTTTTGTGTTTTCAGGCTGTGGTGAATAACTTAGAGGATGCACATGAAATGATCGATACAGCCATCTCTACGTCGTTGAAAGAGAGTAAGCCAGTTTATATAAGCATAAGCTGTAACTTGCCAGGGATTCCACACCCCACTTTTAGCCGTGAACCTGTTCCATTTTGCATTTCTCCCAGGTATATAATGTTGAGATTTTTGTTTTATTTACTTAAATATGCTCTGTTTTCTTCATGTATGTAGGGATCTCTTGTATCAAAGAAATTACGCCCTCCAACCCTTTTTGTATGACAACATTTGACTCCGCAGTTAATGTGGACATATGAGTATCTTTTTTAGTGTTGGTTCTGTTTTGCAATAAATGTGGTCAAGGTGTTCACTTATATTGTTTTTTATGGTATTAGATTGAGTAACAAGATGGGTTTGGAAGCAGCTGTGGAGGCAGCTGCAGAGTTCTTAAACAAAGCTGTGAAACCAGTCATTGTGGGAGGGCCAAAAATGCGTGTCGCAAAGGCGCGTGATGCATTTGTTGAATTGGCGAATGCAAGTGGATATGCTGTTGCAGTGATGCCCTCAGCTAAGGGAATGGTTCCAGAACACCACCCTCATTTCATTGGAACTTATTGGGGTGCAGTGAGCACGGCCTTCTGCGCTGAAATTGTGGAATCAGCTGATGCTTACTTGTTTGCTGGACCTATTTTTAATGACTACAGCTCTGTTGGGTATTCTCTTCTTCTCAAGAAGGAGAAGGCCATCATTGTACAGCCAGATCGTGTGACTATTGCTAACGGGCCTGCATTTGGCTGTGTTCTAATGAAGGATTTCCTTGTCGCATTGGCCAAGAGGCTAAAGCACAACCCAACTGCACACGAGAATTATCGTAGGATTTATGTTCCAGAGGGACATCCTGTCAAGTGTGAGCCTAAAGAGGCATTGAGGGTCAATATTCTCTTTGAGCACATTCAGAGGATGTTGTCTGGTGACACTGCTGTGATTGCCGAGACAGGGGATTCATGGTTCAATTGCCAGAAGCTTAAACTGCCAAAGGGATGCGGGTAAGCTCCAAATGACGATGTGAAATGCCAAATATTTTGTTCAATTTCTATTTGCTTTCGTGTTCATCATATTGACTTTTGGTATTCTTTGGCATTCTCTCAGGTACGAGTTCCAAATGCAGTATGGATCTATTGGTTGGTCTGTTGGGGCAACTGTTGGTTATGCACAAGCAGCACAAGAAAAGAGGGTGCTTGCTTTCATTGGTGATGGTAGTTTCCAGGTAAAAAGAAGATAGTGCTTGTGTTGTGAACTGAATTCAACATAATGATTTTGTTGTTTTTACCTATTATTCCATCCCGTTCTTATCATCATTTTGTATGGCATGTACTTGCAGGTGACTGCTCAGGATATTTCAACAATGTTGCAGTGTGGGCAGAGGACTATCATCTTTTTGATAAACAATGGTGGTTATACAATTGAAGTTGAGATTCACGACGGACCTTACAATGTGATTAAGAACTGGAATTACACTGGACTAGTCGATGCAATCCACAACGGGCAAGGAAAATGTTGGACAACAAAGGTGAGGAATTTCTCTATCCAACATTAGTTAAGTTAAAAGAATTATTCAACTAAAGTCATTTTATTTCATCGGTGTTTGCATTCTTGTACTAGGTTCGTTGCGAAGAGGAGCTTGTGGAGGCAATTGAAACTGCAACTGAAGCCAAGAAAGACTGTTTATGCTTCATTGAAGTGATTGTTCACAAGGATGATACCAGCAAAGAGCTGCTTGAATGGGGTTCTAGAGTCTCAGCAGCTAATAGTCGTCCACCAAATCCTCAGTAAAATGTCTTGAATGTTCATAATAAATTTCCGATGACTCAACTGTTCTCAAGTTGGCGATTTCCACGTTCTAATCCTATCACATTAGAGTATTCTGCTACTGTTGTTATCTCTCAGTTTTAGTTTCTAGTTCCTATATAACATTCGGATATTCTGTTTGTGTTGTTTGTTCATAAAATTGTCAATATTGGGAATGTTGTTTCTTTCATTTAACAAAGTTTTGTCAATGTTGGGAGTGATTTTCTTTCGTGACTAAATTTTTGTCGAACATGATGCCTTCTTTGAAGTTGACTGAAGGAAAGATCACTAAAACATCTGCTCTAGATTTTCAAGAGTAAATGTCACTCGAAAATGATTTTTATTATATATATAATTAGTTATTTATACGTGCTTATAATTTATAGCCTTACATTTTAACTATATTTTATTTTTCAATTATGTGATTTTTATTTTTTTTTTAAATTTAATTTGACTAATATCTAAAGCTAGGTTCGATTAAATTAACCTAATATTTTAAAATCAAATAGACGTTCAAGGGGTGTACAAAAATCGAATCGATCGATAAATCGAATCAATAAAAGTGTTACCGATTTATTGTTATTAGGTTATTGGGTTAATGGTTTTTTAATAGTTTTCTAAAAAAAAAAAATTATTGGGTTATTGATTCGGTTCGATTTTTTCTTATGATTTATTTATTTCTCTTTTTTTTTTTTTAATTTTTATAAATTAACAAACTTATTATTTTAATTATACAAACTCTTAATTTCTCCTAACAACATTTAGTTGAAATTTGATGATTCTTGTAAATTAAAACACATCATGTAGAATTTTTTGGTTGCAACTAAGATCCGTTTTTTTTCATTTTAGTTATTGTTATTTCTATTTTACGATTCTTTTCTTATTGGTTAAATCGAAAATTGAACCATTAAGGATTAAAAATCGATAAATCTAAAACCGATAAAAAATATCTTATTGATTTGATTTTTGATTTAGCATATTTAAAAATTAAAAACTGATAAACCAAATCAATAATATGTAAAATCGAACTGAACCGATCGATTTTCATCCCTACGTTCAAGAATTGTACGGAAGTACTATATGCTACTCATTTTGTTCCGTACTATATGCTACTCATTTTGTCATTTTTCGTTTTTTTCGTTTTTCCAGAGTTAAAAAATTTAAATTTAATTGTAAATTTGAGCATGAATTTTTTAAAATAAAATTTATATATTTAGAAATTATATAAAAAATACTCCTTCCATTCAAAATAGTTGGCATATTTTCTTTCTTTTAAGTCAAACAATATAGATTTCGATTAATATTTTAAAATATTTGTTGTAATCATATTGAAAAAAGAACAGTTGCATTTATAGTATTTTTCATATTAATTTTAAATATCTAAATTTTAATTTTAAAATATTAAATTAATTTAATTTAATTTTAAAAATGGGTTAAATTGACTTTCAAAAAATAAAATATGTCAACTATTTTGAAATTATATAAAAAAATACTCCTTCCATTTAAAATTGTTGGCATATTTTCTTTCTTTTAAGTCAAACAATATAGATTTCGATTAATATTTTAAAATATTTGTTGTAATCATATTGAAAAAAGAACAGTTGCATTTATAGTATTTTTCATATTATTTTTAAATATATAAATTTTAATTTTAAAATATTAATTAATTTAATTTAATTTAATTTTAAAAATTGGTTAAATTGACTTTCAAAAAATAAAATATGTTAACTATTTTGATACAGAGAAAGTATTATAAGTTACAATTATTAATAATTTAAAATATTTAAAAGCTATATAAAAGAATTATAATAAAGATAAACTTGTTTTAATCTCAAAATTAGAATAACAACACATAATTGGGAGGGAGGAGTACAAATTTGGAGTAGTACAAATTTTTATGTTAATGTGATAAAAATATATTTAAATATTGGTCAAAGATTCAATGAATTGAAAATTGAAACAGAATTATGAGAAGAAGTCATAAAATTAACAACAACAAACTTCGTAAACAAATTTATTAATTTATTTTTAAACTCACCATTTAAGTTTTACTTTAATGTACTTGAACCGTCTCCAATATTAAAAAGAGAGCAATTGTTATGTATTAATTATTAGGAAAAAGATATGAACTGACTCATTTCAAAACAAATGATTCATGTTTGAGTCAATTGTCATAAAATAGCCAGTCGATCGAAGTAATTTCAGTCCATGATCATTTGTTTGACATGGTCATTAACAAAAGTGGCTAGAGTTCACCCCCCCCCCTTCCTTTTTTTATCTCAATTGCAATTGACATGTGGCAAATGTACATTCAAAAATCACAGATCAATTGTCAAGCTTTAATAGAATTATCTAATCTTTTTCAATTCATAATTATCATTATAATTTTAAAATACATTATCCACCCTACATTTAGTAGTATATTTCTTGTACTTTTCCTTAAAATTTGCTCCTATATCTTAGATACATAGAAAACCGTGATTTCTACACTCAAATAACAAAATAAATAGAAATAAAATTAAAAAGATAAATCCAAAAATTAAAAACAATATATTGTTACCAAAAATAAAATAAAAATAATGTGATAATGCTATGTGAATAACTTTTTTTTTTTTTTTTATTTCGCTTCATTAATCTAAAAAATAAATGATTCATGTTTGAGCTATTAGACATAAAATTGCTAGTCGGCTCAAATTAATTTAAAAAATGGCCAGTCGGGACTGTATCAATATGATATATAGGTTGTATCAGTATGGTATAAGGAGTGTATCAATATGGTATAAGAATTATATTAATATGGGATATATAATATATAAATGTGTATAGAAATTGTATAATTGTGTGAGTATATATATATATATATATATATATATATATAATGTGTATAGAATCTGTATCATTATTGTATAATATGTATATGTATAACATGTGTATAGAAACTGCATAGTTATTGTGTAAAACATGTATCTAAATAATTATTGCAGCTAAAGATTGTATAAAATCTATGTAGAACTATATAATTATTATATAGAATATATATTTTTGTATATGATATGTATATAAATTGTATCATTATTGTATAGATTATGAATATGTATAAGATGTGTATAAAAATTGTATCATTAATGTATAAAGTATGTAAATGGATCATTATTGTATAAAATATTTTATTTTTAAATAACAAACAAAAATATACGTTGTTTGTATTTAATTGATCGAAAAAATAGACGTGAAGAATTAAAATTTGTTGACTTTTTTTATTCTAAGTATGAAACATTGACAGAAAAAAAAAAGAAATATTTTAAAATTGTAATTAATTGTTAAAAAATAGAAGAACAACTTTTAATAAAAAAAAAAACAATGAAAAAACAAAAAGTGCAGGCGAGTAAACAAAAAACAAATAGAGAACAAGGGGCAGCTAATCAACAATGGCTAACACATGGAAATAAAATTCCTTAGGCCATTTGTTGGAATTTGTTTAGGCCGAATAGCCATTTTTGTCTTGTCTAAAAGAAAAGTTCGTTTAGTTTGAATTTTGAGACAAAACATCACATATAATTAAGACAATTAAAGTTACACCATTATATTTCCTCCGTCCCATTTTACTTGTCCTAAATTTTCTAATTTGTTGTCCCATTTTACTTGTCCTTCTTTACTTATCAAGACAAGACAATTTTTTTTTTCCATTATACCCTTAATGTAATTGATTACTCCTTATTATTAGCATTCTTGAAAAATATTGTAAAGAGGAGTATCATTAAGAATATAAATGGTGCTTTGGTATTGGTCATCCATCAATATTGGAACTAACAAAAAGATACAATTAAGAGGGACAAAATGATAAAGTTACATTATCAATCATTATTTTCTTAATACCTGTGTCATCTCAATTTAGAACGGATAAAATGGAACGGAGGAGTATTTGTTTATGGTTTGAGACTATATTTTTCCATCCCAAAAAATGATGCATTAATTATCTTTCGCGTTGGTTTCGATTGTTTTGATTTTGCTGTCTGGCAGAAGAAATACAGTTAGACAAATAACATTTTACATTAACTATGTCCTTTCATCCTCCAACATACTTTCTCCGTCCCAAATTACTTGTCTCAAATTTTTTAATTTAATTTTTTATTTTACTTGTCTTTTTTCATTAATCAAGAAGGGACAATTTTTTTTTCATGTTTTACCCTTTGCATTAATTACTTTTTCTTCAAATTAAAATGTAAACATCATTTAATAGGGGTATTATGATAAACTAGACACGTTATTAATTATTTTTCTTAATCAATATGTCATCTCAATTTGGGACAGGTAATTTGAGAAGGAAGGAGTACCTTATTTTTACCACCACCTCTCTAGCCCCTATCCTCACCATCTCACACCCCTATGTGTAGCATCATGTAATAGGGGTAGAGCTAGCAAGGCCCAAAGGATTCACCCCTTAGGCCAAAAATTACATTATTTTTACATGACTAAAATTAGGGAAAAGACATCGTTTTCACTCCAAACTATAGTCGAAAAGTCAAAGCCATACTTAAACTATATAAGTGACCTATTACACACCTTAACTATATAAAAGTGATGTTATTACCTCCCCGCGACCCCCATTCTAAGGCGTGTGTGTTACACTTATTTTAGGCGCATCCAACCTATTAAATAATAAAAGGTAAACGACTAAAAACATTAAGGAAAAATGCATCATTTCCACCCCAAACTATAGTCGAAAAGTCGAATCCACACCTAAACTATATAAGTGACCTATTACACATCTTAACTATAAAAAAGTGATACTTTTTACTGACGTGATGTTGACGTGGCAGCGCGTGTAAAACACTACACCACATGCAAGTGGTGGTAGCCTGACAGGGTGTAAATAGTTTCACTTTTTTTATAGTTTAGGTGTGTAATAGGTCACTAGTATAGTTTAGGTGTGACTTCGACTTTTCGGATATAGTTTGGGGTGGAAACGATGCCTTTTCCCCTAAAATTATTTTTTACGTATAAAATAGATATCGAATCCTCTTTGACCTCTCGTGTGTTTGCTTTTTATATTTCGATCCCACTAGTAAATATTCTAACTCGACTACTGCATGTGGTATCTTTTTTTTTTAATTAGTTAATTTAGAAAGTGAATTAGACACTCGTATTTTTAAGTTGAGTTTTAACCTAAGAGAATAATTGTTTGATAACGAAAATACTTAATAATTTAGATATGAAATTTATAAAATAGTGACAGTTTAATTTTCTTAATTAAATTTTTGATGGCTGTGAAGCCTTTTATTCAATTCAAAATAGGGAAAAATACATATGTTAACATACTTAAGTACTTAATTACAAAAAATAGCAACACTTTTTTCTAATTACATTCTATAACATATGTAGTATTATTTTAAGTGGTCCCTATTTTTTTACCGAATAAATTTTTTACTGTGATAAAATTCCCCTTTTCACTCCTCCTTCTTTATCTTTCCTTAATTTAATTTTTTTTTTCTTATTTTTCCGCCATTAACCATCACTCTCTCCTCAATCTTATTGCATTTTGCACGATTCTTGCACGATCCGTGATAAGGATTTTCTTCCCATATTTCAGGTAATTATTAATCGCATTTTGCTTGTGAGCGTTTTATTTTTTTTCCTACTTTAATTCATCGAAAATTTAAGTTTTAAAAGTTTTGTGTTTTAATGGATGAACACACTGCAAAAACACCTATAAACTGTGGTACAAGAAATATGAAATTAGTGTATGATGCACCATCTTTTAGTCTTGGGTTAACTCAAGAGGATTTAGTTACTGTTGTTTCAAATCCTTTACAGTTGAGGAAATCTGGTAGATCGAAAAAGATTAGGTTGAAGTTTCGCAACGACGAAGTGAAGATGACGGAAATTAAAAAAAAAAAGGGTTGAAGAAAACTCCTTCTCCAAAGGAGCAAAAAACTAAAAAACAGTACGAGAAGAAAAGGAAATCTAAAGAAATTGAAGACGATGTTGACAAATTTTATGATGAATCTGAAGAAGAAAGTGAGGAAGAGGTATTTTTTTTGGTTTGTAAATGTATTATTTTTTTTTGTGTTCAAGTAATTATGTATTTTCCGTTATGATGATATTTAGGGATTATGTGAAAATATATTGTTGAATTAACTACTCATGAATAGTATTTGGATATATATTTTTTTAGTATAGGTGATATGTATTTTTAGTATAGTTGATATGTATTTTTAGTACAACTGAATAATTTTGACCTATATGTATTTTTAGTGTAGTTGATATGCATTTTTGAGTATTTGTATTTTTCAGTGTTTGTTGTATTTTTTATATGGTCAAAATACATATGCATGTTATTTTAATTTAACTACCATAACAGTGTATTGTCTATATATTTTTTTAGTACATTTGATATATATTTTTCAGTGTTGGTTGCAGTTATGATTTGATAAAAATACATATGCATTTTAATCATCGGAAATATATATGCATGTTATATGTTTTTTTTGTTTGATTGAATTTTGTTTACAGATTAAGAAGTGACAGTTTTACTTTGTATAGGTGATGCGGGACGAAATATTCCTTGTCAGAAAACTTTCAAGATTTGCACCACACATGTGCTCGTACAGTGACAATGATATTTATGAAAGCATACGCGCAATTTTAAACAAGGAACAGTTTAAAAACTTTTGTGAGAATAACATTTTTGGTTATTTTATGAAGAAGAAGCAGTGTGTAGTGCAAGCACAATTGTGCAGATGCGTTATGACGCTTGAGGTGAAGGGTAGTTCTTCTTCTGGGATTATGATCTGTGCTAATGGCACCTCTCCTACTTTTACTCCTATGTAATTTGCTATCATAACTGGATTGAATTGTGTGTCTAATAGGTATGACTTTATTTTTTATGAGGGTGTACCAAATAGGATGATTGAAAAGTATTTCAATGGGCAGAAATTATACAGAAAAGACAACTATTTCTAGCATTCACGGAGAAAGTATGGGGGGAGAACAATGATGAAGATGCTGAGAAATTTACAATTCTGTATTTCCTACATTCATTTTTGTTGTCTAACATTGACACTGTTGTTATACCCCGTCTTCATTTTGATTTGGTAGATAGTGGTAGATATAAGGATTTTCCATGGGGTTCTTTATCTTTTGAAGATCTGGCTAGAAGTTTGAACAACCGGCTGAAAGTTGGGAGCAAATTTTATTTGATTCAGGGAATGTCACTGGCTATTCAAGTGTGGCTATATGAGTGTTGTTCAAATGTTCCACCAAAGATTGCATTGAAGGTTGAGAATCGAATTCTCTAATTATTAAATTGGAAGACGATTGCACCTCGTCCACAGTATGAGTTTTTGATGAATGCTATGTTCAAGGACAATGGCAAGGTTTGTTGTGAACAAATATATATGCATTGATATGTATTGTTCTGTATACATATATTCTTTTTCATTTTCAATTGTTTAACATATTCTTTAACATATTCGTAGGTTGTATTTAAGAACATAGAGCCAACTGAAATGGAACTGACAAAGCTTGAAATACCACAGAAGGATATAACTAAAGATGAACGTTCAATTGATTCTGGCGATGACTTCCAGGATCCACCACCAAAGAAGATCAACGAACGTTCAAAGAAGAAACAGAAGGTGAATTCATCAACCCCAGTAGCGAAGAAATCTTCAGGGAAAAAACAAGTCAATATTGTTGATGCGCATACCCAAACGAGGACTCCACCTCATCGTGCTGCCAAGGCTGCTGTAATGAAGACACCAGTATTCAAGCCAATTCCAACACGGCAGGCTTCTTCTTCAAAAATGAAGAAAGGGAAGCAAACAACCAGGGTTATTTTTTCTCAAGTACAGTCAAAGGCAGATAGTCATGTAGAGGAAGTAGCCGTGTCAAAGCGTGAGAGTCATGTTGAGAAAGAAATATTTATTTCTAAGAAAGTTTTTGATGCATTTCGCGAAGAGATAATTTTTTTTGTCAAATGTTTGCTTTACATTTAAAAATATGTGTTTACTGAATTTGTATGAATACAGGTTCGTCAAGAGTTTGAAGGAGTTCGTGAAGAGTTTACTCGAATTCGTCAATTAGTGAAGAAAAAGTTCAAAAAAATGGTCAAAGCAATTAAACATAGCAAGGTAAAAATTTTATTATTATATAATATCCACAGTATTAAAAAAATACATATGCAGAGTATATGAAAAAATATATATGCAGTATATTGCTAAAAATACATATGAAGTTTATACAAAAAATTCATATGATTTGATATAAAAAAATACATATGAAATGTAATACAAAATACATATGCAGTGTGTCAAGAAATGTATTTTGATAAATACATATCCAGAGTATGTAAAAAAGTACATATGCAGTATATTGCTAAAAATACATATGTAGTTTATTCAAAAAATACATATGAGTTGATTTTCAAAAAATACATATGAAATGTATTATAAAATACATATGCAGTAAGTCAAGAAATGTATTTTTCAACACTATGTATTTTTAGTGGGTTGGTATATACATATTAAGTGAAATCAAATAATAGTAGTTTATTCAAATTATACTTATAGCAATAACATGAAGATACAAAGGTTGAAGCACAACAGATGGCTTATGCTGGTGTTGAAACATCACCATAACAATTTAGTCCTACTGTTGATCAGAATTTGGATGAGAATCAGGATGGTACAAAGGTAAAAAATAACTAAAATATGATTATTCTTTTGAGTGCACAAATGTAATTACTTTTTTTGTGCAGTTATATGTTATTTTATATATAGTCCTGTATAAACATATACAACTGAATTTTTATTTGAAGTTGGTTTAATTTTTTTTTACTTGTTTGCAAGGGGTGCACTGATTTGCATCCAGATAAAACAAACATTGAAATTGATTCTCAACATTTAATCCCTGATGAGCTTCTCCAAAGTATAAATTTGGATTATAATCTTTCTGAGAAGATTGTTCATCACGATGATCTAGTATGTATAATGAATTGAACTTCAGTTTATGTGATGTAAAAATCATAACAATCCATAAGACAATTATATATTTTCTTTCATTTCTATTGCAGATCACTAATGAGAAATTGGATGATACAAATTTGTCTGATTCGCAGTTTACAATCCCAGATGAGTTGTTACCAAGTCTTAATGCATACCGAAGAGAAAGCATCACGAGACATCCATTGACAACTTCTGAAGAAGAACAAATCGATGAACATTTTAATGATAAAATGTCCGAATCTATTGTTCAAGATCATTGTCAGGTATGTATTATGAATATATCTGAGGCTATGTGGGTTATTTTTTACATAAAAAAATAAATTATTTTCCATTTTTGAAGGAAAACAAAGAGAACGTTGGATCAAGCTCTAAAACAGATATGCACGGAGAGGTTGATCTTGGTACGGAGGAGAAGATTATGACAACTCCTAAAATACAAAAATTAACCACTGATGAACAAAGGGATGAAACCATTTTGCCTGATTCACAAGACACAATTCCTGATGACTTGCCTCCTAGTTTGAATGTATACAGTAGTAAAAGCATCATTGTTCATCCCTCTGCTAATCGTGAACTTCAAACTCCTATTCCTAAGTTAAGGATTAGGCGACCATCCAAATTCAAAGAGTCACCTTACACGATGAAATTTGGTTCAGTTGCCGGTAAGTACAATTAGCTATATATTTAGTTTACAATGTAACATGTTATGCAAATACTTTTTAATAATTACCTTTTTGTATTACGTAGCTATATAGAGAGCTCGAAAGGGCACATACGTATATTCCCACAGAAACATCCATTTGTTTATCATCCGATTGATGGGATTGTGGATATGAAGATTGTCAACAAGTTCATGGATTAGATTTCTGAAGACCTTCTCAAAGTTCATGCTAAAAGGTATTTCTATTGAACTGTTTTAAGTTTAATTTTTTTAAATTACATTATGTTCTCATGATTTAACATATACTGATTAACAAAAAAAACAGGAAGGGAAATGCGAATCATTACAAAAGGGGGAAATCAACCATTCCAATAATACATTTTGAAATTGAGATTGTTGAAGATAAAAATTGGTTCTACACAATGGGGTTCCCTGATCAGTCATGGACCGACTCGGTTAGTATATTTTTTTTTACATTTATAGCACTAATTAAACTACATATTATGGTAGTAAATACATATGCAGGTGCAAATAAGTATTTTTCTATGTAATTTTTTATTATATAAGAAAGGATGTGATGCACTTTAACTTACATATGTATTTTTATATTACATACACATGCTAAATTTAGTATACAAATAGTTTGAATTATCTAAAATTTGTGTTCTTACTTACTGCAGCATA
Organism: Capsicum pubescens; assembly: GCA_030864215.1. Classification (NCBI taxonomy): domain Eukaryota; kingdom Viridiplantae; phylum Streptophyta; class Magnoliopsida; order Solanales; family Solanaceae; genus Capsicum; species Capsicum pubescens. The sequence continues at coordinate 216,156,217 of CM061547.1, read as the reverse complement.
TTGATGTTTGCTTCTACTACTTGAGAAAGAAGTCGAAGTATGACCCCAACAGGTCTTACAAATTCAGCACAGTAGATTGCAACTTTATGAACATAATTAGATCTGTTCATGATGTTTATTCTGCAGATGCTGAAAACCTTACGGTGGGAGGACATGTGGCACATCTTAATGAATACATAAATGGGTTCCGTATGCATGCTGCTGTGCTATGGAATACAGTGGAAGACATTTATATTCCAGTAAATATAAAGAAAAAACATCATTAGGTGCTAGCAATTTTATCTTTCTCAGAGAGGTGCTTATTTCTATATGATTCATATGAATCATCTGGTCATTATTCGGCTGTTCTTGATGTCATTGAGAAATTAGTTGTGATTATCCCATTGTGTCTCGAACATTGTGATTTCTACGTTAAGAAAGGAATTCATGTTGAAAACCATCCATGATACAAAGATAAAGACTCCTCAGATATGTTTGATGTGTTATTTCAAGAGAGTTTGCCTCAACAACTGAGCAAAAGCTTGTAAGTTATTTAATTTACATATAACTAAATTGTATGTTTGTAAAATATATATTAAAGCATATATGTGTTCCTTTTTATTGTTTTTGTAGGGATTGTGGTGTCTATATGATTATATATGCAGAGTGTCTTTCTTATGGTCACAAAATTCTTGCGAATGAGTTCGACCCCAATGCACTCCGTACAAGATATGCTGCACTTTTGTGAGATTATGAGACCAGAAAGCAAGACGTAAATGCTCATAGTGATGTCGAAGCACCTTTGAGGACTTCAAGACAAAGTAGAATAACTAGTGTAACTGAAGTTTTTGATGTATGATGGATGATGGATTGATTACTTTATATAGTTTAGACACTGATTTATGGATGCAGGTACTGATTATACAAACTAATTTTGATGTTTTGAAGTGGTTCTAATTGTAGGTTATAATAGTACTAATTCAAGTTTAATACGAGTCCTTTATGCTGTTCTTCATTTTACTGTGTGATTTTGTTAAAAAAATACATATGTATTGTTCATATTATGCTTAAAATACATATGCAGGATTTTTTATGCCTAAAAAATACATATGTATTGTTTTTAGATGATAAAAATGCATATGCAATGTTATGCCTAAGCATTCCAAAAATATATCTGAAATTTTTAGTTTAAAAATGCCAATGTTATGTTAAAATACATATACAATGTTAGAAAATACATATGCAGTGTTCATATTTTGCTAAAAAATATGTAAGCATTATAAATAAAATTTAGCATAAAAATACATATGCAGTGTTAATAATAAGTTTTTCTAAAATATATATTGTTCATAACTAATATTTATTTTGATATGTGTCTAATTAATATGATTATAAATGAAAACTGAAATTAAAGATAATTTTGAACTTTTAATACAATTCTGTAATTTATGGTGAGATTTTTTTTTATATAAATACATATGTAGTGTTAATATTTTTTTTTTATTAAAAATACATATTTATTATACATTTAAATATATTTTTATCATATAAACACATATGCTGCGCTAAGATTTTGAAATTCAAACATAGATTTGCAGAATATGTCATATGTGGCTAAATCAATTAACAATTACGAATCAAATAAGTGTTTGGTTAATCAAAGTTACCAACTTTAACCTAAAAAGTATATTCAATGCTAAAAATACATATGGACTGCACATTCAAAATACATATGCAATGTTCAGATCTTTCAACATATACATATACATAATTCAGATTTAACTGTGTTCACTTGTCAAATGATGATTAAAAAAATAGTTCAAGTTTATAAAAAATAAAAATAAAATTTTAAGCAATAATACGGAAAGAGAAATGTTTCATTTTCGATATTTCCTACAGGAACGCCTATTGTGACCCTTAGCCCCACAACCACCACATGAGTTGATGTTCTTCTTTCTAAACATATTCCGGTCTAATTTTCTACGATCCTTCTTCGCAGGTCTTCCTGGAGGTCTTTTGTATTTTGGAGGCAGTACTATTTCACCAAGTACGCTCTCTGGAATTAGCCAGTCATCTTTGTGTGGCAACGGGTAGATGGGAACATTATATATTTTCAAAATAATTTTTGGTTTAAACAAATCACAACAATATGGCCCCTTCTCAAAATTCTTCTTCTCCAACACCGCACAAGCATGTGCACATGGTATCTGATCTAGTTGAAATGCATTACATGAACATTTTTTTCTTTGAGGCAAACAATGTAGTGTTTTTATTTATCGTGTACCGTATACAAATATTCTGTGGCTGGTACAACCTGATACAAAAATAAAAAGTTTAATGATATGCTACAAAAAGATGAAATTCATATTTATACGATATGTTGTAAGCACACCAGCATTCTTTCAGAAAAAAATATATATACAGAGTAAAAATACATATGCAGAGTACATAATATTTTTCTTAACTCTTTTTTTTTTTAAATGTTTCCATTCATTTAGCACTTAATGGAAGTTATTCTATTAATTATTTTTTTCAGAAGTATAAATTTCAAAATGTAAAAGGTCATACCGTCATATGAGTACACAAAGCCTCGTTCTCTTTGAGTATGTCATAAAACTTTTCAATGAGTGGTGTGAAGATATATGAAGCTTGTTGCCTATTTTCGCAGTTTCATTTTGCAAACAATATTCGAACCTCCTCAAGAAAGTCATAAATTGGTAGTTCTCTAGCTGATACAAGTACTCCATTTATTGACTCCGCAATGTTTGAAGTCAAAGTCCACCCTCGGTTAACTGTTGCATAGGACCTAACCCACTTTTTGTAACCAACCAATTTCAAATAATTCTTCACCCTAATATCAATTGCCTCAACTTTTTTCATTAACATTTGGAATTCTGACTTCGAATATGATTTGGTCATTGTATAAAAGATCTCCGACAATGCATCGTGTGACTTTCTGTAAAGTTTTTTAACATTCCACCATAGATGCCACATACATGCATAATCTGAAACATCATTGTACACATCGCTAACAACCTTTATGATGCTTGGATTCCTATCAGAAACAACACACATGTTTTGTCTTTTCCCGTACGCTTCCTTTAGATTCTGAAAGAACCACATCCATAATGCATTATTTTCAGAATCAATCACACCATATGTCAGAGGGAATATATGACCTGTATATACAAAATAATTATTTGCAGTAAAATAAAAATACATATAGGAACTGCATATGTATTTATTATATATACAGGTAATTAAAACTGTATATTTTATCAAATAAATGGTATCAATTACATATAATAAAATTTAGACACACATAACTATAAAACATAATCATTTTTAAATGTTTTAATTCATGAAACTTTGAAACTCTAGGTAATTTTATACAGATATGTATATATCTAGTGGAGATATGTATTTTCAGGTGATACGTAGAAATACAAAAAATACAACAAGTTTTACAATATAATTATTACAAATTCATACTAACATGCTCCATCCATTGTACATGCTGTTACAAATGCCCCAGTATACATTCCTCTCAGATGACTAGCATCAACAACTACGACCGGTCTACAATGATCGAATCCCTTAATGAATGCATTTAGAGCGATAAACACATACAAGAACTCATTCTCATCTGTCTTCTTCATTCTTATATGTGACTCTGGATAGGTAGTATTCAATACATATAAGTATGATGACAGTTTCCCATAAGATGCTGATGGCTTACCCCTCAACTCTTCTAACGCTCTTTCTTTCGCCCTCCAACATAAAGTGTATGTCAGATCCATATCAAAATCTTCATTCATGTCAGTTCTAATTTCTGTTGCACTGTATTTTCTTTTGTGGTTCTTGAATTTTTGTTTAACAATACCACCTATCAACATACTAGTAGCATGTACCATTAGATAGAGCTTGTCCTTCATCGAGCATGTATGTTGAGGTCTGAATTCTCTTATTCTAAACATTTCAGTTTCTCCCATTCCTGATGCACGCATTAAAAACTCGCATTTTCTTGATTTGCAAAACAACGTATACCTGCATCCCACATAGTTTAGTCTTTTGAAAATACATATCCAAACTAATATTAAACAATAATAGAGTGATATAAAATATACGTACGTTTTCTTACTTGACCTTGTACTTCGCGTTTGAAACTTCTCCCTAATTGAATAGTCCTTCATGACTGACTTCAAATTTTTTTTTCTCAAGTAAACCTGGTCTTCCTGAACATGTTTGTGATGTGGATCTGAGATAATCGACTCCACAGTATCCATTTCAAATACATCTAATGCTTGTGTATCTTCACAAATCATCAAAGCTCCTTCATTAGTTGTATTTATCAGTGTTTGAATGTTGTCACAGTTGGTCATTCTTTCAGCAACACACATAGAAGAACTAGCCACGTTGCTTCGTACAACTTTCTCCAAAATGCTTACATATAAAGAAAGACAATTCATGTCTTGTATCTGTTTTTTCTGAAATATAAACACCTTTAAACCCATATCATTATGTATTTCTATCTGCCCTGCATTAGCAGTAATTTGATATTCCACTAGAATACGTTTCCTTGTTAAATTCATACTTAAGTGAGATGCCAATTCATCGTGCAACTCAATAAATGTTGTTGATGTGCTCAACAGTATAGCATCAGTGATATATTCTTCGTAGTTTTTTTCATACGTCCACCGACCAGAGTGCTTCACAAGCACTGATATGCTTCCCATTTCTACTTGATTTAACCAATAAATAAATAAATATAAATATGTTGTCAAATTATAACTTGTTAAAACAAACACTTTTCAGCTTTAACTGCAAACAAACTTACACAACCAACATCTCCATTCAAAAAAAAAATTTAAACAATTTTTTTTAACGTAAAATACAAACACAAAAAAAACTATTAAACCAAATACAAAAACTACTGAATCGAATCGAAGAAAAACTTGTATAAAGTATATTATCAGCAAAAACAGTTATACTATCAAATTCCGACAAAAAAAACCAAAAAATACATATGCAATGTTAACATTAAGCTGTTCAAAAATACATATGTAGTGTTAACATTAAACATATCAAAAAATACATATGGAACATACCTAAATTAAATTTTGAACTGTGTGAATAAAATTTCATCACATTCAACAGCTCAATTCAATCATCCATTGAGCAATGATTTTCATAAAATAATTGAATCAAATTCAACTCGAAATTTGTTTAACTTATTTTCATAATCAATTATACAAAACTCTGAAAATATACTACAAAGCTTCACAATTTTATCAATTGTTAAATCGATCAAAATAACAACAACCAATACTGAAATAAATAGTCGATCAATGAAATCTAAAAAACTGAAACAACTAATAAACTGAATTTTTTCAACGAAAAATTTCAATTCTGAAGGTTTTGTTATATATGTTGAATTTCCTCCTGCTTTGATTAAAAATCAAAACTAAATAGGAGCATCAGTAATGGCTGAAATAAAAAATCCAACCAGAAATGCTTAATGATTACGTACCTTAAACAACAATAACAGATGAATTTTCAACTGATAGTTGAATTCGAATAATTTGAACTGAAGAATCTATAATTGGATTTGATTCAAAGAAATTAATGCTTCGTTTTGAAACTGATGTTGAATTCGAAAAAGATACTGTAGTATTTCATATGAACAACAACAATGGTTGAACATAAAAGCACGGCTGAATTAGACGAAATTTCTCATAAAAACAAAAAAACAAATTTTGATTTTTTTTTTCTCAGATGAACTCGTTAATTTTGAAAACTGAAATTTGAAATTTGATCAATGATGTTAAGCTGAAACGGAAGTCGCGTGATTGAAGTTATTTTAACGGAAAAGGAATCTACAAAATTAATTAATTGGTAATTATACCATATTTACCTCAACAAATTTCAGTTATTTAAGGGAGGTAAAATTAGTTGTATATGTATTTTTATGGCATCAATTTTTAAAAATATATAATACAAGTTGTTCCAAAATATAATTATAAAACTATTGCTACAAAATTAATAATTAGGACCTCAAATATGTCATTTCTCAATTTTGCCCTTCAAAATATCAGAACAAAGTCAGTCTGGCCATGCGCCCAATCTACAATATGAAACAAAAACAAAAAAGCAATTACACAATTTAAAAGTTGTTTGGTCCGGCCCATGTTTCATTTGAAGTGTACTGTGAAGCTTATAATGACTTCTGAAGTACACTTTTCGAAAGTCTCTCTCTACCTTTTCATTTCTTTTGCTTTGGGTCATTAACAAGCTGGATTTAAGTGTTGCTGTGTTCATCCTTCTCACACAAGGATATTCACTATGCCAAGGTACTCTTTGTGTGCTCGATTGTAGCTTTATGTCTCTATTCCTATTAATCTTGATGTTCTTCTGTTCAGGTGTTTAGGGTTTGTCCACCTCCGAGTGGATTTGAAGGAGGCAGCCATCCGGAGTTCGCAACTCTCCCATCTATAAGCCTCTTTTCTCTCCTTTCTTTTTCCATTTTTGCCTTGTGGTTGAAATTGTAAAGCCATTTTTCATTACCTTTGCTAGCTGCACCATGGAATGGACTAATATCCGCCTGTGCAAGATAGGGCATGTAGACCTCCTGTGGGACACGTTAGATCTGATGCCGAGCTCTTTTGCTTTTGGTGAAGATTTTTGTGTGCTAACATAATTTAGCCAACTTCATATAGCAGCTTTTGTGTCCCTATAGCTTGGGCATACATTCTTGTTAATATTTCTGCTGCTTTTTTCATGATTGTTCTTGTTAGCTTTCTTACTGCTGCAACTCTGTTTGACACTTAATATCATGTTTGTGGTTTTATTTTTCTTGTACTTATTCTGATTGCTGGTATCTGGTATTTATCTGTATTCAAAATCCTTCTCCCTTCTCCTGGTATATCTGTAAAAGAGTTAAATTCCAAGATCCTATCTGTGTGTGTAGCTAGATTAGCAAAGTAACCTGCTAATTGATTTCCTTCCCTGAAAATGTGTTGGATAATGACCCCTTGCTTATTTGCTTCCATTTTGATCTCTTCAAAAATTTCCACTATTTCTCAAGGCACTTGCCACACTTTCTTTATTACATTTAACATCACCAAGGAATCTGTTTCTATAGTTACTCTTTGAAGTCGATTGTTAGAGCAGTACCTTAAAGCTACTAGAATTGCCTTGGCTTCAGCTGACATGTTTATATCTACTCCAATATTCTCTGCCTTAACAAAAATTAAATCTTCTTCTTGGTATCTCAAATAAGAACCGTAAGCACTTACTCTAGGATTTCCTTAGCTTGCTCCATCTGTGTTACACTTGATACTTTCAGCACCTGACAGCCTCCATCTTACCACTTAGTGATGTAATCTTGGCTTGTAGCTCCCCAAGAATCTAAGTAGCTCCTTCCATTTCATTGACTATATCTGCAATCATGGGTATAGAACTCTCAGTATCTGATATGTGTGTTTGAATGTGTTGCACCATCATGGTTAGACTAGTAGCTCCTTCATGTATTCTGGTATTTCTTCTTTTCCACAACTCCCATGTTACTAATGCTGGTATAGACCTATACACACGTTGTAATTTGTAGTTTGCTTCTATGTTCCACCACTCATGAATTAGTTGTTTCAACTGCTTTCCTTCTATTCAAATACCTGTACAAGTAGCAAACTGCCTCCATAACTGAGTAGCTATGGGGGCTGTTAGAAAAAGATATGTCATTGTCTCTTCCTTAAACTCTGTACAACACCAATATTTGGACACCACTGCAATCCTCATTCCTTTTAGATTATCATCAGTAGCAATTCTTCCTTTATCGACTCTCCATAAGAAAAAGTTTATTTTGAAAGGAATACCCTTCCTCCATATACAGTCATACATCTATTTCTTCTCCCTTCTACTCCAGACATAATCCCATGCTGATTTGACTGAGAATTTATCATTTGCAGTTCCCATCCACCATGCTCTGTCCTCTATCTCTTCTGTAACATTAGGACTGATATTGTTTATAATGTGCTCCACCATTTCGTCAGAGAGAACTTGCTGCAATTTCTTTATATTCCAGTTATTTTCATTGATGAATTCTTTTACTTCTAACTCCTCTACCCCTCTATGATTCCCCTCAACAAAATATAATGCACCCATTCTTGTCAAATTATCAAACCAGAAGCTAGCAGTGCCACTCTTAATTTGCCACCATATGTTATGCTCTATTTCTTCTCTAATTTGTATCATTTTTCTCCATACATGGGATGTCCCTGTTCTTTGTGCCAATAGTGGATGTCATTTCTTAAAATACTAATCCACATAAAAGCACTCGATAAGGAGTTTGTGGAGGTTCTAAAATTTTACCATCATTTTGCAAAAAGGACATCTGCTATATGATGCAATGATCTTAGACAAACTCCTCCTCCTATTCTTGGTAAACATAATTGATCCTATGCCAGCCAATGTTTACCCTTTGTCCCTCCAGTGTTTCCCCAGAAAAATTTAGCCATAATTTTATGAATTTTCTCAATCACTCCTTTTGGTGGATTCATTACTGACATTAAATAAATAGGCATAGATTGATAAACATGAGCAATTAAAATATACCTACCTCCATATGAAAGTAATTTATTCTGCCAAATTATCATTCTTCCCGTGATCTTTTTAATCAGTACTTCAAATTGGGGTTTCTTTTTTCTTTCATAAAAGACGGGACATCCCAAATATGTGAATGGGAAAGCCTTGACCTATGCCTGTAATTTTTCTCAACATCTGCCCCACTGCAATTGGAGTCTTCTCATGCAAATAAAAGTAACTCTTTCTCATAACTCCTTAGGACCCCCATCATTTTTTTAATGGACTTTTTGTGTCACGATTCGAGCCGAGGCCCTAGCCGCGATGAGCATCCCGAACCATGAAGGCCCGAGAGCCTTGCTAACTAGTAATCATATGCTCAATTCATACATTATAAAGAAATGCGGAAAACAATATAAAACGGAAACATGGTCATTCTCTTTTACTTCAACTGAACAATACGAATATTAGTTCATAAATATTCAAAAACACATGACACTGGTCTGCGAAATCTCTAACAACATGAAAACGACTTCTGTCTTAAGACTGGAACAAGTATGTGAAACAATCCAAAATAACATATTTTTATACAACATAATGAGAGCCTTTCATAAAACAATGAACATAATGCATAAGTGAAAAACATATGGGCATATTTTAATGAACTTCAAAATACTACTTTGAGATCATGACTCACTCTTTATTTTATTTTTGAGCTAGATGGATCACCCTACATACATGGTAATCCACGGGCTATGTGGATCCCACCCATAACCCGACAGCCAGGCTCCCAATCCAAATTTGCCGCAAGGATGTGAAAAATCATAAAAAGGTATGCCCACTTGCCGACATACCATGCTATTCCACTTGCCGAATAGCACATAAAGACCCGTATCGACAAAACACTATTTTCAGTGATGAGACCTTACACTCAAACACCTTCTTTAGGTAACCAACTAGCTCTCTTAAGACCAACTTTTAGTTCTTTAAACCATGCTTCATACTTTTACAACATTTGCTTCATTCATGTTAAGGGCAATCCATAATAGGTATCGTCATATCTAGACTTGCAAGCCATTACGTATCATGTCATAAATCATAGCTATTTTTATAAAAGAAGTCATTTAGATGGCCACCCCCAACAATTCAAAAAGTTCATGAGAACATTCTTTCAAATCACATGCAGGCGTATACAAAATAATTCTTCTGAAATACATTATCATGTGTTGGCCAACCTTTCTTTAAAACACATGTATCTCTTTCTATCAACAAAATGACCACTTGTAAATAAGGAAATTTTTTTCCCTCTCATTATGTCATAAACCATGTCAACCACATTAATATAAAGGAACTTACTTTCAAAACCCAAATTCATGCATTCAAAATAACCCACAAATCAAATAGACAATATATTTCATATCAAGAAAGGGATTTTGTTGTCATGCTCTCAATTAAACTTTCCAAAACTGAAAACGTACATATATATAAGGGGCTATAGTTCAATACAATTTATATACCTTCATCAAAACGATTTCATGACATGCTTTTTCGAACAACATCAAAACTCTTCTTTGTAACATGATTATAAATCCTTAAACTTGATAAAACCATAAAACTTATGCCCATGGAGTTTTAGGATAGTCCCACATACCTTAATGACGAAGAAATCGTGAAAAGATTGAACCTTTAAGCTTGAATGAGCAAACCCTAAGTTGGTTTTTCTCTCCTTGTGCTTTAGACGATGAACTAAGGATTTGATAGGGTTAAAATGTAATTAGGGAATTTAATCTCATGTAAGTATGTTTAGGGACGGTTATAGGATGCAAAGACTTTGTTGCCCTTGAATGAACTCAAAAACTGTAGTACCCCGTACTTTTCCTAGCTCAGTTTAGCTCCTAGAATGTCAAGGGTTAGTTTTGAAAATGAATAACTCTTGATACATGTAGAATTTTCAAGCTCTAGACCCCCCAATGTGTAGATAATTGGCTCAGCTTTCCAACGATTCCAATTTCGCCTAAATTCGATACTCGGTTGAGAAGTTATGGCGATTTTAGTGAAAACAATAGGGCATTTTGACAGGAACCGCGTCACGGTGAAGGGTAGAACCGCAAGTGTTCGATTCCAGTGAAGTACCCCAATTGGCCCGCGTCGCGGTGAAGTTTCAGTTCCCACTCGTCTTTTTTCAGTGGCGCAACGCGATTATGCCGCATCGCGCCAGAGGCCAAAATGGGACTCGTCCCTTTTCCAGTACCCCAACGCGATTTCACCGCGTCGCGCCATAGTGCAAAATGGCACTCGCCCTTTTTCCAGTATGGCACCGCGATAGGCACTGCGTTACGTCGAGTGCCAAAATCGGCTTCCAGTTTTTCGAAGTTGATTTTAAAGGGGTAGTTCAGTCTTTTCCCAAGCCCTAATTTGTGAATAACACTGAATTAATCCTATTCTAACCATTATATGCTCATTTTTCATCAACTTTCTCTCAAAGAAACCCTAGAACATCAAAACTTAGTTCTCAAGAAATCCAAATTTCCACTTTTCTTTCTCCAAGAAAACTCAAAATATTCAAGAAAATCATCTTCAAGAGCACAAATAGGAATCCAAAATCAAGTTTTCTCATCAATTGCATCAATTAAGGTATGTGGAGTTTTTCAACAAGGATAATCCTTTCATCCTGGTGCCCAAAATTAGTTTTAAAGTTGATTTTGTATGAAATTACATGAGTTTCAAATTAGGGTTCATACCCAATATTACTAATTGAAAGATTCTGAGATTTGAAGTGATTTAGATGAGGAATTTGCATGTTTATTTTCGTATTTTCATGTGTATTGCAGAAATTTCCAGATTTTGAGATGAATTATCAATGCTTACATTATCAAGCATGAACCTTATGATGTTTTGACATGAATTTTATGCATGGGTTGTTAAGCCCTAGTTTGCATGTTGATATTCCAAGAATGACTATAGTTTAAGCATCATGTGATTAATTATTTTCAGATTTTGATAAAGACTTGATCTTTTGATCTCAGTTTAGACTTGGAATCCACCTTACAGTTTCAATTACAGATTTAACTAACAGATATACAGTTGGTTTTCATTATAAATCATTATACTAGTTTTAAAGTAGATTTCCAACAGAATGAGCATACAGATTAAAAGGAGTAGTATTTAGCACCGTGTTGGGTATGTTCTCATGCCCTAGAACTACGCACCAACATAGGTTTAGATTATCAGATTATTCTCATTTCTATTTCTATATGAATGATAGATACAAATGTGATCACTTAGATTAGGTTATACTCCTTGGCAAGAGTATGACACCTCTTCCTAACGTGAGGTTTTCCCATAAGGGAACTAGACGTTGGACACTATGATGGCTCACATAGTGTATGTCGGTTAAAAGAACCTCCCAAACAGTAAAGACTTTCAGAATAATTTTTTTAAAAGTATTTTCCTACAACTTACAAAAAAGAGTAAAGAATAACAGAAAAGCTTTTAGAAACTAAGTGTAAAGGATCACAGTTTTATTCAGATATTGCTTAACATATGACATAAGTTATGAGATTTCATCTTTCAGTCTACAGATATAAAAGTGAGTCCTTTCTACACTTAGACAACACAATTTAAAGATAGAATACAAGTACAACTTTTAGAAACTAAATGTTAGGACTCACTAGACCTATGCAATATGTTTTGCTATTCATGATTATGATTTTCAGTTTTCAGATATTCCAGCTTATGTGAGTCATCTACATTTAGCATGCATTCTTTTATAAATTTATAATAATATTGAGCTATTGATTTACATGGCATTCACCCACATATACTCAGTACAATCCAGAAGTACTGATCCACATATATGTCTATGTACTACATTGTCTCATAATGTAGGTTCAGGTGCTCAGTTTCAGCAGCGTGAGTGATTTCGAGCATCTCCATCTACATCCCGACAGTTGGTGAGTTCTCATAGTTCGGGGACTTAGTCATTCAGTTTTTCAGCATTGTTAGTATTGATGATTCAGTATTTTTAGACAGTTCGAGTCAGCTGGGGGTTTGTCCCAGTGACTCTCTAGCATTATAGTAGAGGCTTGTCAGACTGCTAGATTTGATTTAGATTTTTAGTACTGATTTATCAGACTCTTGAGTTTAGTATTTTTAGATATTAAATTCAGACAGTTTCAACTTAGCTTATACAGATTTCTGCATTTTAGCTTGATTATATATCTATACTTCCCTATTATGAGTTTCAGATTTAGTAGATGGCTTACAGGGTTAGCTTAAGGCTACTCGTAGTCTTGAGCATCGTGTGACATATCGGGACCTATTTTTGGGGTGTTACAAAAATGGAGCCCCTACACCGCAAAATATAGGCTAGGCGTCGCGTAGCCCATAGCTAAACCCAAGGTTAGTAGCGCCTAAGCCATGGCCAAACCCAAGGTTGGCGGTGCCTAAGCCAAGGCCAAACTCAAGGTTAGCGGCGCCTAAGCCATGGGCAAACCTTTCCAGTGAAGGTAGGCGATGGTAATGTGATGCCTAGCCATCGCCTAAGCTCTATTTTATGACGCCTACTTAGTTTCGAGGTCCTAGAACACCCCCATAACCTTCCACAATGTTAACACATGATCTACCATTGCTATGGGGGTCCTAGAGGTCATTTTAGAAATATTAAAAGAGCGTTACAACCACAGGAGGGCGGGTTACATGATTTCTATGAACATCTTTCATTTCGAAAACACTTACCATACTAGGATAAAGATCATGGCACATGAATTCAAAAGCAAATCATGGGATTATGGTTTACACACGTACGAATGACGTTTTGATTTCTAGCTCGAAATATGCAAGGTATTAGATTTTGTGTCCAAGATAGAATATAATTATATCATCTGCATAAGACAGATAATTAATCTGTTCACTTCATTTAGGTAGTCCAAAGCCAATGAACTCTCTATCTTCATTAAGACCATTCATCCTCTAGATAAAACTTTTTCTGCAATAATGAAAAAAATAGGAGATAAAGGATCCCCTGTTTTAATCCTCTGCTTGAAGAGAAAAATCCATGATATTGTCCATTAATTAATATAGAGTACCAATTATTGGACACCAACCTCTAGATCATATTTATCATCCTTTTCTCAAATTCAAACTTTTTCATCACTTTAGTAAGGTATATTTATGAAATCCTATCATAAGCTTTTGCCATATCTAGTTTGACCACTACATTATGAGGTTTATTCTTTTTGTTAATATCTTTGTTTATTTTCTGAGCAAGTAACATATTTTTTGAAATACTCCCGCCCTTCATAAACCTTGATTGATTCTTTGAAATTATCCTTGGCAAGAATTCTATAAGCCTGCTATGTATTACTCTGGAAATAACCTTATTAACAAAAGTACTTAAACTTATTGGTCTGAGATCTAAAAATCTACTCACTATGTTTTTCTTGGGGATCAACACTAAGTTGGTATGGGTAATATATTTGGGCAACTCATAACCACAAAAGAAAGCCATAACCATTCTTAACAAGTCCTCCTTTACTATTTCCCAACAGATCTGGAAAAAGGCTCTTGAAAAATCATTCGGTCCATAAGCACTATCTGTATTAAACTAAAAAACAACCTCTCTTACCTCTTCAATCTCAGGTGGTCTGCTCATCCTCTCATTATCTTCTTCAGAAATATTTCTTGGGATGTGATCTAACATGGAAAAGTCTTCAAGTCTACCTACTTCTCTGAATTGATCTTGAAATACTCTGATAGCCTCTTCTCTTATCTCTTATTAATTTTTCAGTATCCTGCCTTGATCATTTTTTATCTTCTAGGGGCTTAGTTTCCTTCTTCTTTCCTTCACATAAACATGAAAGAATTTTGTATTTTTGTCCCATTCTGCAAACTATTTCATTCCTACTTTCTGCTTCTAGTAATCCTCTTCTATCTTTATGAGTTTTTGGCTTTTTGTAAGTCATTTTCTGCACTTCTCAAATCTTCCCTATTTTCTTTAGATGGATTTATTTCCAGCTACATTTCCTTAACTTTCACTAGGTCTTCAGCTGTTTGCATCTTCTGAAAAATATTCCCATAATTTCTCTTGGTCCATTGAGACAGAACCTTTTTTAATTTCTTCATTTTTCCCAAAATAATTTAAAAGGTGATCCTTTAATTCTTTCTTCCTAACTCTTCTAAATAACTTCTTTGAAAGTTTTATGCTTTGTCCAGAAGTTTAGAAATCTACAAGCCCTTATTATTGGTTCCTGCCCTACTTTACAAGTGACATGAAATGGTGAATGATCTGATTCATCTCTTATTAAGTGTTGAACTTCACTTTTTGAAAACTCCTGCATAATCTCCTAATTTCCAACAACTCTATCAAGTCTTTTAAAGATGCATTCTCCTTCAATTTTGCCATTCCATCATGTATATGAAAGGTAACTCTGCAAGTGCACAGGTATTTTTACATTGGGAAAAGTCCATCACCTCCTGTTGAGTTACAGGTAAACCTCTCAATTTTTCTGATTTATCCAGTATCACATTAAATCTCCTCCTACTATCCATAGTACAGTAGTTGTTTCTGTAATGTACTCTAAATCCTCCATAGTTCTAATCTTTCTAATATACCACATCTTGCATATACTGTTGTAATGACTGCATATTTGTGATGAACTTCATGAGAAAAATTTATTGTGATTTGCTGATGAGTGTTACTTATTCTTCCTCTTTCCAATCTTCATTCCAAAATACCCATATTTTATTTAAGAAGTTTCCAACAACATGCTCCATACCTAGCCTTCTCTTATACAGTTCTAATTCTTGTGGCCTTTGGAAAGGTTCCAAAAGGGAATAAATGAATAATGATATCTCCTTTTTAGATCTAGTACCCTTTCAAATGAATTTTGAGTTTGTATTGACCTAATATTCCAAAAAAAAAATATGTTCCACCATCATCTGCTTAGTGTTGGAATTGCTGAGCTACTCTTTGTGTTTATTTGACCTATTTTTTTTATTCTTCTTAGATTTCTTCCTTCTTGAACTTAATTTCTCTGTATACCTTGGGGAGAGATCCCCTTTATCACTTATTTCATTGATAATTTCTTGTATGTCATCATTTTCTTCTTTATTCTTGATCTACTCCAGCTCATTTGTTCCTCCTTTATCAACCATCTTCATCAATTGTGTATATGTTACTTGCTGATCTGGAGGTTTTTCCTTTTATGCCCCATCACTATTATTCTTATTTTCTAAATTAACCTCTTCTCCATTATTTCTTTCTGCTTCTTTATGTTGTTATCTTGTCTTGTTGAAACTTACTTCACCTGATGACATGTTTGTGGATTGTTTCTACTCCTCCTCTATCTGTTTTCTTTTCCCTTCTATCAAAGCTATGTCTTCTCCTCTCTCATGCCCTTCTCTTGTTAAATTCTCACTCACTTCCTTATTATTATTACTTTCTGGTGCTTGTGATTGATCATTGACTTTTTTAGCAGAGTTGTTAACCTGAGCTATTGTTGTTTTACCAACAATCTCCTACACTCATCGTTTTGTTGTTTACCCCTTTTCCTTATTGTCAATGTTATTTTTATTTTTCTCCTCGCCACCCATTTCAATGTCTTTCTCCCCTTCTTCATCAAGTAGAACACCAAAGCTATTTTTAGTGCTTAACTCTTCTATTTTTTTTTGTATCTTTCTGATTCCATCTCTATGTCATGCCTCATATATATGGTTTCCTCTCTCTTTTTGCACCATATCTCCCTCTTTGTTATTTAAAAACATTCTTCTCCTCCACATCTTTCTCTTATCTCTCATGTTTTTTATTCTCTTTCTTTTCTGTCCCTTGCTCTTTTTGTAGTGGTTGTTCCTTAGTTTCCTATTCTCTGTTATCTTCATTGCTTCTCTTCTCTTCTTCTTTAGGATATAACTCTAAATGTAGTACAAAGCATTCCTCTCATTGTTCCCTTCTAATTTACAGTTTTTGTAATATTTTGGAAAATAATCGTACTTAATTATGATCCATTTTGCTATTATTTCTCCTGTCTTCTTCTTTATGCCAATGTTAATTACTTTCAGAAAATCACCTAGTAAATCAACTTCCACCTTTTACTCGTGCACATTGGATCTTGTCTTGTTAGCAGTTTACATATCCACCTGTAGAGGCTTTCTTACAGCTGCTGCTATTGAAAAAATTATTTCCTTTCCAAAAAAATTTAGTGACAAAGAGAGTAAAGAGATCCAAGCAATGACTGTTGTGTCTCTTTCTCCGGATCAAAGAGAGGATCCCACTTGAGGGTTCTCATTGGGTAATTTCAATTTCGATTAGCAATATAAAATATAGGCTTAGATACAAGATTAACATAATCTCCCGGCCTTGATGCCCTAATAAGTACATATCTATTGCTGAATAAGACAACGTTAACATCTGCCTTCAATTCATATTTTTTAGGAATCAACTTTTTCAGCTCATGAATATCTGGCCAATCATAAGAGAACTTCCCCACCACTGCATATTGCAAATCCTTATTAGTGATCATCTATGAAATCTCATCTTCCTCCCAAACTATCCTTGGCTCCCCCATGAAACAACGTGATAGGCTTCATGGCAATAGGGACTTTCTTTGCCACTGGGGGTTATAGTAAAGCCGCATAATTCCTTCCAGGGTCTATGGTATTGGTTGCTAGTGGTTGAGCAGTCTCCATGGGAGGCTGTCCAACGGCCGTCATGGCTATTATCGACGTCAATTTTTTCCCGAAAAGGTATCCTAAGGTTCAGGGTTTAGTAACAATTTAAATTACCTGTTCAGTCTTTAAAAAAACCAAAAACAAAAATCATACAAATTTTTGGTTCATGCAAAAAGCATATACCATTTATTTGTTTATTGATCAACTCAAGGACAAAGGATTCAATGCATACTGAAAATTTTTCAACATTGGAAGAATCTTATCATTTATCTACCACTCTTAGTGTCATCGACTTGAGTTCTAATAAGATCAAGGGCAATCCATTCTTTCTACCAAATCTATTTACAAACTGGACAGATAGTATTACTTACTTTTCACTTGCCCATAATAAACTTACAGGATCAATATTCTCTTTCATATGCAGTCTAAATAAAACTTTGATTTCTAGATATGTCAAATAACTCCATTAACAGAAAAATGCCTTCATGTCTAATCGAAAAGTTGGTCGAGAGTCTCGTAGTGCTGAATATCAGGAGAAACAAACCAAGTGGAATTAGTCCTGATATATTTACACTGAACTGCAGTTTGGAAAGTTTAGACCTCATCAACATATCTTAGAAGGAAAAGTTCCAAGCTCCTTGCAAATATTTGAACCTTTGCAAGTTTTGAATATTAGAAACAACAAGATTAAAGATACATTCCCATGCATGTTGAAGAAATTATATAGTTTGTATGTCCCGGTCTTAGGGAGAGATGTAAATAAGTATATCTTTGTCATATTTTATGATTGCGCCAGGTTCACATGGACCATGTTCTTAAGGTCCAAGGATGAAACATTTCCAATATTTGTGACGTTTGTCAAACAGATTCAAATGAAAGTTGATGGAAAAATTACTGGGATCAGGTCCGATCGTGAGACAGAGTTTAAAAATGTCAAGTTTGATGAATTTTGCAATGAACTTGGAATAAATCACAACGTTTTTGTTCCAAGAACACCACAACAAAATGGTATTGTTGAAAGAAAAAATAGAACCTTGGTTGATATTGTTTGAACTATGCTGATTGATGCTTAAATTTCCAAGAATTTTTAGGTAGAGGATGTCAACACGACTTGCTATGTAATCAACAGGTGCCTTATCAGGCCCATACTTGAAGTTCTTTTTGATCTGTTGAATAAGATGAAGCCGAAACTGATTTATCTTAGGGCTTTTGGATGCAGCTGCTTTGCTGAATAATGAAAAAAATGATCTTTAAAATTTTGATCCTAAAAGTGATCTTTGTAGGTTACTCCTTAAATAGTATAGCCTACAAAATCTTCAACAAGAGGACTCAGTGTGTAGAAGAAAGTGTGCATATCATTTTTGATGAATTTGGAGACTCAAGTGAAGGAAGGGTCCCCGATGATGCTGATCTAAAAAATCCTCTTAAAAGTCAAAGAAATTCAGTAAACAAGGAAGGCATGGAAGATGACAAGGATGAAACCACAGATATACAAGGACCTAGTACCTCGCAAGCAACTCAGACTGATGTAGATCAAAGTATTATCTCTGAAGATCAACAGTCCTCTCAAACTCCCCTGAAAGATACATCAAAGGGACCTTGTACAAATCAACCTAAACCTCTTTAATAAAAGTTAAACTAGAAGCACAAATCATCTCATCCCTGGGATAATTTAATCACTCCTATAGACTCTGGAATTCATACCAGGCTCCAAGATAGAAACACATTTTCCTACAATTTGAAAGGAGACTTGAAATATGTGAATTGGGTAAATTTTATGCAAGAATAACTTCATCAATTCAAATGGATAAAACTCTGGTACCTGGTCCCCAAACCAATCAATGGAACTATGATTAGAACTAAGTGAGTTTATAGGAATAAAGACTGATGAATTTAGAAATACTATCTGGAATAAGACAAGGCTTGTAGTGCAAGGTTGTAATCAAGAGAAAGGGATAAATTATGATGACACTTTTGCACCAGTTGCAGGAATGGAAACAATTAGGATTCTCATTGCTTTTTCCTTGTATATGAAGTTCAAGTTGTACCAGATAGACCTGAAAATGGTTTTCTTAATGGAGTTTTAAAGAAAGAAATATACATAAAGCAACCTTCTAGTTTCAAAGGTGTCGATCACCCTCTACAGGTGTTTAAACTATCAAAACTCTCTATGAATTGAATCAAGCTTATAGGGCCTGATACGATTGATTATCTAGTTTTTTGTTGGAAAATAGTTTTAAAAGAGAGAAGATTGACAACACTCTATGCTTGAAGGCTAGAGGAAGAAATTTTTTGTTTGTGTATGTCAGCGTGGCCGACATCATTTTAAGTGCTTCAACCAGTTCCTTTTGTGATAAATTTGATAAGTTGATGGGAAGTGAGTTTGAAATGAGCATGATGAGTGAGCTGGATTTTTTTCTTGGATTGTAAATCAAGCAAACTCCAAATAAAATTATGATTTGCCAACAAAAATATATCAAGGATTTGTTAAAAAGGTTTCATATAGAAGATTCAAAATAATTGATACACCCATTGATACATCCTCAAAGTTGGACGTTGATGAATTTTTCTCCACATCAAATTATACCGTGTATAGAGAAATTATTGATCCGTTGCTATATTTGATTGCCAACAGACCAGAGATAGTAATTAGTATGGGCATGTGTTCCAGGTTTCAAGCATGTCCAAAGGAGTCATATCTAAAGGTTGCCAAAAGAATTCTCAAATATCTTAAAGTGACTCCGAACCTGGTTTTCTTGTATACTACATGTGACCGTTTCAACTTGGTTTGTTATGTTGAATCAGACTATGTGACATACCTGATTGATAGCAAAACACCTCACGAATAGTTCACTTTCTTGGCTTATCCTTGATCTCTTGGGGTACCAAGAAGTAAAATTTGGTGGCTCTTTCTATTGCTGAAGTAGAGTATGTAGCTGTCGCATCTTGTTGCGCTAAACTTCTATTGATCAAGCAGCAACTAGAAGATTTTGATGTGTTACCTTATTTTATGACAACACCAGTGCTGCAAACATGGCAAAAAATCTAGTTCAGCCTAAGAGAACAAAGCATATCGATATTAGGCATCACTTTCTATGTGACAATATAGAGAAAGGACTGGCCAAAATACATTTTATAGCACCTAAGATTAAATTGCAGACATTTTCACCAAAGCTCTCAAGGACCAGTTTGGGCAGAATCGCTTGAAGTTGGGACTTATCAAATTGAACTGATGTGTCTCAAATTTTAAGCACTGTTTCCCCTTAATATTGTCTACAATTAGAAGGCAAGTATCCAATTAAGTTTAATATGCAGTAAGTCTAACTCAATCTCATATCTTTGCAGATATACATGCATGGTAATGGGGAAAATAAGAAGAAAAAGAAGGGACAACCTCAATCACAATTGTTCGAATCCATAGAAGACTTATTCGCTCTTCATGAGGTTAGTATCATGCACTTTACTTATAAATAGTTTTTAAAATGGTGTAATTTTTTCCACATCAGATTCTGCCTGTCTTAAAAATTGTCATTACTCGTTTAAGTCCAATTGATATGTCTTATCCGATCAAACACGTTGCTTCATCCCCTCTCCAATAAATCCAAACCGTTACTTTCTAACCTCTATTTATTACCACCTTTTCATCAGATAACTCTCAAATCTCAGATTTTTTTTTTATCTCTATCTGTTCCCTAACCGCTATTTATTCTTACTCCATGTTTTAAATTCCCTCTCAACCTAATCAATCTTGTACCAGTCATCCTCCTCTTCTTAACCATCCATGAACCCTTTGGCATCCTCAAAATCATCTCTTTTATCTCTTTCTAGTGCCAATTTCAAAAATCCATTCTTAAATATCCATATCATTCCCTCTTCTATATTAGAAAATACCATCCTTTTAGTGACCTCATTTTTGGACAAAGTGACACCCCCTCCTTCTCAGCCCTCTGTTAGTCTATTTGAGAATAGTGAGAAAACTCCAACCTCCTATTTGAGCATTATTAATACCATCTCAAGTATGGTCATAGTGTCTCAACTTGGTCCAGTAGAAATAGTCAAAGAAGTTTCTCAATAAAATACTGCATCGGAGAGACCTATACCAAGAATGATTTTCTCGAAAGCTCTTGCTTGGAAACTCAGTAGTTGATGAACAAATGTCGATGAAGATTTACCTGACAAGAGAGGTACTTTGTCAAATATTCAGGCTATTGAGGATCTATTTGTACAGAGTTTAACCAAGATGGCTGGAGGATCATCCAAGGATGATGGGAGCAGATATTCTTCTACTTTCCTTAATTTTGGTTTCCCCACACTTTCTTCTCATCCTAAATGGGACAACACTTCAGGATCCTTTGTGATTTAGCAGAACATGGAGGAAACTGAAAAAGACACAAAAGAAAATTGCCTCCATTGGTTTAGAAAATCACTAAACAATCAAAATGTTTTAGTCAACTAACTAAAGTTCATAGCACTAGAGGGAGTTCCAAAAGGCTCTATGAGAGAAAATAAGCTCAGCACTATGAAAAAGAGGATAATAAAGAAGAAGTCAGTGATTGAAGATGATACTCCATAAAAAACAATAGCGAATGTGGAAGATGCAAACCTAGAAATGGAAGTGGATGAAGATGTTGCTCTTGGATTTTCAAAATTTTTCTCTAAGGCACTCTCTAAAAGTCAAATCAAATCCAAAAATATTAAAGAAAAGGGTTTATTGATAAAAAAAGAAGAACATTATTGTTGGAAGTAAACACAAAAGAGGCGAATATCCCGATATGAAGAAACCTGGTCTTGTCAGTAGATCCACAAAAAGGTCCAAAGGTGATATGGCTCTTAGGTAATGACTTGGTATCGAAACTGATAACATTCAAGATTATGCAGGATTACACACAAAAGTTTTTGTGGGCTCTCTCATTAACCCTATGTCTCTTATCCCTAAGAGGTCTTCTAGTTCCAAGACCGTCAAGTCTATGAAGATGGTTAGTGTACTTACCAGAGAGAAAATACAAGCAAAGATGAAGACATAAAGGGTGATGCCTAGATGAGTATTTAATCCTGAAATTACCAATTGTCCTGTAAAGAATGAGTTGGTGGAGATAGTTAATTTTCAGAAGTGGAGTCATCTATTTGAGCCTTCTATTCCAACCTTTCACGAGAAAGAAGTCAAAGAATTTTATCATGAATTAGTGTTCGCAGAGTATGCTTTGTCACTAGTAACAAGAGTCCATAATATTGAAATATCTCTGAATGAAAGGATGTTAAGGTATATTCTAAAGTTCCATACTGAAGGGATTAGGTTTATGGTAAACCAATGGAGTTTTATGAAATTCCTTATATATATTGGCAAGCTTGATGATCTAAATATTTCTAATGTCAACAAAAAAGCACTCAAAGGGGAGTTTCAATTACTATTTGACCTTGTCAACAAGGTCCTTCTCCCTAGAACTTAGAAATGCACAGTCTCCTCTTTTTGCCAATTTGTATGTAATGGAATCTCTCATCAAGTTCGAAGTGATGAATCTTTCTGTCATTATGATTGACTATATACAAAAGGTAATGACAGTGAATGATGGAAGGCATGAGTTGGATTATGTATTCTTGTTGAATAGAGTGTTTGATTTACTCAATATTTCATGTGATGAGGGAACATAAGGGTCTTCCAAGCAAATTTTCACTATAGTACGTTGGAGGAATGTAAGTGTGTTGAGCAGAAGAGGGGGAGGGGTTCAAGTCAAAATTTCATATCTCTAAACATCACATAGAAGGATGTTGAAATTGCTCGCTTGAAGGCTGCTCTACAAAAGGCATCCATGGAGGGACCTGGTGCTATTAACAAACTTTATGCTAAGAATGCCTTTTTGTAAGCAAAGGTCACCAGGTTGGATACCAAAGTTGAAGACCTGACTCAAAAGCTCTTACAGAATTATGCTACTAAAAATGAGCCCATAGCCTTCCTTCTTAGCCAATTGCCTCACCCCTCGTCTTAGACTTTCCTTATATGATCCCTATATGTTCTTGTTCGTTGGTATCATTTTGCTTCCTGTCTGGTTATTTATGGAAAATACTTTTGATAAGTTTTTATTGCTTTTTATTAAGTATTATTGATGATGCTTTTTATGTTATTGGATAATGAATGATCTGTGTTTGTGTCTATATTCTTTACTTCTTCCTTAGATTTTACTATTTATTTTAGTGTTGCCTCAATAGCTATGAGTCAACCTACTGTGTTTTCTATCCTGATGGGTTTACTGTTTTTCTCTTTGATAATACCAATAGGGGTAAGATTGTGTCTAACACGTGAGGAGTCTCATCAGTAAAATGATGTATGTTAAGATGTTAGATGTATTCTAGGATACAAGGGGAACAAGTTAAGTAGCTGAAGTGTGGACTGATAGACAGGGGGAACTGGTGTATAGGCAAAACAAATTGCAATCTGTGAGACAGAGAGAACTGGAGAAAAGGTTTGTCATCACCAAAAAGGGTAAAAATGGTAAGACCTTAGTTTTGATGATGGATAACTTAATAGAGGGACCTGGTTCCTATAGAACTATGTTGCTGGTACCTTAATGATAACAAATCATCTTGGGACTAAGTTCACCTCTTGTAGCACCTTAGAGGTCAACATCACAGCTGTAACATGTACGTTTCTGCAGAAAAGTTGGTGGACAAGACCATATAGGCTCTTCAACCTTTTGTACCTCGACCAATAATATTGGTTCTAGGTTTCATGTCTCTTGTATATTGAAAAGGTTTGCCAAAAAAATGACCTAGTTTTTGCATTCAACAAAGTTGATATCTCCCATTACAAAAGTCAAGTGCTCATATACAAAGCCTCATCAGCAACAGGGTACCTGCTCCATTACTCGACTAAACTCATTCTGTTTCTAAATTCTTGTTGTACTTGAGTCTTTGTAGTTTTGCTCTCAAGTGTAAACCTACTCCTTCCAGTGAAACTTGTTTTAGGTGTTTTTCTAATTTTTTTCTCATTATTCAAGAAAGATGTTAGCTAGAGATAGTTGATATCTAGGGCTAGAGTTAGCCAATGTTTGAATTAGCTAGAGTTAGTTGCTTGTAACTATGGAGTCTATATTTAATGTTGCTTGAAGATAATGAAGTGGTTGATAAATCCTACAAGGTAGATTGTGGCTTTACTCCTTTATCAAGGAGGTTATTCCACGTAAATATCTTTTGTTATTTACTTCCAAGCACTTGTCTTTGCTTGCTACGTCATTGTTTACTGTTATCATGTTTGAGGACCTTGTCCCTAATCTGTCAGTCAATTCATACAAGTAAACAAGGTATATGTTGCTTATTCCTTCGGTAATTAAGGTCTAGTCATTGTCCTTGCAAGTTTACTGGATCGATGTGTAATTTTGTAATGGATTGTGTGGCTCCATTTGGATAAAACATCTTGTAATTTGGTTCGTTTCTCAATATCAATGTTAGAATATATATTGTTGAAGATTACTTAGCTCGTTGATCTCTTTGATGATATCTTCTAGGGGCCATAAAGGTTCATTATTTCCATGAATCATATAAATCACTAATTTGAAATCACTTGCAAGTGCAATCCTGTGATACACACATCACCATTTTAGTCCAAAGAGTGCCACATTTGCCTCATGTAAGGTGCACTACAAATCTAATCCAGGAAGGTGTAAATCAAAAAATGTATTGTCTGTCTTAGGGTACCAAATGAAATACCAATGCAGGAGTGTATAATGGGGCACTTTTTTAAAAGTGACAAAAGAGTTTGAAAATGAGGTGTAAGTGACTCAAGTCTTAATAATTGAATGGAGGTGACAATTACTTTATTATGTATTAAGAAAGTTGGGGAAGCTTGAAAATAACCCACAAGTTTTAAATTTATACTTTGATCCAAATGTTAGTTAATATAACAGGAAACGGAGGGGAAAAAGATGCGTTTTTCTCTTCTTATCCGTTGTTATTTTCTCTCTTTGCGAATTTTGTTGTTCAATGTTGCTGCTGCTTTATTCATCATTTTCTGCTTCATTATCATCATCTTCAACTTTATTATCCACTTTATCTTCTTCTTGTCGACCATTGTTGTTGTTTTTACCACTATTGCTGCTACTTGAACAATTTTTTAGGTCAAATTTTATTTCGTACATTACTTTGACATTAATTTATAGGTGACTTTGATAAGTAAAATTATGATTTTTAGTTGAATTTTTCATCTAGGTACACTGCTACTACTATTTTTTTAACAATGGATAGAACCCGTTCATGAATCCAAAATAAAAGCCATATTTTAAATAGATCACTCATCTATTGCGACAGATGAGTAATCTGTTGCATCGAAAGACTCATATGTTGGATTCATGAACGGGTTCTATATAGTGTTCGTAACATGAATCAAACAGTTGGGTCATCTGTTGTAACAGACGAGTTATCTATTATAACAGACTAGTTATCAATTGCAACAGACGAGTTTTCTGTTGCAACAGAATAGTTATCTATTACATCAGACGAGTTTTCTGTTGCAACAAACTAGTTATCTATTGCAACAAATGAGTTTTTTATTGCAACAGACTTGTTATCTGTTGCAACAGATGAGTAATCTGTTTGGAACAACACAAAACAACTCCTACCACAAACCCTACAGATAACCAATATATTTCAAAACTCTTGCTATTGCTACTGGATTTAAAATTATTTCTTACGTCCAATTGTCGACATGTTTGTTGAGAAGAAGACATAGATAGAAATATAAATTTTTTATTAACAAAAATAAAATACATTAGGTAGGTAATTGGAATATAAATTAAAATTAAAATACACACTCTAAAAGAAAAAACATAACCTAATTATTATTATTATTATTGCCAGCTTGTCAATTTTCGGCAGCAGTAGGGCCCTCCTCAGCTTGCGAATCTCTCGGATCATCCTTGATCTCACGGCGCCCAACTCCCACTGCAGGTCATGAACCTGCCTTCGAAGTTCCCGCATGACCTCTTGCAGAAAAACATTGTCGTAAACAGGATCACCCATATCTAGAACACACATGATTTGACAAAAAAACGTAAAAACAAAAGTAAAGCAAAGAATCCGAATATAATACAACGTCTACTAATTTACACAAAAAGCAAAAAAAAAAACTTACCTGAGTCAGGGAAATGGTATCTGGTCTTTGAAGAGAAAGTGGTTCAAGGTGTAAGATAAAAGACAAGATGCAAGAAATGAATAGTGTAGTAGAATGAGCGATTAAGGAGGGACTTATTTATAGAGGATTGAATTTGAATGAGTTAGGCAAAAAGGCGCGACTGTTCACCTCCATTTATTAATTACATTCAAACTGGTGACTTTTTGATTACTGTGAAAAGTTATGACTTTTCAGATTATTATTATTATTAATTAGTTCTTCAATTTAAATAACCTTTTTATTAATTAAATAATCGAAGACTTCTCACCTTTTTAATAACCATTTTTATTGAGTTGTGATAATAGATTGTATATTTATTGCATCAGATAACCCATTCGTAACAACAAATATACCATCTATTGAAACAACTATACCATTTGTTGCATCAGATAATCTATCTGTTGCAACATATAATCTATCTTTTTTAATAATCATCATATCATATACTTTCATTAATCCAAATTGCTGACTCTTTTATTACATAAATTAAAAAGCAGATTTAAAAACAAAAATAGTGAAAAGTCACTACTTGTCGCCTATTTAATATTAATATTAATTATTCAAATTAAATAACCATTTTTTATGATTATAAATTGTATCTATCATTTATTTTCTTATTGTTTTCTGTAAAAAGAAATGATTTAATGTAACGACCCGGGACTACCCCCTAGTCGTCACACAGTGCTTGCGACCCCGAAGGACCATAAGCTAACCCATGAATGATATCTGCTGTGAGCACTGAATAATAATACTGAAACAAATACGGAATAATAGGCTGAAATACCATAAGGTTCAAAACATCTAAAATACTAATAAT
Source organism: Capsicum pubescens (assembly GCA_030864215.1). Lineage (NCBI taxonomy): Eukaryota > Viridiplantae > Streptophyta > Magnoliopsida > Solanales > Solanaceae > Capsicum > Capsicum pubescens. The sequence continues at coordinate 216,129,017 of CM061547.1, read as the reverse complement.
GAATAATAATATTTGAATCTGAAATACTGTCTGAAAATCTAGTCTGAAAAGCCTCTAACTGAATCTGTCTGAAAGTGGAGTTGATGGGACAATCCTCCAACTAACTCCATCTACTAAAATACTACTAAGATGAAGTACTAAAATAAAAGCCTATCCTCGATAGATGAGGACTCACTGATAAATCTGCTACTGCTGGCTGAATCTGGCTAAGCGCGGTCAGGAACCTGAGCGTCTGAACCTATGATATGAAATATCATAGCGCAAAAAAGTATGCGTCAGTTTGTGGGAATGTAGTGGTATGCTAGATGAGGTAAGGCTGAATGCAAGGGTTCATATGCATGAACAATAACTGACTAAATGATATAGAGTAACTGAATATAATAGTACGTGTATACTATAACTGAGCTTTTCTGAAGCTAAGTACTGAGTTCTGATAACTATATAACTAATATCTAAAATTACTGATACTGATTGACTATGTTTGACAGTCCTGATTCTGTAAAACTGAGCTGAGTTTTAAACTGAAACTGTGGGAGGTAATTATCTAACTGACATGCCCCAAATAAAAGAATATAACTGAGTTGGGGTCCAATCTGTAACCCCAATTGGAAGGGTGTCAGTACCGTGCCATGGGTAAAGACAACTGTTGTAGAGTCAGTCCTAACTAACGGGTGACCCTTGAGACCAGTCCTAATCTAGCGGGTGATCCCTGAGTATATCAGTCCTATCTAATGGGTGACATCTCATAACCTACGCTAGCTACGTAGTTCTGGAACTTAGGGATTGCTTCTAGGGACCCAGTCCTAACTAATGGGTGTGCCCCTTTTCTTAGGCTTGCTCGATGCTGAATCCTACTCCCAACTGAAAGACACTGAACTGAGTATACCGAAATGGACTGGACTGATACTGAGATTACTGAGTTTTCCTAAGTTTTGTAACTGACTGAATTCTACTGAGTTTTGTAATGGAATGAGAGTACTATTGATCGTGACATGACTGATACTATTCTGTAACTGACACTGGCTCTAAGTAACAGCTAGATTGTCGGGTATTAAATACCCCAGGACTTGATAGCATGAAAAGTAAAGCAAAGCATAATCTTGAATAACATCACAATGTTTACTTGGTCATAATTTATTCATAGAGACATTTCATCAAACACTTGTGATGCATTAACTTGTACATGAATGAGGATTATATGTTAGCATGCTATAATGGCATTATTTCATTCTCATAGACAATTTATCAAACACATGGGAAACATACTTAGTTCATTAAATCATAAACACTTAGGGTTAACATGGATACAACAATCAACTTGCAAATTCATGGATTATAACATGGGGATTACTCAATTCAACATACATACTACACAACTTCATAGAATCTACCATTAATCATGGACTGAAACTTAACAAATGTCAAAACATGAACACAATCCAATTTCATACATGTAAATCATTAATCATAATTCTTGAAGTTTTAAAAATGGATTCTTTGACTCTATGGGTGGAAGGGATCCATAGATGAACATCTAACATACCTTAATTTGTGAGATTCTTGAAGTTCTTGAAGAAATTCTTGGGATTGACCTTGATTCTTGAGAGCTAGGGTTTATTTTCTTGAGAGAGAACTACCTTTTGATTTTTAGGAGAAAGTGAATAATGAAGGGTTTTACTCATTTTTAGGGCTTAAATCCCATATCTGGGCGGAATAAAATCATGGGAAAAGACTATTTTAACCCTGGGCACAACTTTATTTTTTCATGAAATTTTCCCGATCTGGACCCCTGGCACGACGTGCCACTATCATGTTAGGCCATTGGAAAATGAAGACTGGGAAATTTCATGGAGGCGCGACATGGTACAATCGCGGGTACCACCTTGGACGCGACCTGGAAGCTCATCGCGATGCGGTGGTATCGCGTCGGAACACTGAAAAAGGAAAATTTTGAAATTAAGCCTTGGAGCGAAGCACCAATATCGCGGAGATTCACTGGTTTTTGACAATTGCCATTTTGGTTGGCTTCGCGATGCGCTGATGGTTCAGGTGGTACACTGTCTTACTAAAACGGGTCTAACTCTTCGCTCAGGTGTCGAATTTGGGCGAATTTGGTTTCGATGGAAAGCTTATTCAATTTCCCACACAACAATTAAAGATTCCACATGTATAAAAGTTTATTCATATTTAAAGAAAGTCTTTGATATTTTTGGGATGAATTTAAGCTAGGTAACATTACGGGGTGTTACACTTAATTAAATCAAGATGGTGAGTTTTTGATTATTGTGATAAGTCGTGACTTTTCAGCTTATTATTATTAATTAGTTCTTAAATTTAAATAACCTTTTTCTCAATTAAATAATTGAAGACTTCTCACCTTTTCAATAACCGTTTCTTTTAATAAAATAATAACCATTTTTATTGAGTTGTGGAAACAGATTGTATATCTGTTGCATCAGATAGCCCATCCGTGGAAACAGATATACCATCTGTTGCAACAAATCGACTATCTATTGAAGGAGCTTTTTGATTTCTTCTAACAACTGATTCATCAGTCGCAACAGATGAAAAATTTAATTCATCAGCTATTTTGAATGTATTAGACAAAAAGTCATGACTGTTTACCTTTTTTAACAATCATCATATACCTTTATTAATCCAATGTGGTGACTTTTTTATTATATAATAAATAAATAAATTTAAAAAAAGATTTAAATAAAATGGTGAAAAGTCACTATCAGCTATTAAAATTAAATAATCATTCTTTTACAGTTATAAATTGTGTTTATCATTTATTTTCTTATTATTTATTTACGAACCATTTTTCATATTAAGAAATCGAAAAGTCATGACTTTTCACCATCTCAATAAAAATAATATTTTTTTATTAATAACCATTTGTTGCAACATATGATCCATCTGTCGTAATAAATTAACCATCTGTTGTAATATATGGTCCATCCGTTGCCACAAATGCTCAATCCCTACCTCCAACCATTGACATGTTGAGAATTTCAGAATAAGGAATAGATAGAATGGAGATTAAATATTAAATTAGTATTAAAAATTCAAAGTTGACCAAACATTGATTTTTGAATCCATTATATACAAGTATATACAATAAAAAAACATACCTTAGGTAGATCTGATATAAAAAAAGAAAATATATACGCTAAAAGAGAAAACATGACCTAATTATTACTACTACTATTATTATTATCATTATTATTATTGTCAACCGGCCAATCATCATCCGGCAGCAATAGGTCCCTCCCCAGCCTTGCTCTGAAGTCATCCAACTCCCTCCAGAGTTCATGAATCTGCCTTTCAAGTTCCTACAAGGACTCGAGATAAATCACCTTGTACAAATATGGATTAGCCATATCTAGAAGTGGAGTAGAATGAACGAGTAAGGAGAGACCTATTTATAAAGGATTGAACTTGAATGGGTTAGTAAAAAAGCCATGGCTGTTCACCTCTTTTTTAATTATTACATCCCTTAATTTAATAAAACTGATGACTTTTCAAATATGTAAATTAAAAAAATGGATCTAAATACAATATTTTATCTTTTTGTATTTCAGAAAGAAAAAAAAATTGCTTTAAATTAAATCAACAGATGGTACTCTGTTGCAAAATATATTCTACTTGTTTGATAATTTACAATATATTGACAATCTGTTGCAACAGATAGATGTATATGTCTAATTATTTCCAACAGATAAGTCATATGTTGCACAGATTGATCATATGTCATAACAAATGTCTATAATTGTTTGATAATTTTAATAGAAGTGTCATCTGTTGCAACAGGTTATTCATCTGTTTATTCAAATTAAGCCATGGTAGGCTAGAAAGAATAAGGTGCTTGCAGATAGATGGATCCACTTTTATGTGTTTATTACTGATAAGGTCATCGAGACAACACACATAAAGTACAATGATTTTGTGAATGCCATTTTTAACCAATTATGCATTGATCATTCAAAAAAGATCCTACATTGTACAGTTAAGTTTGATAGGTTCGAATCGATAAGGCCGAGGGCCCCATGAAAATAGTGTAGATACCCTATTACGAATTAATGACGGTGGTGTCTCATGTTTATGTGTGTCAAGTTTTGAGAAGAGATCAATATTTAGTGTCATTACAGAGATCCAATAGCAATTGAACTTAACTGTAAGTGTGCATTGGACTCTGAAAAGGCCTTCAAAGCCTCACACTGTATCAAACAGGAATGGAAAATCAATAGAAATTCTCCTAGCCCAAATTTCTATGGAAGGGTTGTTCGAGAATATGATTATACGCTAGAAAGAGCCGTAGGAGAATACCTACGAGGGAAAAGGGGAGTTGATGAAAGTCTATATCATCTGAGAGATAATTGAAGAGGAAACATAGGGTATCAAGGAACTTCTAGCAAATCTGACCGATGAAACTGAATTAAAACACGAGAAATCTGAATTAAGTACAACTATGAAAGTGTATCCAGTAATGAAAATTTATCTGTTGTCTCTCTCAATGAAAAATAGTGCAGATGGACACTTTGCTAGGGAGCTGCAACAGGTAGCGGATGATCACCTAAATAGAAAATAACAAAACACCAAGAAAGCAGCTTTGCGGACACCGAGGGCTGAAATGATGTACAGTAAGTCCAGAAAACTTGCACCAAGAACAACTGAAGTTAAAATAAGGAATCAAGCGAAGGCGGAAATTTCTAAATGTTAAACTGTATCCTATGCTTTTTTGTTTGTATTTCTGATTAGGTCTACTGCTATTGACTTGATCGGAACCACAAACAAGATTAAAAGACAGATTGAGTATCATTACTTCCTTAGTAATATGGATTAATTGATTATGTTTGCTTGCCTTAGCATGCTTTCAACATATCTTGGAGAAGATCAGATGCTTTTTGTAGTTTGTGAATCCCGATAATTTTCAAGCTTGCCTCCAGCTTACTGATTCGATATTCAAGTTTGTCGTTGCCATCTTTGAGATTAATATAGAGTTCTTGGTCTTTTGTGAGCTTGTCAATAAGAAAAACTTTCTTCAAAGTTGTGGCATTGTAAAAGGCCTTCAGAAGACTTCCAGGACACTTTTTTCAAAAGGCTTAAATGATATATGGAAGGTCGCTATGTTTGTTTTAGGTCAACGTGTTGATGCACACTCAAGCAGTGGTCCCAACAGTTGAACAACTCACTTTATCGAGCATTGTTCAATGCATCTTGTTCAACCAAACTTCAAATGATTTGATAGGATAATGATACTGAAATTATGTAATGTTTGATCTAAATTGATTCTACTAATCCTATAGCCTAAATCCTATTTATAAGGTACTCCAATTTTATTTGCTAACTATTTATAATATCTATTTTGATTTAAATAAGTTGTTTCTTAGCGTTTAGGCTATTGGATTAGTGGAATCAGTTTAGATCAAACGTTACATAATGCTAGGCTCATTAGCCTATCAAATACTTTAAAGGTTGGTTGAACAAGCTGCATTGAACAACGCTCGAGAAAGTAAGTTGTTCAACTGTTGGGACCATTGCTTAAGTGTGCATCAACATGTTGACCTAAAACAAATATATCGACTCTCCATGTATCATTTAAGCCTTCTGAAGAAAGTATCCTAGAAGCCTTCTGAAGGCCTTTTACATTGACACAAATTCCAAGGAAGTGTTCCTCATTGACGAGCAAACAAAAGACCAAGAACTCTATACTAACCTCAAAGATGGCAACGACAAACTTGAATACCGAATCAGCAAGCTGGAGGCAAGCTTGAAAATTATTGGGATTTACATATTACAAGAAATATTTGATCTTCTTCAAGATATGTTGAAAGCATGCTAAGGCAAGCAAACATAATCACTTAATCCATATTGCTAAGGAAGTAATGATACTTAATCTGTCTTTCAATCTTATTTGTGGTTCCGATCAGGTCAATAGCAGTGGACCTAATTGGAAACACAAACAAGAAGGCAGGGGATGCAATTTAAAATTCAAACATTGCCGCCTTCACTTGATTCCTTATTTTAACTTTAGCTGTTCTTAGCGTAAGTTTTCTTGACTTACTGGACATTATTTCAGCCCTCGGTGTTCGCAAAGCTGCTTTCTTGGTGGTCTGCTATTTTTTTTGTAGGTGATCATTTCAACCACGCTGCCTATTGACAACTTCCAGCAAAGTGCCCAGCTGCACTATTTTTCTTTGAGAGAGACAACTGATGGATTTTCATTTTTGGATACACTTTTATATTTGCACTTGATTCAGATTTCTCATGTTCTAAGTCAATTTCATCAGCCAGATTCACTAGAAGTTCTCTCTTATCCTATGTTTACTCTTCAATTAGTTCTCAGATGATATAATCTTTATTAACTTCCCCTTTCCCTCATAGGTATTCTCCTACTGCACCTTCTGGTGTATAATCATCACCCTGAGCAACCCAACCATATAAATTTAGGTAAGGGAAATAACTATATTGATTTCTATTCTTGGTTGAAGTAGTGGGAGGGTTCGAAGGACTTCTCAGGGTCCAATGCACCTTAAAAGTTAGTCTAATCGCTATTAAATCTATTTACAATGCCACCAAAAGTTGATCCCTTCACAAATATTGACACATAAACATGAGCAACAACCGTCATTAAATCTTAATAGGGTATCAGAACTATATTCATGGTCCCTCAACCTTATCAGTTCAAACCTATAAAACTTAATTGTAAAATTACAGATATCTTGTTTGAATGATCAATGTCTAATCGATAAAAAACAATATTCACAAAATCAGTGTACTCTATGTGTGTTTTCATGATAACATTATCAGTAATACATACCTCCCACATATGAAGTGTTTCCATCTACAAGCAGCTTATTCCTCCAAACCTATCTTTACTGTAGCCTCTTGTGTTGGTCAGGCAAAAGTTGATCAACTTTCATTTCCTTATATCTACAAATAAGAGAAAAACTATTGATTTCAAACAAGAGAATAACAACAAGAACATTACCCATCTATTGCAATAGATTATTCATCTGTTGGATCTGTTGCAACAGATGTAGAACCTGTTGCAACAGATGTGGAGCTTATTGCAACAAGTGGGTAATATGTTGGAATATATCAAACCAGCCTTGCTAGTGGTTTGATTTGTTCCAACAGTTGCTCCCTCTGTTGCAACATCAACAACAAAAAAATTATAAAAAAATAACATCAACAACAATATCAACAACAAAGAGACAACATCATTTGTTCCAACACCATTAACAACACCACACCACACATTCCAACCCCACCAACAACATCAACAATAAAGAAACAAATAAAATACATACAAAAAATGATACTGCCAACAAGGCGTTTAAACTTCTCCCAACAAATGACTTTTTTAGCATATTTTAATAAAAATAATGATTCATTCATTCAAGACTTAAAAGTAACCTTTCCTTCAAATTTTTTAAATAAATATGATATGGGTAAAAGTAATTAAATAAAAAAACAGATGTAAATAACTTGCAAAGAAGAAGGCGAGAATGAAAGAGCAATAGTGAACCATAGCTGTAATGTCAAAAACAAGGGGGATCAAAACAACAATTTCAGTTGAGAAAAGATATAGATTGGTTGACTTTCAAAAGGATTCTTATCAGAAAAAAGAGAGAAAAGAGAGAAAAAAGGAGACGAGTGTGATAACCCTAAAGAGGAGAGAAAGAAAAAGAAGAGAGATGAATAAATTTAGGGCTGAAGGAGAGATAATTCTAGAAATAGTTTTAAATATTCATTAATATTCATTAATAACTTTGAGGGGCATGAGGAAGACGGGTGACATTGAAAAGACAAGATAAGACTACTCAAGGAGGCGATTTTGAGTTATCCAAGAAATATTTTTTACCGCCTTATTATTTTATCTTTCTTCTTTCGAACAGAAGATTGCTTTAAAATTAAAAAAAAGATTTTCAAACAGATATGTCATATGTTGAAACAAATCTCAATATCTATTTGAAAATTTCCAATGGCATAGTCGTCTGTTGCAATAGATTTCTTTGAAATTGATTTAGCTAAAACTAGGTATGAGTACATAGGGTCAACTACAACTTTAATTGAGTCTTTGCAATTGCATGATGTTGGTATTGTGTTCCTCCCGATCTGAGTCATCAATCGATCACTCTGAGTTGAAACGATTCATATTAACTTAATGTTAAGCTAATACCTAAATTAATTTATCTAGAATTAGGTATGAGTACATAGGGTCAACTACAACTTCAATTAAGTCTTTGTAATTGCATGATGTTGGTATTGCGTTCCTTCCGACCCGAGTCGTCGATCGGTCACTCTGAGTTGAAACGATTCATATTAACTTAATGTTAAACTAATACCTAAATTGATTTAGCTAGAACTAGGGATGAGTACATAGGGTCAACTAAAACTTTAATTGAGTCTTTTCAATTGCATGATGTTGGTATTGCATTCTTCTCGACCTGAGTCGTCGATCGATCACTCTGAGTTGAATGATTCATATTAACTTAATGTTAAAATAATACCTAAATTAATTTATCTAGAATTAGGTATGAGTACATAGGGTGAACTACAACTTCAAGTAAGTCTTTTCAATTGCATGATGTTGGTATTGCGTTCCTCCCGACCTGAGTCGTCGATCGATCACTCTGAGTTGAAATGATTCATATTAACTTAATGTTAAGATAATACCTAAGTTGATTTATCTATAATTAGGGATAAATACATAGGGTCAACTACAACTTCATTTGAGTCTTTGCAATTACATGATGTTGGTATTGCATTCCTCCCGACCTGAGTCGTCGATTGATCACTCTGAGTTGAAATTATTCATATTAACTTAATGTTAAGCTAATACCTAAATTGATTTAGTTATAATTAGGGATGAATACATAGGGTCAACTACAACTTCATTTGAGTCTTTGAAATTGCATGATGGTGGTATTGCGTTCCTCCCAATCGAAGTCGTCGATCGATCACTCTGAGTTGAAATGATTCATATTAAATTAATGTTAAGCCAATACCTAAATTGATTTATCTAGAATTAGTGATGAGTACATAGGGTCAACTACAACTTTAATTGAGTCTTTGCAATTGCATGATTTAAATATTGCGTTCCTCCCGACCTGAGTCGTCGATCGATCACTCTGACTTAATGATTCATATTAAATTAATTTTTAGCTAATACCTAAATTGATTAAGATAGAATTAGGGATGAGTATATAGGGTCAACTACAACTTCAATTGAGTCTTTGCAATTACATGATATTGGTATTGCGTTCCTCCCGACCTGAGTCGTTGATCGATCACTCTGAGTTGAAACGATTCATATTAACTTAATGTTAAGATAATACCTAAATTGATTTATCTAGAGCTAGGTATGAGTACATAGGGTCAACTACAACTTCAATTGAGTCTTTACAATTGCATGATGCTGGTATTGCATTCCTCTTGACTCAAGTCGTCGATCGATCACTCTGAGTTGAAATGATTCATATCTTTTAAATTTTTTAAAAATAATTAAGATTATTTCATACCAAATTAACAATTTCAAAACTTGTCATTCTTTTTCAAAAGTACAAATCAACCCATACAAATAATCCATTTGTGGAAAAAATGTTTCATCATTTTAAATCTTGAGTTCTCGCTCTTTTCTTTTTCTCTAAACAATAAAAACAACAAATACTTAACATATTTCTCAACCCTTCAAAACAGATCAATTTTTTTTCCATTTCCGACCACATAGTTGTTATTTTCAGCTTCATTCTCGCTTGTATCCGCCATTTTCTCTATCTTCATAGGTAACAGAGTTTGAGAAGAGTTCTACATTTGTTCTTTATTCTAAAACTTAGGGATTTTTAGTTAATGATAAAAAGAAGACTTTTAGTTGTATTATCTTTGAGAATGAGTTAACAATTTTAAGTTTTGATGCTAAAAACTTAGGAAGAACCCGAGATAACCCTAGTTTTTGTCACATATTTTGTTGAATGTTGTGGTATTATTGGATGGTGTTTGTGGTATTTTTGGTGGATATTATTAGCGGTGTCGGTATTGGTGGTGGTGTCGGTGGTCTTGGTATTGGTATTGGTGGCATTGGTTGGTGGTGTTGGCGGTCTTGGTGGCCTTGGTATGGGTATTGGTGGCATTGGTGTTGGTATTAGTGTTGGTGTTGATGTTAGTGTCATTGGTGGTGGTGGTGGTCTTGGTGGTCTTGGTGGCATTGGTGGTGGTGGTCCATCTGTTGCAATAGGTGGAACATCTGTTGGGAGATATTAAATAGGTCTTCAAACAGATTCCTCATCTGTTCCAACTGATGGGTTATCCGTTGGAGTATTTTTTTTGTAATATGGCGTATATTAATTTATGGAAATTTGTCTTACCTTTTTTAAAAAATTATGCAGACATCAAATGTAATGTATTTTTGTTTTTTTGTTGTTTGTAGTTAAAAGTTGTCTCCCAAAAGAAAAAAAACTGGAAGTGGATCAATTCTGACCACCCAACAAAAAATCCTAGAATACAGATGGATTCGAAAAAACTTCATGAACAATCTCAGTCAGGGAAAAATAAAGTTGAGGAAAAATATGAACAAGAAGGTAGAGAAGGGTATATAGAGGCTGGTGAGGAAAATGAAAGCGAGGAGGAAGAAGAAGATAAATAAGAAGAGGAAGAAGTAGAATGTGAGAAAGAGGATGCTGATCAACATGATGATAAACAAGAAGAGGAATAAGTAGAAAGTGAGAAAGAGGATCATGATCAACATGATAATAATGCATCACCAATGAGGTGTGAACTAAGATCGAAATCCCAGCATGAGGCTGTCAAAATTATTAGTATTGACAGGTTTCAAGTTGTGATGACGATAAATGACCCTGCAGAATTAACTGGTGATCTTGTACTTAAATGTCAGTCAGGGAAATATTTTGATGACTTTAGAAATATTATGAAGAATGAAAACATAGATGAGCTTTTTAAGAAGAGCTGCTTTGGACACTTTCTTGAGCTGCCTGAGGACCATACTATCCGTTTCCAAATGAGCATGGTATATGATCTTCTCAAACATAGAATAAAGTACGTGGGGGATGATAAAGATTCGAAGGAGGGGGTCAAAAAAATGGATGAAATTTGGATCAACTAATGGGGCATGCCAGTTTATTTTGGCTTGAAAGAGTTTGCCATGGTGATAGGTTTGAGATGAGATCATTCAGAAGAACCTCTCATCAAGGAAATACCCCAAAAAACGTCCAAGGAAAGAAGGATAGCCAAACCACCACCATAAAATAAAGGGAAGGCATTATCCAAGCAACCACCCACCAAAACCAACAAACACAAGGAAAAAATAGATGGGTTGTTGGACATCCCTGGACGTAGCCATAAAACGTCGGATTTGATAGAAGATCTCGAGGATAAAACCATACCAAGGTAGTACAGGTAGCTCTAGTTGATCCCTAGATGACTTTCTACAGATGATCCATATTTTGCAATAGATTAACCATCTGTTGCTCTAGTTGTCTGAACCCGACTCAACAGATTACCTATCTACTAAAAATTATGCAATAGATGGATAATTTAATGCAATATATTATAATCTATTACGACATACAGATCAGCTGTTGCAATAGATAGATCATCTATTGCATAAGTTGACTGTGTTAACATGTAACCCAACTGACTGTAAATTATTATTATATGATTTTAATGTATCTGTCTTTTTTTATAGGTTGTGCATCCTTGGATCGTGCCTACTGAGAAGGAGTTGATTCTAAGAAAGTATGCTTGCCATATGTTAACCATTCATGCTATGTTAAGTCTAGCTCAAAGTGATAAAGTTCATGCAAACTCATGATTATCTCATCTCTGAAAATGAGAACCAATAGCTTCAAGTCTCAATCCTTGTCTCAATCACTGACTTTATGAATTTTGGCCTTATGTTATATAACTCATGATGTATGCGCTCATGTTTCTCACTGTGCCTAATCCTAAGAACTCATGCTGTGTTGTGCTTATGTCAAAAAACTCTCTACTTATGATCCAGACACTTGTTATATGAAACACTTCATGTCTATGGTATCGTATCTTCACCTCATGGCCTACCTTGAGTAGTGCAATGAGTATAAGTTATAATCGAATAATGTTACTCCCTTTCTTGATGCATATGCTCAGGTCCCTCAATGACCCTCCAAATAATAGTATGATAGTAGTTATGGAAGAGTAGTAGTGACTTTGGAAGGGGGATTAGATGTTCTTGAATGTGAAAAAATTTGTTTTGATTTCTTTAGCAAAGGTTATACGTGATGGGGAAAGAAGGAGATGGACTTTCATTATGGGAAATAGTTGGGAAGGAGGTATATGGAAAAAATATTTATAAGAGTGATTAACATTATTGGTCTTAGTGAGAGATCCATGAAGTGGGTGTAGTAAAGATAGGCTTGAATATTGTGATTGATGAGAACTCAAACCCATGTACTATGCGGTTAGTATTCCCAAAATTAAAACCCGAGGGCATTTGATGGTAGTGATATGGTGAAGTATCCTTCTTAAAGGGATGTAGAGTATGGGGTCCTATAGCTTAATCTAGCACCTCTTTTATTCGAATCAGGCTTCAACATAGGAGTATTATACAGTGGGACTCAAACTCTTATGGTTAGATATGTGATGGGAGGATTGTAAGATGGAAATGATGAGGCATTTAATTTATTATTTGGGGCATATCTGAGTAGTGTCTGTAAGTTTAAGTTTATTTGTTGTAGCATGTAAAGTAGAGAATGTTTTTATTCCTATCTCTCGTAAAATCTCATTTCATGATTGTACCAATGTAAATAAGGTCTATTATCACCAAATTAACTCATGCTTTATGTTGTGATAATTATGATTCATAGAAATCATGTGCAAGATCATCCCTATGTAAAGTCTTATTACCTCATGCTTCGTGCTCACACGTTTTGCTAGGGATTATCATGAAGCTCTTTTGATGCCTTTGCATATTTGGTTGAGGAAAAATGCTTGATGCGAGGTAACTCTCTTTACTCCATACTTTTAGAGCTTTAACAAGATCCTACCCATCATTCGGGGATGAATGATCCCAAGGGGGAGATAATGTAACACCCCACACTTTTGGGCTAAGGTTGAACCATTTTTCCTATGTTTATAGACCCGAACTGTAATACCCTATACTATTCTTATCTTGATTAATCCTTTAGTTGCATGCTTTAGGGGCATAAGGCTTGAAATTTTCACCAAATATTTGGGACTTAGTCGTCTTCAAGACCCCTAAATTTAAGGATTTTCATTTTGGTCTTCTCGACCATGAGAAGTTAGTTTTTGAGTTAATTTATGTTCAGGGATGTGAGAAGAATGTCTCTAGAAAGTTTCAAAATTTTTTAGCAAGGTTTGGCTTATGTTTGGATCACGAATCCAGCAAGTCACCGCGATAGGGTCGCGTCGCTGTGACATTCCCTTTGGTACGTACATCGCTTCGCAGTGAAGTTATTTTCAACTAGTTCTTGATTTAAAATTTGAATTCATGTGTCATGATCTCTATCCTGGTGTGAGAAGTGCTTATTAGGTGAAAAATATTCTTAGAAATCACTTAGAGAAAACTTAATCTAAGAGCCTTTGATTTTCCTAAAGTTTAGTATTCGATTCTATGGGGGTCAAATTTGAACGTGTATACCTTTTAATATATGTGGAATTTTTTATCTCATGACCCACCAAATTGTAGATAATTGAGCCGGCTTTCCAATGATACCAATTTTTCATCTCATCACAATAAGACCGCGTCGCGGTGAGCATACAAAACGCAGCTACGAATTTAAAAATGTCAGAAGGGCAATTAGGTCTTTTCCCCCTCAACCCAATCGTGCCAATCGTTCATAACATGATTTGAGGCATCCGTTAGGGCATCATTTTCCCTTCTTCTCCATTTAACTCTCAAGAAAAACCCTCCCTTTTCCCAAGAACAAATTCAATTCTTTTTCCCCAAGTAATTTAAAATTCAAGCTCTCCAAGATCAAGATCCTTCAAGAAAGTATCAAGATTATGGTTTCATCCTCCAAGTTGATAAACTAAAGGTACGTGGGGCTATCCTAAACTTCATGGGCTTAAAAATTTATTGTTCAAACAATCTCATAATGTATATAGTTTCCTACACGATATGGATTTCGAAATGGTTGAAGAACATGTATCAAAAATCCATTGTATGATGATATCTTGCATAAGCTATGATGTTTTTTCCCAAGAATTTGGTTATTGTCTAGTTCTTATATATGTTATTGATTTGAAAGTTATATGAGAGCAAGATTGAAGTAAATTCCCTCTCTTGTCGCAAAACCCATTTTTTAACAATGTTATAAATTGTTTATATATGTAAGACCCCACAAAATCCTAAGCTTAATTCAGTCCTTTAGGCTTTTCAAAGGTCCCAAACTTAGAATATTTTAGCTAAGTACTCAGACTTAGTGTCATTTCAGCCTACGAAGGTTGGCAATCTTATTTTCCAAACTTTTCATCCTTTAAATGTTGATATTTAGGTTGATTCATGATCAGGAATGTCCGTAGGTGTTTCTGGACAAGTTTTAGATTTTTTGGACTTCGTTTGAAGCTCAGTTGGAAACCCAAAATAGTGGATAAACGCGATCTCGGCGCGCCGCGTCGACTATCGTGTTGATTACTATTTTCCCCAGCTACCAGCGTCCAATTCCAGTGAATCGACGTGAACTTGGCATGATGCGTTGGCTAACGCATCGATCTGTGCGTCGGTAACCAATTTTCAGTCATTAAAAGACCGCATTATTGGGGGTATTTAGGTTTTTTACCCTCGACCCTCCGCCCCCAAAACATAAAATTAAACTCCCTATAGAGCAAATATAGTCTTTTTTCCTCAAATTTTCTCAAGAACAAAACCCTAGAAGATCCAATTTCAAATCAAGAACTCAAGATTCAACCATAAACTTTCAGGAATTCTTCAACACAGGTATGTGAAGTGTTCATCCAAGGGTTCCTTCCACCCTTGGAGCCCAAGAATTTCTTTGAACTTCAAGTAATTGATTTTATGATTTCCATTGTTGGAATTAAAGTGTATCCGTGATTGCTATTTGAATTAAGTTCCTAATTCATGATTATATATATGCAACTTATGTAAAATTGATCATTATGTGTGTAGATTCATGTGAATCCATGACAAACCCTTGACTTGTGAAATTAGAGATGAATTATGATGCTCACTTGTTATTCAATACTATTGCATATTCTATGCTCACCAAGTGCTTGATAAAGTGTCCATGTGAACTATTAAGAGAATGAAATAATGTCAAGTTAGCTTATGTGCAAGTTATATCATGCAAGTGTTTGTCAAAATGCCCCAATGTATGAATGATGATCAAGTTCATAGTTTACATATTTCATGTTATGCCATGTCTCTTAATTTATGCTATCGAGTCCTGGGGATACTTGTACCCGACAATTTAGCTGATTACCTAGAGCCATGGTCAGTCATAGAATAATATCAGTCACTACACGATCAGTAGTACTCTCAGTCAGTTATAGAACTCAGGAAAACTCAGTAGATTCAGTAGTAGTTCATTCTAACTCAGTATTCAGTTCAGACCTCAGTAAAATCTATCAGCTAATAGAATCCAGTAGTATTCCGCCAGTCAACAGAACTCAGTGAACTCAGTTCAGTTCAGCTAATTAGTAATCTCAGTAACCTTTTTGTCCAGCCTAGTACAAATTAGAAATCATTTCAGTGTCTATTCAGTTGGGAGTAGGATTCAACCCCGAGTTAACCCAGGGATGCGGGCATTCCTATTAGCAGAGGGTTTGACCTTTAGCAGCAATCCCTGCATTACAGAACTACGTAGGCAACGTAGGTTGAGGTATCTTTCTAATAGACATTATGAGGGCTGATACTTCTCATTCGAGTTATCCTGCCACTAAGGGTTGACGTAAGAGCTTATTGTCAGAGAGGGTTAACTCATAGCTTGTCCTTACCCGTGGTACGGTATTGACACCTTTCCAACTGGGGTTACAGGTTGTACCCCAAATCAGTTAGAGAAGGGGCATGTTGGTTAGATGATTTTCTCCCATAGTTTCAATTTCAGTCTCAGTCTAAGAATAGAACTCAGTTCAGTTCTACAGATTCAGGACTATCAAACATGGTCATTCAACTTAGTATGGAACTCAGTATGGTTCCATAGTACTCAGAACTGTTAGATATAGTCATTTAGATAATCTGTAACACAATATTTGTAAACCCAAATATCGGTATTAGTATTCCAATTCAGTACTCAGTATTAGCACGATCTCAGTTATAGTCTATGTGTTCGTGCTTGTAATCTTACTCAGTCATACTTATGTTATTCAATTACTATTATTCATGGATATGAACCCATGCATTTCAGCCTACCTCACTAAGCATACTAGTATATTCAAAGTACTGACGCATGTTTTTCTTTGCGCTATGATTTCTTATATCATAGGTTCAGACGCACGGGCCCCAGAGCACCCTTAGCAGTTCATATTCTCAGCTTTCAGAGTAGTGGCGAGTCCTTATAGTTTGAGGATATGCTTACTATTTATGGTACTTCACTTTTATTTCAGTAGATGGAGTTAGTTGAGGGCTTGTCCCATCAACTCCACAGTTCAGATAATTAGAGGCTTTTTCAGACTAGAGTATTTTTAGACAGCTTTTTAGTTTTTCAGTACTTATATTTAGTTTTGGTATTTTGATACCACATTCATATTTATTTATAGATTTGAACTTTATGGCATATGTTTTCGCCTAATTCCGCATATTATTCATTATTATTGTTCAGTTATTACAATAGGTACCAGTCATGGGTTAGCTTGTGGTCCTTCGGGATTATGAGCACTGTGTAGCATCCAGGGTACAAACTCGGGGCATTACAAACTTGGTATCAGAGCCTAAGGTTCAACAGAGTCCTAGGAAGTCTGAAATCCGCATCTAGTAGAGTCTTGTGCATGGGTGTGTTATGCGCCATACTTATGGACAAGAGGCTACGAGATATTTTAGGAAAAGTTTCCCTTCTTTCAATATTCATGTCGTGCAAGTGAGCATGAGCTCCAGCTATACTCTTTTTATAATCCTAGTTTCTCTTCCATTTATAGAATATGCCTCCAAAGAGGACTCAGGGAAGAGGAATGGGAGATCAGTTAGCCCCTCATCTTGTCTATCCAGATCCTTTAGGCGAGCATGTCTCCCATGCAAAGTTTAGAGCAGCCTTCACCACCCCAGCTCATTCTGTGGTAGCCCAAAATGAATGTCCATCTGTGGTTCTAGCCAATCCAGTGGCCAATATTACTGCTACCAGGATTTAAGACTTCACCCGAATGAACACTCAATCGTGTACCGGGTCTAAGTCAGATGAGGACCCTCATAAATTTCTTGATCAGGTGCAGAAGGTAACTAATATCATGCGGTGACTACTGTTGACAGCACTGAGTTAGCCGTATATCAGTTACAGGATGTGGCTCACTCATGGTTCAAATAGTGGAAGGCAGAGAGGGTCGCAGATGCAAGGTCCATAGAAATGGAGGAGTTTGCAGTTGCTTTTCTGGATAGTTTTTTTCCGCTAGAGTTGAAAAAAGCAAAGGTTTTGGAGTTTATAACCCTGAAGTAGGGCAATATGACAGTGCAGGAGTATTCTCTCAAGTTTACTCAGTTAGCCAGATATGCACCACATGTTGTAGAATATAGCAGAGCAAAGATGAGTAAGTTTGTGTTAGGAGTGTCTAGCAGCGTGGTCAAGGAGTGTAGGACCATAATGCTTATTAAGGTGATGGACATTTCCAGGCTCATGGTCCATGCTCAGCAGATAGAGGAGGCCAAAAATAAAGAGAAGGAGAGAGAGAATAAGAGGGTGAGAACAGGTAGTTTTAATTTCGCTCATCCTAAGTCATAGGGTGGGAATCGTTATCAGTTCCACCCAAAATCCTCAGTTCTAGATCCTTCCTTAGCAGTGCCCTGGTGCCAAAATTCAGAGATAGCAACCGAGACAGGGCAATGTTAGTAGTGCCCGAATCAATCCCCTTTGCCAGAAGTATGGCAGAAACCACCAGGGTATCTGTAGAGCTGGCAGTGATGTGTGTTTCGGATATGGCAAGCTAGGCCACAGAGTCAGACAATGTCCTCAGGTGGGTTCGTAGAGTCGACATAACGTCCCCCACCTCAATCCGATCGCCCGAATCAGCAGGGTGCATCTTCTAGTGCCACCAATGGGTAGCCCCAAATAGATTTTATGCTCTTTAGTCCCGACAGGATCAGAAAAGTTCTCCTGATGTGGTCACTGGTACGTTAGAAGTTTTCCATTTGCATGTTTATGCTTTGCTAGATCCAGGATCTTCTTTGTCCTTTGTTACTCCATATATAGTAGTTGATTTTGGAGTCAGTCCTGAAATTCTAGTAGATCCCTTCTCAGTCTCTACCCTAGTGGGTAAATCTATCGTAGCTCAATGGGTATACAGGAGCTGTCTGGTTATGATATCTCAGAAAGTCACTTAAGCAGATTTAGTTGAATTAGAGATGACTGATTTTGATGTCATTCTTGGCATGGATTGTCTTCATTCCTTCTATGCCTCAATCGACTATAGAAACAGAATTGTCCAGTTCAGTTTCCGAATAAACCCGTCCAAGAGTGGAAGGGTAGTACTTCAGCACTTAGGGGTCAACCTATTTCTCACCTTTGGGCTAGAAAGATGATATCTAAGGGATATGTCTATCATCTCGTTCGAATCTAAGACTTTAGTTCAGAAACCCCTATTCTTGAATCAGTATCAGTAGTATGTGAATTCCCAGATGTGTTTCCCAAAGATCTTCCCAGAGTTCCTCCCAAAAGAGAAATTGATTTCAGAATTGATCTTCTCCTAGATACTCAGTCCATCTCTATCCCACCATATAGAATGGCTTCAGCAGAACTTAGAGAATTAAAGGAACAGTTAAAGGATCTCTTAGATAAGGGATTCATCAGACCCAGTATGTCCCCATAGGTCGCATCAGTGTTATTCATACGTAAGAAAGACAGTTCTCTCATAATGTGCATAGATTACCATTAGTTAAACAAAGTTACGGTCAAGAACAAGTATCCTGTAAGACCCCGCAAAGTTCCCTCGTCGTTAAAG
Organism: Capsicum pubescens; assembly: GCA_030864215.1. Taxonomy (NCBI): domain Eukaryota; kingdom Viridiplantae; phylum Streptophyta; class Magnoliopsida; order Solanales; family Solanaceae; genus Capsicum; species Capsicum pubescens. The sequence continues at coordinate 216,109,892 of CM061547.1, read as the reverse complement.
CCTTCCGAGCGAGTCAAAAGAAGTCTTACACTTAGAATTTTAGCTAAGTGTTCAACACTTAGTTCATTTTTTAGCCTTCAAACTTCAATGAATTATTTTCCGACCAACACTTAGTTTATTTTTTAGCCTTCGAACTTCGATGAATTATTTTCCGACCTTTCCGACCTCCGTTTCTTGATTTTTTTGTTGAGTTGCGATGGGAAAAGGTCTTAATTTATCTCGGGTGAGTTTTAGAATTTTTAGAATCCGTTTAGGACACGTTTGGGGTGCTAAACCAGTAGCTAAAGGCTGCTATTAAGGGGTGCCGCCCAACTTAGCTAAGGCTCTGGGCAATGCGCCGCCCACCTTAGGAAAGGCTCTGGGCAAGGCGCCGCCCAGGCCATAGCCTTTGTGCCCAGTTTTCAGCTTCTTTTCTCCGTCTCATTAAGTGCAAAGTCGGTATTTTCCATCCTTTTTCTCACTTAAACTCGAAATCAAGCCCCCAAATCACCATTCTATTGATACTTTCATTAAAATTGCTCAAGAACATTCATTAGGGTTTCAACCTAAAGATCCAAATATCTTAATATTCAACCGTAGTTTTTCAATAATTTTTTGAGATTCGGAATCCCCATTGCAAGGGCTACAAGAAGCACCTATTAGTTTCACGAATAGAGTTTCGAAGTTAAGAGTTCATCCAAAGCTTCAATTTCAAGGTATGTGGGGTTTGAACATGAACACTCTTTCGTTCTTGTGCCCAAAAGTTTTAGATTTTCTTAAAGAATTTCATATTTCTAAGATGAATTCATAGTATTTGCTATATTTCAAGTTTATGAGATTATGGAGTTGTTGAAGTCTTGAATTTCATGATTATTTTGTTTAATTATGATCTAAATTGAGAGTTCATGATATAAATTGCACATTCCTATATTGATATCATATTTTCAAGTATTTCCAAGATTTGTTGTCGTGAATTGAGCCTTATTGTGAAATTGTGAGTCTTTGAGAATGAATTATTGATATTCTTTAAAGTGTTTCAAGAAGAGTACATATATTTCCATGTTATTGAGACTTTAAAACTTGATGAAAAGTCTACCAAGATTTCAAGAAAGAATTGACTTTTGATCCTAAGTTAAGAAAGAAATCCACATCATTTGTTTGATTTGAGATAAAGGGGAAGCATATTGGCTCCCATTACATATTGTTGACTTATTTATGGTGAATTTTCTTAAAGTTCTGAGCTAAGTAAGGGAGTAGTATTTATCACCGAGTTGGGCTTGATTTCGAGGTCTCATGCCCTAGAACTACGTGTCCCCTTTTGTTTCTGATTTACCCCAAGTGGGTTAAGCTAGTGATCAATAAAAGTTAAAGGTTCTACTCCGATGGAAAGGATAGAACAGCTCTCCCCAACGTGGGCAAAACATTGGACTCCATGTAGCTCACATGGTTTGTGTCGGTTAGAAGAAACTCCCAAAGTTATATAATTTTGAGTCCCAAGTGTCCCAAAGTCTTAAGTTTTCTAGAGTCTCAAGTCTTAAAGTTCCTAAAGTATCAAGTTCTTGAGTTTAAAGAAGTTTTACTATCCTTAAACTAAAAGTGTAAGTTTGAAGGTGTGTTGATTTTGAAGGTTATGACCCTATGATTTCTAAAGTTTTTATGTGTCATGATTATTAAGTTTCAAAGAAGTTTCTTTCTTTCATGAGATTATAACTTATGTCCTGAAAGTTGATATTTTAAGATTTTATTTAGTTTACAAGTTGAGAATAAAGAAAAAATTCAGATTTAGAATAAAGTGAAATGACACACGTGATTTCTATTATCTATTTCCTAACCACAACTTATGAGAATTTTATTCAAGATATGTGAGTTATCTATTATAGCATGTATGTTTTCTATTAAGACTTGTGATACTGATTATTTATTTGCATACACCCCCATATACTCAGTACATCCTCAAAGTACTGATCCACATATATGTCTATGTGTTACATTGTCTCATAATGTAGGTACAAGTAGTAGTGGATATACCATATCCAGTCAGTTCGTAGCTTCTAGTCAGCAGGTGATGAGTCCTTTTAATTCAAGGGCTCAAGTCAGTTCTACAGTTTGGTATTTTCTTTATTCAGTTGTTTGATTTGGGATAGTTGGAGGTCATGTCCCGGCTATCTAAAGTCAATACTAGTAGAGGCTTCATAGACAGTCAGTAAAAGTTGATGTATTCAGTTTCAGTTTGTTTATAAGAGTAGATTTATAATCTTGTAAATTCAGTTTTGTATAGTATAGATTCAGAAAGAGTTATTTTCCGCTGATTTTGTACAGTTTTATGTATGTTATTCAGTTGCTCATGAGTTATGCCAGCATAAGGGTTAGCTTAGTATCACTTGTGACCCTAAGCACCGTGTGACATCTCGGGACCCATTTTCGGGGCGTTACATATCCACTCCCCAGAATTGATGACTTGTTTGACCAACTTCAGAGTGCCAGTTATTTATCTAAGATAGACCTCAGATCAGGCTATCATCATCTCAGAGTCAGGGAAAGTGACATCCTAAAAATAGCTTTTCGAACCCGGTACGGTCTCTTTGAATTTTTAGTCATCTCCTTCTTACCAATGCCTCAACAGCCTTCATGGACTTGATGAACCATGTGTTCAAGTAGTACTTGGACATGTTCTTCATAGTCTTCATAGATGACCTTCTCGTTTACTTCTGTAGTGAACACGATCATGCAGACCATCTCAAAATAGTATTGCAGACTCTCAGAAACCATCAACTATTTGCCAAATTCAGTAAGTGCGAATTTTGGCTAAAGTCAGTAGCATTCCTTGACCATATAATTTCTGATGATGGCATTAGATTTGATTCCCAAAAGACCGAAGCAGTGAGAAATTGGCCCAGGCCCATCTCCCCATTAGATATCAGGAGTTTCTTGGGTTTGGCTGGCTATTACCAATGATTTGTTGAGGGATTTTTATCTATTACATCCCCTATGTCCAGATTGACTCAGAAGAAAGTAAGTTCCAGTGGTCAGATCTTTGTGAGAAGAGTTTTTAGAAGTTGAAGACTCAACTCACTACAGCTCAAGTTTTGACCCTACCAAATGGTTTAGATGGTTTTGTTGTGTACTGTGATGCTTCCAAAGTTGGATTGGGTTGTGTTTTGATGTAGAGAGGTAAGATCATAGCCTATGCCTCTAGACAGCTTAAGCCCCATGAGAAGAATTATCCTACTCATGATCTTGAGTTAGCAGCAGTAGTTTTTGCCTTAAAGATTTTGAGGCATTACTTGTATGGTGTGCACGTTGATGTGTTCACTGATCATAAGAGCTTGTAGTATGTGTTCTCTCAAAAATACCTCAACCTTCATTAGAGAAGGTGGTTGGAATTGTTGAAAGACTATGACATGAGTATTCTGTATCATCCGGGCAAGGTAAATGTAGTGTCTGGTGCTCTCAGTAGAATGTCTATGGGTAGTGTTGCCCATGTTGAGAACAGTAAGAAGAAGTTAGCCCAGGAAGTTCATCAGCTAGCCCAACTAGGTGTTCACTTAGTCGATTTAACAGAAGGTAGTGTGTGGGTGCAGAGTAGCTCAGAATTATCCCTAGTTTTCAAAGTGAAGGAAAAGCAGGATAGGGATCCCAGTCTAGTCCAGTTGAAGGAATCAGTCAAAAATTAGAAGGTAGAGGTTTTCTTCTATAGGGGAGATGGTGTTTTATGTTTTTAGGGTCATCTGTGTTTGCCAGGTGTAGATGGCTTGAGGCAGCGAATTCTTGTAGAAGCGCATGGTGCACGTTACTCTATTCATCCAGGGGCCACGAAGATATACCGCGATTTGTGGGAGATCTATTGGTGGAGTGGGATAAAAAGAGACATTGCAGAGTTTATGGCTAAGTGCTCAACATGTCAGTAGGTTAAGATTGAGCATCAGAAGCCTAGTAGGTCCATGGAGGAGTTTAGTAGTCCCACCTAGAAATGGGAAGTAGTGAATATGGAATTTGTGATGGGCTTGCCTCGTACTCGTCGTCAGTATAATTCAATTTGGGTCATTGTAGATAGGATAACCAAATCAGCTTATTTCCTTCCAGTTCATACCTCCTATTCAATCGAGGATTACGCCAAACTCTATATCAATGAGTCAGTCAGATTGCACAGTGTTCCTTTGTCCATTATCTCAGATAGAGGTACCCAGTTCACCTCTCATTTTTGGAAAGCATTCTAAAAGGGTCTTGGTACCCGAGTTTATCTCAGTACTACCTTTCATCCTCAGACATATGGACAAGCAAAAAAGACCTTTCAGACCTTGGAAGATATGCTGCGAACATATGCAATAGACTTTAAATGTAGTTGGGATGACCACTTGCCTTTGATTGAGATCGCATATAACAACAGTTATCACTCCAGTATTCAGATAGCTCCGTTTGAGGCACTTTATGGGAGGAGGTGTAGATCTCTCATTGGTTGGTTTGAAGTGGGTGAGGCCACAATAGTAGGGCCTGACTTGGTGTTTGATACCTTAGAAAAGGTCCAGTTGATCAGGGAAAGGCTTAAGACATCTCAGAGCCGACAAAAATCATACGCAGATATGCACAGAAAGGATTTTGAGTTCGATATTGGTGACTATGTGTACTTAAAGATCTCTCCTATGAAAGGACTGAAGCGTTTTGGCAAGAAAGGGAAACTCAGTCCCCGATATGTCGGTCCTTATTGAATTTTCAGCCATTTTGAAAAGGTAGCTTACGAGCTTGAGTTACCTTCAGATTTATCTTTAGTTCATCCATTATTTCATGTCTCTTTGCTAAAGAAATGCATAGGTGACCCAGTAGTCGTAGTCCCTATTGAGAGCATAGATATTCAGAACAGCCTCTCTCATGAAGAGATCTCAGTCGAAATCCTTGACTATCAGATTTGCAGACTAAGGAACAAAGAAGTTCCTCTAGTCAAAGTTCTTTGGCGGAATTAGTCCATTGAGGGAGCTAGCTGGGAGGAAGAAGCAGACATGTGAACTAAGTATCCTCATCTATTCTCCGCTAATCCAAACTCAGCTCAAGGTAATAGTTTCCTTAAGCTTAATCAGTTTCATGTTCAGATTTCAGTTACAAGCATGGTATCAGTTCCCATTGCATGTTCAGTTATACGTTCATGAGCCAATTCATTCATGTATCCATGCATCAGATTTGCATGTTCAGTATATAGATTCAGTTTATCAGTAATCCTAGTCATGCATTCATGAATCATGTTTAGCTATATCCATGCATCAGATATGCATGTTCAGTATGATAATTCAGAATACCAGTAATATCAATTATATAGTCATGTTCTAGATGTTCATGTCCAGTAAGTAATTCAGTCTCTCAGTATTCTCAGTCTCAGTAGTCCCATTCAAGGATGAATGTTCCCAAGGGGGAGATAATGTAAGACCCCACAAAATCCTAAGCTTAATTCAGTCCTTTAGGCTTGTCAAGGGGTCCCAGACTTAGAATATTTTATCTAAGTACTCAGACTTAGTGTCATTTTTAGCCTAAGAAGGTTGGAAATCTTATTTTGCGACCTTTATGTCCATTAAATGTTGATGTTTAGGTTGATTTATGATCAGGAATGTCCGTAGGTGTTTCCAGACAAGTTTTAGATTTTTTGAACTTCATTTGAAGCTTTGTTGGAATTCTAAAATAGTGGATCAAAGCAACTTGGCGCGCCACATTGACTATCGCGTTGTTTACTATTTTCCGCAGCTATTAGCATCCAATTCCAATGAATCAATGCAAACATGGTATGATGCATTGGCTATCGCATCGACCTGCACGTCGTTAATCCAGTTTTTAGTCATTAAAAGACCGCATTATTGGGGGTATTTAGGTCTATTTCCCTCGACCCTCAGCCCCCAAAACACGAAATTAAACTCCCTATAGAGCAAATATAGTCATTCTTTCCCAAATTTGCTCAAGAACAAAACCCTAGAAGATCTACTTTAAAATCAAGAACTCAAGATTCAACCATAAACTTTCAGTAATTCTTCAACACAGGTATATGAAGTGTTCATTCAAGGGTTCCTTCCACCCTTGGAGCCCAAGAATCTCTTTGAACTTCAAGTAGTTGATTTTATGATTTCCATGGTTGGAATTAAAGTGTATCCATGATTGCTATTTGGATTAAGTTCCTAATTCTTGATTATATATATGCAACTCATGTGAAATTGATCATTATGTGTGTAGATTCATGTGAATCCATGACAAATCCTTGACTTGTGAAATTAGAGATGAATTATGATGCTCACTTGTTGTTCAATACTATGTGCATATTCTATGCTCACCAAGTGCTTGATAAAGTGTCCATGTGAACTATTAAGAGAATGAAATCATGTCAAGTTAGCTTATGTGCAAGTTATATTATGCAAGTGTTTATTAAAATGCCCCAATGTATGAATGATGATTAAGTTCATAGTTTATATGTTTCATGTTATGCCATGTCTCTTAATTTATGCTATCGAGTCCTGGGGGTACTTGTACCGAACAATTTAGCTGATTACCTAGATCCATGGTCAGTCATAGAATAGTATCAGTAACGACATGATCAGTAATACTCTCAGTCAGTTATAGAACTCAGTTTAACTCAGTAGATTCAATAGTAGTTCAGTTTAACTCAGTATTCAGTTCATAACTCATTAAACTCTATCAGCTAACAGAATCCAATAGTATTCCATCAGTTAATGGAACTTAGTTCAGTTCATCTAAATAGTAATCTCAGTAACCGTTCAGGGAGCCTAGTACAAATTAGAAATTAGTTCAGTATCTATTTAGTTGGGAGTAGGATTCAGCACCGAGTTAACCCTGGGAGGGGGTATTCCTGTCAGTAGAGGGTTTGACCCTTAACAGCAATCCCTGCATTACAGAACTACGTAGACAGCGTAGGTTGAGGTATCTTTCTGCCAGACATTATGAGGGTTAATACTTTTCATCCGAGTTATCATATCAACGAGGGTTGACATAAGAGCTTTCTGTCAGAGAGGGTTAACTCACATCTTGTCCTTACCCATGGCACAATATTGACACCCTTCTAACTGGGGTTACAGGTTGGACTCCAAATCAGTTAGGGAAGGGACATGTCGGTTAGATGATTTTCTCTCACAGTCTCAGTTCCAGTGTCAGTCTCAGAATAGAACTCAGTTCAGTTCTACAGATTTAAGACTATCAAACATAGTCACTCAGCTCAGTACGAAACTCAGTATGGTTCCACAGTACTCAGAACTGTTACATACAGTCATTCAGCTAATCTTTAATACAGTATCCATTAACCCAGATATCACTTATCAGTATTCTGATTCAGTACTCAGTATTAACACAATCTTAGTTACAGTCTATGTGTTCATGCATGTAGTCTTACTCAGTCATACTTATGTTATTCAGTTATTATTGTTCATGCATATAAACCCATGTATTTTAGCCTACCTCGCTGAGCATACCAGTACATTCAAAGTACTGACGCATGTTTTTCTTTGCACTATGATGTCTTATATCATAGGTTCAGATGCATGGGCCCTAGAGCATCCTTAGCAGTTCAGATTCTCAGATTTCAGAGTAGTGGTGAGTCTTTATATTTTGAGGACATGCTTATTATTTATAGTACTTCAGTTTTATTTCAGTAGATGGAGTTAGTTGGGGGATTGTCCCATCAACTCCACAGTTTAGGCAGTTAGAGGCTTTTTCAGACTAGAGTATTTTCAGACAGTTGTTCAGTTTTTCCGTACTTATATTCAGTTTTGGTATTTTGATACCACATTCAGATTTATTTACAGATTTGAACCTTATGGCATATGTTTCCGCCTAATTCTACATATTATTCAGTATGATTGTTCAGTTATTACAGCAGGTACCAGTCATGGGTTAGCTTATCGTCCTTCGGTATTATGAGCACCGTGTAGCATCCAGGGTACAGACTTAGGGCGTTACAATATGTATGGTAAAATGTTTGAATTAAATGTTTTGCCAACTTCGATGGATTGTTACCGTCTTATAAAAGAGTTGAGAGGGGTTTTGTTACTGTTTATAAATGATCATACTTCCTAATATAGATCTTGCATGAAATGGATGAAAGAGATGACCACACCTTACCAAAGAATCGAAAAGAGAGTACTTTTCATGAGTTTTCAAGTATTTTGAATCTAAGACTCACTCATGCTTTGTTTAAATGTTTTTGGGTGGTCAAATAACATGTTTTTATTGAAATAACTGAAGCATAATATGATATGGCTTATATGTATGACTTGGAAGTCTTGGTATGACGATATCAAACAAATGGATGCAATGATAGATTTAGAATAGACCAGAATACATATTTTATTCAAATTTTTAGATTTAGATTTCAGTAAGATGTATGTCTTAAAAAATTAAATATGGTCTTTAAGAGAGTTTGGTGGTTACCCGAAGAAGGCGCGAGTTCAGATAGCTCATTGTTGGAAATCGTGTTTTGCCGATATGGGTTTTATCATGTCCCGAGATAGAGATTATACGCTGGCCTTGTGCCATTTGGCGTATTAGATTTAGATACCCCAACCCTTGCAGCAAACTTGGGTTGGGGGCTTAGCATCCGAGTCAAGGGAAAATTCCATATTGCCCGTGGGATTGTAGATATGTAGGGTGTACTACCTAAGCTCAGAAGTAAGATAAAAAATTAAGTTGAGATTTACAGAAACATTTTGAATCCTATTGATTATGCCTATGAATTTTCAATTGTTTTATGCTGACATGCTTTTATGAAATGCTCTCACCTATGTTGTATAAAAATATATTTTGTTTTTGGATTGTTAATGTCATTTGATAGGCCGTGGAAGACCCAATCAGGTCAAAGAAGGCCTACAATCCTCTTCTAAACTAAGTGTAACTCAGGATTTCACCTCAACAGACATTTAAGCTAAGTTCTAGATCAACAATGCAATACAATGAATTAATCAAAAGTTCAACGCACAATGCACATAAAATGATGAGATTGGATTTGTTCTTTCCTTAGATGTATGCAAAAGAATTTTTCAAGTGTCACTTAGGTGTGATTAAAAGATATCAAAAAAATCTATGATTTACCATGAAGTCGGTCCTCTCTATCATATTAATTTGTTCTTTCTCATCCGCACTCCTAACTGTGTTGGTACCAACCAAGTCAATTTTCTTTTTTAAAATGGGACCAAACCCAAATGAGGGTTATTTACATATCTTGTGAAAATAAGATTCATGTCTGCATAGTTCAGGTGAATTTGTGAATTTATATGTATGATTGTCACAAATTGGTGGTCATCCTTAAAAATAATGTAATAGACGATTAGGAAAGAACTGCTTGTAGCATCAAAATTACCGATCAAACGATCGAGAGGATGGATGTCAAGAATGAGCAGAGTTTTGATACTACTTCAATATGTTGAAGATTGAGAAAGTCAGACATTGAAGAAGTTATGAAATTATTTTTCCGTCGTTGATACGATTGTTACGACTGAAAAAGTGTTGAACTCTTACTTTTGAAAGAGAAGATCGATACGCTAGAAATTTAATAGTTTATGACGCTCGAAAGAAGAATGTAGTGTTCTCGAATCAAAATCAGGTAAGGATTTGAAGGTAGTCCGACTAGGCACTAATGTCATTGAGATTTGGATTTAAGGAGTTATTTATTTGAGCTCTTTAAAGATTTTTGGAGAGCGTCTTTAAACTGTTGTAAAAAATTACCTCTGTTTGAATACCAGAGAAATTATTCTGAAACAGTGAAGAGACCGAACCCTAATGTAGGATTGCCTATGTATCTTGGTAGGACAAGAATCGGGTCAAAACGTAGTTTAGAAAAAATTGTAAATTTCTATATGACATGACCTATTTCTAGAATAGAAATTTTTTCCTAAATAGTTTAGAACGGGACTGAATAATTATGAAAAGATACATTAACCTATATGCACCAATTCTGAAACTACAAAATTCAAAGAAGATTTGAAGGATTTTAGGACACCCCTCACGTGTTCACTGTGTGTTTGTGTACGACTAAAGACTCAATAGAATCATTATTATGATTAAATAAAGTGAAAAATAATGTGTAGCAGTTTTCACAATAAATAGATATAGTGTATTAAAAAAGCAATGAATTAAAGAATTGATAAGACAACAAAACTAATTTGTACAAATAATGTAAAGAATTTATGAGCAAATCTATATGATTTGCAGTGTGAAATAGATAAAGAATCAAAGAATTTAATAATTAGCATATGCAAAAATGTATAAGGAAAAAGGCTCATATATGCCATTGAACTATTAGAAATGACTCATTTATGCCATCAATTAAAAGTTCAGCTCATTCATGCCATCGTCGTTGCAAAACCAGTTCATCTAAGCCATTACTTTTTAATGATTGATTTAAAAAATAGCTTTTCCATATGTCCTTTTATTAGAGGTCCACATCATTAATTAAAATAAGGAAAAAGGCTCATATATGATATTGAACTATCAAAAGAGGCTTATTCATGCCATCAGTTAAAATTTTGGCTCACTCATGCCATCCCGTTACAAAATCATCTTACTCATAGTGATAGTATAAGTTATCCCATACAATCCAGGATAATTGGGACAACAAACTTCTTTTAAACCGTTATTTGGAAATAATTTTTTCAACAATGTATGCTTTTCTAATTCGTAATGGGAGAATGGAAAAGTTCTATTGGTACGCCTCCTTTTTTTTCTTGCTTGCCCTAATCGTTCATTGGTTTCCTTTCTTGCAATTTTGGAGTATATGTTGGAGTCCCTAGAATTACAACTAATCAGTTACTGTAGGATAAAACTGATGAGGTTTTGTTTAAGCATAACATCTATAATGATTTAGAATCAACAAGAAACAACCAAAGGATATACATTAATCACTATTTTTTCTGATAAGAAAAATTATTATTGTTGTAGAAAAAAATATTTTAATGGGTGTGGGTCGGATTATGTTAAACGGGTCAGTTCTTTTTAATGGGTCTAAAATATTTTGAAATTACTATTGATTTATTTTAATTAATGACGTGGGCCTCTAATAAAAAGCCACGTGGCAAAACTGTTTTTAAAAATCCACCATTAAAAAATAATGGTATGAATGAGCTAGTTTTGTAACGGTGATGGCTTGAATGAGCCAAACTTTTACTGATGGCATAAATGAGTCATTTTTGATGGTTCAATGGCATATTTAAGCCTTTTCCCAAGTAAAAATGCCTCCCTCAATTGAAACATTAAGTCTATCCTTGTTAGAACCTATTGTTATTTTCTAGAAGAGTTTCCATTTTGCCATGTTATGTTTTTGGAAAGATTAAATAAAACATGACATAAGGGCTCTAAAAAATTAATTTTTGCGTAGAGTTGCCACCTAATTTTTAAGAAAAATAAGTAAACCTATTATTAACACGTATGACTTATGTTTTAGTCAGTAAAAATCTTTTAGATTCTAGGTAAGGATTTAAATTAATTCATAGAGAAGGGGATAGGCACCTTTAAGAATCCACAAATGTGGTCCGACTAGACTAAATTTATCTAAGAGGGAGGAGGTAATTTTTATTTTTTTAAAATACAAATAATGTAAAAAGTGTATGTATATCAAGTATGTAAATAATATCTATTGTTATAAAATACGTGCATCAAAATATATAAAGATATATGCAAAAAAATATACATATTATGTATGAAAAAGAAACGTACTTTGTAATGTATGAAAATAAAAATATTTTTATGTAAAATAAAAAGGAAGAATATGTTTGCAAAAACTACTTTTTACTTGATCAAAATCACGGGGAGAAAATAAAAATTTACTTGAGAAAAAAGAATACAAAAATTTATAATACATATGTGAGAATTAATTGATTAAATGTCTAAATCAATTTGATTTCCTTATGTAAATATTAACGGACTAAGTTTTGCCTAAATGTGCATTAGTGAATAGAGCTCAAAAACATAGAGCTCGAAACTCCCTTTTAAATATCACTTTGGAGTGTGTTAACGAGAATATGTATAAATATTTTATAGAAACATTAAGAATGAACAAATAATCATTAAAACAAATTAAAATGGTGTGTACACATGCATATATGTAGATGCATATATTAAAAAGTAAAATTTTGTTATACGGTGAGGTCGTCTTAAGTATTAGATGCGCTATGACTTTGAAGTGGTTACTCGATTTATCGGTCATCCTAAATTGCCTTGTCAAAATATGAATTGTAGAACCTTTTGTGTTATCGTAATATTATAAAAATTCATCATCGCCCAAATTTTTTTTTTTTACACATTTATATATGTAATGTCCGTTTTTTATTTGGGGAGGTCTCGAAAATCCGACGAAGAGATATTGTCATTGACCAATTTGTGCAGTATTGTTCATTATTAGTGTTTTTACAAGTACAATAAATAGAGTGCAAAATGATAAAAATAAGTGTGATAAATACAACGAATAATGTTAAAAACAAAAACATTATCAAAGTCAATACGAGAGCATGCCAAATCAACCCAACTGGTAAAAATTGAGATAATTAGTAGCAAAATAGAGCAAAACAAAGTCGGTGGTAGCGATATGAAAGAAAAATTGAGATATTCACACAACAATCATCATGAGAAAATTTTCAAAACAACTCAAAAATATCATAAAGAAAATAAGGACCTATAAGATTTGAAAATAATAGCCATAATAGTTAAGGATGTACAAGCTCATAATAGAAAACAAGTGGCAGTACTACTTACAAAACCAACACAATTTTGTCGAAATTCATGGAGTTCATTAGAGAATTTACGACTCCAGACAAAGCTGTACAAGTAAAATCAAAACCATTTTTAACATATAAAACAAGACAAAACAGTAACGAAACCAACGTTGCTTTAATGGCTTTCGTTGGAACAATGTCGGAGATGTCGCAAATTCATCCAAATTTGGCCTTTCTAATAAAAAATGGTGAAGGAAGAGAGAGAGAGACGAGAAGGTTGGCCACGTTGTTGGTGGTGTGGTGGAGGTTTGGCCGAAACTCGCTGGTCATCACCTTCGGCAAGGCAGTGGCAAAAAGAAGTGGCGAAGAAGAAAAAAGGTAAAAGGGGGCGACGCTGGTGGTGTTGGGATGGATCTCACCAGTTATCACCTCCGAAGAGAGGCGACGGGAAAGAGAGGAGGAAGAGAGAGGGGGTGGTGTAGTGGTTGGTAGAGTTCATTGGTCGGCGACCGTCCGATGGTCAAACCCAGTGGCGACAGATGATGAAGGAGAGAGATATTGGTGAGAGAGGAGAAAAGATATGAGTTTCTGTTGGCCGGTTCTCGTTTGCCAGAGCTTCGATAGTTGATGATGATAGTGGGCGACAGTGAGAAGAAAGAGAGTAGAGAAAAAGAGATGAGAGGCTTGAGTTTTGAAAGAGACAAATATGTTTTTTTATGTGTGTACATTTGTGATGATAAAAAATTTACCTCCTTCCCTTTATTTATAACAAAATTTATACTCCTTATTAACCAAAAGATAAAAAAATGTCTCCCTTTTTTATTTTAGAATATCTTTTAGTCCTTAAGTTATTAATCAAAGAATTTTTCATCCTTTTAACCAACATGTAAAGTTATTATTCAAAATATAGTGTCATTATGTAGTCTTGTCAGATGTGACAAGACATTAACATGACCGAACTATTTTCTTTATATTAAAATAATTGATCTGACTTATCATTTACGGAATGTATTGAATAATGTACAAAATATAGGTATCAATATGTAATTATAGAAAAATATAAAAATAATATAAAATGTAATTAACTTGAAAATATAATGCATTGTAAATTATAAAAAATTATGACGTCATGTCGTGTACATGTGTAAATTATTGTGAAAATATTTAAATGATAATAAATCTATAAAAATCTCAATATAATGAGAATTATCAATTAATTATACAACAACAACAACAACAAACCCATTGTATTCCCACATAGTGAGGTCTGGGGAGGCTAAGATGTATGCAGTCCATACCTATACCTCTAAAGAAGTAGAAAGGCTGTTTCCGATAGACCCCCAGCTCGAGACACGGAATAATAAACAAATTCATAGTAAAGCATGGAACAAGATGACATAACATAAATACGACACCCACAAGTAATTGTATCAATTAATTATGAAAAGTAAAAAAATATGACAATAAATTAATAAAATCGTAAAGTAAGAATAATTATCATTAATTTGTTAACAATTGTAAAACATATGTAAATTATATCTGTGCCCTTTAACGAACAAGAAGCCTGAAGGCGTAAATTTAAGCACGAGGAGCCAAAATTGAGTTTCAACACCAGTACTGTATCAGTCCATTTGGGACTTTAGAGTGAAGCTAGACTCGATAGCTCGGGCCTGCTTTGCCCATCTCAAAATATACAAGGGATGGAGTCCATTCAGACTCGAGATTATTGGATTTCATGAATAGAAAAAGATGAGATAAGATTAGTATCCATACAAGTACACAACTAGGATGAGAATTAACCGAAAGAAAAGAAATAGAAAAAAAAACTAATGCACCTTTGTTCCCAATGAGACACAATTTATGCTTCAAAAAAATTCAAATTTATACCAACTCTTACTAGGGGCTTTGAGATAAAGGTGACAAAAAAGTTTTAAAATGAGGTGTAGGTGACTCAAGTCTTAATAATTACGTGTAGGTGACAATTACTTTATTATGGATTAAGAAAGTTGGGAAAGTTTTAAAATAACCCGCAAGTTTTTGAATTTACACTTTGATCCAAATGTTAGTTAATATAACAGGAAACAGAGGGGAAAAAGACGTATTTCTCTCTCTTCTTATCCATTGTTGTTTTCTTTCTCTTCATAATTATTGTTGTTCATTGTTGCTGCTGCTTTATTCATCATCTTCTGCTTCATTATCATCATCTTCTACTTCATTATCATCTTTATCTTCTTCTTGTCAACCATTGTTGTTGTTGTTTTTACCATTACTACTGCTACTTGACCAATTTTTTAGGTGAAATTTTATTTCGTACGTCACTTTCCACTTCGCCATTACTTCATAGGTGACTTTGGTAAGTAAAATTTTGATTTTTAGTCGAATTTGTCATCTGGGTATACAACTACTGTTGTTTTTTCCAACAATGGATAGAACCCAATCATGAATCCAGCATAAGAGCCCACAATTTAAATAGATCACTCATCTGTTGCATCAGATGAGTAATCTATTGCAATGGATGAATCATATGTTGGATTCATGTTTATGGTTCTATAGTGCCTGTAACATGAATCGAACAGATGGATAATTTGTTGCAACAAAAGAGTTTTCTGTTGCAACAGACTAGTTATCTGTTGCATCAGACTGATTATCTGTTGCATCAAACTGATTATTTGTTGCATCAGACTGATTATCTGTTGCAACAGACTATTTATCTATTGCAACAGATGATAATCTGTTTGGAACAACACAAATAATCTCCTGCCACAAACCCAACAGATAACCAATATGTTTCAACTCTTGCTATTGCTACTGGATTCAAAATTATTTCTTACGTCCAATCGGCGATATGTTTGTTGAGAAGATAATAGACAGAATGAAAATTAAATATAAATTAAAATGTCAAAGCCGATCAAACATAGTTTTTTATTAAACAAAAACAAATAAAAATAATAGACTAAAAGAAAAAAATAATCTAATTATTATTATTATTATTATCATTATCATTATTATTATTATTATTATTATTATTATTATTGCCAGCCGACCAATCTTTAACTGACAGCAGCAGGGCCCTCCTCAGCCAGCAGATCTCCCGGAGCATCCTTGCTCTCACTGCTCCCAACTTTCACTGATGGTCACGAACCTGCATCCGAAGTTCATTCACACGGCGTCTTGCAGAAAAGCAACGTCCCACACTGGATTAGTCATATTTAGAACACATATGAATTTATAAAAAACGTAAAAACAAAAATAAAGAAAAGAATCCGAATGTAATACAACATATACTACAAATTGGGTATATTTACACATAAAGCAAGAAAAAAACTTACCTGAGTCAGAAAAAAGAAAGTGGTGGAAGGTGTAATATGAAAGACAAGATGCAATAAATAAATAGAGTATAGTAGAATGAATGATTGAGTAAAGAGGGACCTATTTATAGAGGATTGAATTTGAATGAGTTAGACAAAAATGCGCGACTGTTCACCTCCATTTATTAATTACATTTTTGATTACTGTGAAAAGTTATGACTTAATTAAATTAAGCAATATTGTAATAAGTCATGACTTTTTAGCTTATTATTATTAATTAGTTCTTTCCAAAAACCATTTTTATTGAATTGTGACAACATATTCTATATCTGTTGCATCAGATAACTCATCTGTGACAACATATTTATCATCTGTTGCAACAAATAGATAACATGTTGCATCAGATAATCTATATTTTTTTTAATAATCATCGTATCATTAATCCAAATTTGGTGACTTTTTTATTACATAAATTAAAAAATAGATTTAAAAACAAAAACCGCGAAAAGTCACTACTTGTCGCCTATTTAATATTAACGTCAATTATTCAAATTAAATAACCATTTTTATGGTTATAAATTGTGTTTATCATTTATTTCCTTATTATTTTCTGTGAAAAGAAATGACTTAATTAAATCATGCTGGTGAGTTTTTTATTATTGTGACAAGTCATGAATTTTTACCTTATTATTATTAATTAGTTGTTAAATTTAAATAATCTTTTTCTCAATTTAAAAATCGATGACACCTTTTCAATAACCATTTCTTTAATAAAATAATAACCATTTTTATTGAGTTGTGGCAACAGATTGTATATCTGTTGTATCAGATAACCCATCTCTTGCAACAGATATACCATCAGTTGCAACAAATCGACCAACTGTTTTAACATCTTTTTTTATTTCTTCTAACAGCTGATTCATCAGTTGAAACAAATGGGGAATTTGATGCATCAACAATATTGTTGAATATGTTTAGACAAAAAGTCACAATTGTTCATCTTTTTTTAACAATCATCATATAACTTAATTAATCCAATGTTGTGACTTTTTTAATAAATAAATAATTTTAAAAAATAGATTTATAAAAAAAATTAGTGAAAAGTCACGATCAGTTATTAAATTTAAATAACCGTTCTTTTATGATTATAAATTGTGTTTATTATTTATTTACGAATAATTTTTCATATTAAATAATCAAAAAGTTATGACTTTTCACCCTCTCAATAACAACAATAACTCTTTTTTTAATTAATAATCGCCTGTTGCAACATATGATCCATCTTTCGCATTCAGATTAACCATCTGTTGCAATATATGGTTCATCGATTGCCACAAACGTTCAATCCCTACCTCCAACCGTCGACATATTGAGAATAAAGAATAGACAGAATGATAATTAAATATTAAATAGGAATTAAAAATCCAAAGTCGACCAAAGATAGATTTTTGAATACATTATATACAAATATATACAATAAAAAAAATATACCCTTGGGTAGATCCGATATAAAAAAAGAAAATGCATACGCTAAACGAAAAAACATAACCTAATTATTATTATTAGTATTAGTATTAGTATTGGTATATTTATTATTATTATGTCAACCGACCAATCGTCATCCGGTAGCAACAGGCCCTCCTCAGCCTTGCTCTGAAGTCGCCCAACTCCCTTCGGAGTTCATGAATCTGCCTTTCAAGTTCCCCCAAGGACTCAAGATGGATCACCTTGTACAAATATGGATTAGCCATATCTAGAAGTGGAGTAGAATGAACGAGTAAAGAGGAATCTATTTATAAGGGATTGAATTCGAATGGGTTAGTCAAAAAGCCAGGACTGTTCACCTTTTTAAAAATAAAACTGGTGACTTTTAAAGCTTATGTAAATTAAAAAAATGAATTTAAATATAACATTTTATCTTTATTGTATTTCAAAAAAAAAATTACTTTAAAATAAATCTAACATATGGGTAATCTGTTGCAAAATATATCCTATCTGTTTGTTAATTTACAACATATTAATAATCTGATGCAACAAATGGATATATCTATTTGATTCTTTCAACAGATAAGTCATATGTTGCAACAGATTGATCATCTGTCGTAACAAATGTCTATAATTGTTTGTTAATTTAAACAGATGTGTCATCTGCTGTAATAAGTTAGTCTTCTGTTTATTCAAATTGAGCCATAGATGGGCAAAGAAGAATAAGGTGCATGCAGATGGATGGATCCACTTTTATGTGTGGGAGTTAAGTATAACTGATAAGGTCATCAGGATAACACACACAAAGTACAATGTTTTTGTGAATGTAGTTTTTAACCGATTAGTCACTAATCATTCAAACAAGATCTTGCATTGTATGGTTAAGTTTGATAGGTCTGAATTGATAAGGCCGAGGGATCCATGAAGATGGTGTTGATACCTTGTTAAAATTATTGACGGTTGTTTCTCATAATGTGTGTCAAGTTTTGAGAAGGGATCAATATTTGGTGTCATTGCAGAGATCCAATAGTGATTAGACTTAACTTTAAGTGTGCATTGGACTCTGAGAAGCCCTTCTAAGCCTCACACTGCATCAAATAAGAATGAAAAAACAATAGAAATCCCCCTAGCCCAAATTTATATGGAGGGGTTTTTCGAGAAGATGATTATACGCTAGAAGTAGTCGAAGGAAAATACCTACGAGGGAGAGAGGAGTTGATGAAAGACTATATCATCTGAGAGCTAATTGGTGAGTAAACATAAGTTATCAAGGAACTTCTAGCAAATATGGCCGATGAAACTGAATTAAAATATGAGAAATCTTGATCAAGTGCAAATATAAAAGTGTATCCAGTAATGAAAATTTGCCTGTTGTCTCTCTCAAAGAAAAATAGTACAGATGGGCATTTTACTAGGGAGCTGCGACTAGGTAGAGGATGATCACCTACATAGAAAATAACAGAACACCAAGAAAGCAGCTTTGTGGGCACCTGTAATACCCGTGCTTTTTCTTATCTTGAAAATTATCTCAAGGATGTTAGAACTTTATTTGAAATAAGAATTCATTCTTATACACGCGATATTTCCATAATTTTCACTTCCTATCATGTGGTAAATTGAATAAGCTTTCCATTAATATATAATTCGCCCAAATCCGACACCCGGGCAAAGATTTAGGTCCTTTTTAGTGAGATAATGTTTGACCTGAGCCTTCAGCGCGTCGCAGAGATAAATCAAATGGCAATTGTTAGTTTCCAGTGTTTCTCCGCGATGCTAGCGCGTCACGCTAAACTTCCAAGTCGTAGACATGGTGGCAACGTGATAGCTCCACGTCGCGCCACTGTGCAGTTTCCCATTTGTCAATTTCCAATGACACGGCGCTATAACGCCGTGTCGCGCCAAGGTCTCAATTCGAGAAATTTTACTGAAAATTAAATTACGTTTTCAGGGTTAAAAGGGTCAATTCACCCCCTATATAAGCTTCCAAACACGGGATTTAGCCCTTATTCATCCAAAATATTGATGTCTTTCTCAAATACTCTCAAGAACTCAAGCTAGGGTTTTCATAGAAGGTCCAATTTCAAGAAGGTTTCACAATCAATCTTTACGAAATCACGAACTACGATATGCATAGTGTTCATTCATGGACTCCTTTCATCCATGAAGTCCAAGAATCCTTTTTAACTACAAGTTATGAATTTTCTTCATGTTTTCATGCTTTGTATGTTCTCTTTCATGTTGATAAATGAGGAATTGATTTCTATTCCATGATTTGATGATAAATTCCATGTGGGTTGATTAGTATAGATAAAGATTCACGAAATCTCATGACTAAAACCTTGTATGATGGAATTAGAATTGAAGCATGATGTTTAATTGTTGTATAATGTGCTTTACATGTACTATGCCTACAATATGTTTGATTAAATGCCTAGATGAAGGAAAATTATCTAACTAGCATGATATCATGAAATCCCCATGTATGTACAAGTTTATGCCTATTACATGTTTGATGAAAAGCTCCTATGAATGTAGTATGTATTATTATGTTAGTCAAGTCTTCAAGTAAATCATGCTATGTCAGTTTCCTTCCATCGAGTCCTGGGGGTACTTGTACCCGAAATATTAGTTGTGTGCCTAGAGCCATGTCATGTTTTCATGATACTCTTAGTCAAGCTATGAACTCTTAGACTTCAGATAGTCTTATGATCCAGGAAAAAATCTCCATGATCTCATGACTCAGTCAGTTATCAGATATCAGTAGTATTCCGTCAGCCACAGAAATTCAGTAACTCAGTCCATGCTCAGTTCAGTTCAGTAAATCATGTTCAGTGTTCATTCAGATGGGAGTAGGAATTAGCACCAAGTGAACCCAAGGATGAGGACTCACCTGTTATACGAGGGTGTGATTCCTAGAAGTAATCCTTGCGCTCCAGAACTATATAGCCAGCATAGGTTGAGACATCGTAACCTGCTATATGAGGGTAAATGAGGTGGCTTAACCTGTTATGTGAGGGTTCCCACCGTTCTCGCTAGAGTTACCTGTTATATGAGGGTTACTCATATGTTGTCCTTACCAGTGGCGCAGTATTGGCACCCTTCCAATCAGGGCATAGATTGGACCCTAGCTCAGCTATCATAGCACCTTTGGGGCATGTCGGTTAGATACTACTTCCCACAGTTTCATGTTACAGAACCAGGACTGTCAGATACAGTCAGTCAGTCTCAGTAATAGAACTCAGATAGTTCTTCAGATTTTAGGACTGTCAGATACAGTCAACTCAGTTATAGTACGAAACTCAGATAGTTCCATAAAATTCAGGACTGTTAGCTACAGCCACCCATGTTAGCAGTTATACTCAGATACAGACATTCATGTTATCAGTCATATCATGTTATTAGTATACAGATTTAGTAATCACAATATCACATCGTCAGTTACAGTTACATATTTATGTATGCATTCTCACGTTCATGTTAGACAGTCAGTTAGTATTAGAACGCAAGTGAACCCTTGTATTTAGCCTACCTCACATGTATACCCGATACATATGTACTGACGCATTCGCGCTATGGTGCTTTCTTTTTATGTTACACCATAGATTTAGAGACACGAGTTCCAGACCAGTAGTAGATTCCAGTTTCAGCAGTCAGAGTAGAAGTGAGTCCTCATCCTTCGAGGATATAATGAATTTATATTATCTCACTAATTAGCTTATTAGTTGGGGACATATCCCATCAACTCCTTATTCATATTCTTCAGACAATAGAGGCTTTCATACTAGATGCAGACTAGATACAGACTATCATGTTTTAGACTTTAGTTTTGTTTTGGGTATTCTATTACCCCCACACAGATGTTATATCATTTAGTTATGTTCAGTATTGAACCTTATGGCCTTTTAGTGCATATTTTTGCATTATTAAGTTATCTTATACAGTATACAGGTACAGATATCAGTCATGGGTTAGCTTGTGGTCCCTCGGGGTCATGAGCACCATGTAGCATTCCGGTTCAGCAAATCGGGTCGTTACAGCATCGATGGTTGAAATGATGTACAGTAAGTCGATAAAACTTGCTCCAAGAACAATTTAAGTTAAAATAAGGAATATAAGCGAAGGCGGCAATTTTTGAATTTTAAATTGCATCTCATGCCTTCTTATTTGTGGTTTCGATTAGGTTTACTACTATTGACCTGATTGAAACTACAAACAAGATTAAAAGGTAGACTGAGTATCATTACTTCCTTAGTAATATGTAATATGGATATAATTAATTGTGTTTTTTTGCCTTAGCATGCTTTTAACATATCTTGGAGAAGATCAGATGCTTCTTGTAGTATGTGAATCTTGATAATTTTTAAGCTTCCCTCCAGCTTGCTGATTTGGTATTCAAGCTTATTGTTGCCATCGTTGAGGTCAGTGTAGAGTTCTTGGTATTTTGTGAGCTCGTCAATGAGGAACACTTTCTTCAAAACTGTGGCATTGTAAAAGGACTTCAGAAGGATTAAATGATACATGGAGGGTTACTATGTTTGTTTTAGGTGAACGTGTTGATGCACACTCAAGTAGTGGTCCCAACGGTTGAACATTACCCTATCAAATCCTTTAAAGGTTGGTTGAACAAGCTTTATTGAACAAGCTACATTGAACATCGCTGTTCAACAACTCACTTTCTCAAGCACTGTAAATGGAGCTTGTTTAACCAACCTTCAAAGGATTTGATAGAATAATGTTCTACCATTGGGAACATTTCTTGAGTGTGCATCAACACATTAACATATAACAAACATAGCGACCCATCATGAATCATTTAAGACTTCTGAGGAAAGTGTTCTGGAAGCCTTCTAAAGGCATTTTACAATGCCACAACTTCGAAGAAAGTGTTCCTCATTGACAATGCTCACAAAATACCAAGAACCCTACACTGACCTCAACAACGGCAACGGCAAGCTTGAATACCAAATCAGCAACCTGGAGGCAAGCTTTAAAATTATCGAGATTCATATACTATAAGAAGCACCTGATCTTCTCCATGATATGTTGAAAATAAGCTGAGGCAATAAAATACAATCAATTATATCCATATTGCATATTTCTAAAGAAGTAATGATACTCAATCGGCCTTTCAATCTTGTTTGTGGTTCCGATCAGGTCAATAGCAGTGGACCTAATCGAAACAACAAACAAGAAGGCATGAGATGTAATTTAAACTTTAGAAATTGTCGCCTTCGCTTAGATTCCTTATTTTAACTTTAACTATTCTTGGAGCAAGTTTTCTCGACTTATTATACATTATTTCAACCCTCGGTGCCCGCAAAGCTGCTTTCTTGGTATTCTACTATTTTCTATGTAGGTGATTATTTTGACCACGCTTCCTAGTCGCAGCTCCTTATAAAAGTGCCCATCTGCACTATTTTTCTTTTAGAGAGACAACAGATGAATTTTTCATTACTAATACACGTTCATATTGTACTTGATTCATATTTCTCATATTCTAAGTCAGTTTCATTGGCCAGATTCGCTAGAAGTTCCTTGCTACCCTATGTTTCCTCTTCAATTAGCTCTCAAATGATATGGTCTTTCATCAACCCCCATTTTACCTCGCAAGTATTCTCTTACCGCACCTTGTGGCGTATATTCATCACCCCGAGCAACCCAACCATATAAATTTGGGCTTGGGAAATAACTATATTGATTTTCGTTCTTATTTGATGTAGTGCGAGGCTTTCAGAGTCCAATGCACCCTAAAAGTTAGTCCAATCGCTATTGAATCTTTTTACAATGCCCCCAAAACATGATCCCTTCACAGTGCTTGATACATAAACATGAGCAACAACCGACATTAAATCTTAATAGGATATCATAACCATATTCATGGTCCCTCAGCTTTATCAGTTCGGACCTATCAAACTTAATTGTAATTGCAGATATCTTATTTGAATGATCAATGACTAATCGATAAAAAACAACATTCATAAAATCAATGTACTCTATGTGAGTTTCCACGATAACATTATTCGTAATACAAATCTCCCATATATGAAGTGATTCCATTTGGAAACAGCTTATTCCTCTGAACTCATCTTTACTGTAGCCTCTTGTATTGGTCGGGCAAAAGTTGATCAACTTTCAGTTCCTTATATCTATAAAGATGAGGAAAAAAATTGATGTCAAATAAGAAAAGAACAAAAAGAATATTATCTATCTGTTGCAACAAATATGAAGTCTGTTGTAATAGATGTAGAGTCTGTTGCAACATATGTAGAGTCTGTTGCAACAGATATAGAGTCTATTAGAATATATCAAACCACCTTGCTAGTGCTTTGATTTGTTCCAAAAGTTGTTCCGTTTGTTGCAACATAAACAACAACATCAACTATAAAGAAACAACAGAGAGAAACAATATCACCAATAGAATCAACTACAAAGAAACAACATCCTTTGTTCCAACACCATCAACAACTTCACACCACAAGTTCCAACAACATCAACCCCACGAACAACATCAATAACAAGATCAACAACTAAGAAACAAATAAAATACATATAAAAAAATGATACTGCCAACAAGGCTTTTAAACTTCTCCCAACAGATGACTTTTTTTGCATATTTTAATAAAAAATAGTTTGTTCATTCAATACTTAAAATTTCCTTCAAATATTTTTAATAAATATGATATGAGTAAAGGGTAATTAAATAAAAAAAACAGATGTAAATAACTTGCAAAGAAGAAGACGCGAATGATAGAGCAATAGTGGACTATACCTGTAATGTCAAAAGTAAGGGGATCAAAACAACAATTTAAGTTGAGAAAAGATATATATTGGTTTAGATCCAAAAAGATCTTTATGAGAAAGAGGAGAAAACAAGAGAAAAAAGAAGACGGTTGTGATAACCGTAAAGAGGAGAGAAAGAAAAAGAAAAAAATGAGAGATGAATAAATTTAAGGCTGAAGGAGAGATAATTCTAGACATGGGTTTAAATATTCACTAATATTCATTAATAACTTAAGGGGCATGAGGAAGGCGGGTGATACTAAAAAGACAAACTAGACTACTTAATGAGATTTTTGAGTTATCCAAGAAATATTTTTACCGCCTTTAGTAGTACTATTTTACCATATTTCTTCTTCTTATTTCGAACAGAAGATTGCTTAAAAATTTAAAAAAATAATTCAAACAAACATGTCATCTGTTGCAACAAATATCAATATATCAATATCTGTTTGAAATTTTTCAACAGCTCTGTCATCTGTCAAAACAGATGCAAATGTCTATTTGATAATTAAATCAGATATGTCATCTATTGCAACAAACATCAATATCTATTTGAAATTTTCCAACAACTTAGTCATTTGTTAAAACAGATGCAAATATCTATTTGATAATTAAATCAGATATGTCATCTGTTGCAACATATATCAATATCTATTTGAAAATTTCCAACAGCTCAGTCGTCTATTGCAACAGATTTATTTACAATACATAGGGTGAACTACAACTTTAATTGAGTCTTTGCAATCTCATGATGTTGGTATTGCGTTTCTACCGATCCGAGTTAGAGTCGTCGATCGATCATTCTGTGTTGAAATATTTTGTACTAACTTATTATTGAGGTAATACCTAAATTAATTTATATAGAACTAGGGAGGAGTACATTAGAGTGAACTACAACTTTAATTGAGTTTTTGCGATTGCATGATGTTGGTATTGTGTTCTTACGGACCCGAGTTGGAGTCGTCGATCGATCACTCTGAGTCAAAATATTTCATATTAACTTATTATTAAGGTAATACCTAAATTGATTTAGATAGAACTAGGGATGAGTACATTAGGGTGAACTACAACTTCAATTGAGTCTTTACGATTGCATGATATTGGTATTGCATTCCTACCGTCCCGAGTCAGAGTCGTCGATCGATCACTGTGAGTCAAAATATTTTGCATTAACTTATTATTGAGGTAATACCTAAATTAATTTAGATAGAACTAGGGATAAGTAAATTAGGGTGAACTACAACTTTAATCAAGTCTTTGCGATTGCATGATATTGGTATTGCGTTCCTACCGACCCGAGTTAGAGTCTTTAATCAATCACTCTGAGTCAAAACATTTTGTATTAACTTATTATTGAGCTAATACCTAAAATGATTTAGGTAGAACTAGGGATAAGTAGATTAGGGTGAACTACAACTTCAATTGAGTCTTTGCGATTACATGATATTGGTATTGCATTTCTACTAACCCGATTTGGAGTCGTCGATCGATCACTCTAAGTCAAAATATTTTGTATTAACTTATTATTAAGGTAATACGTAAATTAATTTAGATAGAGCTAAAGATGATTACATCAGGGTGAACTAAAACTTCAATTGAGTCTTTGCGATTGTATGATGTTGGTATTATATTCCTACCAAACCGAATCGGAGTCGTCGATCGATCACTCTGAGTCAAAATATTTCTTATTAACTTATTATTGAGATAATACCTAAATTCATTTAGGTAGAACTAAGGATAAGTACATAGGGTGAACTACAACTTCAATTGAGTCTTTGTGATTGCATGATATTAGTATTGCGTTCCTACCGACCCGAGTTAGAGTCATCGATCGATCACTCTGATTCAAAACATTTCGTATCAACTTATTATTAAGGTACTACCTAAATTGATTTAGGTAGAACTAGGGATGATTACATAGGGTGAACTACAACTTCAATTGAGTCTTTGTGATTGCATAATATTGGTATTGCATTCCTACCGACCCGAGTCGGAGTCGTCGATCGATCACTCTGAGTCAAAACATTTCACATCTCTTATAATTTTTAAAAATAATGAAGATAATTTCGTACCAAATTAACATTTTCAAAACTTGTCATTGTTTTTCAAAAATACAAATCATCCATTTGCGAGAAAAATATTTCATCATTTCAAATCTCGAGTTCTTGCTCTTTTATTTCTCTCAATAATAAAGACAACAACTTCTCAACACATTGCTCAAACCTTCAAAACAGATCTATTTTCTTCCCATTTTCGACCACATAGTTGTTATTTTCGACTTCATTCTCGCTTATATCTGTTGTTTTATCTATCTTCGCAGGTAACAGAGTTTGAGAAGAGTTCTACATTTGTTATTTATTCTAAAAATTAGGGATTTTTAGTTATTGATGAAAAAGAATACTTCTAGCTGTATTATCTTCGAGAATGGGTTAACAATTTTGAGTTTTGATGCTAAAAATATAGGAAGAACCCAAGAAAACCCTAGTTTTTGTTGCAGTGTTTTGTTAACTGTTGTGGTATTGTTGGATGGTGTTTGTGGTGTTGTTGGTGGCTTTTGTTGGTGGTGTCGGTATTGGTGGTCTTGATGGTGATTTAGGTGGTCTTGGTATTGGTATTGGTGGTGGTGTTGGTGGTCTTTGTGGCCTTGGTGCGACTATTAGTGGTCTTGGTAGTGATGTAGGTGGTTTTGGTGTTGGTATTGGTGGCAATTGTGGTGGTGGTGGCGGTCTTTGTAGCCTTGGTGCAGGTATTGATGTCCTTGGTGGTGGTGGTGGTGGTGGTCTTGGTATTGGTATTGGTGGATTGGTGTTGGTGCTGGTGGTGGTATTGGTGGTCCATCTGTTGCAACAAGTGGAACATCTATTGGGAGATATTAAATAGGTGTTTAAACAGATTCCCCACCTGTTCCAACTGATGAGTTATCCTTTGGAGTATTTATTTGTAATGTGGCGTATAATAATTTATTGAAATTTGTCTTAGCTTTTTTTAAAAAATTATGCAGACATCAAATATAATGTATTTTTTGTTTTTCTATTGTTTGTAGTTAAAAGATGTCTCCCAAAAGAAAAAAACTGAAAGTGGATCAACTTCTGGCCACCCAACAAAAAAGTCTAAAGTACAGATAGATTTGGAGGAACTTCTTGAACAATCTCAGTTAGGAAAAAATGAGTCTGAGAAAAGTTATGAAAAGGGAGGTGGAGAAAGGTATATAGAGGCTGGTGAAGAAAATAAAAGTGAGGAAGAAGAAGATAAACAAGATGACAATGCCTCACCAATGGGGTGTGAAATAAGATCGAAATCCCAGCATAAGGCTGTCAAAACTATTAGTATTGACAGGTTTTAAGTTGCGATGCCAATAGATGACCCTGCAAAAGTAACTGGTGATCTTGTACTTAGATGTCAGTTGGGGAAACCTTTTGACGAATTTACTAATATTATGAAGAATGAAAACATAGCTGGACCTTTTAAGAAGAGCTATTTTGGACACTTTCTTAAGCTGCCTGAGGACCACACTGTCCGTTTCCAAATGAGCATGGTATATGGTCTTCTCAAGCGTAGGATCAAGTACGTAGGGGATGATAAAGATTCAAAGAAGGGCAAAAAAAAAATGAATAAAATTTGGATCAACTACTGTGGCATGCCAGTTTATTTTGGCTTGGAAGAGTTTACCATAGTGACGGGATTGAGATGTGATTATCCAGAAGAACCTCTCATCAAAGAAACACCCCTCGAAAGGTCCAAGGCAATCAGGATAGCCAAACCATCATCATCAAATAGAAGAAAGGCATTGTCCAAGCAACCCCCCACCAAAACAAACAAACAAAATGAAAAAAATAGATGTGTTGTTAGACATTGCTGGACGTAGATACAAAGCGGAGAATTTGAGAGAAGATATCAAGGATAAAACCATACCAAAGTAGTACAAGGAGTAATTGTTCTTAGTTTGGTTTGCCCATGTGGTTATATTGGCAAGAGACGTCAACAAAGTTTAGAAGATGATTTGTTGAAGCTTGTTGATGATTTTGAGAAATTCAACAATTATTCTTGGGGTTATGACATCTACTACTTGACTGTCAAATATTTACTGACAAAGCTATCCCCAAAGACGACCACATTGTACGGCTTTTCTTGGACTTTCATGGTAAATTTAATCACTATTTGTTTACTCATCCATTAATTTATATTGAATAATTATTATGACCTTTTTTGCTTGCTTCCTATTTACATATTTTAGGCTTGGGCATTTGAAGTCATTCCTCCCCTCTAAAAATAGTTCAAGGATTACCCAGATGAGGTTGCCCATCCAAGGATCCTTAGGTGGCTGGCTGCAATGAGCAGCATAAAAATTAAGATGGTTGATCTCTTTAATTCTTAGGATGATGCATTACGTCTTCTTTCGAGTAAAATAATTTGACTCAATTAAAATAAATGTGTCATCTGTTGTGATAGATAGGTCGTCTGTTGCAACAGATTACCCATCTACTGCAACTGATGCAATAGATGGGTAATTTGTTATGACAGATGATCCATATTTCACAATATATTAACCTTGTTTTGCTCTGTTTCTCTGAACCTGACTTAACAAATTACCTATCTACTGTAAATTATGCTACAAATGAGTAATCTAGTGCAATATATTATTAATCTGTTGCTATATACAGATCAGTTATTGCAACAGATAGATCATCTGTTGCATAAGTTGACTGTGTTAACATGTAACCCAACTGACTGCAAATTATTATTATATGATTTAAATGTATTTGTCTTTTTTATAGGTTGTGCATCCTTGGATCGTGCCTATTGAGCAGGAGTTGGGGATAACTTTTTTTTATTACTCTAGGTTTTGTTGATACAATAGCAGACCCAACAGTGGAGTTAATAAAGAAAAAATTGGCTGGAGCAACAACCACAAGAAGAGCAGTTAGGCAAGGTCAGCCTAATATTGAAGCTCTTCATGACTAACCTACTGCAACAAATCTGGGTGCTTCTTCTGGGGATGTTACTGGTGGAGTTATTGATGTTGGTGGCAACCATCCTGATGCTGATGCTGACGCCAATCATCATGATGTGTGTGTTGATGCTCAAGAAAAAATAAATACATTTGAAATCACCCCTTACACAGGTCCCTCTCACCCTTACACCGGTCTCTCCCACTCTTACAGTGGTCTCTCTCACCCCTCTTCACCCTTATGTTCTCATTGCAAATGCAAAGTGTGCAAGGACAAAGAGGATAAAATCCTTCAAAAACTATAACTACCACTGAAGCTGCCGAGGAATTAAAATCCAAGAGGGGTGTTATACCATCCAAGAAGGTGAGGGAGCTATACACTCCTACAGTGGTGGGTAGGAGGAAGAAAAGAAAAATTAGTCAAATACTCTCCAGTCTGTAAACAAAAAAATTACAAATCCTCCTTCTTCAAAAGTTTTTGAAGTTCAGGGGCCACTGAAAAAGGTAGACATATACACAACACTTGGCAATGAAGAGAAGAAGGAATTGCGAAAGGCGACGAATGCCAAGAAGAAGAAACCTGCACAAGAATACACCATGCATATATTTGACGCCCAAGACTTCAAGAGTATAACAAATATGCGCAAGTGGTACGTGGACAAGGTAAGTTTACTTTTCCTAACCTATCCTTCTAATATACCCTATGAAGAAGAAGTTAAGCAATAAATGTGTCATCTGTTGCAACAGCTGGGTATTCTGGTGCAATTGGTGGTGGTTCTATTACAACAAATTAAACATCTGTTGCATAAGTTGCGTTAGCTGGGTAATCTGTGAATAGATTTAGAGAACCTTCTGCAACAGATGGATCATTTGTTGCATCTTTCCACTATGTTTTTATTCTTTATAATTACTAACCTATTTAAAAATTATCTTCTTATATCATAGTATGTTGATGAAATTCTCTACCTCATGAGGGGTAGACAATTAGCGTACCCTGATACGGTTGGGGCAGCCTCCACAGGTACACGGCCTTTCACACGAAGCCAAGCTCGGGAATTACAAAAACTCCAAGCTTTGTTCATGCAAATGGCCGTGTGTGAGTTGGTGATTGAACCAACCAAGGACCTAAACGTTTTTATGTGTGAAGAGAGGTCTTAATGTGTAATAAACTACTCTCCAAGGTTGGCACAAGAAGCAAGGGTGGATGGGTCATTTTACCCCTTTTGTTTGTAGTATAAATAGAACATGTTAGAGAGTTATTCCTTAGTTTTTGAATGCTGATTTTTTGTAACCTAAAAACACTAAACATTTCTCTCTCTCTCTCACTCTTAGAAGCCGCCCCTAGTATCTCACAAGTAGAGGGATACTTGTGTTGTCTCTTTGGATAGAAACAAGGGTTTTGAGGTCGTTGATTGCCTCTTGGTCCTCGTAAGAACTTGGTGTTTATATTCATTAGACTTAGGGTCCTCTCTTGATGTTAGGGTTCTTAGTTTCTTGAATGTTATATGTCAAGTTATCTATCTTTCTTTATCTTGTTGTTGTTGTTGATTTTGTTATCTTAAAGTCTAGTGAAGCCGTGTGGGGCTCTTTTCGATTCACTAGCATTGTTATCTATCTTGTCGTTCTTGTGTTGTTGGGCTGAAAAACCGAAACTTAAACTTGTTGTTCTTGTGTTGTTGGACTGAAATCCGAGCCTACTTGTAGCTCTTGGTGTTGTTGGTTTGATTTTGTATCATTTGGTATCAAAGCAAGACCGGTTGTGTTCCAACATAACCCATCTTGGGCTAGTTCACGGCTTAAACAAACAACACCAAAAAGAAATTCTGAAAATCTGTCCATTAAAAGTTGAAACCAAGAATGATGTTGTATGTTTAGACCTAGGTGTTATTTTGCTTGTTTAGTGAGTTTCTAGTGTTGGTTTCTTTCTCACCAACACTAAGGTGTCTAGATCCAAAAGTTGAGCTTGAAAACTTGAACATTGTGTAGTGACTTGAAGTGGCCGAAAGTTGTATGTTGTTGATAACCAAAAGAAAAATCGGTGGTTGTGTGTTTATGTGCTAAAGAAGTTGATGAAGTTTGTTGAGGTGTTCATCTTTTGAACTTGTTCATCTTGTTCATCTTGTTGTGTGCTCAAGTTGTAAGACAAGCTATAAAGTTGTTGTGAAAGACTTACACCCATCACCTTTAGTCATGTCAATCACTTTTCCCTAATTCAAGGAGCCTTGTTTTGTGGGATTAGTCAACCAAACCTCACTTTCTTGAGTTTGAAAAGGATGAAATACTACAAGATTTTATTTTTTCCCACCAAAACACTTTGCAAACTATAACAAGTTGTGTGAATATTAAAACAAAAAAAAAAGAGAAGAAGAACGTGTGGAACCATTGCATGCTGCCACGTCACTATAAGCTCAACTTAGGATATTCTTTGGTTGCTAATTGTTGATCCTTGGTTTCCCTTACTTGGTCCTAGAACTAATTAACAAACTAGTACCTTCCTACTAGGTTGTCAACTAGTTCCTTGAACCGTTTGTTCGTGTCAACGATTATTTGAGTGCTTTTATTCGTTTGAATGAATTGCTGATTTTTGACTCTAGTCCGGCAAGAATTCTTTGAGTCTTCAAACAAGAATCCATTCCGGATAAGAGCTTACTCATACCTTAAAAATTTCACGGTTACTAGCCAATTATACAACACTTGTGGAACACGAACTTGTGGTGAACTAAAGCGGATAATATCTTGACAATGGAAGGAGCTACGTCTCATAATGTGGATACTAATGCCCTTGATTCTATGAGGGTCACTCTTGAGGCCGTTACCCGGACACTTGAAAGGTTGAATTCGGAATTTGGGGCCGTGAGAGGGGACTTGGCAGCAATAAAGGGGGAAGTGTCGACTATTAGTGGGAGATTAGAACAAGTGGAGAGTCAAAGGAACTCTCATCCTTCTACTCCTCTACATGTATCTACCAATGGTCATGATAGGACCTCCTCCGCAACCATCACCCCCGAAACAGTCCACCAAATGCTAAAGGCACCCCAAGCTCCACTAAATACCGCAAGCCAAACTACCTATTTTCCTCCAAACCGAGACCCCACTAGACCACTACATTTCCAAGCCCCTCCAATTCCACAAGAGGGATTTGGACGCCAAGTACCTCCACTAAATCCGAACCCTCCATTCCAAGCTCCATTAACCCAAAGACCGCAAATTCCAAATCCTCCGAATCAAAACGGCCAAGGCCGACCAGCCCACTTTGAAGGATACGGTAGAGAGGAGTATGAAGGAGAGGGAGCCTTTGATGATGCTTATATGAGGGAGGAGGAGTTAAGAGGGGGTCGAGGAGAACCTAGGAGATACCGGGGGTATGGAGATAGGGGAAACCGACACCAAGAGAGAGACGTAGGCATCAACACCATCAAGTTGAGCCTACCCATCTTTAAGGGTGAAAGTGACCCCGAGACCTACTTAACTTGGGAATCGGCTTGTGACAAAGTTTTCCAAGTTAATGACATCTCGGAAGAAAAGAAGAGTTGCTACGCTATAGCTCACCTCGAGGGCTATGCTAACACTTGGTGGGAGTATGTTAAACGATTTGGTAATGAATTAGTTGATGGGCAGCCACCACCTTGGTATCGGTTGAGGTATTTGATGAGACAACGATACCTTCCCGAGAGATATCGTCATGAGTTGCTTGCTAGATTATATGGCTTGCGGCAAGGAGGCAAGAGTGTGATGGCCTATTTTGACGAGTTCCAACAACTCATGTTGAAACTTGATCATCGTGGGGAGCAAATCAGTCACGACATCATCCGGTTCAAGTGTGGGTTAAACAAAGAGATCTCCACTCATTTGACCCTTCACCGATTTGAAACCATTGACGGTATATTCCAAGCAGCCCTTGAGATTGAAAGGGAACTTAAGGAGAGATCATCCTTCAAGGCAAGGGTACAAACCCTCTCGGGTTGGCCCAAAAACAAGGACCAACCCGCCCCTACGAAGCTGCCCGAGTCCAAAACAGTCCCTAAATTCCCTCCGAAACCGGAGGCTCACAAATATCCCAACCCAAAGGGGTTCCAATGCTTCAAGTGCCAAGGTTGGGGGCATAAGGCCAATGAATGTCCGAACCGGCGCAATGTGATCCTACGAGAAGGGAAAGTGTACTACCTTGGTGAGGAGGTGGTTTCCGAAAGGGGGGAGGATGAGGCCGAGCCTCAAGATGGAGAGGGAGCTGAAAATGGGCCGAATGATGATGAATTAGATGGTAGTGAAGATGTCTATCCACAAGAAGGGGAGTGTGTGGTTCCAAACTTTGTGGTTAGACGTGTCATGATTAGTAAGGCGATAGATGACCCGAGTCAAAGGGAAAATCTATTCCATACTAAGTGTCTTGTAAAGGGGAGTGTGTGCACCTTGGTGATTGATAATGGTAGTTGTACAAATGTTGCGAGCCATGCTATGGTAAATTTCTTGAAGCTACCAACTACACTACACACTAGTCCTTACAAGCTACAATGGTTGAACGATTGTGGTGAATTAAAGGTCACAAGGCAATGTGTGATTCGGTTTAAGGTGGGAAACTACCACGACGAAGTGCTTTGTGACGTGATCCCAATGCAAGCATGTCACTTGTTATTAGGTAGACCATGGCAATATGATAGGTCTACTAAACACGATGGGA
This sequence comes from Capsicum pubescens, assembly GCA_030864215.1. Classification (NCBI taxonomy): domain Eukaryota; kingdom Viridiplantae; phylum Streptophyta; class Magnoliopsida; order Solanales; family Solanaceae; genus Capsicum; species Capsicum pubescens. The sequence goes on along the minus strand of CM061547.1, from coordinate 216,076,030 downwards.
GGTCCAACCGGTATACGCTTGAGAAGGATGGCCGAAAGGTCACACTTCACCCTCTTTCACCCTCCCAAGTAAATGAGTGGCATCAAAAGATGAGAGAGTTGAAGGGAAAGGGGAAGGAATCCGGAAAGGGAGAAAAGGGGGGGGATGCCGTATGTGAGGAAGTAGGGACATCCGAGGCTGTCCCAACGACAAGGGAGATGGAAAACGTAGTGATGTTGGCTAGGAGGAAAGAACTCTTCGTGGACCATGATGAAAACAAGCCGATGTTACTTTTGGCCCATTGTTTTAATACTAACCCCACTAATTCTTCCATTTCCCCTTTGATTTCTTGTGTGTTGCAGGAGTATGAAGATGTATTTCCTCAAGAACTTCCGCAAGGATTGCCCCCACTTCGGGGAATTGAGCACCAAATTGATTTGGTGCCGGGTTCACAACTTCCGAACAAACCGGCCTATAAGAGCAATCCCATGGACACTAAGGAGCTTGAAAGACAAGTTGAGGAGCTTCTCAACAAGGGATACATCAAGGAAAGCATGAGTCCGTGTGCTGTTCCGGTGCTTTTGGTACCGAAGAAGGACGGAACTTGGCGCATGTGCGTCGATTGTAGAGCCATCAACAAAATCACTATAAGGTATCGTCATCCAATCCCTAGACTAGATGATATGTTAGATGAGCTCCACGGATCTTGTTTGTTTTCTAAAGTGGACCTTAGGAGCGGCTATCACCAAATTCGCATGCACCCCGGTGATGAGTGGAAGACCGCATTCAAGACCAAATTTGGTCTATATGAGTGGCTGGTCATGCCCTTCGGCCTTACCAATGCTCCTAGCACCTTTATGAGGCTAATGAATCATGTAATGAAGCCTTATATTGGAAAGTTTGTGGTGGTTTACTTTGATGATGTGTTGGTGTATAGTAAATCTATTGATGATCATGTAATGCATTTGAGATGTGTGTTTGATGTGCTCCGAAAGGAGAAGCTGTATGCCAACATGGAGAAGTGTTCTTTTGGTGTTGATAAGGTTATATTCTTGGGTTTTGTCGTGAGCTCAAGGGGTGTGGAAGTGGACGATTCCAAGATAGACTCTATTCGAAGTTGGCCGACCCCTAAAACTATTGGAGAAATCCGAAGTTTCCACGGGTTGGCAAGCTTTTATAGGAGGTTTGTCAAAGGATTTAGTTCCATAGCAGCCCCCTTGACCGAGGTAATTAGAAAGGACGGACCCTTTAAATGGGGTGATGAGCAGGCTAGGGCTTTTGAGGCCTTGAAAGCTACGCTCATCTCGGCGCCTTTATTGCAATTGCCCGATTTTGATAAGATGTTTGAAGTAGAGTGTGATGCTAGTAAGGTTGGCATCGGGGCTGTTTTGATGCAAGAAGGTAAGCCCGTTGCTTATTTCAGTGAAAAGCTCAAAGGGGCAACTCTTAATTACTCAACTTATGATTTGGAGTTGTACGCCCTTGTTAGAGCTTTGGGAAATTGGCAACATTATTTGTGGCCTAAGGAGTTTGTGATACGAACGGATCATGAGTCGTTGAAACACCTTAAGAGCCAAGACAAGTTGAATAGGCGTCATGCTAAGTGGATTGAGTTCATCGAGACTTTCCCTTATGTAATTCATTACAAAAGGGGAAAGGAAAATGTTGTTGCCGATGCCTTGTCTAGGAAGCATGTGCTTGTTGCTACCTTGTCTTCGAAATTGATGGGTTTTGAGAGCTTGCGGTTGTTGTATCCCGAGGATCCTACCTTTGCTCCTATTTTTAGGGAATGCGAAGAGTGGGGAAGGGACCGTTGGCTTAAGGAGAATGACCATTCCTCCTACTCTCGGTTCGATGGGTATTTGTTCAAAGGGAGGAGGTTGTGTGTTCCTTCTAGTTCTTGGAGGGAATTATTTGTGAGGGAGGCCCATGACGGAGGCCTCATGGGGCACTTTGGGGTAGACAAGACCCTCGGAATCTTAGAGGAGAACTTCTATTGGCCCAAAATGCGCAAAGACGTCACTAAAATTTGTAGTCAATGCGTGGCCTGCCGGAGTGCGAAATCTCATCTCCTACCTCAAGGATTATACACCCCACTCCCTACTCCCCTTAGACCTTGGTTGGACATTTCGATGGATTTTGTTTTGGGGCTGCCAAGGACTAGAAAGGGCCGAGATAGCATTTTTGTTATTGTTGATAGATTCTCTAAAATGGCTCATTTTATTCCATGTGCTAAAACCGAGGATGCTCGTAGTGTAGCTTCATTATTTGTTGAACATGTTGTAAAGTTTCACGGGGTACCGAGGACTATTGTGAGTGATAGGGACTCCAAGTTCCTAAGTCTCTTTTGGAAGTCCATGTGGGGTAGGCTTGGAACGAAGTTACTTTTCTCCACGTCTTGCCACCCACAAACCGATGGCCAAACGGAGGTAGTAAATAGAACCTTAGGGTCTATGCTACGTTCTATGGTTAAAGGTAAACTGACTTCATGGGAAGATCACCTACCCTTGGTGGAATTTGCATACAACCGGGTAATACATTCGAGCACGGGAATGACTCCCTTTGAATGTGTTTACGGCCTGAATCCCCTTACCCCTTTAGATCTCACTCCTTTGTCTAGTGATCTCATGACCAGCTTAGATGGAAATAAAAGAGCCGAGGCAATGAAGAAAATGCATGAGACGGTGCGGATCAAGCTTGAAAAGAAGAACCAAGAGGTTGCAAAAAGGGTAAACAAAGGGAGAAGAAGGCTTGTGCTTGAACCCGGAGATTGGGTGTGGGTGCATCTTCGAAAGGATCGGTTTCCAGCTCAAAGGAAGTCCAAATTTCTGCCAAGGGGTGATGGTCCTTTCCAAGTACTTGAGAGAATCAATGACAACGCCTACAAGATTGACCTTCCACCGGAATATCAAGTGCACAACACTTTCAACGTTGGTGATCTCTCCCTCGTGGATGCGGTTGAAGATGACCAAATGCTGAATTTGAGGTCAAATTCCTCTCAAGATGGAGAGGATGATACGGTTGGGGCAGCCTCCACAGGTACACGGCCTTTCACACGAAGCCAAGCTCGGGAATTACAAAAACTCCAAGCTTTGTTCATGCAAATGGCCGTGTGTGAGTTGGTGATTGAACCAACCAAGGACCTAAACGTTTTTATGTGTGAAGAGAGGTCTTAATGTGTAATAAACTACTCTCCAAGGTTGGCACAAGAAGCAAGGGCGGATGGGTCATTTTACCCCTTTTGTTTGTAGTATAAATAGAACATGTTAGAGAGTTATTCCTTAGTTTTTGAATGCTGATTTTTTGTAACCTAAAAACACTAAACATTTCTCTCTCTCTCTCACTCTTAGAAGCCGCCCCTAGTATCTCACAAGTAGAGGGATACTTGTGTTGTCTCTTTGGCTAGAAACAAGGGTTTTGAGGTCGTTGAGTGCCTCTTGGTCCTCATAAGAACTTGGTGTTTATATTCATTAGACTTAGGGTCCTCTCTTGATGTTAGGGTTCTTAGTTTCTTGAATGTTATATGTCAAGTTATCTATCTTTCTTTATCTTGTTGTTGTTGTTGATTTTGTTATCTTAAAGTCTAGTGAAGCCGTGTGGGGCTCTTTTCGATTCACTAGCATTGTTATCTATCTTGTCGTTCTTGTGTTGTTGGGCTGAAAAACCGAAACTTAAACTTGTTGTTCTTGTGTTGTTGGACTGAAATCCGAGCCTACTTGTAGCTCTTGGTGTTGTTGGTTTGATTTTGTATCATACCCGGATGCTTATGATGCTGCCGATAGGATAATGGGCCTCAACTTTTATAATATTTCAAGAATAGGTATAATAAGCTTAGTAGTCTAGCTGACACTCCCGGTGGCTTGGGATTTGATTGGTGAGTTTCTACGTATGAATGGGATGAAGATATGATTAACTATGTTAGAGGGAAGAGGCCATATCCACACAACAAGAGATAGAACAAGGAAAAGAGAATTCTTGCAGTCATAAATATGGAAGTCAAATATTTTCTCGCTGTTGAGATACTTACCGAGGAGGGAAAGATTAAGGTTTATGACTGTAACTTACCTATCTTTGACGACTGTAATTTTTTTACCCACGTGCAACCACTGTTAGAGTTGCTCCCTAGCTTGTTTAGGCAGAGTAAAATGATGGATCATTTGCCAACGAAAGTGTTCATAAAGAAAACATGGGATTTTGAACGTCGAAATAAGGACATGGACCTTAAAAAAATTGATGTCGCGTGTGGGCCGTACGCAATTGCATACATCAAATATTTGTTGATCGACACAAAAATGACCGGTCTGTGTGACGCTGTTGTGGAAAAAATGCAAGAGATCTGGGCTTATGGGATACTAACTAAATGTTTGGAGTCTGTCTATAAAGAAGAAGATGTACAAAGACAAACACCATAACAATTTTTTATTTCAAGCCACTTCATTTTACATGTAGTAGCAATTTTTTATGTATGACGAAAGATGAATTTTTTATAATGCAACAGATTGTCTATCTATTGTAACAGATAGTATATATGTCGTGACAGATTGATTACCTGTTGTAATAGATTGGTCATCTGTTGCATATGCAAATGTTTCTCAGTCTATCTGTCGCAACAGATATACAATCTGTTGCAACATATAGTCTATTTATTGCAACTGATAGGTAATCTATTGGAACAAATAAAAATAGTAGGAAGACCTGTTTGATAATTTCCAACAAATGACCTACATGTTGCAACATATGTCTAAATTTGTTTGATAATTTCCAATAGATATGTCATCTGTTACAACAGATGTATTATCTGTTATGATATTTGAATCTAGTATTCAATTTTAATTAATAAGTTCAAACTAAGAATTAAATTATATTCATAGACAACATAAAATAAATCTAATCCTTCAGAAGTTACATGAAATAACTCAACAAATAAATAAAATGTAAAAAAATTATTATGAGTACAAATGATTTACTCTGCAAATAAATCAACAATTTAACCTTTGGTGCCAACAATTTCCAAGGAGAGGTTATTACTTTGACAGACTCAAGCTATAAAGATTTACTCAATATGGACAAGTTGTTCTTCATCCGGTGCTATAAAATTCGGCATTGATTGTCGTGGATCTTTAATGTCGCTTGCGTACAGTTTCTGGGTTTTCGCTTCTCTATATTTTCATAAAAGAGCAGCATATCTTTTGCAGAGTAATTCTTCATTAAGTCCATCATTTGGTACTTGTAATCCATCACTCAAATACTCGGTATAAGCGGCAACAAAAGATCACAATCCCTGCATTTTAAAAAGACAGATAATCCATATCTAGCAATTTATGTAAGCGTTGTTAAATTTATGAAATAAAACTAAATCATGATACTTACAGGCTACCAATGGGTTTTTGACCAATTCCTTCAGCTTATTCTGCATCAAATAGATTACCTATGTTATCCTGGTATGCTTCAATCGTCGACCAATCAAATGGATTTCTGCATCAAGTAGGCAATATTTTGGTCAGCTTTTGTATCTCAGACGACATCTCGAAATGTCTCTTTTGAGACATCGAGTCATAAACTCGGATGCGTCTCTCTTTTAGAATGACGACAGCCAACACTTAATGGAATTCATCACCACAATTGATTGGGATGTACACTTTGTTGACCAAATGCCAAGGTAAGCCAGCTGAAATACTAAAACCTTTGATGTTGTTGATTAAGCATTCCTTATTTTGAGAAACTTCGGCTATTATTGACAATACCTATCATAGGTATTATTGATGTAAACTTTGTAAAATAATTCCCTGTTGTGTATCTGTATAGTTCTTGTATTTGCAATTTGTCCTTCTTTCGGAGGTAGTAAAAAATGACATCGATGTGCTGCAATATTATCAAATATTTCAGATTATGCGACAATAAAATTAATACACAGATGCAATTAAATAAAGTATTAATTAATAGTAATATATATGACATTTAAACCTCATCATTCCAGCAACTTTGAGGCTGTGACATCAAATAGAACCAATCCTTCGTTCCGAGATGTGCAACAACAAAGTCGAACATATTAAAACCAAGACTCAATTCGTTCACTTTGTAGTGTTCGTCATTTTATTTTCTACATGATTTATATGTGTTAATGTCATATTTTTACAACAAGAATTGTATAAATCAATATATTTAAAAATGATTACCTACCGGCATGATGCTTTAATAGCCCATCGACAATCTATTCTGAACAGTCGTTGATCAACTTTGTTAGTTTTTTTGGAGCCTCGTCCGAGATGTTGAACCCTTCAAACGGGTAATTCTTTCGTTCTCCCAAACTGACAAGCTCTACTTTTTTTTCCCTTGAAAGCAGATGATGGATTATCAACTGTGATATTATGTTGTTTAGCAGTAGCTTCTACTGTGACATCTATCTGAAAAGCCAGAATTATCCATGCTAATCACAGAGATATAATAGAATATCTATCTGTTGCATCAGATGGATCATCTATTGGGACAAATTCAAACAGGTAAAACAGAGTTGTACGATAATTTTGAATTGATGACTCATCTGTTGCAACATATAACTCATCTATTGGTACAAATTAAAACAGTACAAAGACCTGTTTGATTTACTGAAATAGTCGAACATATAACATATCTGATGCAATAGGTTAGACAATAGTTTCAACAGATATATATATTTGTTTGATAATTTTCAGCAGATGTATCATCTGTTGAAATAAATATGTATCTGTTTTCTTGTTGGAACAGATGATATACATTTACTTTCTTAAGATCATGCTCCTCTCTTGTGGCCCTTGTATATTGATCAAAGGTGCAGGACAGAAACAAAGGAGTTGTAATTTTACTTTTTTCGATGCTTGATGATGCATTGGAAATTTCTTTCTTTCTCCTCTTAGACACCTTGATCTCTAGTGGAGTGTATGGATATAAAATTCTCTTTGATGGAATGATACCCCTATTAGATGTCATTTTCTTTACAGAAGCAGTTAATTCATTAATAACATTAATCACTCTATCATGTTTTGCCTTGGAGATTTTACATTTGCATGCAGAACATTCGCTAGAAGTGGCAAAATCTGTATAACTAGTATGATCATAATCATAATGGTTTGTTGTTTTAAAAACTGTAAGAGGAGCATCATTAGCCCCAATAGCAGCACCACTACCACTACCATCATCAAGAACAACAAGTCCACCCTCCAAAATTATTTTTCTTGTGATGACTGTTGCTCCAAATAATTCCTTATTTATTCTATCAATGACCTTCGGGTCCGATAAAGTTTGCACACACCGTAAAGTAAGAAAAAATGACATCTTCAACTTTCGATTGGTTGGAACAAGCCAAGGATGAGCAATCCAAAATAAATCAGTACATATATTAGAATGATGATGAAATCATTATTAAAATAAAAAAATAATTAGAATTAGACTTACTGCTTCTTTCGGGGGGTTGAAGAGATCGAAAAATTTTGCATTTTTATTAGTTTTAGCCGACAACTATCTCAGGATTCTTGGACAGGAAACTTCTTTCTGGTCGTTTACTTATTGTCTCAAATAAGGAATGGCTTCAAATGTCCAAGCCTATAAAATAACGCCAATAAATAGAAAGCATTATTGAATACAAAAAATGAATCATGTCATAATAAAGAAAATATTTACCATGAAAGCCTATGGAAATCCATATAAGTTGACTGTCTTTGACGTTAACGGAGTCAACAAATATTTGACAGTCATTTTGAAGCTTTCATTACCCCAAAGATAGCTGTTAAATGTCTCAAGATCCTTGGAGAGATTTATTAAACCGAGGCTTATGTTGTTGTTAACGTCTCTCGCCCAAAGAATATTATGTACAAACCAAACCAATTCTTTGAAAGTCTTTAACCAAACCAATTCTTTGAGAGTCTTTTACCTTTCAACGCTTCTTTCAAATTTATGTTCTTGAAGCTTAGAGCAACAAGGGATCCCAGGTCATTACGTTCACTCAACTTGCCTTTGACTTTTTTGGGTATGCGGGGTGCTTTTTTGAGTTAGAATAGGTATAACATAAGAAAGAGAAGGAGGATAACATTTTAATCCAATAACTATTGCAAACTCCCTCCAACCAAAACAAACAGGCATGCCACAGTAATTTATCCACACCTCATCCATCTTATCTTTGTTTTCATTCATAAACCTACGCTTGAGAAGATCATATACCATTTTCATTTGGAAACGAGCGTTGTTATCCTCCGATAAATCAAGATATTGCCCAAAGTAGCTGTCCCTGAAATAAGCTTCCAAATTTTGTTCTCAAATTATTTTTCTGAAGGTGTCAAAAATTTTTCTCATGGATGACTTAGCCGTGAAATTACCCGTTAAATTTGTGGCACCATCGCACTGCATTCTTACAAGATAACTATCTATGCTAAGGGTTTTAACCAAATCTTTTGTGGAAGGGCTATTAACATTTGGATCATCTCTTTTGAAATATTCTTCCTCCCCATGTTCATTATTTTCTGCTTCTAATTGAGATAACGCTTGTAAAGCAAGCTCATAGAGTGGTGGATGTAGCTTAGCTACTTCACTTGTTCCTTTACTTGGACTTGATTCTATTTTTTTCTTTTGGGTGCCATATAATCTAAAAATAATAGGAACATAAAATAGATTATAATTGATTAATGCATCATTAAAAAGGATAACAGTATATCTGACATGTACAACAGTAAAATAACAGTTCCAACATATCACACATCTGTTGCACCAGGTAGGTTATTTGTTGCAACATATAACTAACTTATTGCAATGGATGAGTAATTCATTGCAATGATAAAAATAGATCACTCATCTGTTGAAATAGATGTTTGGTCTGTTGCACCAGGTATGTATCTATTGCAACATATAACCAACCTGTTGTAATGGATGAGTAATTCATTAGAAACAATAAAAGAGTCACTCATCTGTTAAAATAAATCACTTCTCTGTTGCACCAGGTAGGTTATCTGTTGCAATATATAATCAACCTATTGTAATGGATGAGTAATCCGTTGGAAAAAGTAAAAATAGATCACTCATCTATTGCACCAAGTAGATTATTTGTTGCAATATATAGCCAACCTTTTGCAACGGATGACTAATCCGCTGGAAACAATAGAAACAGATCACTCATCTGTTGCCAAAGGAGTTATCTGTTCGAACTGTTATCAACTATCAATATTGTTTAGATTTCTTTCAAACAGAAGAGTCGTATGTCATAATAGATGAACTATCTATTAGATTGTTCATCTGTTGCATTAGATTTTCACTATTGCATCAGATTTATATCAATTACACCATATTTTCATCTATTGCATCAGATTTTCGTCTGTTGCATCAGATTTTTATCTGTTGTATCAGATGGTTCATCTGTTTCATCAGATGGTTCATTTATTGCATCAGATAGTTCATCTGTTGCAGAAAAAAATAGTACCAGGATTTTGTTCAATAAAGCAACAACACTATCACCGTTTAATATTAAATACACTATTTGTACCAAGAAAAATAACAAATCAATCCAACAACACCAACACAACACATATACTAAGAACATCAACGGTGACAAAAAATCACCAACATTGTTGTTTTGCATTTGTCCAAACACAAACAACAAAAATTAAACTTCAAAAAACTTAACAGACACCAACAAATCGAATCAACAGTTCGACAACAAGAACTACAATAACAACAAAAAATTATATTTCACACCGAAAAGAGTAGAGAAGAAATGCCAGAAATTAGAATTTTCTTCAGTCCACATTTCAAATTAAGGCAACAAATATTGAAATTGATAACCAATACTAGAAGAGAAGGTGGCGCAAGTTCCTTTTTTTCTTCATAACTAAAAAGACATAATTTTTTACATGTGAAAGAAGAAATGGGACGACGAAGAACTCGAAGTTGTTGTGGCCGGAGAGCAAGGTTGTCACATCGATTGATGGTTGAAAGTTGAAAATGAACTCGCCCAACTATTTATCGCCGGAGGTTGAAATCATCAGGGATTGAAAGGAGAAATTTTGCAAAACTGTTGGTTGGGAGAGAGTTGAGAGAAACTGTGGAGAGAGACGGTTGATGATTTGGAGAGGAGAGGGGTATGAGTTGATTTAAATTTTTAAAAAGATTAGAAAGTTTTGAAAATATTAAACAAGTCCACAATTAACTTAATCAAGTTTCCTAATTATGTTTGACCCTTTGAGTTGGTCGATGTCACCAATCCTTCATTCAAGACTTAAATGACACCTTTCTTTCAATTTTCTCATGTATAATGGTCAGTGAAGTCCTTGGAAACTTGACCCTTATAACATGTTATAAGTTAATTGTCACGACTCCTCTAACACTATTGACAAATTAAAACCAGTTGCCATTTAGATATTTAGCTAAATCAATAGGTCCTTAACTGGATCCTACACTATCCCTAAGACGTTGGTTTGTAACTAGAAAATTAAATGCTTGATCTTAGAAACTTTCATTCCAGCAGGTCGGTAAAATTCTCTAAAATCACTTACCATGTCGACCCCAGGCCTTTGTTCTGGTGGTAAAAGTAGATTGTTTCGTGTGTGGATTCAATGTGTGCATGGTTGAATCTTACTATAGATAAATAACAGATATTTCAATAGAGAAGGGTGTAAAAGAATGTGCCCATTATTCATTGAGTTTTAGACCGTGAGTTACCAATCCTTGTGAATATCTTGATTTAAAGAGAACAAGGTGGGTTTTTCGCTGACTAGAAAGACAAATTCATGCATAAGTTTTTGAGGTAATCATAAAAGACACATCTTAACTGTACCTCTTTGTGAGTTTTATACCTCAACTATCTAGTGATTGATGTCGTCTAAATTACACCTTCAAATAAAGCATAAAGCAGTCATTTGTCAAATATAAAAATCAACTAGATTGAGATTGATTCCACAGAGAATAAGTCAAAAGTCAATCAAGAATGTCTGTCTAAGCAACTAATAAAAATCTCCAATCGAAGATGGGGTTTTGTAAATAAGGAATTCAGTAGTAATAATTGTTGATTTGTGGGATTTGAAATCTGTATGAGAGAAGCACTAGGACTATGTTCCCTAATAACGTCATAACTCCGTAGGTTCTTCGTTCTTAGTGATCTCTTGTTATGCTTGGCACGCAGAATCGATCAGTTATGTATCAGCTAACCAGCTATGTTACGACCTATGTGTATGATTATCCCAAAGCACAAAGATTCATGTGGCATGGATTTTGCATTACTAACTCCTATCAATGATTCCAATTTAATTAGTCTCTCTCTTTTACTGGTTTAAGTCTAATTAAATGGAAGTTGGTAGCTCCAAGTCTTGTTGTTGATTCTTTTTTCTCATCCGATTACACTTGCTAAATACTAGGATAAAGATAAGTCGAGTCCTAACGTTTTGCACCATCAGAAAGTAATCAATCAGAAGAGAATCAACAATACATGCCACTACTAGAAATGATGGCTATGGGAACGCTTCTTTAGCGACGATTAAGGAACCATGACTATAAATAGCCTATGGTGACAGTTTGAACCATGACTATAATATAGTTGTCTACTCTATTAGGACACAAGTAAAATTTAACCGTCGCTATACACAAATAACCGTCGCAACAGGTTACTCTATGGGAACGGTTTTTAAAACCGTCGCGATAGACTAGTTTTAGTCACGGTTATTTTTTGATGAAAAATAATATTTCCCTCTGAATTTTCTCTCCAACATTTTATTTACCCTCTTATACTAAATTATATTTATTAAAAAACTAAAATATTTCCAAATTTCGTCTTTAGGGTTTTGAAAGCCCCAAAACTTCATACATTGATGATACCCGTTCAGAGAATTTGTTCGATACTCGTTCTTCTTCTTCTTCGACGATACTCATCTCCTTATTTGCCAATACTCATCAATTACTCAAGTAATCTGGTTGTTCAAGTGAAAAAATTGTTCAATTTGGTCTTTGGTCTTCTCCGTTCAATTCGATTTGAATCATTCGTTGGAACCTCTGTGACTGGGAAAGCAAAGAACTGATAGTTTAGGGGTAAATATTTTGCTTTATTTTTAGCTCTTTTTGTTGTTGTTGTTGTTGAACGAGCAATAAGTAAGGCGTTTGGAGTGTATTTATGGCCTTTTTGAATTAGGTTTTCATCGATTTTGGACTGCGATCTATGTGTTTTAAAAGTAACTGAGTTGTTTTGGTATAAGATATACAAATGTCAAATGAGCAAGGAATAAAGTTTTTAGTATGTGCTGTCTTTTGCAAATTTGTGCTCACTTTGTAACATTTTTTACCTATGCTACCATCACGTTAAGGTGGGAGTTAATTCTAAAATGACCTACTACTAGTACTGCTATGTTTCCTTAGTTGTCATAACTTGTGGTTCTTATCATGTCATATAGTGTTCCCCTTTTGGATGTGGTTGTATATCAAACAAAAATGATCTTTATAATAGGTTATATCTGGGTTGGGTTAACTGGAAGACTGATCTGATCTGACGTTCAGATGCTATTGTGAGAATCAGTAAGCTTTGTCATCTCTATGCCTCTTGTTGGAGGAATTTGCTGGATGTAGGTTAAATTTGGTTCGTTTGCATTCTGAATTAGGAATTACACTCACTGCTGAAAATATCTCTTATAATTGGTTGGCCTCCTCTGCCTCAGCAATGGTCCTCCTTGTCTACTGTCAGAATATAGTACGGACAATTTGTTATAGACATCAAAAAGGGTTGTGACCAGCAGGGGAGAAGGACACTAAATGTGTCTTAGTTCCAAAATCAATAATGTAATTATCAAGTAATTTTTTCTTTTGAATATCAGTTTCCAACTTCCAATCAACAATGGGTAGATCTATAGGATGAAAGTTATGGTAGGAATTAGATCAATCTAGGAGTGTAACTATTGCATCTTCAACATCCTGTCAATATAAGAGCATATGTGTATTTCACTTGATACTGTCTATGTTGTACATTTATCTTTATGCCTTGTATGCTATGGTTTCATAAATGTAGTGAAGTTACAATGTCCTACAACTTATTGTAAGTATATCCCAATATCTGCCTCTAACTTGTACTTTTTAGGTATGTGAAAAGGTGCTTTTATGCTTTGAGATGAACATCATAGATGACCCTTCAAATGATTTTGTAATTGAAAAAATTAAGAAGCTTAAAGATGTTGCTGTGATCTCGACTTCTTCAAAATCTGGTATGTTAAAGTATTTCATTAAATCCCTCCTTTGTTTCATCGTTAATGCTCTGCCATTATATGTTCCTGACATGTATATGAATTGAATTCAATACTTTGGTAGAATGACATCAAAGTGTTCCTTTATCTCGTGTAATTAGAAGGGGGTGGTGAAGGGGAAGGTAATAGTTATCAGTTCATTACTGCTAAAGACTTCTTGTGATACATTAGTTCAGGCACAGGCAGCAGCATACTTCAGTAACAAAAATATTCAGCAGAGCTCACAAGGATCCTACATTTTTGTGGACTGAAGGTGATTGTGAGTTTCTGTGTGTTTTTTACCATTATCTTCAGGCGATAAAGTGTACTTTTTACCATTATCTCTAGGTTTTGGTTAATCTTTTCCTAATTTGATTGTTAGGTAACATGAAGGCTTAGAGATAAAGAATTAAAGGGTGCAAGAAACCATAGCCAGTGCCTTCGAAAGATCAATTCTTTTTAGATTAATACAACAAGAAACCTAGTTGGATAATAATATTTTACTGTTATCTGATAAGTTTAATTTTGAGTCTTTATGTTTGAATTGATTTTTTCCCTTGTACCTGTAATTTGTGCACCAGAGCATGAAAACACACTTTCTTTATCTTGCGTTATTAACTGAAGGGTCGTAGAGAGTGTTGGAGAAGATGTCCACAATTTAAAATGGGGACATTCAGTAGTCCCGATATTTCTGCCCGACTATGCACAGTGTATACATTGCACATCCAAGAAGAGCAACACTTGTTCAACATATGTTTAGAGATGGCACAGGTAGATTCACTACCTTGACAATTAATCTTTTTCTACTCTAATTTGGGTAAGAGCATTATGTGAGAAGGCCAAAGAGATACTAATGGAAGAAAGTAATGTTCAGGTATTAAACCTTTACGTGGTCGTGAATTTTTTGTTGCTTGTGCTGTGTTCTAAAGTTACTATCAAGGTTTAGGCTCTTTTCATTACCCCCTCCCCATCTTTTGAAAAGGTATATCGATATTGGTTATATTGCGATACACTTTCTGTGAAAACTGCTCCATGTAAGTTAGAAATTCAATCTCTATGCCTTTAATTTTGGTGATCAATATGTCCTCCTTCCTTGCTCTTTCTGTGTGTGTTTATGTGTGTGTTTATCGGTTTTCTCCATGTAATGTAAGTAAATTTTCTGATTTAATTATCATAATGTACAACTATTATGTTCTTGATTAGCATACGCTGGAAATTTTGAACCTGGAGAATTCGGAATGGAGACGGATGCACTCATGATGGTGACTCTTTTTATGAAACTATTTGTATTCTTGATTGATAAGACATGGCAGAGAACATCTCCCTGCACCTTTCACTGGTTCTCCCTTCCTGATGAAGCCCACTATCACATCAGCTGATAACTTACAACAGTCTCCAACCTAACAGAAATTTGCCTCGACCTCAAAGTCAAATCTCTAGAATGTAATGTAATTTGTTTCAAATGTAGCAGGTTTGTATCTCTCTCACATATAGTGGTATTTAATGGTGTGCAAAGTTTTAAAAAATATTTGCCTGTCTATGGAATCTTAAGTATGTCATATCATTTGAATCATTTATGAGTACAAAATGGTTAAATGAGAAAAAAATTAGATTTCTTACATTGTCTTGGTTTGTTTCTATGGTTGTAAAGGTACTGCTATGAACTTTTAATCAGACAAGTTGGCCCTGGAATAATCCAGCAAATGCTGCTAAGGTGAAAAAGTAATCCAGAAGAAGAAATTCCTCGACATTCATGTTGAAAAACAAATGCAAAATGGACAGAAAATTACATTGTCCGAAGAGGCTGATCAAACGGGGAACCAGATTCTAGTTATGAATAATGTCCTCTATAGCATTTTTCTTTTTTCAGGATTCTAGTTAATATGTATTATGAGGCTAATTTGGAGTATTTGCAACCTGGCAGGTTTTCTTTGCGCTGACGATGGCAGCTATAGGAATTTCCCAGTCAAGCTCATTGGCTCCAGATTCAAGCAAGGCCAAGAGTGTCATTGCTTCCATATTTGCTATTCTAGACAGGAAATCAAAAATAGATCCAAGTGATGATTCTGGTATGACATTAGACACAGTGAAGGGAGATATTGAGCTGCAGCACATAAGCTTTAAGTATCCAACAAGGCCAGATGTTCAAATTTTAAGAGATCTTTGCTTGACCATTCGCAGCGAAAAGTTGAATTTACTCATATTTGATTCCATTTCGATATCATAAGGAATGTAAATTTTGCCTTACTGGTTAATTAAATTCATTGATTAACTTTGTTATAAGTTGAAATTTAAGGCTGTCGCTTTGGTTGGGGAGAGAGGATGTGGAAAGTCTACTGAAATATCTTTGCTGCAACGGTTTTATGATCCTGACGCAGGCCAGATTTTGCTGGATGGAATAGAGATACAGAAGTTCCAGGCTGATCCTCCAAAAGTTATGAATTTATAGAGGATCCAACATGGGTGCAGTAACTTTTTTGAAGAGTGCAAACAACATAGAGCCAAAGTCCTCTATTACAGACTATAAAGTCCATTAGGAGATGCACATTGCTTTCACTTCTTCTTTCTTATCTAATGCATTTTTGTTTGCTGTTTTATGTAATATAATTCCAAAAATTTTGGCAACAAAGGGCAACAAAAGAATGAAGGAAACAAGGATTTTGGAATGAGCATTGAAGTGGTGATCGAAGAATGTAAGTTATTTTATTTTGCTGGCCAAGAAGCTACATCAGTGTTGCTCCTATGGATTATGGTATTGTTGAGTAAGTATCAAGTTTTGCAGACCCAGGCAAGAGAAGAAGTCTTGCAAGTGTTTGGGAATGGGGAACTTGATTTTGTGGGGGTGGGGGGCACGTGTGATTTTCTTTCGATAATCGTGGGGCTGACATCTGCCCAGTATGGATGATTAAGAAAGTTGGCGACCTGATCATAGGGAGCAGTTAACCAAAGCACGGTGGCTGTAACTGTAATGTTAAGTTTCTACGCGTCTTTTTCATGCTAAGATAAAACTGAAGGAGAAGCACTTTTGTTGCAGGTAACGATGACCTTGTACGAGTCATTACGGCAATATCCCCCATTAACAACACTTATCCGGGATATGAATGAAGACATTGCATTAGGAAAATTGTCTCTACCTGTTGGTACACTAATCTCTTTGCCAGTGATTTTATTGCATCATGATAAATAGATAAGGGGTGAAGATGCAAGTAAGTTCAATCCAGAGAGATTCATCAAGGTGTCGGCATCAGCAGTGTGCTTAATTAGAGATTTGAATGGTAAAAAAATATTTGGTTTCTTATTGATGGTTTACATTATAGGAATTAATAGTTACTAGTGTACTTTTGATGATTAATATATATGTACATTTTATGTGTTATGCATGGTAGCTTTATAAAATTATTGCTATAGCATAATATATTGTTGAATAATCTAATAATAATTGTCCTAATAGCGTAAAATAACTGTCCCAGTAGCCAAAACTAACCGTTGCTATAGCTCATGTTTAACTGCCGCAATAGCCTACAAAATAACCGTCCTATAAAGCTAAAAAATCCTCCCAAAAAGTTCTATAATCAAACCATCGCAATAGCTTAAAAATCGTCCCAAAAGTTTTATAATCGAACCATCGCAATAGCTTAAAAACCGTCCCAATAGGTATTATTGGGACGGTTGAAAACCGTCCCAACATATAATAAACCATCACAATATTAGATATATAGGGATGATTTTGAACCGTTCCAATAACATATAAACCGTTGCCATATGCTCAATGCAATAACCGTCGCTAAAGATATAGCTATAGGGACGGTTAGCAAAAACCGTTGTGAAAGACAATATATAGCGACGGTTATAACCGTCGCAAAAAACCATCGCATTTGAGCTACGGTAATGCCTTCAGTGGCAGCGGCTCCCCTAACCGTCGCTATATGTCTATTGGAACGATTTTGGTGGCTATGAAGACGGTATGAGAACCGTCGCCATAGTCCATTTTTCTAATAGTGTGCCTAACACCCATAGAGAATCACCTTATACTACAAACACTACTTCGTTAATCCGTCATGGTTTCCACAACTCTAGTTATAGTGTTTAGCTACTCATAATTGCGGTGATCATATATATCAAGATTCAATAAAGAACACTTACAATAATCAAGTTATTAATTGGAAGAATTGTAGATAAACAATCGAATGACGAACAAAATAAATTATGAAATTAATGGAAATAGTATGATATTGTATATTCAAAGTATGTTCAAATAATACCCTGAAATGTGCATAACCAAAATAAAATCCTACATGATGTATTTATAGACGTAAATAATCCTCTCCTAAACTAACTAGGAAAACTGGGCTGGCACATGTCCACACCGATCTTGCAAAGACCACATGACTCGTATGGACACTCATATGGCTGATCTCCACCAAAACTCCATGTCTTTTTGCACGAATAGACATACGGCTCATGTAATGCATACGGTTAGTATAGAAACCGTATGAGTCTTGTGCTCTCCATACGGCTCGTCTGGGAGCTTGTGTAGCTTAACCATAGTATATTTCTAAGCTTTTCTGTCACATGTGCCTCCGGACCTAGTTTCCTGCAAAAATAACAAAAATGCATCATATCCAAATAAACATACCTTCGTACTTGCAAATATTCATAGTTTTAAGCATCGAAAGTGTCGTAAGTTCATGGAACATAAGTGATCCCATTACATATCTAAACTATCATTTTTTCCCCGAGTTTCATACCTTCACTATTGCTCCCTTTATATTAAAGCACACATGGATGATGAATTGGCCTACACACACCGATAGCCTATTGCGAACAAATATTTGATCAACTAACCATCAAGGTGTGTTTTAATATAAATATTACTCCTAAAGCATGTAAAACTAATGTGTATTAGTCTTATGGGTGTCAAGTGGGCCGGCCCGACCCGACCAGGTAAACCCTAGGGCTTTAGGGTTCCGGGTCCCGGGCCGGTTATTTTTTTAAAATGGGCCCGGCTAACCCGGTCTAGGCCCACCGGTTAACCGACCCGGCCCGGATAACTTTTTTAAAAAATAAATAAAAAAAATGAGATTTTGGGCCAAACTAGCCGTTGGCCCAACGGCTATATAGCCGTTTTTGGGTCCAAACGGCTAGTTTGGGCCCATTTATTAAAAAAAAAAAAATTAACTTTAAAAAATATTTTTTAATCCCAATTTTTTTTTTATAAATACCCTACAACTTCAAATCATTTTTCACACAATTTTTCACTTTCTCAAATCTCATTCTCTCTCAAATCTCAATTCTCAAATATTCAATATATTTAATTTCTTAAAGTGTTCACTTTAATTTTTTAATTTTTCGTTTACAAAGTACGAGCGAAAGTTTCTAAAGTCGCAATCTTCGAATACTTCCAAAATTTGGTATTGTCGTTCCATCTCTTACGTTTAATTTTTATTTATTGTATTAATTGTTTAATATTTAATTTTATTATATTTGTGTATTTTGAATATTTTTAGTTTAATTTAATTTATATTATGGATAAATTAAGAAACCTCGCTACTAAAGGTGTTAAAATTTTTTGTCCCGAAAGCGGTAGTGGTAGTAAAAAGCGAATTACTAGCGGTAGAGGTAGTTCAAGTAGTAGATATACCCGTGTGCCTTCGCCTCCGGTACCGCTTGGTACACCTTTTGAGGAAGAAATAGATGTAGGTGCTCACGATATGGATTATGTAGAAGCTCAGGAAAATTACGGTATAGAAGAAGAAAATGAAGTAGATGTGGTTAATTTAGACGAAGATAATGAAAATATTGCTGAGACACCCGCAGTAGGAGATACTAACGTTAGATCTGAATCGGTTAATCTCTCTCCCCGTCCTCCCAGTGCCCCAAGACCGCGTAAAAGAACTAGTATTGCATGACAATTTTTTGAACGTATATCAGATATTGAGGTGCAATGCAATATTTGTCAACAAATATATAAGCATAGAAGTGGAGGCAAGCAAGGGGGTACGGATACGTTAATGAGACATGTAGCTGAAGATCACAAAAGAGAGTTAAATATTGCAAAAGGTGGTGGGGATGTTGGTGGGCCAACACAAACTAGAATGGACCCAGCAACCGGTCACGTAGCGAAGAAGTATAATAAATTGAGGGACCGGAAAGAAATAACTAAAATGGTAGCTGTGGGTTGTTTGCCTTTTAATTTTCCTTCTTCTGATGCCTTTATTCGTTATATACAAGCAATTTATAATCCTATGTTTAACGGTATTCCTAGAACTACTTGTCGGTCTGATATTTTTAGACTTTATTCATAATATTGTTTTTATTTATCAACATTGTTAAAAAATATTCAATGTAGATTGTCCCTAACTTCTGATCTTGGTCGTGCTGTAAATAAAAATAATTATTTAACCGTTACTTGTCATTGGATGGATAGTAATTTTGTGATGCAAAAACGTATTCTTGCTTTTTTATATGATGAAGATCGTAAACATACTGGTCAATTTATTGCTGATTCTATTGTTAAAATTGTTGGATATTATGGTATCGAAAATAAAATTTTATGTATTGCTTTTGATAAGGCTTCTAACAACAACACTGCTATAAAAAAATTAAAATCTACGCTATCTCCGCCCTTGCCTGAAATTTTTCATATTAAGTGTGCATGTCATATATATAATTTAATTGTAAAAGATGGTCTTGAGTTTTTGAGTTTTATATTGAAAAAATTCGCCTTGTTGTTGGTTTTATTCAAGGAAATAATCGTAGATCGAGAATTAGAGAATTTAAAGTTAAATGTCAAGAAAATGGACTTACACCGATTTTGATGCCTGAGGAAATTGATACTAGATGGAATTCTACGTATGAATTTTTAAAAACTTGTTATAAATATAGAATTCCGATTACACTAGCTTTTAACCAACATTGCGGTTCATTTGCTGATTCTGCTGATTGCATGCTACATAATTCTGATTGGGTTGTAATTAATGATCTTGGTAAGTTTTTAGAAAATTTTTATGTAGCTACAGTTGAATTTTTCAGTGTTTATTATCCTACTGTTTGTAATATTTTGGCATATATAGCCGATATTTCTGGTTTGCTCAAAGAATATAAAAATAAAGAAGGTTATAAAGAAGCTGTTGGCGCCATGTTTACGAAATTTAAAAAATATTTTTTCCCGATTCCCCCTATTTACTTGGTTGGTGCTATGCTAAATCCATGCATGAAATATAATAATATGTGTCACTTTAGTACTCTTATTTAGACTAACTTAGAAATAAATACTAACCATGATTCTGAATAATTACAACCTGATTTGTGGACGGCTACGACTGATGCAAAGGATTACATAGAAAAATTATATAATCACTATGCTGATTTATTTGATTTAGCCGTACCTACAAATATCACTCCAACTGTTGCTCCTCATCCTCCCGAGGAGCCATCATCTTCTAAAAGGCCGGCACATAGTGGTTTTTATGATTCGTTTTATGATTTAAATTGTTGGAACAGTGTTGATGAGAGAACTTACACATCAACTTATCGGGAAGAGCTGAAATATTATCTTCGGACGGCACCAGAGGATCGCAGACGACGGATCAACACGTTGGATTGGTGGAGGAGTAATGAAACACAATATCCTGTGCTTTCAAGATTAGCTAGAGATATCTTGAATGTTCCAATGTCAACCGTTGCATCAGAGAGCGCCTTTAGTCAGGGACGACAACAGCTTGGAGACAACTGACACTCATTGGGAAGCAATGCAATGAATGTTCTAGTTTACCTCAGAGATTGGATTAGAGCGGAAAGAAGAAACCAAGGAATGGAACCGGATCCGAGCGACGAGCTGAAACTTGAAGAAATTATGACTTCACGGGAGAACTCAGCAGAATCAAGTCCAATGCATGGTTTTGCCCCCGTTGACTACGACTATCCTATGCAAGTTCCCATTAATATTAACATG
The DNA here is from genome assembly GCA_030864215.1 of Capsicum pubescens. Lineage (NCBI taxonomy): Eukaryota > Viridiplantae > Streptophyta > Magnoliopsida > Solanales > Solanaceae > Capsicum > Capsicum pubescens. The sequence goes on along the minus strand of CM061547.1, from coordinate 216,054,880 downwards.
AATGAGTTGGAAAAAATGATGCATAATTTATAGATTTTTCATTCATGTAAATTATAAATTTTGGATCATTTTGCAATCAATAAAATCCCCCAAATTCATTCACTCCTTAGTCCTTGCTTTTTATATTTTTTCATTTAACGATTTAAAATTTTAAATTGAATTTCTAGTTTTCTACTTTAAATTAAAAACTTACTTCTAATATATTATTAATTTACTACCAAATATTATTAATTTATTATATTAAGTAGCATATGTTTTGTATATTTGTGCATATATCTTCTATAGAAGTGTAGATTTAACGTATACATGTGTATATGTTTTATAAATTAGTATATAAGTATATCTATATATATAATGTAATGTATATATAATGTAGTATATTTTATAAGTAGTAGTATATATACATTGAATGGTGCGTATACACGCGTATATATCTTCTATAGAAGTGTATATTTATCGTATACATGTGTATATGTTTTATAAATTGGATATCTTCTATAGAAGTGTATATATGTGTATATATCTTCTATAGACGTATATATTTAACATATACAAGTGTACATGTTTTACAAATTAGTATATAAATATATATATATATATATATATACATATTGTAGTATATATATATGTATATTGTAGTATATATTTTATTTAAAATAGTACATATATATTGAATGGTGTGTATATATGTGTATATATCTTCTACAGATGTATATATTTAATGTATACAAGTGTATATGTTTTACAAATTAGTATATAACTATATATATATACATATTGTAGTATATATATATATGTATATTGTAGTATATATTTTATTTAAAGTAGTACATATATATTGAATGCTGTGTATATATGTGTATATATCTTCTCTAGACGTATATATTTAACGTATACAAGTGTATATGTTTTACAAATTAGTATATAACTATATATATATATACATATTGTAGTATATATATATGTATATTGTAGTATATATTTTATTTGAAGTAGTACATATATTTTGAGTGGTGTGTATATATGTGTATATATCTTCTACAAATGTATATATTTAATGTATCCAAGTGTATATGTTTTACAACTAAGTATATAACTATATATATATATACATATTGTAGTATATATATGTATATTGTAGTATATATTTAATTTAACGTATGACATATATATTGAATGGTGCTTATATATGTGTATATATCTTATATAGATGTATATATTTAACGTATACAAGTGTATATGTTTAATAAATTAGTATAATATAACTATCTATGTATTGTAATCCATGTATATTGTAGTATATATTTTATTTTAAGTAGTACATATACATTGATTGGTGCGTATATATGTGTATATATCTTATATAGATGTATATATTTAACGTATACAAGTGTATATTTTTATAAATTAGTATAATATAACCATCTATACATTGTAATACATATATATGTATATTGTAGTATATATTTTATTTAAAGTAGTACATACATATTGAATGGTGCGTATATATGTGTATATATCTTCTATAGACGTATATATTTAACGTATACAAATGTATATGTTTTATAAATTAGTATATAACTATATATATATATATATATATATATACATACATAGTATATACATATATATTGTAGTATATATTTTATTTAAAGTAGTACCTATATATTGATTTAAAATGAATTTCTAGTTTAAATTAAAAATTTACTTTTAATATATTATTAATTAACTATCACACACACACACACACACACACACATATATATATATATATAGTTGTATATACTTTATTTAAAGTAGTACATATATATTGAATGGTGCGTATATATGTGTTTATATCTTCTATAGACTTATATCTTTAACGTATACAAGTGTATATGTTTTATAAATTAGTATATAAGTATATATATATATATAGTAGTATATATATATATATATTGTAGTATATACTTTATTTAAAGTAGTACATATTATTGAATGGTGTGTATATATGTGTATATATCTTCTATAGACATATATATTTAACATATACAAGTGTATATATTCTATAAATTAGTATGTAACTATATATATATATATATATATATATTATTGTATATATATATGTATATTGTAGTATATATTTTATTTAAAGCAGTACATATATATTGAATGGTGCGTATATATGTGTATATATCTTCTAAAGTAGTATACATTTAACGTATACAAGTGTATATATTTTATAAATTAGTATGTAAGTATATATATATATATATATATATATATATATATTGTAGTATATACTTTATTTAAAGTAGTACATATATATTGAATGGTGCGTATATATGTGTATATATCTTCTATAGACGTATATCTTTAACGTATACAAGTGTATATGTTTTATAAATTAGTATGTAACTATATATATATACATATTGTTGTATATATATATGTGTATATTGTAGTATATATTTTATTTAAAGTAGTACATATATATTGAATGGTGCATATATATGTGTATATATCTTCTAAAGTAGTATATATTTAATGTATACATGTGTATATGTTTTATAAATTAGTATATAAATATATATATATATTGTAGTGTATATATATATATTATACTATTATAGCATATGTTTTATTTAAAGTAGTACGTATAGTCATATATAATTATATATTGAATGGTACGTATATATGTGTAACTGTTTATATATTTTTTTAAAAATATATATTGTATATTGGAGTGTATATAGTGTATATTGGATTTTTATTTATTTTTTAAATGGGTTTGACAGGTTTTTAACCGGGTTTGACCGGGTTTTGGTGGGTTTGACCGGGTTGGGTTAAGTGGGCCGGGTTAGGGTGGGTTTTAATTTTTTTACTGTTTGGCCCGGCCCAGCCCTGCCCGACTAGCGTCAAAACCGGCCCTTAACCGGCGCTCAACCCGATTAAAATGGAAGGGCCGGTTCCGGGTTGGCCCGGCCCGACCCATTTGACACCCATAATTAGTCTCAATTTTTGTATGACAACAATAATATTTGAATTTACTAAAATAATATAAATTTCTTTTTCAGAAATTATGTTGTGTCTTGTAATTTCAAGGTATAGCCTGAGTTAAAATACTTGCAAACATAAATAACAAACGATAAACTTGACTTGTAGTGTAAGAAACAACTGTGCTATAGGCAATATGGGTACTGTTTTCTTTTTTCTGTTTTTTTGCCATTATTTTGATTCATTTGATTTTTCTTCCCATCATTTAGGTTCAAGAAAAGATTACTTAACAAAGAGCATAAGCAAAACCCACACACAACAAGCTATAGTGAACTGTTCTTTTATCATATATATTAAAAGGACGCAAATTCTTTGTTCGTGAAACACAACATTCAATATGAACGAAAAATTCGCACTTTCTCTAAATAGATATTAGGGTTGACAGTGGCAGACATAATGGGTTCTACAAAAGTAAAAAGAGCTATGAAAGTAAAAAGGTAAGGAATACTTAGAGAAAGACTACTTTCAATACATCCATGTATTGACCACCTTGTACGTTGAATCTTTCATAATGCAGGATTCGAGATGTACGTTCTTGATTCTTTGCAGCATGCACTAAGACTTGGTGTATCAGGTATTGGTGAGTCTTCCATCTTTCAGAAGGTGTATTTTATTTTGATGTTGAACTTTATTCTAAGTTTTATGGTACAAACAAGGCCTTATTTTGACATAGATATTGACTCTTGTTATTCAGAGGCTTCGTAGACCTATGTTAATATCATTTCAGATGTTTTCAATTTAACTTTTCATGTCTTCAGATTTTCATATTTGTGTTTTGAAAACTCTAGTGTTGGGTACTATGTAGTTTTGATGATTGACAAACTGACACATGAATGAAACATGTTACTTGAGTTGGTCCCCGCATAGGAAAACAGATTTCCAGTTTCACTGATAGATGCAGACAAGATTGCTTAAAGACAAGAACGAATAAGCTAGCCTAATTCTGATATACTCAAGCTACTGATCATGTGGGGAATATAACAAGTTGAATTTGATTCAAACACTTAATGATAAGGGAAAGCAATTTGAGTTGAAAAAGGAGTCCTACGTGAAGAAGGAGTTTCACTTCTGAGTATATCTTGAAGAGTCCTATGTGTGGGAGGAGAAAGATTCTGATAAATAAACATGTGCTGATTTAAAAGAGTTGGAGTTTTACTACAACACTAAGGAAACAAGAGTTGGAATTAAAGAAAGAGTCTCACTTGAAGTAGAACTCTATGCAATGAGAGTTCTAATTAAAGGAGGAGTTTGAAATAAAGAATGACTCTTTGAAGAGCTGTGCTTAAATAGAAGATGCAACAGTCAGAATAATTTACGCACTTAAAAAGAAGAAAAGCACAATCGACAGATTGACTTTACGAAGTGCTACTCAATCACTGAAGAAACACGTTGAAGAACCTGGTCCTCACTACAGAATCCAGCTAAGAGTTTTAGCGTTGATTTTTAGAGTTGTTCATTGTGTTTGAGCTATTGATGTAATATTAGTTTCAGTGTATTATAAACTGAATTAGGAGCTAGTCTTTGAGTTGGGGAAAACTCAGAGACTTTGGGAAAGCATACCTTGGGAGGTGTGTGTGTAGTTAGGAATTAGAGTTTATAATTCCTAGTTGTTGAGTTATAGGGATTAAAGTTTATAATTCCTATTTGTTGGTTACAAGAGTTTTGTAATCAGTAGTTATTGAGGCTCAGAGTTATTTAGTGAAGTTGGGGTTAAATCCTGTAGAGGTACAGGTCGTGCTTTTTTACACCTTTTTGAGCCGAGTATTTTCCACGTAAAAATCATTGTGTTCTTTACTTTCTGTTTTACTGCTTCCTTGGAACACGTCAGTGGAACACGTTAGGCAACCCGTTCCATCGATAAGCAACAGTTAGGCGAAAATAAGATAATCAGTAGGGCACGAATTCTTAACATCTAGTTTTATGAGATGAACTTCTCTTGTTACAGTCAATGGTTTTAAATTTTTCTTTCCTACTTTTAGTTGATTGCCTGCTCATAATATAAGCTAAGTGGTTTTCTCGGAACATTATTGGTTTTGGATGCCTGTTATGTCCAAGGCTAGGCTCAAATCGTAACAATTTTGAACGTACTAAAATAATAACTTTTTGAAAAAAGATTAGGCCGAGTATCTTGTAATTCTAGATATAACCTGAATTAAAATACTTGACAACACGAATATTGAATGATAAACATGACCTAGTTTAAGAAATAACTCAGGCAAGTATGCCAAAACAACTCTTTTTCCAAACTATTTTGCCAAATATCCAAAAGTTTTAAAACATTGGTCAAATACCCACATAATTCCACCTCACCATCAACTTTTCAAACTTAACAATTTCAGCCCCAACTTTTATAATAATTCACTTTAACCCAATACTCCCAACTTAATAAATTCACCCACAAGTTTCTAATAATACACTTCAACCCACTCCATCATCCACCATTATATATACAAAAATATCTAGGTTTTCCAAAAATATTAAATTTTTTTTCCAAAAGCTAAAAATAGAAGGTGATTATTTTTCCCTCCAAAAAGCTCTGATTCCGACCACTTTTCCAGCGTTATTTTTCGGCGATTAGCTGCAAATCAGTTCACAAACATCATAAGCTTGTCCATTGCATCCATTGTTACCCCATTTATTTCCTATCTTCTCAAACACACTTTCCACCATTGTTAAAAAGCTTTAAATCACTCACATTACTCAAAACCACTATAGAAAGTGCATTACAACATCTCAGGCGACTCCAAGTTCATTTTTCTATTCCATAAATCCAACAATCATTGATTAGAAACAATATTTGCAATTTTAAGTTTTTGTACGGATATCTGCGTAACCATTGATCCGTCATCGTCAGTCATAGACCATGCATATAACCCGACATAGACCGTAAGATTAATATACCGTCGACCAAAGATTAATTCTAGGATGTCTATTGCAAAATTTATTCTAGTTTCTGGTGATTTCATGGGAGAATGGGTGGAGACTCCCAAATATTGGAAATGGAGAACATTTACCAAGGTGATAATTCCCATTCCTCTTCGCTGCAACAGTTTGTACGATGAATTCTTTGCAAGCATAATGCAGAGCGGGGATCTAGATTGCGCATCGAGCAACGTGGCTATTATTATCTAATGCATTCGAGGGAAAAGGTGAATCCTACGATCATAAATAGCGATGTACGTGTGCTGACGTACATAATGGATGCTGATGCAGATGACTTTAGGCCTATTTTGAGGATAAATATGGTTGAGAGGTCCTTTGAAGGACCGTTGAACTCATCAGCACCCCCACCACGGCGCCCGACAGTCGACGATGATTTGATCGATAACGATTTGAATGATTACGAGAACGGTGGAGATTATCCAATTAATATAGAAGATGATTCTATGAATATGGAAGACTTTTCATCGGACTTGCAAGATGATGAAGAAGACCGTGGAACGGCATCACAACCAGAACACTCCTTCTTCGACGGAACCAAATTCTATTGTGGTTAAACATTCGCTGATAAGAAAGAGCTGAAAATGCTACTAGATGCAGCAGCGGCGAGGCAGTCTTTTGATTATTATATGAAGAAGAGCTGCACGAAATTGATTAAGGAAAAATGCTTATCTCATGGTTGTGGCTGGTTGTTGCGGCCAAAAAAGTACGAGACCTCGGAAAAATTTTGAATATACAAGTATGTTGGGTTACACACGTGCGGTGTTGAACATGCCACCCGCAGGCATAAGAAAGTATCATCTGAATTGATTGCTTCAAAATGCATAAATTATTTTTGGGATGGTAAGGGTCCAAGCATATCAGAAATTCAAAGAATTGTGTTTAAGGAGTTACGTTGCAACGCAAGCTATTGGATGTGTTGGAAAGGAAGTGTAATTGCAAAGAACTTCATTCGCGGGACATCGAAGCACGGATATGCTTGCTTGTCGTCTTTTTCTCACATGGTGGAGTTATTGAATCCTGGGTCTTCTTACTCTATCATGGTAAATTGAATGGATGGATCGTTCGTTTACTACTTCTTATCATTCGGAGCTTGCATACGGGGATATGCCCACATTAAGAAGATAATTGCCGTTGATGACACATATTTGTATGGAAAGTACGGGGGCGTTCTGTTGAGTGCCGTTGCATAGGACACTGAAAATCATATTTTTTGATTGCCTTTTGTGTCGTCGATAAAGAGAACGATGCTTCTTAGAACTTCTTCTTCCAGAAGCTGAGTCTATCGTAGAAGATGACCAGGTCTATATGTCATCTCCGACAGGCACATTAGCATCGCCAATGCCTTCTCCTGTGTATACAGTCGTACATATCACGGACTTTGCATGAGGCACCTCGCTGAAAATCTTCACATAAATCAACACTGTGGAGAACATCTTTATCTATTATACACCGCGACAAAGGCTTATTCCTTTGATGAGTTTAGCGATAATTTTACGGAATTGAAGAGTAAGTGCCCCGAGGCAGCACATGTCCTTGAAAATGTGCTTGGTTTTGAAAAATGGAGTAGAGCACACTTTTCAGGCAATAGGTACGACGTGATGACCACAAACATCATCGAGTCGCTCAACTCAATTTTGATAGATGAACGGGAGTACCCCATTTCGTACATATTCAATTCAATTACCAAAAAATTTGGTGAAAAGTTTAGGGAGCGGCATGCCTTTGTCGATGGTAAAGAGAATATATTTGTGCCTTATGCGGAAAGGATCCTAAGGGATAATAAGAGCTCGAGCGATTCCTTGTATGTGAGTAATCCAAATGGGGTTCTCGACCAGTACACGGTGTTCGGCAATGGCGTCACTGCCAAGGTCAATATCTTGAAGAAGAGTTATTCTTGTCGAAAATTTGACTTGGTGAAAATGCCGTGCGAACATGCGATGGCAGCTTTGCGAGCAAAGTATGGAGATAGCGATGGTTATGGTAACTCCATCTATGACTACTCTTCGCCAATTTATAAAGCTGAAAGTTACCTTCTCGCATACTCGAAAGCAATTAATATTGTCTCTCCGAAAGCCGAATAGACTGTGCCAAAGGAATTGCTAGACACTAAAATTTCTCCAACCCCCTACGATCCCAAACTCAGAAGGAAGAAATTCAAACGCACTAAGGGCGTCGGTGAGACACTCAAGTTCAAAAAGAGGAATAGGTGTTCAATATGCAAGAAATTCGGGCACAAAAGAACTACGTGTAGAATGGACATCAAATCATAAATAGGCTTTTTTTTAGCTTCAGTTGTAAAGCTACTGTTTTGATGGCTAAATGTGCATTTCTGTAGATTTTAACCTTCAGTTGTAATAGACCTTAATCGTTGTCTACGGTAGACTACATAATGTTATTATTTCCCCTGTTTCCCATTCCCATTTAATGAAAAGCTGCAAAAAATGTCTGTTCAAGAGAAAAATTACTGGTATACGCAAACCAAGAATTTTCTCTTCTCAAACATGTCGACTGACTATTGGGTGGACATATGAAAGGATGTCATCTATAGGTCTATAAGTACAGGGCCTATTTCTACGTAACCCTTCACTTGTCCCTAAACTCAAAATATCAGAAACCCTCTTCTTCTTTTTCATCACCCAAAACTGAAATCATGCCTGGTCATAAAATTGTCCTTCGCCCAATCAGACGAGTCCCCCCTCGTCACTATGATTTTTTGCTTTTTTGAAATGACTTTGACCATCTTTTCCATGGCCTGAGAGAAGATCGACAGTACTTGGAGCGTGAGCTCCGCCGAATTGCTCATTTCCCCCGAGCAATTCTGGAGCGTCTTGGAATGGACGGCAACGACTACATCACCCCCCCATCCTCATAATTTAGTTAACTTTGTTATTTTAGTTTATGTTTTTAAGTTTTTTTTGGTTTGTTCATTGCTGAAGAAGCTTTTTTGTAGGATCTTGTTAGAAGAAAGCTTCTTCTATTTTCCCCTTTTTGCTGTAAATATTATTATGTAATGGAATGAACAAGTTTAATATAAGTATGTTTCAGTTTGTTTTAACATTGTGTTTACCATCTTTGTTGTGATCCCTTGTTTTTTTATGTGACGGTTATTCTTCTGTACAGACAAAAACTCAAATCAAATATGTATGCCTTGTTCAAATTACAGTACTGTAGCTTAGCTTGACTAATTTCCTGAAGAGTAAAAAGTAATATATAGTCTATCGTCGATTGTCTGGTCTACCGTAGACTTACACCTTTAGTAGTGCATCGATTGATATCCTGATTATGCGTAGACTACGATGATCTATGTACACTTATATAAACCATCACTTGGATGTAGTTAAAAATAAATAAATTAATTAAAAATGATTTAAATAGATAATCACATGTTTTGTGGCTGGTGGAAGAAAATAATTAAATTAAAAATAATTTAAATAGATAATGACATATTTTGAGGCTGGTGGAAGAAAGTAATTTAATTAAAAAAGATTTAAATAGATAATCTTAGAGTGGTGGTGACACTTAATAGAACGTCTTAGATCATGACCTATGTCAGCCATCGATTAGTCTGGTCTACCGTAGACTTACACCTTTAGTACTGCATCGATTGATATCATACTTATGCGTAGACCACGGTGATCTATGTACACTGTTATAGACCATCACTTGGATGTTGTTAAAAAATAAATAAATTAATTAAAAATAAATATAGTGTGGATTTCTACACATGTGAAGGAGTGTAAACAAGTCACATAATCATATTAGAGTTTAAACAAATTGGGGGAGGGGGGAAAGGTGAATTAAGGAGTGTGTGGATGGGTAGTGGTTGAATGTTTAATATCGTAAGAGTAATGTTTGTCAAAGCACAAGTATGTTTTGAGGATATGTATTGTATTTGATGACTACACATTCCACATACTCCTTCCATAACCACCCATAAATCAAAAGAGTGTGTGGTATTGATAGTGGTAGAACAATCATATCCTCAATACATACTTGTGCTTTGACAAACATTACTCTTAGAATATTGAACATTCAATCACTACCCATCCACACACTCCTTAATTCACCCCTCCCTAATTTTTTTAAGCTCTAATATGATTATGTGACTTGTTTACACTCCTTCGCATGTGTAGAAATCCATACTATATTTATTTATTTTTTAACTACATCCAAGTGATGGTCTATAACAGTGTACATAGATCACCGTGGTCTACGCATAAGCATGATATCAATCGATGCACTACTAAAGGTGTAAGTCTATGGTAGACCAGACTAATCGATGGCTGACATAGGTCATGATCTACAACGGTCTATTAAATGTCACCACCACTCCAAGATTATCTATTTAAATATTTTTTAATTAAATTACTTTCTTCCACCAGCTCCAAAACATGTGATTATCTATTTAAATCATTTTTAATTTAATTATTTTCTTCCACCAGCCACAAAACATGTGATTATCTATTTAAATCATTTTTAATTTATTTATTCATTTTTTAACTACATCCAAGTGATGGTCTATATAAGTGTACATAGATCACCGTAGTCTACGCATAATCAGGATATCAATCGATGCAGTACTACAAGTGTAAGTCTATGGTAGACCAGACAAATCGAGGGCTAACATAGGTCATCATCTACGACGGTCTATTAAGTGTCACCACCAGTTCAAAATAGAAAAATTACTTTTTCAACGGTAATAAACGGTTACTTTTGTAAGCCATCAGTGTTAATATTTCATTTTTACTTCATATATAAGGTGTCCATCCCTCATTATTTTATTTCATTCACTTTTTTTTGTTTTTAAAAATTCTACAATGTCGCAAGCATTTCAAACATCCAATTCTAAGAATACTCTAATTTGTCATTGTGGGAATGCGGTTATCTTGAGGACGTCACGCACGGATTCAAATTCAGGTCGCAAATTTTATAATTGTGCAATTGCGAAGGTGAGGTGTTTTTTTTTTAAAAGTTAAGTTAATCGTTATGTAATTATTATTTTTTTTCCTAGGATAATGGCGCATGCTCATTTTTTAAATGGCTTGATGAGATATCACCTCCAACCAGTCCATCAACGTTGAGTCCGGGACTCGAGACATCAAATTTTCAAGGCTTGGCAAAATTTAATCTACTACAAAGGCTCCAACAATGCAAAAAAAAATAAAAATTTTCTCATGACTTTGTTTCAAAGAAGCCGAAGAACAGAGGGATCACTTTAAAATATTGCTACATGACACCCAAATAGAGAGGGATCAACTAAAATAAAAATTAATTTTGGCCGAAGAAAGGGAAAATGTCCTAAAAATGATGTTATGTGCTATAATGCTAGTATTCATTCTTTGAAAAAGTGTAACATCGATGTAGTGATATTGAATAAATAATATTAGTTCTATTTTTCTATAATGTTAATACTATTTTTGATAGAATCATAGTCGATTAAACAACACCTCAACTTCAATTCGACCAGCAGGGTAATGATAGACTATGCATACGGTATATGAAATATTAAGTATGTATTCTATGATATCAAGCATACACTGTACCAACTATGACCACACCCTGCATATTCAAATTCCATGCCACAAATCAATTTGATAGAAACAGATTCAGTGCAGAATCAAAACAAGTTTCATAAAATAAAAGAATAATTGTCATATCCTACCACCAGATATTTGTGAATTAAAAAAAATTATCATATCTTAACAGCTCATCATTCAACAACACATTAAATGGCTTAGGATTCTGATAACGCCCAAACTACAGCTCTCGTAAGAGTGTAAGCGGTCGCTGTCAAATATAGAACCCAACTGGGTTGGGTGTCGAATCCCACAGGGAATACTTGGTCACTAAGTGTTGCAATTATTAGTAGACTGTTGATCGAAAATTCCACGGAAAAGGGGGGATTGGATTGTGGCGTGAATTAATGCTATCAAAGTAACAACAAAATGCTTTGTTTAGTAAGATTTAATCACAGAGAAAAATAAGTTAGGGTTATGTCCACCTTATGAGTTCTACGTATCTATTAACTATGAGTAATGCGGAATTCAGACATGCATGCACTTATAGAGATTCGTATTCTAATGGTAAATCCTAGTGTTTCTCAACCATCAAGGATTATTTCACTTTAACTCTCTCGAGCTTAAAGCGTATAACTAATGGTACAAACTCTCCAAGAGATTAATCCGGTTAAGGCATTAATGTGTAAATAGGGGTTGGTAGCCCTATTTCCTTGTCACACTCTCTTTTCCAAACATTTAAATTTTCTCTCGAACAAGTTAATGTTATAATGGCGTATTCTATATGTTTGCAACCACAAGAATTTAATTAAAACGAAGAGAGTAATGATATAAGTAGCATACACATCAAGAATTCACAAACTCATAGTAATAGATAGTATATCAAAAGGCTTCCATAACCCTAACAGAGAAGTTTAGCTACTCATGATTGTAAAGGAAAACAACGAAGACATCATCATCTTCATACCAAAACGATAACAATCTCACGATGGGTATGTATTGGCGTCACTATGAGAATGACGTGATTTCCTCTCTAGCCGTTCTTGTAGCGTTTTTTCTCTCTAAAGTTACAGAAATTGTAACGTGAATAATACTAAAAGTGTCGACTGAATTATGGAAAAACAATAATGAATGAATGAATGGTGAAAAATTCAGCAAATAAGGTTTTTATAACATCCTTGTCCTAGTCCTATTAAGTTACTGCTGCACCCCTAAGTATTTAAAAATACTGCTTTTGCCCGGGACAATTTCTCCATGCGTCACATTCAGTCCATAAGCTTCCAAAAGCTGCCTTCCCTCTTCTGTGAAGTTTTCCTTTGTTGCCCAAAGATCCACAAAGTGCTGAAATCTTCATCATTAATACCTGAAAATATGCTAATCACGTAGGTTAGCTCACTTACAGGAAAATGGACTAAAAGTGCAGGAATTATATATTTTATCCTCAAAACTTAGCTATAACATGGGTAAATTATGGTGTTTAGGCGTGTAAATACACCCAACATCAACACCCCACACTTAAAGCTTTGTTCGTCCTCGAACAAAATATTATGTCCATGCAAACATCTAACTAGGATTTCACAGCAGTGACACAAAATGTTCAACAAGACATGCACGACAATTATTAACAAAGAATAGTTTTCTGGATCACTACTAGAAATCATTCAACCTCCAACATAGACTCGTGATGATGGCTAATTCGTATCCACAAGTTAAGGCACTAAGAATCATACAAAACTACCCAAAACTCATTAACCATGTGTGTCTCACAAAAGATATCACCCATAATCACTCACAAGTTTTGCATTTTTCGGAACATGGGTATAAGATTCTCCTTGCTCTCACTCTCACAAAGAATTCATATGTTGCAACTGATGACCATAGGCTTGCCCTTAGTGTAATGCTCCACTAATATCAGAATGCTAAGCTTAGGATCAAATAGGTCTTTACAGGTTGTAATGTAGGCTAAGGGACAGGTAGGACTATTTTGGCCAGAAATAGTGACTATGTTCCCTAAGCGCTTTAATACACTACGTTATGTCATTAACACTTTCTTTTAAAAAACCCCTCTAGTTTCCTTTCATCTACCACCCCTTCTCACCTATTTTGTTATTCAATTATAAACACAACTATCTTTTTATTTTTCTATTTTTTTTTCTTTTCTTTTCTTTTTTTTATTTTTATAAAACACCTCTATGATAGCCACTCCTTTTCACAACAATTTCAAGTACCAATACACTCTGAGGCATCACTCTCACCCAATTTCCTCTTATTTTGTCACATGACTCTACAATTTAAAGCGCTTAGGAATTTGGATCAAATTATGGTCTTGAAAAAAAATGGATTAGGCTACATATGAGGCTGCCAAAGAAAATAGCTAAACGCTCAAAGGGGGTTCACTAGGATAATGTACAAAGGTAGGTAAAAAGAAGGTAAACAATTACAGGCTGCCAAAGAAATGCATAAATCATCTCCTAAACTCACACTCTTTATTTCACTTTACACACACACCAGGCAAGTTCTAGCATCAGTCATAACACATAATATACTATAACCTCACACACACAAGGCACATGGTCAACTTTATTGGGAGCAGTATAGACTCTTGACCCAACGGGTGAATGAATTGAACCACACAATTATCACACAGTGAGTCACACTTAGAGCCTAAATGTCTCAATAGTAATGATTTAGCACAAACTCTTGTTATAATACCATGCCGTCTATCAGAACAGTTTCATGCAAAATTTAAATTTTTTTTGAAAATATTACAACTAATTAGCAAAAACAAGAATAAATGTAGGCAAAAAAATACAATTCAGCAGACATATACCCGCACCCCACACTTAGACGGGACACACTGCCCTCAGTGGAAATAAATAAGGAAAACCTGATTAGTCGAACTCCTCTTCTATGTCTGGGGTCATGCCCCCTGCGTCGGAATTATCATTAGAGTCGTCATCATCAGGTTTCTTCCCCTTTTCTGACCTTTCTTGCCCTTTCTGTGAGGTGGACACTTTTTCTTTTCCTTGTTGTCCTTTTGGGGCCATTCTACCTGAGATTAAAAATAGAGTCATGTTAGCTTCATCTCGGAAGATTCAATCGAAAAACAAATAGTAGTGGCACCACCCCACACTTAATTTGTTGGCACAGACTAATTAAGTGAGTGATGTAGATTACTCAGACTTCATCGACATACATTTAGGCGATATGTTCCAACAACATGTTCAGCACAGTCATACGTTCATGTCATCTTAACTATCCTTTCCAATTCTATTTCATGTAATCTTGTCTATACTTTCATGTTTGGATGAATGCACTTTTTGAACAAAACTACCACATAAGGATCGTACCACAAATAGAAACAAGTTATTGCATAGGCATAATCACACCATCTTATGCTTGTGGTCAATCATAATCGGTATCTCGATGAACGAGTCATTCAAATATTCAAGCTTTCAGCTTACAAGATTATGTATTAACTTCACAATTTCGACTTCATAAAACTATGACAGTGTATAACAATCAAATACAAGTCGGAACAAAGTCAAGAACACCCACACGTATTCTTTCACTCAACTAGATGTATCATAACAAACCAACCACATTCTAATCATCAACACCACTTTAAAATCTAATAAATCATTATAAACGTAGCAGTCCAACAACTACGGAATATAAAAGAATAACTTACTTGGTGATGGATTCGGAAGATAATCTTGCAAGATTAAATGAGCAAAAAGAAAGATTTTGAAATAATGGGGAAGCTTGGGCGGCGCCTATATGGAGCAAACAATTTGATTTTGTCTTAAGGTTGAAGTTCTATTTATAGACCAAGGCTTGGGTCGGGTTTGACCCATGAAAAATCGGGTTAGGAGACCAAAAAGCATAAGTAGGCGGCGCCTAATGCTTTGCCTATGCTTAGCATAGGTGGCGCCTTTAGCAAAGCCTAGTTGAACATAGGCGGCGCCTATTCTATGGCCTAGTTGGGCATAGGTGGCGCCTATGCTATGGCATTGTAGATTCAGAGAGAAAAGGAAATGGAATAGGCGACGCCTTTAGCTTTCCTTAGTTGAGCATAGGCGGCGCCTATGCTATAGCATTGTCGATTCAGAGAGCAAAGGCAATAACATAGGCCTTGCCTTGTCCGTTACCTAGATTTACATAGGCCTTGCCCATTCCATTGCCTAGATTTGTATAGGCAATGCCTAACCGAAAGCCTTTTTCTCCTCCATTACTCACTTACTACCTTTAACATTGCTCACTTGCAAATCAAAATTTGAGACCAAGCTCCTCCTTTATACGTCTTCCCCTACACTTAATCAAAAACAACAAAAACGATTAGAAAGATGGGTTGCCTCCCACCAAGTGCCTTAGTTTTGGTCGTGGCTCGACTCTTCTTTTTGGATTTTTATTTAACAAAACAAACTCCTAGGAAAACAAAACGACTAAAAACGATGGGTTGCCTCCCATGTAGCGCTTGATTTATTGTCGCGGCACGACATAGTTACCTCGATTACTTAGACTTCGTCGAGATAGATGGTGGCCATGCATTTTATCGAGTCAAGAGGACCGATATATGGCTTCACACGTTGGCCATTCACCTTGAAGACACTACCATTTTTGTCTTCTAACTCTACTACTCCAGACGAGTAGACTTGGCTAATTCTGAACGGACCAGACCATTTAGACTTCAACTTACCTGGAAATAGCTTCAGTCTGGAGTTGAAAAAAAGTACCATATCACCCTTCTGAAAGTTTCTTTGGATAATCCACCGATCATGGTACTTTTTCATCCGTTCCTTGTAGAGGTCTGCCCTTTCATACGCATGTAGACGGAATTCATCCATCTCATTCAGCTGTTCCAATCTCAGATTAATAGCATCATCCCAATTCAGGTTAAGCCTCTTCAACGCCCACAATGCTTTATGTTCAAGCTCAATCGGCAAGTGACAAGCCTTCCCATAAACTAGTTGGTACGGGGACATGCCAACTGGTGTCTTGAATGCAGTCCTATAAGCCCATAAGGCATCATCCATCTTTCGGGACCAATCCTTCCTACTAGCATTTACAGTCTTAGCAAGGATCAGCTTGATCTCCCGATTAGAAACCTCTACCTGCCCACTAGTTTGTGGGTGGTAAGGTGTAGCTACCTTATGTTGCTTGACCCCATATTTCACCAATACGGCTCTGAACAGCTTGTTACAAAAGTGTGATCCTCCATCGCTTATGATGGTACGTGGTACTCCAAAATGAGAGAAGATATTTCTCTTTAAGAATGCTACAACACGCTTACCTTCATTATCAGCCAGCGCTACTGCTTTGACCCATTTGGATACATAATCCACAACAACTAGGATATATTTCATCCCAACCGAACTCACAAATGGGCCCATGAAATCAATACCCCATACATCAAATAGCTCCACTTCAAGAATTTTAGACATGGGCATCTCATGGTGCTTCGAGATAGAGCCTTGCCTCTGACACTGATCACATCTTCTCACAAAATCGTAAGCATCCTTGAATAATGAAGGCCAATAATAGCCGCTTTGCAATACCTACTTGGCTGTCCGATCACCTGCATGGTGACCCCCAACTTGGGAAACATGACTTGCTTCCAAGATGCTAGGCACCTCCACATTAGAGATGCATCGCCTAATAACATCATCAGCACATCGTCGAAAAAGATACGGTTCATCCCAAAAGTAGTGTTTCACATCATGCATGAACTTTCTCTTTTGATGAAAGAAGAGATTCTCAGGCATTACTTTACTTACCACGTAGTTCGCAAAGTCTGCATACCACGTTAAGTCTTCCACTATAGCGGCTAGGATCTCTTCATTGGGAAATGCATCATCAATCTCAAGGTCGGGTTGCGCTATGTGCGCACTCTCAAGTCTAGATAGATGATCAACTACTTGGTTTTCACAACCTTTTCTATCCTTTACCTCGAAATCAAATTCTTGAAGCAATAACACCCACCGAATTAGCCTTGGCTTAGCATCTTTTTATTCCATTAAATATCTCAGAGCCGCATGATCTATATGAACCACCACTTTGGTTCCCAACAAGTAAGCACGGAACTTTTCAAAAGCATAAACAACTGCTAGAAGCTCTTGTTCTGTGATGGTATAGTTCTTCTGGGCTCCATTCAAGGCCTTGCTCGCATAGTATATTGGATGAAATAGCCTTTCTCTTTTCTGACCAAGTACAGCACCCAAAGCTACCCCACTTGCATCACACATCACTTCAAACGGTAGAGACCAATCGGGTGCTACAATAATAGGAGCTTCAACTAGCTTTCCTTTGAGGCATTCAAATGCCTTCAAGCAATCTTCACCGAAGTCGAACTTTGCATCCTTCTCCAAGAGTTTGCATAATGGACTAGCAATCTTGGAGAAGTCTTTAATAAACCTTCGATAAAAACCTGCATGACCGAGGAAACTACGAACTCCCTTTACAGAAATTGAAGGTGGTAGTTTCTCGATAACTTTAATTTTGGCTCGATCAACCTCAATTCCTCTTTCGGAGACTTTGTGCCCTAGAACAATGCCTTCCTTAACCATAAAATGACACTTCTCCCAGTTTAGCACCAAGTTGAACTCAACACATCTCTGCAACGCCATACTCAGATTCGCCAAGCACGATTCAAACGATTTACCCACAATTGAAAAATCGTCCATGAACACCTCCAAGGTGTCTTCAACCATATCAGAAAAAATGGACATCATATAACGCTGAAAAGTGGCAGGTGCGTTACATAACCCAAATGACATACGTTTGAAGGCAAACGTACCATATGGGCATGTAAAAGTGGTCTTCTCTTGATCCTCAGGAGCAATGCAAATCTGATTATAACCGGAATAACCATCTAAGAAACAAAACCATCCCTTCCCTGCCAATCGATCAAGCATTTGGTCCATGAATGGCATTGGGAAGTGATCCTTAAGCGTCCACGCATTCAGCTTCCGGTAGTCCATACACACTCTCCACCCTGTGACAGGTCTGAGTGGAATCAGCTCATTCTTTTCATTTGCAACTACCGTCATGCCCCCTTTCTTGGGCACACACTGTACTGGACTTACCCACTTACTATCGAAGATTGGATACACTACCCCAGAATCTAACCACTTAATAATTTCTTTCTTCACCACCTCCTGCATGGGTGGATTCAAACGTCGTTGATGCTCAATGGTAGGCACACAATTTTCCTCGAGCTGAATCTTGTGCATACATATCCCAGGAGGGATACCAATAATATCAGCAATAGTCCAACCGATGGCTCTTTTGTATCTCCTCAGAACAGAAATAAGAGCCGCAACCTGCTGCTCACCTAAATCAGCCACAACAATAACAGGAAGTGTATCACCACTTCCCAAAAAATGCATATTTCAGGTGACTGGAAAGCTCCTTCAATTCTAGCACTGGTGGTTCTTCAATGGATGGCTTTGCTGGTGGTGAAGGGCGATTTTTAAGATCCAGATCCAGCTTCTTAGGATCATGAGAATAGGAACCAATTCCTGTTAGAGCACAAATAGTTTCTTCATACTCTTCAACATCCTCACGCTCAAAATTCATAAGCACAGCAGCCAATGGATCAATAATAAGCTGCTTCTCTACAGATAATTCTTTCTCATCATCATAATAAACATCAGCGATAGAGAACACATTCATATCTTTGGGCTGCTTCATTGATTTGCATACATCAAAACGGACCACTTCGTCATTCATCCGAAATAAAAGCTCATTAGCTCTTAGATCAATAAGCATACTTCCTGTTGCAAGGAAAGGACACCCCAAGATTATGGGAACTTCAGAATCTACCTCGCAATCCAAAATAACAAAGTCTGCAGGAAAGTGAAGGTGGAAACTTTCACCAATACATCATATAAGATACCAACAGGTTGTTTTACCGACCTATCTGCCATCACGAGCCGCATATTGGTTGGTGTAGGATTACCCAACCCCAAATTTCTATAAATAGATAGTGGCATCAAATTAATGCTAGCTCCCAAATCGCACAATGCCTTAGCAAAATCCAAAGATCCAACTGTGAAAGGAATAGTGAAAGCACCAGGATCTGCCTTCTTCTGAACTAGCGCTCTTGTAGCGATTGCACTGCAATGATGAACATTATCTGCCAGCTCATAGCTTGCTGCCCGCTTCTTTGTCAAAATGTCCTTCATAAATTTAGCGTATCCGGGCATCTTCTCTAGCACCTCCACCAAAGGAACATTAATAGTCAGCTGCTTCAATATAGTCATGAATTTACTGAACCTGGTGTCATCAGCTTTCTTTTTCAGTCTCTGAGGAAAAGGTGGTGGTGGAAGGGGAATAGTTTTCTCCGCCACTTCCTTTTTATCTTGCTTCCGATTGTCGATCTTTTCAGGCTGCAGGCGTCTAGGGGTAACGTCGGGAACACTATCTTTAGCTTCTACGGCATCTTCACATTCTGCATCCATAACATTATCTGCTATATCATCAACCACCTGCTTGCCTTTGGATGGATTTTCCAACGCTTTACCACTCCTGGTAGTAATAGCCATACATGATCCATTATTCCTTGGGTTTTGCACAGTGTCGCTAGGTAAGGTGCCAGCCTTTCTTTGATTGAATGCTGCTGATAGTTGACTCAATTGTTGCTCCAGCTATTTTATCGCGGTAGAATGCGAATCAACCAATTGATTTATTGATGACAAATCATTCTTTACCTCTGTTACGCCCATGTTGGTCGCCTCCACTCCTTTCAACAGCTTAGCCATCATATCTTCCATAGACATCTTCCTAGAGCCAGACGCCACAGCCTCACGGTTTTCAGGAAGAACATACAAACCACTCCTGTCAGTCTTATTCTTCCAACCACCTTGATCGCGGTCCTTGTATCCAGATTTATCATAATAGTTCCGACCTTGGTTTCCTTGGGCATTGCCTCAGAAACCCCCCTGATTATTCAAATAATTTGCTTCCTCCTCAGAATCTGATTTATCTCTTCCCCGTGACAAAACAGCCTTGACTTTTTTGGTCTTCCCTGATAATAAATGCTTGGTAAGAAGATCCATCTGCATTTTCATGTGAGCCATATCCTGGTCACGTTCCTCTTGTCTTCGTCTCTGTTCTGCAGTTATGCCAATAGATACAGTAAAGCTCGCTACCTCAAAATCCCTGGTATGCCAAGCTCTACTCTGCTTTGTCATACGATCCATCATATCACTCGCCTCCATAAAAGTAAGGTCCATGAATGACCCTCCTGCAGCATTATCAACCACTGGCTTTGTCACCGAGTTCAAAGCCCTATATAATATTTCCATCAAGTGGATATTCGTCATCTGATGGTTTGGGCACCGCATAAGCTTCTTCTTGAACCTCTCCCATATTTCGTAGAGAGCTTCAGTTGGAAGCTGTCGAAAATTTCTGATCTCATCCCATAGTTGGGCTCTCTTGGATGGCGGAAAGAATCTTTCTAGGAAAGCGTCTTTCAGTTGCCTCCAATTAGTAATAGAATCAGGAGTTAGCCCGTTCAACCATAGAGTTGCCTCCCCAGACAGAGACAATGGAAATAAGTGCAGTCTAATTGCATTCTGTCCAACTCCTGGATTGTCAAACGACTTGCATGTTGAAATAAAGTTGATCAGATGCATATTCGGATCATTGACTGCGAGTCCACCAAATAACCCCTTGAGCTGCAATAACTGAATCATGGTGCTAGTGATATTGAACTTAGCTCCGGGTGCCAAGGGTGGAGGAATAATAGCCCCTGTGGCACCAGCTCCATCCAGATCGTCATCATCATCATCAAAAGGATCCTGCATAGCTCGGCAGTCAGGTCTCATTCTAGCTTGACATTCCCTCCTATGAATAGGTGCCTCCACCTCATCAGTACGCCTAGGATTCAGTAACTCATCATCACCCAGGTCCTCATCATCAGGATTTGTTGCTCGCCCTGGGTTATCAATATTCTGTTGATGTACTTGAGCAGCTGCCAGTGCAGCTAATCTAGCCTGCTCCTGTTGAGCCGCCCTTCTGTCAATGTCATGCTGTGCATCCATTCTGCCAATAAGTTGAGGTTCAGGATTTATGGGTAATAATGGCTGACCAGAACTACGAGTATTTGGCATGCACTCACAGAACCTGAATAAAACAAAAACAACAACTAAAAGTAAAATTCGAGAATCTTTGACCAAAGGGTCTAGTAACTATCACAAACTTAGTTGACAACCGTATTCCCCGGCAACGGCACCAAAATTTGATAACGCCCAAACTACAGCTCTCGTAAGAGTGTAAGCGGTCGCTGTCAAATATAGAACCCAACTGGGTTGGGTGTCGAATCCCACAGGGAATACTTGGTCACTAAGTGTTGCAATTATTAGTAGACTGTTGATCGAAAATTCCACGGAAAAGGGGGGATTGGATTGTGGCGTGAATTAATGCTATCAAAGTAACAACAGAATGCTTTGTTTAGTAAGATTTAATCACAGAGAAAAATAAGTTAGGGTTATGTCCACCTTATGAGTTCTACGTATCTATTAACTATGAGTAATGCGGAATTCAGACATGCATGCACTTATAGAGATTCGTATTCTAATGGTAAATCCTAGTGTTTCTCAACCATCAAGGATTATTTCACTTTAACTCTCTCGAGCTTAAAGCGTATAACTAATGGTACGAACTCTCCAAGAGATTAATCCGGTTAAGGCATTAATGTGTAAATAGGGGTTGGTAGCCCTATTTCCTTGTCACACTCTCTTTTCCAAACATTTAACTTTTCTCTCGAACAAGTTAATGCTATAATGGCGTATTCTATATGTTTGCAACCACAAGAATTTAATTAAAACGAAGAGAGTAATGATATAAGTAGCATACGCATCAAGAATTCACAAACTCATAGTAATAGATAGTTTATCAAAAGGCTTCCATAACCCTAACAGAGAAGTTTAGCTACTCATGATTGTAAAGGAAAACAACGAAGACATCATCATCATCATACCAAAATGATAACAATCTCACGATGGGTATGTATTGGCGTCACTATGAGAATGACGTGATTTCCTCTCTAGCCGTTCTTGTAGCGTTTTTTCTCTCTAAAGTTACAGAAATTGTAACGTGAATAATACTAAAAGTGTCGACTGAATTATGGAATAAAAATAATGAATGAATGAATGCTGAAAAATTCAGCAAATAAGGTTTTTATAACATCCTTGTCCTAGTCCTATTAAGTTACTACTGCACCCCTAAGTATTTAAAAATACTGCTTTTGCCCGGGACAATTTCTCCATGCGTCACATTCAGTCCATAAGCTTCCAAAAGCTGCCTTCCCTCTTCTGTGAAGTTTTCCTTTGCTGCCCAAAGGTCCACACAGTGCTGAAATCTTCATCATTAATACCTGAAAACATGCTAATCACGTAGGTTAGCTCACTTACAGGAAAATGGACTAAAAGTGCAGGAATTATATATTTTATCCTCAAAACTTAGCTATAACATGGGTAAATTATGGTGTTTAGGTGTGTAAATACACCCAACATCAGATTCAAATGTCTTTTTCCCTAAGTTCCTCATCAACACAAGTGTTACTGTTGATTTCATCAACAATGTCCATGACCACATCTTTTTGGTCATCTTCAACTTTTTTTTTCTCAACAGCTGCAGCTGCTTCTTCATTCTCACCTTCTTCTCCTTCTTTATCAGCATCTGCAGCAGCTGGTGCTTCTTCAGTTTCCTTTTCTTCCACACCTTCTTCTTTTTTTTTCTCCTGCTGCAGCTGTTTCTTCCTCAGCTTCTTCTTTTTATTCACCTGTTGCTTCTTTCTAAACTTCTTGTTTGTCAGCTTTGTCGATTTCTTCTTCATCAGCTTTTTCTTTTTCCTCGCCTTCTTGTTCATCTGCTTCCGTTTCTTCTTCTACTTATGCAGCTGCTACTTTTCCACCTTCTTCTTGGCTCTTATATTCTTCCATTTCTTCTTCTTCATCCTTCTTTTCTTCTTTTTTTCTTCTTTTGCCACAACAGAGGCCAACTCATCCATTTTGCTCTTTTTTTCTCCTTCTTCATTCCTCTCCGATTCATGAAGGTCCACATGCACTGTATCATCATATTACAAAGTGTTACTGATATTTAAGGCTGAAAATTTATTAGCAACATCAATTATTGAATGAAGTTACCTCGCTCGTGTTGTCGCTCATCCTTTTTTTTTCTTCATTCTTTTCTGTCTGATATAGGCAGCAAAATCCAACACTGCTTCCTCGAGCGCAGCAATACGCTTATGATGATCCCCGAGGGATGATGTTCCCGCTGCATATTTGGAGGTGCTCGGAGAATCATCATCACCAACGCATACTCCAACGGGGTTACCACCCAAATCTCCATCATCATCACGGTTCTCATTTGAAGTAAGGACAATCACCCCTTCTAACTCTTTCTTCAAGCCATCGAGGACGTTATTCTTCACCTCGTCTGTATATAGCTCAAACATAATCATGTAATCCATCTTCGTCTCATGAAAAGTAGGGATGATGTACGAGTGCACGTTCTACAAAATATCAATTAACAATTACATAACATTTGATACAACGGTAGTATTATTTGAATAATAGAAAATAAGTTCATACCTCGGTAAATTTTCCTTTACACTTGAATGGGTCGCCTTTAATTATCTTATCACTTTTTATAGTGTGCCATCTGAGGATGCGGGGAATGAGAAAGGGCTCATCCATTGATTTTCCAGCAAATTCTCCAAGATGAGGAAAGGCCTTATAGATCCAAATCTGTAAGCAATACAAAAGTGAAAAAAATAACTCAGAGTCTATGACAGAGTATAAATAAAATGAGAATCTATGATAAACTCACTAAAGGGTTTATGGTAGATACCATGAATGCCCAGGGAAATCTGAATAGAGCATAGGATGCCTTCTGCTTCTCATCAAATACTTCCTTCTTCTTTTTTCAGGTCATTTTTCTTCTTTAGATAGTCCATGGTTAGTTGAAATATCTCTTTCCCCTACAGATACTTCTCGATGAAACTCAATGAATCGACCATTTGAATCAGTTTTGTGTCGACAACCTTCGTCGAATCTTTTGCAAGCAACATGGTGTGCAAGAACCAAAGTAGACAGCACTTGAACTTCTGGTCCTAGTTCAGCTTATTCCCTCTGATCAGGTGTAACAAGTTGGCCGCCGTGATGTTTTTTCTTTTCTTCACCTTAAAACAAAAATTATCCCCCTTTGCTAACACCTTCTTCATTTTTTATTCACTGGGGTATGATGAGCAGTTCAACCCCGTGATCAAATAAAACTCTTTCAAGCCAAAATAGGCTGGCTTGTTTTTAACGTAGAACCACATCTCATGATGTATCTTATCGATCCTGACGTGTCGCAACAACAAATAATAGACCAACTGCTCATTGAACTTGAGATGTTTCGGCAGATTTCTCAAGTGTCCAAAACAGGACCGCTTGAATCTTTTCTTCAATTCTTGGTCGACAAGAACTTGCTTAAATTCTCGATAAACGGTCATTCTTGATCTGACTGATATCTTTGTCGGGAAAGATCTGACCTCGTCAATTATCATTCGAAGGTCATACCTCTCCATGAAAATGCACCTTGAAAGATATGGCATGGACAAGGAATCATTATCCCCATTATCACTATTACTCTCTTCACTGTCACCACTGACACTCCGCTTGGCAACATCTTCACTAGAATCGACGTAGTCGCTTATCTCCTTTAACTCCGAATCTGATTCAGACACCGACTCTTTAATTTTTTTCCTTTTTGAGACATTTTCAACTGCATCAGCTCTTCTTTTTCTACTACTACCAGCGGTACCGTCTTTCCATTTAGGAATGATATTTTTTTTTACCCATTTTCAACACAATCTACACCTGAAGAACAAATCTCCCATTTTCAGTTCATAGATCACAAGTCTATCAACAAAAATAACTCAATGCTTAAATGAACCCCCCCCCCCCCCCCAAAAAAAAAGTTAACAAACACCCCACCATTAAACAGTTCACTACACAAACATACAATAACTGAACCAAAATCCAACATGCAATATCAAAACACAACAATTGCTAAAAATCAAACTAGTGCACCTAATCAAACTAATTAGCTATTAATATTTCAATTTTCACTATTTCAACAATCATGTTTTAAAAGAATTTCATATGTCTTAAAATTGATTTCAATCTGGGGCATTCTCATTTCATTGACCACGGGTCTATGGATAGATCTCGGGTCTACGAACAGAAATAGGTCACTGTTCAAATCAAAATGCCAAAATAACTCTTCAAACAACAATTATCCCACTATTCAACACTTTGTTGCTAAAAAAAATCACGACTAAACCAAAACACCAAATTCGAAAAAAATTCCTACATCACTACGAATCGATTAGCAAAAAAAAACTATTTAAATGGATCTAGAAATGATAGAAATTTGATTTTAACTAATCTTGCGAAGCAACAACGACCCCTTAGCAGCTGGAGAAGAAGAAGAAATGAAAATGATATTTTTGGGAGAAGTAGTTTCAAAAGCGGGAGTTGGGAATTGAAGAGGAGAGAGAGAGGGTGGGTTTTTTTTAATATTGGAATAAGTGGAGGGTGTTAGGTGTATTATATTAAATTTGTAAAGTTGTAAAAATGCTGAATTGGTCCCTTGGCCAACGTGTGTGTCCCATTTTTTCCACTTTTCCCCACTTTTTACACCCTAAACCTAAAAAATAAATCAAAAAGAAATTAAGTGGCTATATGACAAATTAATTTTTGAGGGTTCCTTCTTTGCCAATTATTCCCAAATAACTGTGCTCTAGGCAATTTGGGTACAATTTTCTTTGCTTTTTTTATGTAAATATTTTGGTTCATTTGATTGTTCTTCGCGTCGTTTAGGTTCCAGACACAAAAAAAGAGATAAAATTACTTAACAAAGAGCATAATCAAACCCCACAAGTAACAAGCTATAGTGAATTATTTATACTATGTTAATAGACTTGCATATTCTTTGTTCGTGAAACACAACATTCAATAGAGAACTTCATGGAAGAAATATTCACACGTTTTTAAGAGATATTTGGGCCGACGATGGCATATATAATGGGTTCTATAAAAAGTAAAGTAAAAAAGAGATTTGAATGTAAAATAGTACGGTGGACTTTAGATAGACTGCTTTCAATGCATGCCCACTTGGAATTTACTTATTACTAGTAAGAAAAGTTTTTAACCTTTGTCGATCGTCATGGGGATGTTCGGGCAGTTTAGATTGGATATGAAAATTTTGATACTCAATTCAAATAAGTTTTGATTTGATCATTTTTTAAGTTTGAATTTGTATTAATCGGTTTAGTTATTCCGAATCTGCATTTTGAGCCGATAAATTAAGATCTTCTTCTTACAAAAATGAAGACCCTAATAAAACATTCATGTTAGCTTTCCTTCATGATTTCTCATTCCAAACAAAAATGTCCAAATAAAAGTATATTCAAGCATTAAAATTATTATCAAGGAAATTCCTAATTTGTGCAATAAAATTATTGGATCTGAGATTTGCACTATTTATTAACCTAGTAGGGGTATGATTTAGTAGGATATTGGAATTTTGGACTCAATATTAGGTATATGATCTTATGTCTAATCGGTAGGGATAAATTTAACATAAATTTTGAACTCGAGTATTTTCAATAGTCTGAAATCCAATCTAAAATTCAAAATTTTTGAAAGTTAAATCCAAATCTAATCAGCAAAGTAAAAATCCAAACTCCAAAAATATAGTGAATTCGTTTGTCTATATGTATGAACAAAGACTTGTAAATTCTTTGTTTGATAATCAATTCAAAGAAAAAAAATACACGTGTTTTCTAATAGTGTACTCACATATTTGGGCTACAAAAAGAGAGAACAATTAATAACAAGGAAAACTTTTAGTTTTCCTTCCGATGTGCCATACAACTATTTAAACCTGCATTCCCTTTCTACTCATCATTAAACAGAATTTCCAAATTCCCTCTCCATTCCAAAATAATTGAATTGTTGGACTATGACACACATCTTAAGAAAAAAAAGATAAATACATAAATTGGCCATGTTTTTCCATTTTGTCCTTTTCAAATTCCAAAACATTAATAATGATCTTTGGAACTAATTCTTGGAAATTAAATTAATGAAGGATAAAATTGGAAATTTTTTCCAACATCTATCTTGAACAATGAACAATTTAATTATTTTGAACACTAAAAAATATTCTAACAATATAATTACTTTAAAATAGAGGAAGTAACTAGCTATGAAAATATCACTTCTCTCACAGCTTTCTTTCATCAATAGACTGGTGTGTTTCTGATTAATTCTAATTATATTTCTGGCCAATGTTTGGAGGATCAAAAGGCCTTGTTGATTAAATTAAAGAATGGCCTTACATTTGATTCTTTTTGGTCAAAGAAACTTGACAGGTGGGATCAAAACATCGACTGTTGCTTGTGGCCAAGTGTAACTTGTAAGTTGTGATGATGAAGGTCATGTGCTTGTTCTGGAGTTGGACCATGAAGACATTTCTGGAGGAATTGACTACTCAAGCAATCTCTTGGGACTTTTTGCAAAATAGGCACTTTGAAAATTAAATGTAACTTGTAGTGTCAAGTTTCAAAAAATTAGGTGTATGTCCACCTTTATGACATCATCACTTTGACCATTCAAATTTACCACATAAATTTTTAACTTTACACTTTACTTTCTTGCCTCATCCAACTAATATCTAATATTTTTCACCATTTTTCATATTTTTCTATTTTTAATTAAAAAAAATTGTTCAAGAAGTCACCAAAAGGAGCTCCCATTTTTAGCTATTTTTTCAATTCCGGCGACTTTTCTGGCGAAATCTTGTTCATCACAACTGAAAATCTCTATTCTTGATCATTTCCTCCATTGTTGTTCCATCTTATTTGAAAAAAATTACAAAAAATATTTTTCACCATTTTTACTAGCTTGAAAAGCTTTTCAAATCCACTCAATACCTCGTCATTAGATATATTTTAGTAGTTTAGAAGTCCTACATATACATTTGTCCATATCGGAGCTAGAAGGGCATCGATTATATCCAAAATTTTTCATTCATATTTTTGTACGTAGGTTTTCATACTAGTCATCAACCAGTCATCGACCAGTTATAGACCGATACCTTAATCTATTATCGATTAGTGTGGTTTATAATGGCAATAGCTGAAGTAATTATTGTTGGTGGTGAATGGTGATTATATAGGTGTGTGGGAAGAGGCTCCTAAATATTGGTATTGAAAATCATTTAGCAAGGAGACAATGCCCATCCCGTTGCGGCGCAACAGTTCATATGATGACATGGTTCGAAGCGTAATTAAGAGCGGAGAATTAGATTGTGAGCCAAAGAACGTTGTGATTATCTATCTAATGAATGGGCGGGGTAAAATATATCCCACATTCATAAAGAGTGATCAGAATATGTCCTTATACATGTTGGATGTCACTGGCAATGGCTCTAGGCCATTACTGAGGATAGATATCGTCATGGGGTCTCCGACAATCTCACCACCACACCCGACAATTGATGAACATGATTTATTTGAAGATGACAGTTCGGATGTTCATCCAATGGATACTTGAAACACCCTAGGTTTTTACCCTTGGAAATTTCCTGAGCTTTGAGCTCACAGTCCTGCTGATGACTTAACTATACGAATCGTATGGTGTGGGTACTAGCCAGGTGGTTGGGTTTTTTCCCTTGGAAATTTCCTGAGCTTTGAGCTCACTTTCCTACTGACGACATAACCATATGAGTCGTATGGTGTGGGTACGGTCCAAGAGACCTTAGTTGTTAGGTGACCAATGAGTGTGGTTGGGTTTTCAGTCTTGGTAACGACTTGGTGGTACAAGTCTTTAATAGTGGTAATGGGTCATTAGGATGATCCTTAACCAAATTAGTAACTTAATAACTTGACGCGACTCTGAGTATGAGTGGCTCACTAAGAGCTGAGAGGATAGTTTACAAGTGGTAGGGTTGAGTTTTATGTTGTTCAGTATCCAATCCCTTGGGTTTTGTCTTGGATACAACTAGACCATATGAGTCGTATGGTCTGGTAATATATGGGATAATAGATTCATAGGATGGATAGTGTATGGGTGTCCAACTCACTAACTTGGTGACGACTCAAGGGTACGAGTGGTATGCTGTGGTCACGAATCACATGAGCCGACTCGTAACCACCTGCGATTTTTTTACAACTTTTAGTTGGGGGCACTTTAGACATTTAACACTTAAAAAACTTAAGACCCCACTTTCCTATAATACTTTTTGGTCATTCATTCCACACTTTATAAAGTTAAACATCCTCTTTACTCTCTCAAAATCCTCTCAAGGAAAATTGGCTAGGGCTTCTCTAAAGTGGTCATCTAAGGTCTTAAGAATCAATTTCTCTCCGTGAATCTCTGTAATTCAGGCATGTGACTCTTCCCTCATTGTTATTTTACTAAAGGTATATGTTTTAAGGTATGTTTTTCTATGCTATCGTCATGGTTTTGAAATAAAGGTTGGGAGTTTTGGATGTTCATGCTTGATTAATGTTCCTCATGATTTATCTATGGTTTTTCATGTTTTAATTATGGTTTTCCACATGTGGGTGCTTGGTAATGGTGATTTAATTGAGGGGTCATGGTTGAGCCCCAAATTTTATAATTTTGGCTTTGATAATGGTATGCCCTAAACTTATTTGCGAAATTGTCAATATGAACAATTTTGTCACATAGTTTGATTATTCTTGGTATCTTTCCATTGCATAAATGGTTAAAGAAACTTGAATTGTTTTGGTTGATTTCATATGGTTTTGGAAAGGCCTTGGTGGTCATGGTATGATTATAAATGGTTTTAGTTTAATTGGAAATGGTGGAGTCTAATTTGGTTCAATGGTTTATATGGCATAAGGTAATAGACTTGCAAGTTTTAATTTTGGTATGATGATACCAATGATTAATGCCTAATTAAAATACTTCTTGGTAAATGGTTGTGTATGTGTAAATGATTTAATATGGGCTTAAATAGGATTGAGTGGCAAATTCGTAGAAGGTGGAGGTCTCGGGGGGATCGACACTGGAAACTCATGTTTGCCGATGTGAGAGTGGTCTTGGTGACCGTGTGCATTATGTCACACTTTATATTATCAGGATATACTAGTCATCTCAGATTCCTTTCTTCGATCATGCAGCTAACACGCACTAGGGCCCTTTCAACAGAGGGGGTTTAGCCCATATAGCTCATGGGTGGTCTTAGGACGGCCAAGCTACACAATCCAGGTTAAGTATTTAAATGCATTCTAAACCTTATTCCTTACCCCGACTGATATATTTATATATGTATACATGTGATTACATATGGTTATTTGAATTGGTTTTGAATGATGGCATTATTTTATCTTTATCCCTGAGTTACATGCTAGCGTTCACTCTGCTAACTGTCTTTGGGTGTTGTATCCCCATGCAATGCAGGAACCGACCATACTACTATTCTCCTACTCAGTGACTTGGATTTAGGGACACTTTTGAGTCAGATTAAAGTGGTGAGCTTCTATACTCTGGAAGACTCTATTTCATGCTATGGACTTCTTTTTATTATTGCTATTTCTTTGGTTTTTGTTTTGGCTATGGTTGGGGGCATGTCCCAACCAAATGTTCTTTGATTCTGGTTAGAGGCTTTGTTAGACTACTATGGGCATGGTCAGTGTCGGTATTAGTGTTAACATTGGCATTGGTATTGTCATTGGGATTGGTATTGGTTGGATATTAGGTTGTGGCTGTTTGGTTTTGATTATGGACTTAGTTTATTGTCTTTAGATTATTATTGTTTTATTTTGTTATATGTTCAAAATTCATCCGACATAGGAGTGCAGGGTGGGTAATGGTTGGGTGTTCCGGGTGGTCTTCAGTCCTGATTGGACTTAAGATGCTCGACACAACTAGGCTCTGGTTTGGGTCGTGTCAGATTGATATCAGAGACCTAGGTTCATGGTCAATTGGGAGTCCACAAAACTGTGTTAAGTAGTATTTTTTAAGGGTGTGTGGAGCGCCACATAGATAAGGAAGAGGCTATAAGGCTTTTAGGAATGTTTCTCTTTCTTGTGTTCAATTTTTGAGTTGTAAAGTCTAAGGTCCTTAAATCTTCTATAATACTCATTTGTTCATTTTTCATATCATACCTCCCAGATGATTTGAATTTCACACAAACTCCCCTATCCTACCAGGATAACATTGATGGGACACGTCCTACTTATAGGGTCCAGATTCGGTCTAGGGGTCCAGTTCTTTATTGTCCTCCTGGAGTTCCACCGGTCTCCTCCAGTCCTCCTTGAGCCCCTCAGATTGATGTGATGAATGCTGAGTTTCATCAGTTTATTCATATGTTGGGTACAGTTGGTAGCTTCTCAGGCCAAGCGTGGTCCTTCTGTTACTCCATCTTCTAAAGACACAAGGGTTAGCTAGTTTATAAGGTTGAATCCTCCAACCTTTACTGGTGTTGAGGTTGAGGAGGATCCTCAAAGTTTTATCGATGAGATAGGAAAGATCTTTCACGTTATGCATGCTACTAACGTGGAGGGTGTGGAATTCGCTGTCTAACAACTGAAATATATAGCCTAACAATGGTTTGAGGAATGTGAACAGTCTAGGGGTGACGATGTTGAGTCAGCCCTGTGGGATAATTTCTATAGTGCTTTTTTAGACTTTTTCTTTCCTTGGGAGTTGAGGGATGAAAGGTGGAAGAGTTTGTTAACTTTAAGCAACACAAGATGTCAGTCCAAGAGTATGCCTTGAAGTTCCCCTAGTTGTCTCGGTATGCTTTGGAGTTGATTTCTAGCACGAGGGATAGAATAAGGAAGTTTAATTTTGAATTATCTCGAGACTTGATTTTAGAGAGTAGGGTTACCTTATTGAACAAGGACATGGATATTTTCAGGTTGGTTATGTACATGCAGCAGGTTGAGGAAGAGAATAAAAAGCAAACAGAGATAGGGGAAGGCAGGGCAAGAAGTTTAGATTTTCTGAGTAGAGTGGTGGCCAATAGTAGAGTGGTAGGGATGGATAAAAGTGGTCCCAAAAGAAGTGGGGCAATTCTGGGTCTTACTCGATGGCTAGTGCTCCCTACCCAAAGTTGTTGGGTGACAGGCATTTTTATGGTGGCAATAATGATAGGGCACATGGTGCCCAATCTCAAGCTACTGGGGCCCAACTAGCTTTATTCTATCCTCCCTGCAGATTTTGTAGTCGATTGCATCAGGGTTACTGTAATGAAGGAAAGGACAAGTGCTTCAATGGTGGTCAGCCAATGCATATGCTTAAAAGTTGTCTTATTGGTAAGGTTGCCTCTGGGGAAAACAAGGCGGTATGTTGTTTTACAGGTATGTTGAAACTCTTTTCCCGTGATGTATACTGTTTACTTGATTCGGAGTCCACTCTTTCGTATGTGACCCCATTTGTGGCTGTGCATTTTGGTTTTGGTCCCAAGTGTATTTTGGGCCCTTTTTCTGTTTCTACCCTAATGGGTGACTCTATGGTTACCAGGAGAATCTCTAGGGGTTGTGTGGTATCTAAGGGTGGTTGGGAGACTTTGGTGGATCTGTTTGAGTTAGACATGGTTAATTTTGATGTCATATTGGGGATGGATTAGTTGCACTCGTGCTATGCTTTTCTAGACTGTTACATTCGTAAGGTCATTTTTAAATTTTCTAATGAGATAGTTATTGAGTGTGAAAGTGGTTCTCAAGCTCCTAAGGGGAGGTTTATATCATATCTTAGAGCTCGGAGATTAATCTCCAAGGGGTGTCTCTATCATTTGGTCCTGGTTAAAGATTCTAACTCAGAGGTCCTTCTTTACATTTTGTCCCGGTGGTGAATGATTTTGGGAGATTGATTCGAACTCAGGAGGTCCTCCTTTCTGGTGTTCCTCCCGATAGAGAGATTGATATTAGGATTGATCTTGTTCCGGACACTCGTCCTATTTTTATTCCCCCATATAGAATGGCTCCAGCTGAGTTGAATGAGCTTAAGGAACAATTAAAGGCTCTTTTAGACTAGGGTTTCATCCATCCTAGTGTTCGTGGGGTGCACCAATTTTATTCGTGCATAAGAAGAGTGGTTCCCTTTGGATGTGTATTGATCATCGAAGGTTGAATAAGGTAATGATAAAGAAAAAGTACCCTCTTCCAAGGATAAATGATTTGTTTGATAAGCTTCAGGGTACCAAGTTTTTCTCCAAGATTTATGAGGTAGATATTTCTAAGACTGCCTTTCGTACTCGGTATGGGCATTTTGAGTTTCTGGTTATGTCTTTTGGATTGACCAATGCCCCGATGACATTCATAGACTTGATGAATAGAGTCTTTCGTTAATTTCTAGATTTGTTCATCATTGTGTTCATAGCTAATATTCTGGTATACTCTTAGATCAAGGTGAATCACGCCGATCACTTCCGCATTGTGTTGCAAACCCTGAAAGATCAATAGTTATATGCCAAATTTTTGAAATACAATTTCTGGTTAAACGTTATCACTTTTCTAGGTCATGACATCTCTAGTGAAGGGATTATGGTGGATTTACAAAAAGTTGCAATGGTTAAGAAGTGGCCTAGACCCACGACTCTAATCAATAGTCATAGATTCTTGTATTTAGCCGGTTATTACAGGAGGTTCATGGAAAAATTTTCAATTATAGTTTCCCCATTGACTAGGTTAACTCAGAAGAACGTGAAGTTCTTGTGGTCGGATGCTTGTGAGGGTAGTTTTGAGAAGCTAAAGGATAAGCTGACTTCAGCATCGATCTTGACTTTGCCCGAAGGCACTGATGCATCTCGTGTAGGGCTTGGCTGCATCTTGATATAGCATAGAAAGGTGATATATTTTGTCTCTAGATAGTTGAAGGTGCATGAGAAGAATTATCTGAATCATGATTTGGAGCTATTAGCCATGGTATTCGCGGTGAAAATCTGGCATCACTATCTTTATGAAGTGCATGTGGATATCTTTTCAGATCATAAGAGCCTGCAGTATGTGTTTACTTAGAAAAAGCTTAACCTCATTCAAAGGAGATGGTTTGAGTTTTTAAGGATTACAACATGAGTCTTTAATACCAGCTAGGTAAAGCTAACATAGTTGCTGATGCTCTTAGCAGGTTATCCATAGGGATTCTAGCTCATGTGGATGAGGGAAAGCGAGAATTGGTGAAAGATGTTCACCATTTGGATAACTTTAGAGTTCGCCTCTTGGACTCTGAGGATGGTGGTGTTTTGTTCTGGAGGTGGCGAAGTTATCCCTGGGTGCTGAGGTGAAGGAGAAACAAATATTAAATCCTATCTTGATAAGGATTAAGGGTGATGTAGGTGGGCAGAAAGTAATGGCTTTTGAGGTTAGTGGTGAAGGTACCTTGCGGTACTAAGAGAGGTTATGTGTTCCTGATATAGATGGATTATGAGAAAGGATCTTGGATGAGGCACATGAGTCGCGCTATCCTATTCATTCTAGCTCTACAAAAAATTATCTTAACCTTAAGGAGATGTATTTGTGGAATAATATAAAATGAGAGGTGGCTAAGTGAATGGTGTGCCAATAAGTAAAAGTTGAGCAGATAAGGCCCGGAGGATTGTATCAAAAGATTGAGTTGCCTATATGGAATTGGGAAGTGATCAATAAGGATTTTGTTACCTGTCTTCCCCGGTCTTAGAATCAGTTTGATTTGATTTGAGTTATTGTGGATACAATGACTAAGTGTACTCACTTTTTTCCAGTGAGGACTAATTTTTTGGCAGAGGATTATGTGACGTTGTACCTCTAAGAGATTGTGAAGTTGCATAGGGTACCTGTTTCTATCATCTCAGATTATGGTACACATTTTGCATCGTACTTTTGTCAGTTATTTTAGAAAAGGTTTGGGGACTAAGGTGATTCTTAGTATGACTTTCCACCCGCAGTCAGATGGACAAGCGGAAAGAACTATTCAGACATTAGAAGATATGCTTAGGGCTTGCGTGCTTGACTATGGTGGTAGTTGGGTTGAGCATTTGCCTCTTATAAAGTTTACATATAATAATAGCTACCACTCTAGCAGTGGGATGGCTCCATTTGAGGCCTTGTATGGTAGGAGGTGTACGTATCTTATTGGGTGGTTTGAGGTCGGTGAGTTAAAGATGTTTGGTCTGAATTTAGATAGTTAGTTCGAATTTAGTTCACCAAGCCATGGAGAAGGTGAAGGTGATTCGGTATAGGCTTAAAGCTGGCCAAAGTCGCCAGAAATCCTATGCAGATATGAGGCATAGAAAGTTAGAGTTTGAGGTTGGGGATAGGGTATTCTTAAAGGTGTCACCCATGAAGAGAGTGATGTGGTTTGGGAAAAAGAGGAAGCTCAGTCCTCGGTATGTTAGTCTGTACTTGGTTTTGAGAAGGGTTGGCAATGTTGCATATGAGTTGGAGTTTCCTTCTAGTTGGAGCTTCATTCACTCGGTGTTCCATGTTAAGGAAGTGTGTGTGTGATTCATCACGAATTTCTCCTATTAAGGATATTGGTATTTTGGATTCCCTATCTTATGAGGAGGTCCCGGTTGATATCTTCGATCGGCAGGTTCGTCTGTTGTGGACCAAGGATGTAGCTTTGGTAAAGGTTCTATGGAGGAACCATAAGGTGGAAGAGGCTACATGGGAATCTGAAGAGGACATAAAGTCCAAATATCCATGAAACACCCTAAACCTTAGCCCTTGCAAAAATTCTTGGGTTTTGGACATTCTGTCCATGGTACGACTCAAGGGTACTAGTCGTACCCTAGGATACGGCTTTGGCCCCCTATCTCGTATGTTATCCAGTGTAGTGTGAGTTATATATTGTCCAAGATACGGTTTAGAATTCCCAAGTCGTATGTTAGGGTACGGGTTATATGTTGCCTAGTCGTATGATGCCATAAGCTTAGCCTAGTTGAATTAGTCTAAGTTACGATTCCAGGTACAGTTTGGGGTACCATTCATACTCTAAGATACGAGTTATGCATGTGTAGTCGTATCTTAGACAATTTAGGGGACCATAGTAAGGCCTAGGGTATGAGTTAGTGTACCACTCGTACCCTGGGGTAGGTTTGGTGTGGGAGAGGTACCTTCCTACGGGTTAGTTTCCAGCTTTTAAGATGAGGGATTTATGTACATTAACCACCCCAAACCCCTTAATTCCCCTCTCTATATAACATGTTTAGTCCTCTCATCACACATTTTAGAAGATCAAAACTCACCAAAAATACTCTCTAACTCGTTCTTGATGATTGGAGGCTAGGTTTATTAAGTGTTCATCTAGAAGCTAAGAGGGGTCAAGTTCCTTCCGTGAATCATCTTGTATAAAGCATGTATCTCTTCCCTCATTGTTATTTCAAAATATCATGTGCTTTAAACAATGATTTTGACTTGTAAATGGTGGTTTTGAAATCAAAAGTTGAGGTTTTTAATGCATAGTAATGGGTATTATTTACTCTTGCTTAAACTTATGTTTGGGTATGTTTTTGGTGATGGTTTGCACATATGGGTGCTTGTTGAATATGGTTTAACAAATGGGTCATGGGTAACCCTAAATTTTATAATTCTTACTTTGGTTTTGGTCTTGATAAAAGTAAGTCCTCAAGGTGTTTGTGAAAATATCTAAGAGAGATAACTAGTCACTTGTTAAAGGTGTGTTGAACTATGATATTGGTCTAATGAATAGGAATAAAATGTGGCATTGATCTAATAAATATGACTGCTTGGTTAATGGCTATGTAAAGGCCTTGATGTCCATTTAATGAGTTAATTTAATGACTTGGATGGTATGATGGTTAAAAAGGTTGAAGTCCCTAAGCATGGAGTTGAATTGTGTTTTGAACTAAAGTTAGGTATAAGAGTGTTAATGAAGAATGAATGGTTTGTAAAGGTGTTATGACCATAAATGGACTTGCATTATAGTATGAACTAAGGCATTGGCCTCATTAAATGATTGGTTGTTAAATGGTTTTATAAAGATCGTGTGGTCATATATATAATGTTGAATCATAGCCTTGGTAGCTTAAACTGTCTAAATAGGTTAGAGTCCTTATGTGTTGAATTCAATGGATGTTAACGCATGGATAAAGGGTTAGAGTCTAAATTATTGACTAGTAATGGCCATGATGGCTTGTGGTTAAGGTCCACTTGCCATATACGATGGCTTGTGGTTAAGGTCCACTTGCCCTATACGATGGCTGATGGTTAAGGTCCACTTTCCATATAAGATAGCTTGTGGTTAAGATCCACTTTCCATATACGATGGCTTATGGTTAAGATCCACTTTCCATATAAGACGGCTTGTGGTTAGGGTCCACTTGCCATATGAGATGGTTTGTGTTTAGGGTCCACTTACCATATAAGATATGAAGACTTGTGGTTAGGGTCCACTTGCTATATATAATAGGATGGCTTGAGGTTAGAGTCCTCTTGCCTAATGTAACAGAGAAGTTCAATGTTCTAAACTATATGGGTGGAAGGTTGGAGTCCTTCAATCCATGTTTCATGATTGAGAACTTCAAGAATGCATGTCATGACTTGTTTCGTGTTTTGGCACGTTATGTACCTATATATATGTGTATCTTCATATATGTCTGTATAAATATAATTATAGTTGCATAGGATGGGTTGACTTGGTTTTGAACAACTACACTATTTTATCCTTATCCTTGAGTTACATGCTAGCGCTCCAACCACTAACTATCTCTAGACGCTATTCCCTATGCGGCATAGGGTTCAAAGATTTTTTTCTCTTCCTACGCAGTGATCAGGTGTTCGAGCGGATCGTGTGTTGACATTGAAGTGGTGAGCTTTCATTCTTTGGAAGGCATATATTTTATAGTCTTTTATCTTATGTTATAGACTTGTTTTAAACTTGGTACTTGGCTATTGTCGGGGGCTTGTCCTGACATGTTATAGACGTCGAATTTGTTGAGGCTTTGTGGATGACTGTAGACTTGGGTATGTTGGTTAGTTGTTGATATTAATGAATTGATTAGATATTTCTTAAGCTATGATTGTAGCCTTATTTTCGCTATCTTATTTTATAGTTGGAGTACATCCGAAACTTGTGGTCTAATTTGATGGTTAGGTTGGTTTAGTGGGGCGATCTCCGATCCTAGTAGGGCTTGATATACCCATATGATAAGGACCAATTTTTGGTCGTGTCAATCCATTCCTATTTCTTATTTCAGAAAATCGTGCTTAAGGTATGTATTGATCTTAGCATCTTTATTTTATTTCTTTGTTAAAGGTAGATTGTGAATCCTTGGTAATCTATTTTTTGTCATAAAAGTAAGAGTAGACATGTGTGAGGGGTTTAATCGTGATAGTTACTGCCTTGTTCCATAATTCAAGGACGAATGATCCAATTGGGAGATAATTGAAACACACTAGGTTTTGGCCCTTGGAGAGTTCCTGAGCTTTGAGCGCATTGTCCTTCTGAAAACTTAAGCATACGAGTCGTATGGTGTGGTTATGGTCCAGGTGGTTGGGTTTTGGCCTTTGGAAATTTCCTGAGCTTTGAGCTCACTGTCCTGCTGATGACTTAACCATACGCGTCATATGGTGTGGGTACGGGCCAGATGACCCTAGTCGATAGGTGACCAGTGGGTGTGGTTGGGTTTTTGGTCTTGGTAACGACTTGGTGGTACGAGTCGTTAGTGGTGGTGACAGGTTGTTAGGACTATCCTTAACCAAATCAGTAACTTAGTGACTTGACTTGGATTTGAGTACGGGTTTCTCACTAAGAGCCGTGAGGATAGGTTACGAGTGGTAGGGTTAAGTCTTATGTTATTCAGTGCCTAATTCCTTGGATTCTATCTTGGATACGACTAGACCATATGAGTCGCATGGTCTGGTAACATGTTGGATCATGGAGTCGTAGGATGGACAGTGTATGGGTGTCCAACTCATTGACTTGGTGACAACTCAAGGGTATGAGTCATCTATTGTGGTCACGAGTCATGGGGGCCGACTCTTAACCACCTGCAGTCTTTTTACAGCTTTTAGCTAGTGGCACTTTAGACATTTCTGACTTAAAACCCTTAAAACCCCACATCCCTATAACATTTTTTGATCATTAATTCCACACTTTAGAAGATTAAATATCATCTTTACTCACTCAAAAATCCTCTCAAGCAATATTGGCTAGGGTTTCTCCAAAGTGGTTATCTAAGGGCTTAAAGATCAATTTGTCTACGTGAATCTCTGTAATTCAGGCATGTGACTCTTCCCTCATTGTTATTTTACTAAAGGAATATGTTTTAAGGTATGATTTTTCATGGTATTGTCATGGTTTTGAAATAAAGGTTGGGGTCTTTGGATGTTCGTGGTTGATTAATATTCCTCATGATTTAATTATGGTTTTTCATGTTTTAATTATGGTTTTCCACATGTGGGTGCATGGGAATGGTGATTTAATTGAGAGGTCATGATTGAGCCCCAAATTTGATGATTTTGTCTTTGATAATGGCATGCCCTTAACCTCTTTGTGAAATTATCAATGAGAACAATTTTGTCACATAGTTTGATTATTCTTGAAATTTTTGCATTGCATAAATGGTTAAAGAAACATGAACTGTTTTGGTTGATTTAATATGGTTTTTGAAAGGCCTTGGTGGTCATGGTTTGATTATAAATGGTTTTGGTTTAATTGAAAATGGTGGAGTCTAATTTAGTTCAATGGTTTATATGACATAAGGTAATAGACTTGCGAGCTCTAATTTTGGTATGACGATACCAATGGTTAATGCCTAATTTAAAAACTCCTTGATAAATAGTTGGAAATGTGTAAATGATTTAATATGGGCTTAAAGGGGGTATGAGTAGCAAAGTCATGGAAGGTGGAGGTCCCGGGGGACCGACTCTGGAAACTCACGTTTGCCGATGTGAGGATGGTCTTGGTGACTGTGTGCATGATGTCACACTTTATATTTTCAGGATGTACTAGTCATCTCATGTTATTTTCTCCATTCGTGCGGCTCACATGCACTGGGGACCTTTCAGCAGGGGGAGCTTAACCCATATAGCCTGTGGGTGATTTTAGGACGGTCAAGCTACACAACCCAGGTTAAGGATTTAAATACATGCTAAACCTTGTTCCCTATCCCGATACGAAATATATATGTATATATGTGATTACATATGGTTATTTGAATTGGTTTTGAATGATGCCATTATGTTACCTTTATCCCTGAGTTATATGCTAGCGTTCACTCCGCTAACTGTCTTTGGGCGTTGTATCCCCACGCGATGCAGGAATCGACCATACTACCATTCCTTCTTCTCAGTGACTTGGATTTGGGGATAACTTTGAGTCAGATTTAAGTGGTGAGATTTCATACTCTGGAATACTCCATTTCATGTTATGGACATCTTTTCATTATTGCTATTTCTTTGGTTTTTATTTTGGCTATGATCGGGGGCATTTCCTAATCGGATGTTGTTTGATTCTGGTTAGAGGCTTTGTCGGACTACTATGGGCATGGGCGGTGTCGGTATTAATGTTAGCATTTGTATTGGTATTAGCATTGGGATTGGTATTGGTTGGATATTAGGTTGTGGCTATTTAGTTATGATAATGGACATACTTTATTGTCTTTAGATTATTATTGTTTTATCTTGTCATATGTTCGAAATTCATCTGATATGAGAGTGTAGAGCGGGTGACGGGTTGGTATTGGGGATGGTCTCCGATCCTGGTTAGACTTGAGATGTCCGACATGACTAAGTCCTGATTTGGGTCGTGTCAATACTGAGGATCATTCAATGGAATTGAAAGATCCCAATTTCTTTCAAGAAGAAAGAGAAGAGTGCGGATTGGGATCACAACCCAACCACACCTTCTTTGATAGAACTAATTTTCATATAGATCAAACATTTTGAAGCAAAAACGAGCTAAAATTATTGTTGGACGTAGCATCGGTGAAAACTTCTTTTAATTATGCTACGTTGAAGAGTTGTAGCAAATACTTCAAGGTGAAATGTGTTTCTCCTAGTTGCACGTGGATGTTGCGGGAGAGAAAGTATGAATGTACGGATAGATTTGTCATCTACAAATACATCGGCGATCACACTTGCGGGTCGAACACGCCACACACAGCTATAAGAAAATCACGGCTAAAGTCATTGCATCACTCTGTGTGAATATGTATCGCAAAGGCAAGGGTTCGGACACTAAAGAGATTTAGAGGATCGTTTTCAAGAACTTTAACAGTAGACAAACCTATTGGAAATATTGGACGGGGGGTGTAATCGCCAAGCAAATAGTTTGAGGGACATCGGAGCACGGGTATTTCTGCCTGCCGACTTTTTCCTACATGATCGACACTCTTAATGTTGGCTTTACCTATTCTATCATGATGGACAAGGATGATTGTAGGTTCATGTACTACATTTTAGCCTTGGGCGCTTGCATTAGGGGTACGCCCACATGAGAAAGGTTATTACAGTCGACGACACTTATTTACACAGTAAGTACGAAGGCGAGCTGCTAAGCGTGGTTGCACAGGATACGGAGAACCATGTTTATTCCATTGCTTTTGCGTTGTTGACAAGGAGAACGATGTGTCTTGGACATTCTTCTTTGAAAAGATGAAGTCTATAGTGATCGATAGACTAGATTTATGCTTGATCTCCGATAGGCATAAGAGCATCGTAAACGACATTGTAAGGGCTTACAACCATGCTCATCACGATATTTCATGAGGAACCTAGGTGAAAATCTTTGGGCAAATCACCAATATGGAGATTACCTCTATCTATTCCATTACACGACAAAGACATATTCTTTTGAGTTGTTTGGCGATCATTTTGAGGAATTCAAGAACTATTGTCCCGAGGCAACCTTTTTCCTCGAGCATGAACTTGGTTTTGAGAAGTGGATCAAGGCATATTTCCCTAACAATAGGTATGATTTGATGATCACAAATATTGCCGAGTTGATCAACGCTATGTTAATAGCTGAAAGGGAGTACCTCATGGCATCCATATTCAATTCGATTGCTAAGAGATTTAGTGAGAAATTCAGGGACAAACGTGCATATGTCCTCAACTATAAGGATAACAAATTTGTGCCTGTCGATGAAAAGATCGCAAGGAACAATATGAGCGAGGGCGACTCCTTTTATGTGGAGAACATAAACAGGGATGACAACCAATTCACCATGTTCGGCAGGGGCCCTACGACCAAAGTCAACCTACTAGAAAAGTAGTGTTCTTACTTGAAGTATGACTTGTTCTAAATACCATGCATTCACGCGATAGCTGCTTTGCGATTGAAGTATGAAGATGATTATGGTTTGAGCATGTATGATTACTCTTCGCTCGTGTATAAAGTCAAAACGTACCTCCCCGCGTATTCAAAATCAATTAATGTTGTCCCTTAAGAGTTCGAATGGCATGTACCACAGGAATTGCTACACATGAATATTATTCCACCCCTTGTCGACACCAAGCTCGGAAGGAAGAAAAGGAAAT
The DNA here is from genome assembly GCA_030864215.1 of Capsicum pubescens. Classification (NCBI taxonomy): domain Eukaryota; kingdom Viridiplantae; phylum Streptophyta; class Magnoliopsida; order Solanales; family Solanaceae; genus Capsicum; species Capsicum pubescens. The sequence continues at coordinate 216,011,869 of CM061547.1, read as the reverse complement.
ATATTAAGGGCTTGGGAGAGGCTTTCGATACCAAGAGGAGGAAAAGTGTTCACTGTGCAAGAAACTTGAGCACAAGAGAACCACTTGTAATAACAACAAATCATAATTAGGCTTATACCACTTTATTTTTGTAAGTCATGGCAGTGTATGTATTTTGACAACCCTGTAGTGGTGCCAGCTTTGTCAATTTTGCTCTGTGTGTAGTATCGACCATTTAAGTTATAACATATATTTTGTGTCCAGTCTATTGGGTGTATTCTTTATATACCACTAAGTTTATTGTCGACCCTATTTTAAGTCTATTGAAACCCCCTAATTATTCAATCAAATAGATGAACAACCGGACATTTATGACACATCAAAAAGGCTATTGCACGTTCACTCATACACTGCATCAATTGGGTATTACGTTACGTACTCGACTTTCGTTCATCCACGCATCGACCAACCATTGAACCGGAAGATCAAATGTTTTCTATTTTGGTCTATATAAATATCCATCTACTATACTGAATATTAATCTTCTTCAACCTAAAAATTTGAGAAATACCAGTAGATGTCGAGAATAACACTCAGACCACTAAGGAGAATGCATTCCCAATGCTACCATGACCTCATTTTCCTTTAAAATGACCTGGACCGTCTCTTCTATAGCCTAGGTCAGGACAGGGAGCATCTACACTGGGAACTCCAGTGTATCGCCTGCTTTTTACAGGCGACAGTGGAGAGGCAGAAAATGGTGCCCAACGACTTGATCACCCCCCCCACCACCATCCCCTTAGTTTAGGATTTAATTTCTATGTCTGTGTAGTTGTAGTTCTAGCTATAGTTTATTGTAAAGAAGCTTTCATGGTTAGGAATTTTGTTAGATGAAAGCTTCTTTCTTTTTCCTTTTTTGCTAGTATTTTGGTGTTGATATTATGTTAAATGATGTTGCAATGAACTAATGAAATGAAGTATTTTTTGTTTCCTATATATTGTCTCTACTTAAAACTTACAATTTTGTTGTTGTTTGAAATTTTGTAATTTCGCCTGTTAGAAGATGAATGAAATAATTGCCAGACTTTAAAATTTATGGTCTATCGTATATATATATATACACACACACACACAAATTCATATATGCTAATGGATAATGAATCTGGTCTATCGATAATTATGTTGATTTATACAAAATTAATTGCAAGGTTGATGGAGTTTATGATTGACCGGATCAATATCTATGCGTGAATGTCTACGTAATCGATGGATTTCATTATGAGGATTTTAAAAATAAAAATAATTAATTAAATGAAATTGAATTAGGAACCATCGATTGTGTCAATTGTAAATCATAGACTGCAAGTCTTGTGCATAATCTACCATATTAGTTTATTGTCCTTAGTAGCATATTATGAAAAAAGGTAATAATTAATTAATTAAATGAAATTGAATTTAGGACCATTGATTATGTCCATTGTAAATCATAGACTGCAAGCCTTGTCAATAATATACCGTATTGATTAATTGCCCATACTAGTATATTGTGAAAAAAAGAGATTAATTAATTAATAAAAAAATAAATAATTAGATTTTATGCAATTAAATGATCTTAAACAAGTCATGTGATTGTATAAGAGTCCACATAAGTTAGAGAAGGTGATCAAAGATGTGAGAAGATGGGCAGTGGTTGTACAACCAACATCCTCAGGATAATGTTTACCCAAAGCACAAGTATGTTATGAGGAATTCATTTGTTCAACCACAACACATAACCTCACATCTTTGATCACCGTTTTCAATTTACGTAGACTCTTATACGATCACATGACTTGTTTAAGCTCATTTACTAGAATAAAATCTAAATATTTATTTTTTATTAATTAATTATTCTTTTTTTAAAATATGTGCTAGTTATGATCTATAAAAATGTATCCTAGTCTAGTTCGTTTATTATTGTAGTAGTTCATCGTTTATGCTAGACTATGCTTAGTTATTTACTCAACCTGATATAGTCTAGCATAAATAGTGATCTACTTCAATGTTGAACTAACTAGACTAGGATACATATTTATAGATCAAAACTAGCACATATTTTAAAAAGATAATAATCAATTAATAAAAATAAATTATTAGATTTAAAGCTATTAAATGAGCTTAAACAAGTCAAGTGATCATATAAGAGTCTACGTAAATTAAAAACGGTGATCAAAGATGTGAGGTGATGAGTTGTGGTTGAATAAATGAATTCCTCACAACATACTTGTGATTTGGATAAACATTACCCTGAGGATGTTGATTGTACAACTACTACCCATCCTCACACATCTTTGATCACCTTCTCCAATTTATGTGGGCTCTTATACGATCACATGACTTGTTTAAGCTCATTTAATTGCATAAAATTTAATTATTTATTTTTTTATTAATTAATTATTTTCTTTTCTCACAATATGCTAGTAAGTGCAATAAACCAATACAATATCTTATTGACAAGGCTTGCAGTTTATGATTTACAATGGACACAATCAATGGTCCTCAATTCAATTTCATTTATTTAATTATTTATATTTTTTACTATGTGTTAATATTTTTTCTACTGTTGCACCAATCCGTATATACCTTAGCAATGACCGAGTGTCGATCTATACGGTCCATCATCTACCCACCACATGAGAAGGCATCAATTACATTAATGGTCTGTGAATGAGATCCATCAGTAACCAAATTTAAATATCAATTTTTTACAACGGTAATAAAGTACATGCCAAATCACATCCAATGATAATAGCTGACTTCCCTTTTTGTATAAAAGGAAGGCAATTCTTGTTTTAACACTATCATTTTTTGTTCATTTTTAAATGACTACAGTGTCTCAAACATCCCAAACATCAAATGCAAAAGTGTTCTACATATGTCATTGTGGCAATCCAGCTATCTTGAGGACATCACACATCGATTCAAATTCAGGTAAAAAATTCTTTAATTGTGCGGTTGGAAAGGTGAGTGCGTACATGAATATATTATTTATATTTTTTTGTTTAAGTATGCAAATTCATGTAATAACTTATTGTTTTGGTCTAGGATAATGGTGGATGATCTTTTTTTAATTGGCATGTGGAAGACTCATCGACGAGCATCCCATTGACATCAAATTTTCAAGGTGCTTTCGAGTTTCAAATACTACAAATGATTTGGAAATTCGAAGAAAATAGATATCTACTCATGACATTGTTAAAATAAGCCAAAGAGCAAAGGGATTACTTGAAAGGATCACTAAAAGAAATTGAAATGGAGAGAGAAGAACTAAAGCAAAGGTTGATTTTGGCCAAAGAAAAGAGAATGACCTAAAATAATTATTGTATGGTTTGTTGTTGGTGTTTGATTCCTTAAAAGGTGTAATAGGGATGTAGAAAACTAAATAAATAGATGTATGACTTCTTAAATCAATCGTGGGTGCAGTCTATAATTAATAAAGAATGACTTCTATAGCGTTTATTATCGACCTCTATAAACTATGACAGTAACTGGATTGGTAACACAATGCAACATATAACAATAAACTTGTTTGTCATTATTGTAAATGTATGATTTATTAAATCAATCGTGGGTGCAGTATGTAAATTATAGAGAATGACTTCTATAATACTTGTCACCGACCTCTATAAATTAGGACAATAACTAAACTTGTAACACAATGCAATCAATTGTATAATCTAACAAGACAATGAAATAGCTGAACATAATTTCATCAGTAAATATCATCATTGAGTTGCCAAATATATGTAATTCAATTACCCATAAAAATTAAATCATTAAAAATAACAATCATTAAGAAAATTATTTGTTTCAAGCCACCAAGCTACATGTTATCAACATTGAGTTTCTTAACAATGCCCATCATATTCATTTCATTTTCATGTTTTTCCTCTTCATCTATTTTTTTCTTCTCATTTTCTTTCTCTTCTTCTTCTTCTTCTTCTTCTTCTTCTTCTTCTGGTTTTTTATTTTCTTCTATATTTTCATCCTCATGTTCAACCACTTCTTCTTCATCAACTGCTTTCTCGTTTTTCTCTTCTTCTGATGATGATGATTTTTTTCACTATCTTCTTCTGTTTTCTCCTTATTTTCTACTTCTTTTTCAATTGTCATCTCCTCATTTTTGTTTCTTCTTCTTTCTTCTCTTATTCATCTGTTTCCTTTTCCTCTTTTGTTTCTTCTTTTTTCTTCTCTTCTTTCACTTTTTTCATCTGCTGCTGCAATATCAATCACTACGACTGTGAGTTCTTTGAGGTTTACTTGATGTAGGATATAGGGGGTACTATTGATGTGCGCTGCATTATTTTGAAAGAATTACCAAAATTATGCAAAAAAATTAAATTGGAAGAACATAAAATAAATTAGTTTACTTCATCTTGGTGCTTCTTCTTGTTCTTCTCGATTCTTCTCCGCCTTTCATCTCTAACAAAAGAAGCAATATCTAGAACAGTTTTCTCAAGTAAAGCAACACGCTCACACAGGTCTTCATCATTAGAAGTGTCTGGTGCAGTTTTGAGTCCACGTGAACCAACATGATCACAAACATGTACTGAACTTGGGACATAATTGTGACCACCCAAATCTTCGTTTTCATTCGTGACCTCCACTGATGAAGTGAGGACAATAACACCTTTTAACTATGTCTTCAAGGCATCAATGGACGTGTCCTTAACTTCTTCTGTTTATGGCTTAAATATTTTCTTGTAGGTCTGCTCCATCTCACAGACAATAGGGGTAAGATACGGATGTACAATCTTCAAAAAATTATAAATTACACGACATTCACTAATTTAATAATATTATTATCATATTTTAATAAGTACAATTTTACCTTTGAGTTGTTTCCTTTGTACTTAAATGGGTCTCCTTCCATTATGTTGTCGCTTTTCGATGTGTGCCATCTAGGTAGACGGGGAATAGACAAAGGAGAATCCAACGACTTTCCTGCGTACCTTCCAAGATGAGGAAAGGACTTATATCCAAACTTGCAATTAATAAAAGCATAAATAAATCTATAGGTTCTATATATTACTACATAAATAAGTAAGAGTCTATAATAAATCAATAAGATGGTAGATAATAAGTATAAAAAATGCCCAGGGAAAGCCATATAAAGCATACGATACATTATTCCTCTTCACAAACGCTTCTTTTCTGCTTGCTCAAATCAACCTTTTTTTTCAAATAGCTCAATGTCAGTCCAAACGACTCTTTTCTCCATGAATATCGCTCAAAGAAATCTAAATCTGCTGCCATCTTGATGTGGTTTGAATCCACCTTCTTTGACGAGTCCTTTGTCAGCAACATCAAGTGCACGAATCAAACTAAAGAGCGCTTCAACTTTTGCTGACTGGTCAATCTATTACCTTTGATCAGGCTAATCAGCATTGCAACATTATTGCTCTTATTCTTCGTCACCTTAAAATGAAAACTTTCACCATTTTAGAGGACTTCGTTCGTTTTTGATTCACGGAGATATGTTGAACAATTTATCCCCGTAATTAGAGAAAATTTCTTTAAGCCAAAACATGCTGGCTTATTGTTCACACAAAACCAAATTTCATACAAGTTTTTTATTATTTTTGATAAGTCGGAGCAACACATAATGGACCATCTATCCATTAAATTTAAAATGTTTAGGCAAATGTCTTAAATATCCAAAACAAGTCTTCTTATAATCAACATAGTGCTTTTTTTCAACTGGAATCCTTCTAAACTCCCGATAAAATGCCATTCTTGCTCTTACGAAAATCTTTGCTGGAAAAGAACTTAACTCATCCATCCAAGTTGTTAGGTCGTACAACTCAACAGAGATATCTCATGCACAAATTGGCAAGGATGGTGGATCATCATCATCCCCATCTCTACTATGTCTCATGTCCTCATCTTCACTGCTATCACTTTCACTTTCCCCTTCACTGTCCTCAACATCATCACTCATGTGCACTACTTTTCGCAAATTCCTCAATCTCGACAATAATTTTTTATTCACTTTCCGACTCAGATTCTTCGATTACAACTTTTTCCCTCTTTGATGTTTTGAAAACTTCATCAGCTTTTTGCTTTCTACTGCTACAAGCAGTGGAAGCAGCCCTTTTAACTTCTTTATGAACTTTGACCATCTATGATCTACAAGCAATTTGTAGTTGTCAATCTATCAACCACTGGTCTATTAAAATAAATGGAAAAATACAGCAAAAGCAAATCTGTAGTGGTTGATTTATTGACCACTGATCTATTAAGAAAAACAGAAAAATACCTCAGATCAAACATGTAAATCAAGTACCAACTTCTCCAGATATTGACAGTGCAATTCACAGCAACAAGAACACCATTAAAATGGGTCTAATTCAGTAAAAATAATTCAAAATCAATATGAACTATAAATACAAAAATTCAAAAATAAATTAGCCATTATCCAAAGTAAAACACAATTAAACATAAGGAATTAAGATTATGGCAAAATGACCTTCTGAACCCCTCTACTATGTCAGTTTTATAAGTTGGACACTTCTACTTACATATTTGTCATCTGGACCCTTGAACCCATAAAAAAGCAACATTTCGCACCCTTTGACCGTTGACCTTGCCTATGTGGCAAGGTCATGGTGACTAGGACAAAGAGAGTGTAACCACTCGCCAAGAGGTGCGAGTGAGGGTCAATTTTTAGCCAATTTTACATTAAAATAATTAAAAAAAATAAAAATAATATTAAAATTTAAATAAATAAATAAAAAGGGTTCATTTTTTTCCTCCATCTTTTTAAAATTAAAAATATTTTTAAAAAATTAAAAATAATTTAAAAATATTTTTAAAAAGTTAAAAATAATTTAAAAATATTTTTAAAATTTTTCCAAAAATTAAAAAAGGATACTTTTTTCCTCCATCTTTTATAATTTTAAAATATTTTAAAAATAATTTAAAAATATTTTTAAAAATTAAAAAGTCATTTTAAAAATATTTTTAAAAATTTAAGAAAAAAAACAGTTTTTCCCTCCCCACCCTAGCCCAATCCGTCCCCACCCCCCACTCCACCCAGCCCGTCCCCACCCCCCAGCCCCTCATTTTTAATTTAAAAATACTTTTAAAAATTTAAAAATATATTAAAAATTTAAAAATAATAAATTTAAAAAAATTTCCTACCCCCCTCTCCAACCCCTCCCCACCCCATCCCATCTCTACCCACCCCTCTCTCCCAGCCCTCCACCTCACCCCAGCCCGTCCCCAGCTCACCCAGCCCCACGTAACCCCTCCCCCTTCCCTAGCCCCCACCCCACCCAGCCCGTCCCCATCCCACCCAGCCCCACGCAACCCCTTCCCCAACCTCCCAGCCCACCCAGCCTGTCCCCATCCCACCCAACCCCACACAACCCCTTCCCCAGCCCCCCACCTCACCCAACCCCCTTCCTCCAGCCCCCCATCCAACCCAACCCCTCCCCCAACCCCCCACCCCACCTAGCCCCACGCAACCTCCTCCCCCAGCCCCCACCCCACTCAGCCCCCAACCTCCCACCCCAACCCCTCCCCCCACAATTAATTTAAATTAAATATTTTAAATATGTAAATCATATTTAAATTAATTAATTATTGAAGTAAAATTTATTTAAATTAGGTAAGAATTTTAAATTTGATAAATTAATTAATTTAAAATTTAATTAATTTAAATAAATGAATTAGTTAAGAATTTTAATTAATTAATTTTTTACTAATTTAAATTTAAATTAATTAATTAAATTAATTTTAATATTTAATTAATTTTAATGTAATACTTTTTTTTTTTTTTTATTTTAAAAATGATTTTTCAAATTTTAAAAGCATGATTATTCAAATTTTTCTACAATTTATAAATTTTTCTTATTTAATTATTTTTTTCTTTTTAAAATGACGTGGCAGGCATGACTGACGTGGCAGCAAATGTGACAGCTGACGTGGGAGAGAGTGTGTTACACTCACCAAAAAAGGGTTTAAAATGTTGTTTTTTAGTAGGTTCAGGGGTCCAGATGACAAACATGTAAGTAGAAGTGTCCAACTTACAAAACTGACATAGTAGAGGGGTCCAAAAGGCCATTTTGCCTAAGAATATTAACTAAAAACTCTCAGATTTTGATTAATTCAACAAAGAATAGGGCAATTTTCGTGAAAATCAAAGAATGACTACACAAAAATGGAATAAAAAAAAAATACTAAAATAGATCTAAAACTAATCGGGGAAGAAGAATAAACTTACCTTAGCAAGAGAAGATGAAAATTTTTGACTTGGGGAGGAACAATGGAGCAAAACGTTTCAATTCACTAAAGCTATGAAGCGAATCAGAAGAAGAATATTAGACGAGAGAGAAGTTGTTGAATTTACTAAATGAATTTAAAAAAGGTTTGAATATTTAATAAATATAAAAAGGGACAATGTTGTATTTTTACAAAGTTATATTTTATCCCCAACTTTTAAAAATATTAAAGAGGCCAACCCGATAACCCTACCCCACTTTTTACTTTTTTCAATCTCTAACCCTAGAAAATAAATGAAAAAGGAATTTAGTGGTTATGACCCAAATTAAGTTTTCAAAATGGGTAGCATTCCAAATATTCTCCGGTCCCTTCGATCTTCAATATCTTGAGAAGCTCAATCTGGCCTATAATTACCAACTCTTTATTGCAATACCAACAGAAATTTATAAGCTGGCAAATTTGATGTACCTGAATTTATCATCTACTGGTTTTGAGGGGCAGATTCCAATGGAATTGTCAAGATTGACAAAGTAATTCTTGACCTTTCTAATTATAATCCCAACGCAATAGATATTAATTACTCTTTATTAAAGCTCGAGAGCCCAGATTTGAAGACATTTGTTAGAAACCGAGCAAATCTTAAAGAACTTTACCTTGATGACGTAGATATTTCATTGAAGGGGAGTGAGTTGTGCTCGGTGTTATCTTCATCTGTACCTCAATTGAGAGTGTTGTCAATGAGCCATTGTGGAATTTTAGGCCCTTTTGATCCTGTTCTATTAAATCTTCGTTTCCTTTCGGCTATTCATCTAGATAGGAATAACTTGTCCACTATGGTACCAAATTTAATGGAAAATTTTACAAAATTGACAAAACTTAAGTTTCAAATGGTGCAACTTGTTTGGTATATTTCCTAGTAAAATCTTTAAGGTACCAACTCTACAGGAGATTGATTTGACGACAATAAATACCTTACCGGCACTTTACCTGAATTTCCACAAGAAAGTGCATTAAGGGACTTGACCCTTGAGCATACAATTTTCATTGGTTCACTTCCGAATTCAAATGGTAACCTTCAAATTTTGACTATGCTGAACTTATTATATAATTGCAATTTCAGTGGACCTATTCCATCAACAATGGGAAATCTAACAAACCTAGTTTCTTTGGTCTTGTCACGCAACAACTTTACTGGCTCAATCCCACTCTTCCATGAGGGTAAGAAGCTCAATCACATTAGCCTTTCTAAAAAAAAATGGTCCACTTTATTTTGCTCAAACTCAATTAGCAGTTCTCCTTTCTCTCCCATCATTGGAGCCCTTAATATTTATAATAGTTATTAAGCAGAGAAATCAATGAATTTCTAAATGCATCATCCTCTATTCTAGAAACACTTGATTTGAGCAATAACCATTTAAATGGATCGATCCCTCGGTCTATCTTTAAACTCAATAGTCTTTCATACCTCTTTCGTTTTTTCAACTCTTCCAATGGGACCATTAATATCGGAGAAGTAAAGGGACTTTCTAGGTTAAACACCCTTGACCTTTCGGACAACAGAATTGAAGGGGAAATACCAAGTTGGGTTTGGATTGTTGGATATCTCAATCTTTCTCATAATCTTTTTGAGTCTCTAGGAAAACCTTACCATAAATCTACCACTACTACTGTCATTGACTTTAGTTCTAACAGGATCAAGGGTGATCTACCCTTTCTACCAGATCACGATGCAAACTGGGCAATTGTTACTTACTTTTCACTTGCCAAAAATAAACTTATAGGATCAATACCCTCTTCCATTTGCAGTCTAGATATGCTTCAATTCCTTGATATGCCAAATAACTCGAGAAATGGAAAGTATCTCTCTGCCTAATCCAAATGCTGACTGAGAGTCTTATAGTATTGAATATAGGAAAAAACAAACTAGGTGGCACTATTACTACAAATTTCCACTGAATTGCAGCTTGGTAACCTTAGACCTTAGCAACAATATCTTAGAAAGAAAAGTTCCAAGCTCCCTACAAAGATGTCAACCTTTGCAACTTTTGAACTTTGGAAACAATAAGATTAAAAGACACATTCCCATACATGGTTAAGAAATTATACAGTTTGCATGTCCTAGTCATTAGGTCGAATAAGTTCTACGAGAATCTCCCTTGTCCTATTAGTAATCAAACTTGGTCAAGGCTTCAAATTGTGGATCTTGCTTACAATAATTTCAGCGGACCGCTTCTACCACAATACTTCTCGAGCTTGAAAGGCATGATGCATAACCGCAATCCTGACCCAAAGGACCAGTACCTGAATGATAAAAATTGGTATTAAGACAAGGTGACTTTAAGTATCATAGGTCTAACTGTGAATTTTGAGATAATTCTGGTAGTCTTAATACCCATTGATTTTTCTTGCAACAACTTTCAAGGGGAGAAACCTGAGACATTAGGAGATCTCAGATCACTTATCCATCTTAACTTCTCACACAATGCTTTAACTGGGAGAATACCGAAGGCCCTTGGAAATTTGATTCAACTTGAATCATTGGATTTCTCAGTTAACAAGTTAAGAGTAAGAATTACAAATGAGCTTGCACTTCTCACATTCCTTGATTTCTTGAACCTATCTTTCAATTAACTATCTAGTAGGATTCCAAGTGGCAGCCAACTTCAGTTGTTTAAAGAGGATTGTTTTGGAGGGAACATAGGGCTCTGTGGTTTTCCTTTAAAGAAAATTTATAGTGAAACCAAAGTGAATGGATCGTCATAATTGTCAAGAAATGGACCTTCGGCCTAACTCAACCTCAAAAACTAGCTCATGAGGGGGAATTACCCAAGTTCATATAAGCAAACTACAAGTCCATTTCCCAATCAATGTGAGACTTTTTATCCACTCTAACACCTCCTCACGCCCAGGCCCAACTGGCTCAACCAATGTGAGACTTTTTACCTACTCTAACACCCCCCTCACGCCCAGGCCCGCCCAACTGGCTCAACCAATGTGAGACTTTTTACCCACTCTAACACCCCCTTCACGCCCAGGCCCAACTGGCTCTGGCGTGTGGACCGAGAGCCCAAAATGGGGACTTTTTATCCACTCTAACACCTCCTCACGCCCAGGCCCAACTGACTCTGGCGCGTAGACTGAGAGCCTAAAACGGGAATGGACCTGGCTCTGATACCATGTCAAAAATGAACCTTGGGCCTAACTCAACCTCGAAAACTAGCTCAAGAGGTGAAGATTGCTCAAGTCTATATAAGAAAACTACCAGTCCATTCCCCAACTAATGTGGAACATTTTATCCACTCTAACAATAATTACCTAGTAGTTATACGCAGCTCAAGAGGTGAGGATTTCTCAAGTCTATATAAGCAAGCCTTTTCAAAGTAAGTTCCAGTGAATAACAATGAAAGGATTGCATGGACCAGGTTCGACCATGGTACATAATTTGAGAATGTTAAATTCAATAAGTTCTATAATAAACTTGGGATTGGTCATATTTTTTCAGCTTTTAGAACACCTTAGCAAAATGGTATTGTGGTGAGTAAAAATCAAACCTTGGTGGACATTTCTAGAACAATGTTGATTGATGTAGGAATAACCAAAAACTTCTGGGTTGAATCAGTTAACACTACTTGTTATGTTACTAATAGTGTCTTATTAGATCTATTCTCAATAACACTCCTTATAAACTTTTGACCAAAAGGAAGCCCAAACTAAGTTAATTTAAACCTTTTGGTTGCAAGTTTTTTGTTCTTAACAATAGGAAAAATAATCTTGGACAATATAACCTAACAAGTGATGAAGAAGTTTTTGTTGGGTATTTCTTAAACAACAAGCCCTATAGGATCTACAACAAGAGAACCTAATGTGTAGAAGAAAGTGTGCATTTTGTGTTTGATGAAGTGAGAAGTTCTAATAAGGATCATGACCATGATGATATATATCTTAAAGAACTTCTCAATGCTCTAGGAAACTCAAATGGTGATGATAATAAGATAGATGAAGGAGAAAAGACGGCTGCAGATTCCCATGGACCAGGTTCATCTCATAAAGTAAGGATGACTCACACGATCGTCAAGAACCCGGTTCACCCCAAACTCCTAGATTATGATCCTCACTTAAGTTTAGCTAAACACCAGTACTCTTAGGATAACACCTCTATGGGAATTAATCCCAGCTTAACTCAATATACTCATCATAGATCAAGCTGAAAGCATCAATCATCACATCTTGACAATTTGCTTACTCTTTTAGATTTTGGCATGCAAACTAGGAATTGATACAAAAAGTTGTGTGCCTTCTCACCCTTTTTGTCTCAAGTTGATCCAAAGAATATGAAAGAGGCACCCAAAGATGCTGACCGGATAAATGCTATGCAAGAAGAATTGCACCAGTTTGAAAGAATCAAGGTATGGTACCTGGTCCCTCATCCTAATGATAGAACCATTATAGGGACCACGTGTTGTCTATAGGAACAAAACAGATGAGGATGGCAATACTATCAGAAACAAGGCAAGGCTAGTTATGCAAGGATACAATCAGGAAGAAGAAATAGATTATGATGAAACATTTACACCAGTAGAAAGAATGGAAACTATACAAATTCTTATTAATTTTTATTTCTACATAGAGTTCAAACTATTCCAGATGAATGTAAAAAATGACTTCTTTAATGGATTTCTAAAAGAAAAAGTATATGTGAAGAAACCTCCAGGATTTGAAGGTGTTGATTTTCCCAATCATGTGTTCAAGCTTGACAAGGCCTTTGATTGATTGATGTAAGCACCTAAGGCATGGTATAAAAGGCATTAAAATTTTTTACTGGATAATAACTTTAAAAGAGAAAAGATTAACAACACACTTTTCTTGAAAACCAGGAGAATAAACGTTCTAATTGTACAAATATTTGTAGATGACATCATATTTGGAGCTATAACTAGTTCCCTATGTGATGAATTTGCTAAATTGATGGGCAGTGAATTTGAAATGAGTATGATGGGTGATCTCAATTTCTTTCTTGGATTACAAATCAAGAAGATTGCTCATGAAACAATCATTTATCAGTAAAAGTATATCAAGGGGCTGCTGAAAAGATTCCACATGAAAGATGCAAAAACCATAGACATTCCTATTGGGACCTCATCAAAGATGGACTTGGATGAACCTGGTACCTTTGTGAATGGAACTATGTATAGAGGAATCATTGGTTCATTATTATATCTCACTGCTAGCAGGCCTAATATTGTGTTCATTGTAGGGATGTGTTCTAGATTCCAATTATGTCTAAATGAATCTCATCTGAAGGATACCAAAAGAATTATAAGATATCTTAAAGGAACTCCTGACCTGGTCCTCCTTTATCCTGTTGGTGACAACTTTGATTTGGTTGGGTATGCAATGTAGATTATGCTGGGTACTTGGTTGACGAGAAGAGTAGCTCAGGAATAGCTCACTTCGTATGGTCTTTTTTGATTTCTTAGTGTACTAAGAAATAAAATTCAGTTGCTTTTTTCACTGCTGAAGCTGAGTATATAGCAAATGCTTCATGTTCTGGTTAGTTTCTTTGGATCAAACCACAACTTAAAGACTTGGGAATTCTCTCAAATTGTGTTTATTTATTTTGTGATAACATAAATGCAGTCAATATGACCAAGAATCCTTTCCAATACAAAATAACTAAGCATGTAGATATCAGACATCACTTTCTCAGAGAAAATATGGAGAAAGGATTAATTAAAATGGTCTTTTGTAACACTGAGGACCAAATAGCTGATAGCTTACTAGATCACTTAACAGGGACCGATTCCAAAAAAACAGAATAAAGTTGGGTTTGATGAAGTAAAATTGACTGTATGATCCACTCTCTATTCCTCTTTGATGGCTATGAATTATTAAGTAGGTATTTATGTGGGGTAATGTTATACTTCTCTAACTCAGTCTTATATCTTTGCATATACATCCATGGTAAGGAAAAGAATATTAAGGATGGGGATAAGACAACTTCAAGCACAAATGATCAGAAAATCATGAAGGGACCAGGTCCCTCGTAAGGTTAATATCATGCTTTGTCTATTAGTAAAATTATTTTTGAATTTGAGTCAGGTATGCCACGTGTGTTTCCCGCCTTGTCCTAAAAGTTGTAAAAGGCAATTTTCAATCTAAATGTCACCCTTATCTGACCAAATACGTTGCTTCTCTCACACTCATTCAGATCTGAATCGATCTCTCTTCTCTTTATTTAAACACCATCTCTTATTCCCTTTCTTATTATTTACTTTTAATTCCTTACCATATTAGTTCCCTAACATCTTTCTCTCTCTTCACCTTTTCTCAAACCTATAATGGTCCAAAGAATCATTACCATGTCTCTTTATCCCAATGAGTCTAAACCTCTCCAAGTTGCTTACCCTCTTTCTCCTACTAATACTGATTTGCATGACCCATTCGCCTCTATTTAGTTTACTCTATTCCCACTATCGAGTGATGCTAATCTCTTTATTTCTCTAAAAGTACAAAATACATCGCCTTTCTTCCTTCATATTGTGGTTAGTACAACCACTCCATATGATACTCCTAAGTTCTCTATCTCTGGTAAAAAAAAATTAGAATCCCTTCCTGAATTGTCATCCCAACCTAGTCCTCAGGCTCACTTATCCACATCTCTATCTAAAACCCCTACTACTATGGAACCAGTTCCATCAAGTCCCCTGGAGAGTCATGCTATTGATGAACAAATGTTTGATGGAGATCTCCCAATTGAAAAAGGTATGTCTTCAAATATTCTCTCCATAAGTGAAGCAATGGTGATTTAAGGGTTAATTTCTTTAAGTAAGGAGGCCCCTCGAGAAATTGGTGCACAACTCCTCCCAAGTGGGACAACATACTTGGATCCCTTGTAACAAGGCAACAAAATAATTCTCCAGAGGGTGTTGAAGAAGAAACTGAAGTTGTGTTGCCTATTCTTGAAGTGACTGATAAGCCTATGAAGGAAAAGGAACATAATTATAGTGATGACAAGCCATTGAAGTGAAAAGTGACCAAAAATGAATTTTCTCCATTGCTGGGCTTCCATCAAAAGCTGGAAAAGTTCATAGGACCAGGTCAAGCTCTCAGAAACTTCTGGAAGCTGCCCTGGTAGAGAATAAACATAAATATATAATGAAATAAATACTTAAAAAAAATTGTGGCTGAGTTTGATATGCCCATAAGGGATGTAGTGCCGGTAGAGGAGTCCAAAGATTCAGAGAGTGCAAGTGAGTCTAAAGAATATACAAATGAGGATCAGGTAAAAACGAGGGTCTGCATACTCAAAATAAAGTGTTGCGTGCTAAGGTTCAAAAATTGAAAGATAAAGTTTAGGACTTGACTCAACAACTCTTGAAGAACCATACAACTGAAAATGAATGAATGACCCTTCTCCTTGACCAATTGTTTAATCCTCCTTCTTGTCCTTCTGCCTGATGATTGTTTAACCTGGTATCTGTCGTGCCCTACACTCTTAAGCCCCATCTTTTAATTTCTTGATTTCATGTCCTCTTTTAAGACCCGTGTTGTTATTGCTCTGTTGTTGTAGTATTTACCTTGTACTTTGTTTATTATGCTCTTATTTTTGGACATTGTATGATTCTGACTTTTATGATTAATGAAAATTTTGTGTTTTGATGCTATGACTCTTCTCACTTTCTATTATTTTACTTATTCATGTTAGTATAGCCTCAATGGACATGAGTGAACATGTGTACTTATCTTTTATGTAGTTTACTATTTTATTGCTTTGATGATGTCAAAAGAGGAAAAATTGAGGTATATATGTATGTGTTTCATCACTATAGACTAGGTCTCTATACGCAGGGGTAAGTATTGATGAAAAGGGAAAGATATTTATAAATGACGGTATCAGTGATATGGGGAAGCGTGAGACTTGTAGTGGATCTTATGGAAGAGTAGAGTATGGGTTTGTCATCATCAAAAGAGGGGAAATTTTTAACTCCTTAGTTTTGATGATCGATAAACCATCAACTTTTGGACCTAGTTCATGAAGAGCCTTTTGATGATTAAAGTGCAACTGCTCAGGGACCAGATTCATCGCGCCTACGTCTCATGCACTCACTCAACATTATAGCTGGAAAAGTACCAAGTGGCAAGAAGTTCTTGGCACAGCTGTAGTACCTTTTTACTCCAGCAAATTAGAGAATTCCTAGGTTTTCTTGTCTCATATATATGAAATATGTTACAACAAGAAAACCTAAGCTTCTATACATAAATGACTCCAAATCTCTCTTGAAGTAATTTATCAACCAAAGCCTCATTTGCAACAGGTACCTGCTTAGTCTTCACTTATGTCTTAAGCTCTTGTTGTATTTGTCTTTATTTTGTGGTTTATAAACATCAAACGTTAACCTACTACTCTTGTCTATAGATTGTAGATGTGCTCATAGTTTGTTTTTGGTATTGGTTGTGTCTGCTAGAGTTAGTTGACGCTGAAGCTAGAGTTAGCTTGGTACTAGTTCAGTTAGAGTTTGCTGTTTTAGTAAGTGCAATAGAGTTATTGCATTGGAGTCTTGTAATAGAGTCATTGCAAGACGAAGAGGGTTAAGAGGTTAATCCTTTAACCATGGAATCTTTATTCAAGTTTACTTGAAGATAGTAAAGTGGTTGGAAATTCTACGTGGTAGGTCGTAGTTTTATTCCCTTGAGCAATGAGGTTTCCACGTAAAATATTTTGTGTACATTGTTCCTTTATGTTATTTTTTCTGTTTATTCCTGTTCATTACTACATATGTTAGTTTGGGAATAGGTCCCTAAGTTGGTGGGCTATTCGTATAGTTCGTTAATTATCTAGAGAAACACTTGTAGGGGCGGAGCTATAGTGTATTACGGGGGTTTGAACGAACCAAGTACTTTTTTGTGTAGATCCTGTATATGTATTAAAAAGATTTTATATATATATATATATATATATATATATATATATATAAATAAATAAGATCAAAGTGCAAAACCACAAACAAAGTTGGTTGTCAGCTCAGTGGTAAGGAGGGAGGTCTTAAGTTTTTCGCCGCTAAAGTTAGGGGTCGAACCCAAATCTTAGTGCGTAATGTTTTTTTGCTAAGGAAAAGGTTATTTGTGCAGTTTTCTAAATAAAAAACTGCTACATATGATGATTTCTTAAAAAAAGAATACTCTATTTTCAAGGATAAAGGTTTTCTCTCATCCCCTGTACACATTTTTCCTCTATCTATAATGCGGATTTCTTAAATTAAAAAAAAAAGAGAATCTACTTCTATTTTGCAAATATTAAATTCAAAATCAATTTCTCTGAATGACCTAAAACCTATTTGATCTTTTTTTTTTATTTTCTTCAAAATCTATAAAATATTTGGTCCACCTGCTACCTATTATTTTGTCGAAGTGTGAACCTCTGTTACTAGTACATTTAGTAAACTCGTCTTTCTCCTCTCCTTCACTTTTTATTTTTAATTTGTTTGCCTATTGTAGTGCACAGTAAATAGATATTCGAAATTGATTCTTAATGTTTGATTATAGGGATATCTCATACTATTCTTTAATATTTATTAATTTTTGTTGTTGTATTCCTCAAAATTTCAATCAGAATGACAAACTAATAACTATGTGGTCTCTTTCATATTTCTGATTTTTTTATGATGCAATTTTTTTCTTTATCATAATTTGTAAGTTTTATATGAGTTAGCAATGAAAAATAGAAAGAAACAGTGAAAATATTTTTTCCTCAATGAAATTTACCAAAAGTTACGTATGAAGTAGAATTGATGACGAGTTTTTGAATAATTATTTAGTCTGTATATAGAGGATGAAGTATTTGAAAGTGTACTTATACCTAATGATTCTATCACTTGTTGATTTCAAATTATGACAAGTCATCTACTGCAGTTATAACAATAATATTTATTTTTTTGTAGTATTTATATGATTCGTTGATTTTTAAATATATTGAAATATCGGTACTCATTCTTAGTTTGTGATTATTATATATTAACTTGAGACCGTTGTACTGTTTTAACTTTAGAACCATCAAGCTTCAATTCTTGGCTCTGCCTCCAAACACACAAGTTTAAAACTCCAAGGTTATATATTTTAGAATCCTATCTTTCTGATGCAGCTTCATAATAATTTCATCAAATACGATATTTTGCGAAACATCAAAACAATGGGTTTTTGAACACCCCTTTTTCCCGTCATATCCAACAAAGACGCATTTCCTTGTCTTCACATCATACCTGCTCCGATAAAAAAATTGAGGTAAATGAACATAACAGATAAAGCCAAAAACTTTTAGGTGTTTGATGCTAGTTTTTTTCTCCAAACATTAATTCATAGGGTGACTTTGCATTGTTTGGGTAAAGTGACATCCTACACTTCTATTGATCACATATTTGACACATTTTTATAGCGATAACATTTGTCTTGTTAATTTCATGAATGCTACAGATAGGTGTTGTTATATATGTGTACTCATATTTGACGTTTAAATCTTATTTAGTTATTGTTGGATTTTTGTTTAAATTAAATCACTAAATGTATTTTATGTGTCTTTTGGAGAAAAAGTGTCCTTTTAATAGGATGTGTTTTTTTGATAAAGAGTTGTCTTTTAATGAAATGGTGTGACTTTTATTGAATGGATATATTTTTTGTTAATAGGGCGTGTCTCTTATGAAAGGATATGTCTTTTATTGAAAGAGTGTGTTGGTTAAAAGTTTAACTATATAAACTCTTCACGTATTGTTTTGCAGAATAACTTTTCTTTCTTTTCAACTCTCTATAAATAATTTTTTCTTCCACACAAAAGATCAAGTATTAGAGTTCTTACTTTCTAATATGATTATCTTCACTATTTTCTTGGTGTAGAAATTCAAAGGCTTGTCATATCCACTAAAACTATTTGCATTAAATCCCATAGCAATCTCGTAGAAAAGAGGGAGCAAATATCATATTTAGGAAAGAGTTTCATTCGTGTTTCAAGCCTTTAATCCTGTGTTAGTTGTTCAAATTATTAAGCTTTCAACTTTGTGTTCTTCTTTGTGTATTTTTGTATGTGTTCATGAAACATATTTTTCAATAATCTAAAAATAATATTTTGGTAAGATTAAGAAATGGTTCACACTGATTGAGGAAAAGATTGAAATAAAGGGTTCAAAAAAAGGGTAGTAGGCACTACAATTTTCCATCAATGAAAGTAGAAGGAACTTGTGTCTGCTAAAGTTAAAATGTTTTTGGAAAATGATTGATAATGATTTTGAATTATTTTCTAGACGGTGGATGATTGAAAAAAAGAATTAATTATGGTGAGTGACAGTGTCGTATTAAATTTGACACCAACTAATTACTATGATGCAATACATTATTTCATCACCAACTTAAATGTGTCATTCTTTTTGTGATCGATTAATTAGAAAAGTGTGTTATATAAATTGGTACGTAGAAAAATCTAAATTGTGGATTTAGATCACACTGTTATCTTTTTGGAGATTGAAAGAAGCCTTTAATTGGCTCTAAATAAAAAAAGAAACAAAATAGAAAGGAAGGGAAATTGACACAGTGAATTTCTTAGCATATGATTTTTATGTGCAATGTATATTTCTCAGGACCTCGAATTGGAGATGAAAAGAGACACTTGTTGACTATTTCGCTGAAAGGAAAATGAAAGTCCTCTCGTTTTATACCTAGACCACTTTAGTCATTTCTATGTGAAATTTGAGTTTGTAGAACTCAAATACTCTTAGCACTTTGTTGTTTTACTATGAACTGATGATGTTGATACTTGAGCAATTACGCGAAGATTGAGAGAAGATGGAAGCCTAATTGGAGTTTTAAGAACAAAGAATTATCAGTGGCAAATTCAAATAACGTCATAACAGTGGATCAAGAAAAAAAAAGTGGCAAAAACGGGTTCTATTTTCTTAACCCTATTTGTATTTTCATAAATATTAGGGTAAATAATATATTTGTGATGATCTTCTAATGCTTGATAATTTTAGAAATAATATTTTCATATGTGATCATTGGCGATTGTTGTTCTTGCATAAAGATCATATGTCAAATTTATTGTCAAGTTTTAGGACAAATGTGTGTCTATATTTGAAAATTGTTATAAGTGAATCTGGGATTTAGAGAATATGAGTTAGTGAATTGAGTTTTCTCTATATGTGATATGAACAACATTGAATATATTTAAAGTGTGGAGGCATTTAGCATGAGATTAGAAATCAATATTAGACTTAAAATTATTTAATATATATTTGAAGATCACTATTTGAGATAGTCAATGTGTCTTCACTTTAGAATTCTTAATGAATATTGTCATTTTGTGTAATAATTTATCGATATACTGAACGAAAGAAATCATAAGAATTTTTATTTACCCATTTTAAATGGAGGACCTTGAAGAAATTGGTACTATATTGGGTATCAAGATTAAACAAAATAGTAGGGGTGACTATTGAGTTAATCTCATTACTTTGAGAAAGTACTAAATAAATTAATTAGTCACTCAACATAAAAAAGGTCAATATATTCCCCATTTGGTGCAAGATCGAGTTTACTAGTAATAGTAATACATTGTAGCTTAAGTTATGTAAGCAAGCGCTATAGGAAGAGCCAGTAGTCAAGTTCTTAGTTTTCTTTAAAGAACTAAAGTGTTGCAAAAGTCTTAAGTTTTATATCATTTTAAAAGAATATATCGATACAAGTTGGTATCAAATATGTGAGAAAAATAAGTTTATCACATGACGGATGTTACCTTGTCAGGAGATACAATTTCTTGAAACCAAGAAAATCTTGCATTAGTAGAAGCAAGAAAAGGAAAAGAGTTAAGTGGTTGAGAGATTAGTAAGAGAATTCATTGATTTTACAAAATATGAGCTCCATTTGTGATAGTCAAGCCACTCTAGCTCGAGAATATAGAGATTATTTAATGTGAGTCAAAACACATAAGTTATTGACATTATTATGTGAGAAAGTTAGTTCAAGATGGAATAACTTCAATTACATCGGTGGAGTCAAATTAATTTGACTAATTATTCACTAAATCTATTAAAAGAAATTTATTGAATACAAATTCAAGTTTGGTTATATTAAAACTCCTTAATTAGGTCCACCAATAATGACAACCCTACCTAGCACTATGAAATAAATAGTTATGGGTTCAAAGGGTAGTAACAAGTTATTGATACGTGGATGTTTCAATACTTAAGTAAGAGATACACTAGTACTGGTTGTCATAGATTGGAGGGTTGAGTTATAATACTCTTAATGAGGTTCAGTTCAAGGAATAAGTGTCTCAAATATGTCAAAGACAGTGAAAGAACTTCACCTATATGATCATAGAAGTGGGGCCGCTTCGATTGAAAGTTGGAGTTGGAGTTGCTCTCATAAATGTTCATGAATTTTGGATAGCATATGTCGATAAAAGTGCTAAGCATGTTGAGTATAAAGAAGGAATGAAATGTTATGCGTGTAGTGTCATTGATGTTATCAGAAGGATTAACACGTTCAAAGCTATTATGCTACGTGAAATTTCGATTTCGTTTTGTGGCATTGCACTAAGGCACTGTTCAAATCAAAAGATACATTACTCTATACGTGGACATAACTTGATCTTTGTGTCCTAATTTATATTTAAACAAGTGAAAGATTGTTGAATTTTTGTTTAAATTAAATTACTATATATATTTTATGAAGAGGTGTCTTTTAGAGAAAAGGTGTCTTTTTAATAAGATATGTCTTTTTGAATGAAGAGTTATCTTTTAATGAAACAGTGTGACTTTTATTGAAATGATATGTCTTTTGTTGAGAGGGTGCGTCTCTTATGAAAGGATATGTCTTTTATTAAAAGGGTGTGTTGGTTAAAAATTTAACTATATAAATTCTTCAACTGTTGTTTTGCAGAATAACTTTTCTTTCTTCTCAACTCTCTACAAATAACTTTTTGTTCCTCACAAAAGATCAAGTATTAGAGTTCTTAGTTGTTCAAATTATTAAGCTTTCAACTTTATGTTCTTCTTTATATATTTTTATATGTGTTTATGGAACATATTTTCCAATAATTATTATAAATAAAAATATGCAAAACATTAGTTTAATAAGTTTGTGCACCAAGAAGAAGAAATATATTTATTTACTACTACAAAAAAAATAGAATAAAGTACAAATGTTAAAAGGCAAACACCATAGCTTTTCCTTGTGAATTGATAACCATATAACTAATGGACATTGTTGAAATACATCTAGATATTTGTATTTAAAATTTATTACAATAATGATTATCATAAATATTTTAATATTTTATTTTTATATATAATATATTTCTTATAAAATATTGTTGTATAATATTTGAATATGATTTTAATATAGATGGATAATTTTACAAAGAGTGTAACACTATAATAAATGATATTGTTTTATATGTAGAATATTATTATGAAAAAGTAAAATATGGCATTAAAAATGGGTTCTGGAGAAAATCCGGAGTTATAGTGACTATTATAATGAGGTATGATTATACAAGTTTCTTTTAAGTAAGTAAGAAAGAAACTTATTTTCCTAAAAATCATATTTTCATTCGTACCAAACGTACCCTTAAGCACTCAACTTGTAAG
This sequence comes from Capsicum pubescens, assembly GCA_030864215.1. NCBI lineage: Eukaryota > Viridiplantae > Streptophyta > Magnoliopsida > Solanales > Solanaceae > Capsicum > Capsicum pubescens. Next base: position 215,988,992 of record CM061547.1, on the reverse strand, counting down.
TAAATGAAGTGGAGGTAATGTGACAGGTGTACTTTACAAAAAAAGAGATATACATCAACCCCCGAACTTGTCCCGACAACTTACTTTAACACTTAAACTTTATGGATAATTATTTACCCCCCTAAATCTTTTTGCAGTGATCATATAACACCTTAAAAATACAATACCACTCTTACTATGGAGAGTGTATTACACTTGTGCCACATCAGCGCCATATCAGCTCCACATCACAATTTATTTTTAAAAAAGTGACCCACTAATTTATTTATATAATACAATATTAAAAAAAATAAAAAATCCTCACCCCTCCGCCCACCCTACCCTATCCCTTCTTCTTCCACCCCTACCCCCGCCTCTGGAAGCCCGAACCCCACCCACTCCCTTTCATCTTGGAGCTAAACTTTTGTCTTAATTATAAAATTCATTGTTTATCATGATTAGTTTTCTGAAAACCTCGTTAATGCAATTCCAAGTGGTCTAATTAATTTTGACAAATTAAAGTGCTTATCAAACTAATTAGATTGATTAATTAGTGTAACCAACTTTTATTTTGCATAACAAAATCTCATCGTGGAATTTGTAATCTGAAAGATTTGGGACTTTGGCCGTCTCTTTTGTTGGTTTTGATTTTTTCGATTGTCACTTTCTTTACGTTAATAAACTATTTTTCTATGGCATGACCCCGTTTTTAAAAATATATATGAGCTAATATATTAAAGAGATAATTATTTAATAGCTGCCAGGGGCGAGGTGCGGGGGTGCAGGGGGTGCGGGGGTGTGGAGTGGGTGGCATTGGAGAAGAAAGGGTGTGATTTGGATATATAGAATAAGAAATGGTGTAATTTGGATATACAGAAGAAGAAAGGGTGTGATTTGGATATAAATATTATATAAAAGTGGGAACATTTTTTTTAAAAAGAATTAAATCACGCATTTTTTTAAAAATTCCACATCAGCATTAGGGTTTAAATTAATTCACTTTGAAGATGTTAAGGAGGGTAAATAAATGAAAGATAAGTTTAAGTGCTAAAGTAAGTTGGACAAACAAGTTTGGGGGGGGGTTGATGTATTATCTCAAAAAAAAAAAAAAGAACGATGTTAAAACTTGATGTATGACATGGTAAAATCCGTTGGAACAACGGAATTGGTTTTTGGATAGCAACTTATTTTGACTTGTCCGATTAATTGGACTATTAGAAAAAAGTAAGGTAGCTCGTCATTTAGTTGCATTACCGCACTTCATGTAATTGTCCCTTCGCTATGAAAATATCACTCCAACAATAATTTTCTTTTATCACTATCCTACTGGTGCTTCTGATTAGTCCTAGTAATAATTATGGACAATGTTTGGAGGATCAAAAGCCTTATTGATTAAATTCAAGAATAACGTCACGTTCGACTCTACTGTGTCAACCAAACTAGTTATGTGGGATGAAAACAATACAGATTATTGCCAGTGGCCAGGGGTAAGTTGTGATGATGAAGGTTATATGTATAAAGATGAGTAAAGTATGAAAACTTCTATTGATTTCATTGACATGTATGTGTATATATACAAGAGAATACAAACTAAATAAGGAAAGAGTCAACTAATAAATAATTGTGATCTTCTCCTAAATAAAAACTAAATCATTATGAGATACTGAGATATGGAAGATCTATTAAGATAGGGAAGATCAATCATGAGATATCTTCCAAGATAGGATGTATGCGCCAATACGCCCCCCTCAAGATAGGCAATGTGTAGCAAAGCCTAGCTTGAATAAGTGTTTATCAAAGGCTGGCTTTGGTAGAGCTTTAGTTAGAGTATCCGCGATTTGTTCTGCGACATAAATATGAACAATGTGAACTTGATTCTGCTGAACTTGTTTGCGAACAAAGTGCAAGTCTACAACAATGTGCTTCATGCGGCTATTAAAAATTGGATTTGCATACAAATAAGTTGCACCAACATTGTCACAGTAAATGGTTGGTCCTTGAGGAAGTGAAACCTGTTATTCTTTTAGCAGATTTGTCACCCAGTTGGTTTCAGCCAGCGCACTTGCAACAACACAATACTCTGCTTCAGTTGATGAGCGAGCAATTGTTCTTTGTTTCCTGGAAGACCAGCTTACAGGATTTTGTCCAAAAAACAATATGTAACCAGTAGTGAAAGCTCGATCACTCACATATCCAGCCCAATCCGCGTCAGAGTACATGTGTAGGTTGAAATCATTACCTCTTTAAATGTGAAGAGCGAGCTGAAATATTTCTTGGAGATACCTGAGTACTTGTTTGAGTGCTTTCCAGTGCACTTCAGATGGAGAGTGAATAAATTAAGACAATTTATTCACAGAGAAGCTAATGTCTAGACGAGTAAAAAACAAGTACTGTAGTTTTCCAAGAACTCTCCTGTAGCGAGTGACATCAGTTGGTTCCGTTCTATCATGTAGTTGAGGCACTTCAGTGGCACTTATTAGGGTTTTTGCTGAATTACAGTCCTTAATATTTTCATCAGAGAGGATTTCATTGATGTAGTTGGATTGTGATAAAGTGATTCCTTTGGCAGTTTAGAGCACCTCCATTCCAAGAAAGAAGTTTAGATTCCCATGATTCTTAATGGAAAAACGCCCAGCAAGACGAGCAATAACTCGATTTACCTCTGAGTTGTGATTCCCTGTAATAATGATATCGTCTATATAAACCAGTGCGTACAAAATATTGTTTGACACTTTGTGAATAAAGAGTGAGGAATCAAATTCTGACTTGACAAATTCCAGATAAAGAAGAAATGTCTTAAGTTCATTGTACTATGCCCGAGGCGTTTGCTTGAGGCCATATATTGCTTTATTTAGATGAAATATGTGGGAGGGAAACTGCTCGTTTGCAAAGCCTGAAGGTTGGACCATGTACACTTCTTCTTCTAGAAGACCTTGCAAGAACGCGTTGTTAACATCAAGCTGGCGTATGGGCCAATTTCGCTGGACAACAATAGAGAGAACCAAACGTACAGTAGTTGGTTTGATGACCGGACTGAACATGGCATGATAGTCGACTCCAAGATGCTGCGTAAATCCCTTTGCAACAAGTCGAGCCTTGTAGCGATCGATTGTACCATCAGTTTTTCTTTTTAACCTGTATAACCATTTGTAAGAAATAATATTTTTTGTGAGGTCATGTGGTACCAAATACCATGTCTGATTATTCAATAATGCATCAAATTCATTTTTCATTGCTCTTTGCCACTCCGGGTGTTTGTTTGCTTGTTTGAAGTTGGTCGGGGTGATGGAGGGGATAAGTGAGCCATGAAGTCAAGAATAGTTTTTGTTTTGTAAATGTTGAGTTGTCAATGAGTCTAGGAAGAGAAGGTTTTTGAGGTTCTATTGCTTGAGTAAGGTCGGGGGGAGGTTGTAGCAGAAGTGAGGTGGAGGGACGGGCAGCGGCATTTTGGCTCGCAAATGACATTGTTTTGTTTTTACGACTGTATACAATTGGAAAAGTTGATGATTGAGGAAATGAGGGATAGGAGTGGGTGTCACGGAGATCAGTAGGAACAACAGAATTTGTAGGAAGAGGAGGAGAAAAGTTACCTAAACTTGCAGATTCTGTTGGAGCACAGGCAGAGGAGACGGTGTCTTTAAGAGCATTGCTGCTATCTGAACTTGGGATAAGTATAGGGCTGAGTAATTCGCTGGTTATGGGAGAAGAAAAACTTGGGGATGTTGTTGGGGTAGTGTCAGTTGGGTTTTCCCACGCAAGTTCTTTGCAAGTTGAAGAAATATTTACAAATATATTTTGAAAAGGAAAATTATTTTCAAAAAAATTCACATCACAAGATAAATATATTTTAGAAGATTTCAGATCAAAACGTTAGTGACAATGATTAAAAAAAGAAAGTCCTAAATATACACATGGTGTTGATCATGACTCTAATTTATTTTTTGAATAAGGTTTGAGCTAGGGATAATAGAGACACCCAATTTTTTTTAAGGAATTATAATCCGAATTATGACCAAACAACATTTGAAAAGGTGATTTATTTTGTAAAAGTGAGGTTGTCAAGAGATTTATCACATAAACTGCATGTTGACAAGCAAAAGACCAAAGAGTCAATGGAAGTGAAGCTTCATGAAGTAAAGTGCGAGCCATCTCAATAATATATCTATGACGTCTTTCAGAAAGTGTGACTCTTTGAGGGGTGTATGGAGGGGATAAAAGATGTTAAATACCCTGAGATCTTAGGTATAGATCAAGAATTTTATATTCTCCACCACCATCTGTATAGATAGAAAGAACTTTCGTATTAAGACGACGTTCAATTAATCCTTGAAAGTTTTTGAAAAGGTCTGTAACCTCACTTTTATTCCTTAATGTGTAAAGCCAGGTGTATCAGGTATACTGATCCACAAAAATACAATAGTATAATTTTTTGTCAATCGATTGAACTGGAGAAGGACCCCATAAATCACTAAATAGTGTTTGAAATGGTTTGGTACTTGACAAACTAAAATGTTTAAAAGGATGGCGATGAGCCTTATTCGAGGAATAAGAATTACAAACTGAAATTTTTTCTCGCGAGCAAGGTAGTGAGAATTTATTCAAAAGAAATTTAACACTCTTGCATTCAGATGACCCAACGGAGATCGTCCTTCTTCTGACCGTGCATTAACGGAGTCCGCATTTTCAAGTCTTTCACAAAAAAATGAAATGGAATGAATTTAATAGATGTTAGGTTATCTTGACAAAATTTAGAGACAGAGAGTAAATTGCGTTTAATGCTAGGAGCACAGAGCGTGTTAGATAGTTTGAAAGATTTATTTAATGCATTTAATTGAGTTGAACCAATGTGAGTTATTGGTATTTTTTTACCATCACCGATGGAGACCTGCTCCATCCCATTGTATGGCTGTAAATTTTGAGGTTCAGCAGTGATATGATGATACGCGTCAGAGTCGAGAATCTAAGGATTTTTGGATGCCTGTAATCCTGAAACATAATTGGCTTTCGCCTCAAAGTGATTGTGAGATTTTGATTGACAAATACTTCCAACATGACCTGGTTTGTTGCACAACTGACAACGAACACCATCAAAAGAGTTGTTGGTAGTCGAAGATCACCGTGGATTGGATGAAGTAAAGTGATTGTTGGACCGCCACTGTTGGTTGTTGCCATTGTTATTTCTGGGGAGACGATTTGAGCGATTGTTCAAAGTACCAGGCTTGTTGGAGGTAGAAGCAACAACAATCTGATTGGGAACTTTTTTTGATTCTTAATGTCGAAGGAAAAACTCATGATCCAAAATCTTTTCGTAGAGTTCTTCATAAGTAATAGTGGAGTCACGAGCACAGATTGCAGCAGAGATCTCACGAAACTCTAGACCCAAATCACTGAGGATCTTGACAATAAGTTCAGAGTTAGAGATCGGAGCACCAACAGTAGAGAGTTCGTCAGAAATATATCGAATAGTTTGCAAATATTCGGTGACTGGCCGGGATTCTTTGGTCAGACGCATAAATCGATCACGCAGACTAAAAATTCTGGTTTGATACTTGTTCGCATAGGTGATGTGCAGTGCATCCCAGGCTATCTTTGATGAGGTAGCCGCTGCAACAGTTGTGGCAATTGTTGGATCAACAGATGTCATAAGTGCATTTTGAATGAGTTGGTCTTGTCGAAACCAAAGATTAAACGCAGGATTGGCACTAGGGACTGTGCCAGTTGTGATAGTGCGAGATGGGGAAGGTGTAGACCCATCGAGATGACCATAGAGATCATGACCATGCATAAGCATGGAAAATTGCGCCTTCCACATTGCAAAATTGTGACTGCCAAGTAATTTAATGGGAAATTGGGATGCAGGGTTAAATTGAACAACCATCGGGCTGATGTTGTTGTCAACATTAACAACTAGAGAAGTGTCTGCCATTTGTGGAGGGTGGGTGGGAGAGAAAAATAAATCTTACTAGTTAGAGTATATTGAGGCTTCTGATACCATATAAAGATGAGTAAAGTACGGAAGCTACTATTGATTTCATTGACATGTATGTGTATATGAGAATACAAACTAAATAAGGAAAGAATCAACTAATAAATAATTGTGATCTTCTCCTAAATAGAAACTAAATCACTATGAGATACTGAGATATGGAAGATGTACTGAGATAGGGAAGATCAATCATGAGATATCTTCCAAGATAGGATGTATGCGCCAATAATGTGCTTGTTCTGGAGCTACACGATGAAGGAATATCTGGTGGAATTCATAATTCAAGTTGTCTTTTCTATCTTCGATATATTGAGAAGCTGAATTTGGATTATAATGACTTAAACTCTGTTCCAATACCAATAGAAATTTATAAGCTTGCAAATTTGACCTACCTGAATTTGCCAGGAGCTGGTTTTGACGGGCAGATTATAATGGAATTGTCCAGATTAACGAAGTTAGTATTGGGTTCAAAATGTGTATGAAGTGTGAATGGAAAATGAAAAATGGTGGAGAAAAAGAGACACCCAATTTAAAAAGTGTACTCCAAATTGGAAAGTTCACTAATTCTCCCACATTGGTGGAAGAAGGGAACTTTGGAGTGTTTCTTACTCCACATGGTAAGTGAGGCAAGAAATAAGAGATGCCTCATGCTGTCATCGTCGTCGCTCGCTCGGCTCGGCTTCGTATTTGGATTTGGCAAATGATTGATCGATGAGATCTATCTTTTTGGACAGTTTATTTGATGGAAATAAAGAAATCCAGACAGAAATCTAATCCGAAAATACAAAAAATGCAGTAAAATATTTTCTGATTTTGGTACTCCATTTATACATGCATAGAGAAGTTCGAACTGATGCAATACTTCATCGAACTGGTGCCACTATTTCGGTGAACTGATGCACTATTTCAGTGAACTGATGCACTGTTTCATTAAACTGATGCATTGTTTTGACGAACTGACACACTTATTCACGAAATGGCATGCCTTTTCAGAACAATCACACTGTTTGGACGAATGGACATGAATTTTCAGAAAAGGTTACACCTTTTAGATGAACCTTTGCCACTTTTCAGAAGAGGCATCTCGTGGCTATATAAACCTGCTTTCATCCACAGGTTTACAAACGAAAATTTTCAGAATACAAAATTCTTCCTGTCTTACAAATTACTCTGTGTGATCAATCAAAACGTTCTGTGCGTTCGAAGATATTCCAATTGTTTGAGGTACCGCTACAATTGGTTTGTTTGACCATTTTATCCTGGGAGGAAAAATTTCACAACCTCGGGTACAGTGAGGGGAATTATTTCCTTAAGAAAACTCCGTGAATTCGGACAACTTGGCCTTATTCATTTCTGTTTCATCTACTTTCTGAAAGAATAAAATACACCTCTTGGAAAGGTCATTTTGATCTTGTGTTGAGGGTATTTGATATACTTCATTGTGTTATTGTTTATACTTGAACTCTAGTTGAAGTTATTGTTCTGCATATACAGATTCTGTGTACCCGAAGTACAAATAAAATAACAGTTAGTAATTCTTGACCTTTCTAATTATAATTCCAATGAAGCTGTCAAGATTCCGGTAGGTTCATTTTCTCGTCCTTACTTAAAGCTTGGGAACCTAGATTTGAAAACGCTGGGTGGAAGCCTGGAAAATCTTACACAACTTTATCTTGATGGCGTGGATATTTCGTTGAAAGGGAATGAGTGGGGCACGTCTTTATCTTCATCTCTGCCTAAGTTGAGAGAGTTAAGCATGACGTATTCTTCCCTTGCAGGCCCTCTTGATCCCGTCCTTTTAAATCTCCGTTTCCTATCAGTCCTTCGCCTTGATTGGAACTTGTTCTCCATGTCTACCGTTCCAGAATTTCTGGCAAATTTTAAAAAATTGACAACACTAGGTCTCGCTGGATGCAAACTAAGAGGTGTATTTCCCAGTATAATCTTTCAGGTACCAAATCTACAGAAGCTTGATTTATCACAAAATGATAATCTTACGGGCACTTTACCTGAATTTCCACATAAAAGTGCATTAAGGGATTTGAGGCTTCATCGGACGATTTTCACTGGTTCGCTTCCTAAATCAATTGCTAACCTTCAAAATATGACCTGGCTATCCTTATGGGTTGCAATTTCGGCGGATAGATTCCATCAACAACGGAAAATCTCACGTACCTTGTTCATTTAGACTTGTCATACAATAACTTTACTGGGTTAATCCCCCTGTTTCATAAGGCAAAGAGAACATCAATCACATTGACCTTTCTCACAACAATCTAATAGGTCCGCTTTCTTCTGCTCATTTTGGAGGCCTTTCACACCTTGAGTATCTAAACTTAGAAGAAAATTCTATCAGCGGGATATTTGCTGTAGTTATTCTTTCCCTCCTCTCTTTGCAGAAACTTCTACTTCGGAATAATTACTTCAGTGGAGAAGTTCATGAATTTCCGAATGCATTCTCCTCTGTATTGGAGACACTTGATTTGAGCAATAACCATCTAAATGGATCGATCCCCCGGTCTATCTTTAAACTCAAAGGGCTTTTAGAACTATTTCTTTTTTCCAACTCTTTCAGTGGGATCATTAATATCGAAGTGATCAAGGGACTCCCTAGGTTAACCATCCTCGACCTTTCTTGTAACAACTTGAGAATTGAAATACATAATAGTAATTCAACCTCATTTCCCTTTCCCTAGTTGGAACGACTAATTTTGGTTTCATGCGAGTTGCAAAAGCTTCCAGATTTTAGGAACCAGTCAATGATGTCCTACTTAGACCTTTCAGACAACAACATTAAAGGGGAAATACCCGGCTGGATTTGGAGTGTTGGTTTTATAAGTTATCTAAATCTTTCTTGCAATCTCCTGGAGTCTCTAGAAGAACCTTACAATATATCTACCCATTCTCTTAGGGTCCTAGATTTGCATTCCAATAGGATCAAGGGTGACGTACCAGTGCTACCTACCTCTCTCAATTCCTTATTGCTCGCCAATAACAAATTTGCGGGATCAATTCCTTCTTCTATATGCAATCTTGACGAGCTTCTATTTCTTGATATTTCAAATAACTCCATTAACAACAAAATACCTTCATGTCTATTCCAAATGGTTGATTATCTCGGTGTGGTACGTCTAGGTAGAAACAATTTAAGTGGCATCATTCCTGACATATTTCCACTGAATTGTAGTTTGAACATTTTGGACCTCGGTAACAATACCTTAGAGGGAAAGTTTCCAAGATCCTTAGAAAGATGTGCATTTTTGGAGGTTTTGGATATCGGCAACAACAAGATCAGAGATACATTCCCATGCATGTTGAAGAAATTAACCAGTTTACGTGTCCTGATTTTGAGGTCGAACAGGTTCCATGGAATCTCCAGTGTCCTATAGCTAATCAAACTTGGCCAAGGCTACAAATTGTAGATATTTCTTCCAACAATTTCAGGGGAGTTCTGGCACCCCGATACTTCTTGAACTGGGAAGGCATGATGCTGAGCAACAATCCAAAGCCAGGACAATACTTAAACGTTGAACTCTTCAGAAAATATGGGATATACTATCAAGTTCGGATGACTTTAACTCTTAAAGGTCAGGAGATGGAGATGTGAAGATTCTTGAAGTTTTTACATCCATCGATTTCTCTTCTAACAACTTTCTAGGAGAAATACCAGAGGTATTGGGAGATGTCAAATCACTTTACCTTCTTAACTTCTCACACAATGCATTGACCGGAAGAATACCAAAGGCCCTTGGAAAGTTGACTCAGCTTGGATCCTTAGATCTTTCGGTAAACCAAAGTGGGAGAATTCCAGACGAGCTTGCAGGTCTCACATTCCTTTCTGTTTTGAACTTTTCTTTTAATCAGCTTTCTGGTAGGATTCCAAGAGGCAGCCAACTTCAGACATTTTCAGCAGAATCCTTTGAAGGGAACACAGGGCTGTGTGGTTTTCCTTTAAATAAAACGTGCAGTGAAACCAAAGTGAATGGATCTTCACCACCTGGAAGCCATTCTGAACATGAAATTGATGGGAAATATATAAGTTTTGCCTTGGGATCTTCTGTGGCTTTTGGCATCGTTACCTTGGTGCTTTTCCGTAGTGCAAGATACAATGAGTTCGTTGATAGTCTTCTTTTCAGAATTTTTGGTCAGCACAAAAAGGCGGGCAGGAATAGAAACCGAAGGAGGTCAAGGTAAGTTAAGGTTTGTTGCAGACAACAGAAGGACATGAAAGTTGTTGCAGTATGACTATAAGATTTGAAGTTAGATATTTTACATTCTGTTTTGTAGGAAAAGTCTACATGTGCTGTGAAGGATAGTAATACACACATAGTAATATTTTTCACTATTGGCGATATCATTTTAGTCTTGTTTTTATATATGAATGCTTTTAGCTAAAATTAGCCAAGACATCTTCAATCTTGATTAGACTATGGAAGATTCGTAAATGATGAATTCAGCCGTTCCTTGCTAGATTAAGACTGATGTATATGCCAACCGTACTGTATGAGTTCTGTGTATTAATAGATACCCACGAGACAGAATATATACACAATTTTTTGGTTCAATTGAGACTTTATTTTGTAAATCCTTTGTATTGCATGCCTATGACGGTGGAAAATAAGCAGGTTAATAATGGAAATGTTGGTTAAATCTGAGTATATAATTAAGACAAGATTGAAAAACTCAAATACTCTTATTTTTGTGCTCTTCACCTGGTCGCAGATTCAGGTAATGTAACTCTCATCACTGAGTTCATAGGATAGAACTTCTGGTCATGACTGACTTGTATCAAAAGTTCAGCTCCAAATCTACTAGGCTAACGGAATGGGAACAATAAAACATAATATTTACTGAATCAGTTCATGAAATATCCTATAGAAAAGAATACTGTACTACAAACTGACTAATTCTATTGATGAAAGAAAATCAGATTAAACATAGCAATCTTGAAAGTAATTTTCAATAGTTGTTTAGTTGGTTTGTAATCCCTGCACCTAGCTTACTTATTGTAACTTTTTTCCTCCCGAAGCCTAAATCATACTTTACTGGTATAACCACACACACACACAAAAGAAAAAAAAGCTTACTGTAACACCCCATACCTTCGGGCTAGAATTTGAACTGTTCATCATACATGTATAGGCTTGAACCTAATGATTTCTATTTAGACATAAGTTTCATGATCAATTCCCTAGTTTGGATGTCAAGCTTGATCATAAGAAACACCTAGCATAGAATTAAGTTGAGCGCATTCCTTCCGATTGAGTTTTAGTCTTAGATTTTACTAGAGTCAACTTCAAACGAGCATAACTCCTCGAATATGAAGCGTTTTGATGTTCAAGACCCACCAAATGAAAGATCTTCGAGTCTTCTTTCTAACGCAACCATCGTTCGTCAATCTGAGTCTGGAGTAAAAAATTATGGTCATTTTAGTTAGACACTATCTCAGGTACGTTGGGCAGCGCGGGGCGGAGCTGGTGTGTGGGAAATAACTGGAAAGCCTTGCGTTGGGCTGCACAGCGTGGAGCCCCCTCCCTAACGTAAAAATATGTTTTTCTCTTATTAAATTAAAGGCAAACTAGTCCTTTCACCCCATGTAACTTCCCCAACCCATTTTATAACCCTAAACTCGTTCTAGACTAGCAGAAATCTCCAAAATCCCTCATTCTTTTCCTCCTCTAAAAAATTCTTAGAAGCAAGAACACCTAACGTTCAAGGATCTAAGCTCAAAGGTGTCAAGATTCTCTCAAACTCTTTCCGCCAAGAGGGATGTGGAACGTTCCTATTCCTATTGGGTTTGAAAGTATATTTTTTAAAACTCTTAATTGTGTATAAATTATGATTTTAATCTAATTTCCAGAGTGTGTCCCAATTCCTATTTATGCCAAAAACTATGAATTCAGTTAAGGTTGTAGGTTACTTTATGATAGATGAAAAGGTTGAGTTTTTGAATGTTTTCTTATCAAATTATTCATTATTTATGTAAATAAGTTTGGAGAGTACTACTTGTATTATAAATTTGCTCTTGTTTCCATGGTAAATTATCTGAATACTTTAAAGAGATAATTACACCTTAAAGTTTTAGGGAAGTCTTGAATTAGAGATATTTTGCCTAAATCCTTGCACTAATTTTGAAAGAGATTTCTAATTTGGTCCTTAAATTGCCTTTTTTTTTGTCAATGATATATTATTTGAAAAGGGGTAAGAAGAATATAAGAGATGGCTTATGTGACTTGAAAGTCTTGGTTTGATGATACCAAATAAGAGAATGCCCTTAAGAAAAAAGAGATGAGTTTTCGAGAATGACTAATGTTTTAAAGAGACTAAAATATGGGCTTAAAGAGAGTTAGATGGTTAACCGAGAAAGCGTGGGTTGGAAAGGCTCATCTCCCAAAGCCGTGTTTTGCTGATGCGGAATTTGTTATGTCCTAAAATATGGATAATCATTGTATACTTATTTTGTTCTTTGGTATACTAGAGAGAAGAGACTCCAATCCTCACAAACTTGGATTGGTGGCTTGGCCAACAAGTTAAAGTCGGACCCATATAACCCGTAGTGTATAGAGATGTTGGGTATACCATCTAGCTCAGGACTAAAGAATAGAGTTTAGTCTATGTTTTAAATTGTTATTTGAAGTGTTCATTTATATACCTGTGATTTGACTTCTATCTCATAACAATTTTGTATAAAGTATATTTTACCTTGGTTGTTCTATATGTCAATACATTTCATGTATTGACCTTCCTCGTGTGGATACATTATTTCATGATATAGGTTCGGAAGCTCTCTCTTGTGGATCAGTGCAACATTAGGACTTTCTTGGGACAACCCCAAAGTTGATGAGCCGTCTATCTTTCGAAAGACAGTTTATTTTAGAGTCTCAGTACTTTTCATTTGATGGTATCGTCGAGGCCTTGTCCCGACTTAAATAAATTTTCTTATGTTAGAGACTTTATAGACTGGCTTGGTTGAAATATTTTTTCATATGTTCAGAGTCTAGGATTATTGTTTTTATCTAAATTGAACAACTTCGTTTGGGTCTATTTTTCATAAATTTGAGAGTATTTATGCTTATGATGAAATGCTAAGGGGTCTTCTTGGATCTACATGTTCTGGATATTCTCGTCATGGTCGAGGACTGGACTCATATCGTGACAAACTTGGTATCAGAACACAGTTTAAGGTCCTAGGGTATCTACGAAGCCGTGTCGAGTAGATTCCTTTTTATGGGTGTATAGCGCGCCACACTTATAAAGGGGAGGCTACAAAGCATTTAGCAAACATTTCTTATTCTTTCATACTTCAGATCGTGCAATAGAGTCGTCCATAAGAAACTTATTCAAATTTCTACTTGGCTCTAATTCCGTTAACTATGCCTCATTTTTGTGGTGGTAAAAGTACAAGAGCTCAGATTCCTATCAATTTGATTATTTTAGATGGAGTCATCAAAAAGTTACAAAACTGCACAAAGACTTGAGAAGAGTCCATTAATGCGTCAAAGCCTATTGATTTTAAGCATATACCCCTATCTCCATGATTCGTGCAGTTAAGTGAAGGTGAGAAATGTATTCAGACATTTTCAAGAAACTTATTACAAATAACTTACTTAAGGGGTAGATAGGTAGTTGAATGTAGGAGTAATGTTTCCACCCGATGAGATAGATTAAATTAGAGTTTTATAAGTTTTGAGTAGTATAATGATCCCAGAGCTAGAAATATATAGTCATAAGCTTAGAAACCAAATATTTGGAGGTAGTAATTAATCAAATACTATAGTTAGAGTCATGTACCCATTACTCGAGTGTTGGGATGGTATTCTTTTATGGTGTTGTCTAAGGTAGTAGAGAGAGAGAGAGTGATTACTTAAAATGATTTAGAATATATATGTGAACTAGGGAAGGAGCTCATGATGTCCTATTACTGCAGCAATAAGGATCATTAGAGGTTGTGAATAACTAGAGTGGTTAGGAATCCATAAATTTATGCTTCAATTTGTGGTTCTTAGAGAGAGAGTCATGACCCGAGCTGATCCCCTAGACATGACGAGCATCCCAAACTATTGAAGGCCCGAGAAGACCCCTTAGCATTACATCATAAGCATAAACATAAATAAAGTGCGTAAATAGACCCATGTAAATGAAGTTCAACTTAATGAAATAAGACTTTGACCAATACGGGTAAATGTAACATTTATCTCAATAGTCTTTGAAGCCTCTAACAATTCAAATAGAAGATCCTAAGGCGGAACATGGCCCCAACAATACCATAAAGTGACATCTAGAGACTAATGAAAGAAAACATAGGCCTTTCAGATGATGGAGGGATTACCACTTGATAAGTTTTGTCTAAGGGAATCTACTAATGTGCAGTACCATGGGAGTGTGCCTCCGAACCTACATCTTAAAATGATGCAACTATTCGAAGACAGTCAATATATGGAATGTATTGGATACCAAACATAAAATACGACAAGTAAAGATTTTGAAGGGATGAATATAATAATATAAGTAAAAGCCAAAAAACAATATGTGAAAACATCAATTGTGACTCCAACTAGAAGAAAATCACATTTCTATTCTTTAATTCTTAAGTAGATAGTATCACCAACTTTCATTAAAAACCACGGGCTATGTAGGTCTGATTAATGCTTAACCTGTTAAGACCTAATTCATGTTTGCTGCATGAATCGAGATTAAAACATGATGGACAACAATTACCTCATAGAGGAAAAACATAAGATCGTCCAATTAAGGATCAACCATCCCTATGTCGGAAAAACACATGTTTCAGGTGTAGATCTACTTGGACTCGCACCTTCTCGATTAACCATCTAATTCTTTTTAAGCCCAAACTTTAGCATATTTACATCATTAAAAATTATTAAAATAATTTTCTTTCCATTAAGGGCATAGACCAATGTTGGTATCGTCATACCAAGACTTGCAAGTCATCTATTCCATTAACTATTTAACTATAAGGTCTATTTTCTCAGTATCATGCCCAAATCATTATTATAAAACATGAAAGGTCCTTTGTCCTACTATTTGAAACATATGAGTAATCATTATTGAGTTTGAAATAACAACTTCAAAACAATTTCAAAATATAGTACATTCAATGTCACAATGAACAACAAAACAATGTTATTTCTTGTCAAATTCAAAGCTTCCAAGACACTCCATATTCATATATTAAATGTTTCATACTGTCGACGTTCAATTTCAAAATATAAAGGGTTCACCATTTTCAAATAACCATTTTAGTCTCAAACAAACACATGTTCAAAAGTTAACCCTTAAAGTAAAGAGGAGAATTTACATAAACTTCTATAAAGGAACCCTTAATCCTAGTTTCAAATCACCAACACAATAATACATATTCAATAATTTAAATTCATAATTCATATAGTAATTGAAATAGGGAGTGTTCGAAATGCCTTTTGATGGACGAAATTTGAGAAAAGCTTGACCTTAGGGTTCTTCTATAGAATTAACTTGCTTCTTGACTTAGAGAGGGAGGGAAGGGAATTCTATTATTGATTTAGGGTGAATAAGACTTAGGGAAAAGGTAATAGAATAATAAGAGATGGTTTTCAGTGCTTAAGGACCAAATACCCTTAATACTAGCTTTAAAATATGAAGTTCTATTAGGTAAATAAGGGGTGGTGAGGTGCATACCCCATCGCATGGCCCACCTCTGTGCGGCGTAGGCCAATCATGAGCCTATCCCCTTACAGAGCAGGGCCATTGCAAGGATCAGGTAGTATCCCCTTGCACTGGTTCGTGCATTGCAGGGCCAATGTACAGCCTCCCTTATGCGATGTACGATCTTATTTCACATACTAAAACTATCCCAAAGTTTTCAAACTCTTGCAAAAATTCTTACCATACATTCTTTGGGTCATATGGATTTATTTTTGAGATCTAATCAATATGCAAACTTATGGGGTATTACATTATCCTCTCCTTGGTATCATTCATCCCTAAATAATAATTTTGAACATATTTAGCACGATTTAAGGAAACACATTAAACGATTATAGTAAACTTAGGATTAATACCTTCTATGACTTTATCTTATGATTTAAAAAATGAGGATATCAAGCCTGCATAGAATCTTCTGATTCCCAAGTAGCTTTCTCTACCTTTTGATTCCTCCATAATACTTTAACTAAAGTTATCTCCGTGGTTCCCAACTTTCAAACTTGCCTATCCAAAATCTCTATGGGGACATTCTTGTATGACAACAAATTTCTCATACCAATATCCTATGTAGGTATAACAAAGGAATGATTACCCACTTATTTTTTGAGTATAAACACGTGGAAGATGGAATAAATCAATGATAAACTCACTTGCAAGTCCAACTCATTGGAGACATTACCAAACTTCCTCAAATCTGATAAGGACGAATGTAGCAAAGACTCAACTTACCCTTTTTCCCAAACCTTATTGCTCTTTTCATAGGGGAGAATTTCAAGAACACTCACTTGCTAATTTCAAACTCCAAATATCTTCGCCTCATATCATCATATGAATTTTGGTGACTTTGAGTAGTTTTAAGTCTCGTTATAATCACATTAACCTTCTCTATTGCTTGGTGTACAAGGTTAGACCCAAAAATTCTAGTCTTGCCAGCCACATACCATCCAATCAGAGACCGATACCTTCTACCATAAAGATCTTCAAATGGTGTCATTTGGATGCTGGAGTGATAGCAATTATTGGATGTGAACTCTATAAGAGAAAAATGGTCAATGTAGCTACCCTTAAAGTCAATAACACAAGCCCTTAGAATATCCTCCAGAGTCTAAATAGTATGCTCCACTTGTCCATGCATTTGCGGATGGAGATATGTGCTAAAGTTCACCTGCATGCCCAAACTTTTCTAAAAATATCTCCAAAACTGATAATAAAATTATGTACCTCTATCGGATATGATAGACACAGGATCCCCATACAACAAAACAATTTCCTGAATATACAATTTTGCATAATCATCTCCTGAATATTTGTTCTTACCGATAGGAAATGAGCATATTTGGTCATACTATAAATGATGACCCATTAGAATTGTAATGGTTTTTAGAACGCAAAAGGCTGGTAACAAAGTCTATGTTAATCATCTCCCACTTCCACATGGTAATAGATATATCTTAGGACATTCCACTAGGCCTCAAATGCTCAACCTTAACTTGTTAACAATTTAAACACTTAGCAACAATATTTGCAATGTCTCTTTTCATGTTATTCCACCTATACTTCTTCTTCAAGTCATGATACACTTTAGTAGGGTTGGGATGAATAGTGTACCTGGAGACATGGGACTCAGTCAAGATCCTCTCTCATAGTTCATCAATATAGAGAACACATAGTCTCCCTTGATACCATAATATACTATCTTCTATAATTTTAAAAGACAAAACCTTCTGTTGACCAACATCTTTACCGATTTGCATTTATATGAGGTCTCTAGCCCGCCTCTCCTTAACTTCAGTGCACAAGGATGATTTGGAAATTTCATGAATAATCACCCCTTTATCCTCAGAGTCTAGAAGTCAAACTCCAAAATTAGCACGCTAATTGATGTCCTTTAGAAAGTCCCTCTTTCCCTTCACGCTAATAGATGTCCTTTAGCAAGTCCCTCTTTCCCTTCTCAACATGAGAAAAACTATTATGGATAACCTTCTAAGAGCATCAACAACAATATTAGCCTTATCTGAGTGATAGTACAAACTCATGTCATTGTCCTTCAGTAGCTCAAGCCACCGCCTTTGCCTGATATTCATCTATTTCTTCGTGAACACAAACTGTAGACTCTTGATTAGTGCAAATGCCAACGTATATCCTGTATAGATAATGATGCCAACTCTTAAGTGGAAATACCCTAACCACCAATTCAAGATCATGGGTGGGGTAATTCTTCTTATGAACCTTAAGTTGACTGGGCACATGAAGCACCGCCTTATTATGCTACATAAGTACATAACCAAGTCCCACCGAGATATATCACAATGAACCATGAATCCCTTAGTACCCTTGGGAAGCATTAAAATAAGAGTCATAGTGAATCGATTTTTTAGCCTCTAAAACTGTTATCACAAGCGTCGAACCACAAGAACTTTACCTTTTTCTGACTAAACTTATTTAGTGGAGTAGCTATAGACAAAAAATCTTTAACGAACCTACTACAGTGACCCGCCAGACCCAAGAATCTTCTAATGCTGGTTAGAGTCATCACTTTGGGCCATTTTTTCACCGCCTCAATCATTTGGGGATCAACATTAATGCCTTCGCTAGAACTAATATGCCCCTGAAAAACCAAAACACTAAGACAAAATTCATATTTGGAAAATTTGGCATACAATTATTGGTCCTTAAGGGTATGAAGTACGATCCAAAGGTGATTAGCATGTTCCTTTTCACTTTTGGAGTACACCAAAATATCATCAATGAAGACTATGGAAAATAAATCAAAAACTATCTAAATACCCTGTTCATCAGATCCATGAAAGTTGTAGGTGCATTAGTCGAATCAAATGACATAACTAGAAATTCATAATGATCATATCGGGTTCGAAAAATAGTCTTGGGAATATCAACTTCCCTAACCTTTAACTAATGGTAGCCGAATGAAGGTCGATTTTAGAGAAACACTTAGAACCTTGAAGCTTGTCAAAAAGATCATCAATTCTAGGAAAAAGGTACTTATTTTTCACTATGGCCTTATTTAATTATTGGTAATCTATGCACATATAAAGAAAACTATCTTTATTTTGTATGATGAGTACGAGAGCACCCCAGGGAGAGATAATAGGATGAGTGAAACTCTTATGAAAGAGGTCTTCCAACTGTTCTTTTAATTCTCTTAGCTTTGGGGGAGCCACCCTATATGGTGGAATGGAAATGGCCTGAGTATCTAGAAATAAATCAATCCTAAAGTCTATCTACCTATTAGGAGGAATTTTGGAAAGATCATTGAGGAAAACTACTCATTAAATACTGAAACAAACTATATTGATGGGTTTTTACTTAGACTAGATGATACAAACATCCTTTAGATATCAACCTTCGTTCCCTAAGATAAGAATTAAATTTTCCTTTTGGTGCCAGGGAACTACCATCCCATTCTAAGAGTGGTTCATTTGGAAAATTAAAAGTAACTTTTCTGGTCCTATAATCCTAGAAAAGAATGGAGCCAATCCATTTCCAAGATTACATCAAAATATACATGTCAAGCTCTACCAAATCAACCATAGTGTCCTAATGAATAATAGACACCACATAATTTTTATAGACCCTCCTATCAATAATGTCATCACCAATAGGAGTAAAAATAAAAAAAAGGTTCAGAAATCTTTTTAGGACCAAAATCAAAATTCGCAGCCACATAAGTGTTAATATAAAGTTGAATTAGGGTTAAGTAGTGCATAAACACCACGAGAGAAAATCTGTAAAATACCCGTGAAAATATTTGCTGAGGCCTCTAAATCCTAACGAGTAGATAAGACATATAAAAGGTTGCAACCCCATCCTATACCAGAAGTAGCGTCTTTCACACCTAGGGATGAAGTAGTAGAAGATGGGGACTTGCTTCCCCCAAATGTTTCCTTTGAATTCAGACACTCCTTATAGATGTTACTAGGCTTTCCACATCCATAACACACCCCTTTACCTAAGAGACATCTACTACGGTTAGCCTTTCTACAAGTGGGGCGGAGAACATAAGATGGTGTCGATTGAGTCACATTGGACTGAGACTAATTACCCTGCATCCTGGGGTCATTGTTAATATTAAATTACTTTTCAGCCAATGTATTGGGGGCAGGTGCACTAATTGATGACTGAGTGTTACCCCAAGAACTCTTCTTAAGCCATCTCTTGCCCCACTTACCTCTATTTTACTAACTTACATCATGATTTGCTGGCTTAGCCTCTTGGTATGTCTCTCCTAAACCCCTGCCTATTTCTTCTTTTCATACTCTACCTATTGCATGTACACTACCAACTTGGATATGTCTATGTCACTATTCAATATCTCCCCTTGCATTTCAACACCAAATCATTAGAAAGGCCAGAAGCGAACTTTCTCATCTGGGACCTCATATTAGATACAAACTATAGAGCATAATAAGACATCTTAGTGAAATTCAGAGCATACTTAACACTTATCTTTCCTTTCTTCAGATTCACAAACTCTTCAGCCGTACCTTCTCTCAACTTTTGAGGAAAAAAGTGATCAATAAAAGCATCAAAGAACTCTTCCCACATAACAAGCTCAACATCCTTACCTCTTACTTACTCCCATTTATCATACCTCTTATAAGACACCCCTTTCAACTGACAGGCTTTAAATTCTACCCCATTAGTATCACTAACATACATTAACTCTAAATATCTTTTCCATCTCATCTACAAACTCTTGAGGATCTTCCTCAAACTTGAAGCCTGTAAAAGTTAATGGGTTTAATATCATAAACTGAACAACCTAATTAATAGCTGATGAACCAACAATAGATACTACATTACCTAACTGGTTGATATGAGGTGGATTTATACTCTTCAGTGTTGTTATCCAGGCTTAAGTAACTTTATTTTGAGGATTTCTCTTGTGCTTAATGAGTTAATTCTTGTATAAATAATTATTTAAGTGTTATTATATGTAAATGTTTAAGGTGTGTTCATAAAGATTTTGGATTCAAAACATGAATTAAAGTTCAAATGACAAAACTAGTACTCTTAGCTTGAGCTATGTCCTTTACTAGTTTATCATCTTGAATTGTATGTTTTTTTGAGCTCTAGTTTGTGGTGTTTAATGATGTAGGATACTTAGTGGTTGATAAATATGATGGATGGATGTCATACAAGCTATAAATCAGGTAGATACAATACCACAAAGCTTGGGATGAAAGGACAAATACATGGGACAAACATTGTGGAAAGTTGGATGATTTGGAGTCATTGTCATGCCACGCCACCTAGATGCCGCGTTAAGGCCATATCACACCATTGGTTTCATTATAAGATGTCAATTATAGTGTTCCTCCATGATTATTCCATTCCACGATGCCTATATGGCGTGATAAGGCCGTGGTACGGAGGCTATGCAAAATCAGGCAATCTTGGCCTAGTATAAACAGAACACTTCTATTCTTTTATATACACCTTGGACGACCTTGGGGATTGGAGATAGGATGGAGAAAACTTTAATTAGGATTTTTCTTTCATTAATTTATTTTAATTTTTGATTTTATCATGTATTCATCTCTAGTGATTATGTATATGTCCATGAGTGGCTAAACACTCTTTTTTGGAGTTAAGGCCAAGAACATGAGTATTATGGTCATAAATTGATTTGGTTTTCATTTTTTATCATGAGTGGTTGTTCATTTATTCTTTTTATAACTATTTTAAGGATTCACAACCCTTAGAATACATGCTTGACTTTATTATGAACCCAAAAGGATGAATGATAGGGTAGAACGTAGGATAGATAAAATTGGATCATAAATTCTCTTGAATGAAGTTAGGATTTTCACTTAGGATAGGAATGTACTTAAATGACCTATTTGATTCAATTATGTGATGTGTTATGAGTGGTTTTATCTTAGCTATCGCATCCCCGCTCAATGATGTAGTTGCAGGGGCTAAATTAGATAATCAATTAGAGGTTTGAAAGGCCATAGACATATCATTGATCTCGTGAACCAACAACCATGATAAGTAACCTACCCAATGAAATTCTATAATGTAGTATGATTTTTTTGCAGAGCCTTATCCCTGGTTTTCTCCTCATTGATTGTTCAAACTTTTACTTTACCATATTGTTTAAGTTTAATTTTAGTTTAACTCTTAAATACTTTTGGGTTATGTTTGCCCTTATTAATCTTAATAGTAGAACTAGAATTGGATAGTTTCTTGATACTAGTCCCTGTGGGATCAATACTTGGATTTTCATAAGGACACTATATTACTTGGGTGGACCACGCACACTTGAATGTGGTCTTGGGTGCAAGACCTACAGGATTTTGCTGACATATCTTGAGCAAGCATGCGAATGAACCATCTAAAATCTGCATTAGAGAATTCACCCCGAGGGGCTTGGGCTAGGGTGACACTGATCTGGGAGCCCGAGAAATAGAAGTTGGGGCTGGTGGAACTCCAGAATGAGAAGAAGGATCAATAGTATGGACCCCATTTCTAGTACGTATTCCATGAGTAGGTCAAACCTCTCCAGTATTTGTCCCAGTAGGAATCGAGATTCTCTTTGAAGCACTTGGACCATTAACTCTTTTAGGAGTCATGATTTGAAATATGACGATAAATTTTGGAGTTAGAAGAATTCACTTTAAATTACACTCTCTATTTTGAACTAGAATATAAAGAAAGGGAAATAATCCTAATGTCTTGAAGCCTTCCCCTAATAAGTGTGGTGGGCTACGCTCCCATAAAAGGAAATCTACTTGACATGACTTCGTAGATACCCTAGGATCCTGAACTATGCTTTGATACCAAGTTTTTTATGACTCGAGCTGAGTCTTGGTAGTAATGGGCATCCCAAACCATTAAAGGCTAGAAAAGACCTCTTAGCATTATATTATAAGCATAGCCATAAATAAACTGCAGAAATAGACCCATGTAAATGAAATTGAACTTAGTGAAATAAAACTTAGACTAATACTGGTAAATGTAACATTTGTCTACAATAGTCTGTGAAGCCTTTAACAATTCAAAGGAAAGATCCTAAGTTATAACATAGCCCCGATAATACCATAAAGTAACATGTAGAGACAAATGAAAGAAAACATATGCCTTCTGAATGATGGAAGGCTCACCACTTACTATATTCTGTCTGGGGGAATTCTACTATTGTATAGTACCATGAAAGTGTGCCTCTAAACCTACATCATGAAATGATGCAACCGATCAGAGATGGTCAATACGCGGAATGCATTGGCATATAAAACACAAAATACGATAGGTAAAGATTTTGAAGGGATAAATATAATAATATCAATAAAAGACAAAAACAATATGTGAATACATCAATTGTGACACTAAGTAAAAGAAAATGACAATTTTATAATATAATTTTGAACTAGATGGTATCAATGACTTTCTTTAAACACCACGATCTATGTAGGTCCAATCAATGTTCAACTGGCTAAGACCTAATCCATCATTGCAGTATGAATCAGAATTAAAATATTATGGCTAGAAATTATCCTCATAGAGGAAAAACATAAGTTTGTCCAATTAAGGATTAACTATAATGCCCCGAGTCTGTACCCTGAACGCTACATGGTGCTTACGACCTCGAAGGACCACAAGCTAACCCATGACTAATATCTGCTATGAGCACTGAATAATAATACTAAAAATAATATGGAAAAATAGGCTGAATTGCCATAAGGTTCAAAATTTGAATACTGATAAAGAATATCAACTGTAAAATAATCTGCCAAATTGAATACTGTATGATAGTCTAGTCTGAAAAGCCTCTAACTGAACTTTCTGAAAGTGGAGTTGATGGGACAAGCCCCCAACTAACTCTGACTACTGAAATATGGAAATAAAACATATCCTCTATAAATAAGGACTCACTACTAAATCTGACACTGCTGGCTGAATCTGAATCTGTCTATGCCCGGTCAGGAACCTGAGCATCTGAACATTTGATATGAGACATCATAGCACAAAGAAAGAGTATGCGTCAGTATGTGGAATGTACTGGTATACTATATAAGGTAAGACTGAATGCAAGGGTTCATGTGCATGAACAGTAACTGACTGAATGATATAGAATAACTGATTATGAGTACATAGAAATCTAAAACTACTGTAAACACTGAGTATGAAATACTATGCATATGCATTTATACTGTATCTGAGATTTTACTGAAGCTGAATACTGAGTTTTGATAATTAAATAACTAATATCTGAGATTATGGATAACTGAGTTACTGATACTGATTGACTATGTCTGACATTCCTGATTCTGTAGAACTGAACTGAGTTCTATACTGAGACTGAAACTAAAACTGTGGGAAGTAATCATCTAACCGACATACCCATTTTCTGAATAGATTTAGGGTCTAACCTATAACCCCAACTAGAAGGGTGTCAGTACCATGCCACGAGTTAAGACAACTGAAGAGTTACCCTCATTTGACAGGTACTCTAATGAGAATGGTGGTACCTTCAACTGGCAGGTTAAAACATATCATCAATCCTCAACTGGTAGGTTGATGTCTCAACCTATGCTGGCTACGTAGTTCTAGAATGCAAGGATTTCTTCTAAGGATCACACCTTCTACTGGCAGGTGATCCCCCATCCTTGGGTTCACTTGGTAGTGAATCCTACTCCCAACTGAATGACACTGATTACTATACTGAGCTGATCTAGACTAATACTGAGTTTCAGTGAGTTATGTAACTGCCTGAGTACTTACTCTTTCTGGACATGGCTAAGACTATTCTGTAACTACTGTAGCTCTAGGTAAACGACTAGATTTTCGGGTATTAGATATCCCCAGGACTTAATAGCATGAAAAGTAAAGTATAGTATGATCTTGAAAATCATAACAATGTCCACTTGTTCATAATTCATTCATAGAGACATTTTATCAAACACTTGTAGGGCATAAACTTGTACATATGCTAGCATGTCATGATTTCACCATTTAATTCACATGGACATTCCATCAATCACATGGGGAGCACAACTTAATGCATATAATCATGAAAAACATATAAACATCGTAACCAGAACACCCACACTTTCTAATTCAAGGATTATAACATGGGAATTGCATAATTCAATATACATGCTACTTCAATTTCATGGAATCTATCATTAGTCATGGATTTAATCTCAATTAATGTCATGAACATGAATACAATCCAATTTCAAGTATGTAAATCATGAATCAATAATCTTGTAGTTTTAAAAATGGATTCTTGGACTCTATGGGTGAAAGCAACCCATAGATGCACACCTAACATACCTGAGAAAAAGAGTTCTTGAAGGTTCTAGAAGGAATTCTTGAGCTTTGTTCTTGTTTTCTTGAAAACTAGGGTTTGCTAATTGAGAGAGAATGCTTTTAATCTTGAGAAAAGTGAGTAAATAATGGTATAATAGGTTATTTAGGGGTTTAATTTCATGTTAAAGGCTACTTTGGGTCATGGAAAAATTCCCAATTACCCCTGGAAAAGATTTAAAAATCATCACTGAAAACTCCCGATGTAGGCCCTTGGCGCGACGCAGCGCTATCGCGCCGTGTCACTGGAAATTGACAATTGTGAACTGGGTCATCAATGTGATGCAGTGGAATCACGGTACCCCTTTGTATGCAAATTTCACCCTTGGTGCGACGCGCCATGATCGCAGAGTCACACTGGAAAGTGACAATTGGGAAATTGGCTGGTCGCGTGACGCGGTGGGATCGCGATGGCTCACTGGATTTTGAAAATTTCCATTTGCACCATCTCCGCAATGCAGTGACGTACCAGGTGGTACACTATTTTACTAAAAATGCTATAACTCTTCCCCGGGTATTGGATTTGGGTAAATTTTATATCGTTGGAAAGCTGACTGAATTTTCTTTGCAATGGTAAGCTCTAAACTAAAAAAATACTGTGTATTTAAATTTTTTTATATATGAATACTCATGCACTAAGAGTTAAATTAATCTAGAGAAATACAGGGTATTACAATATCTCCCCCTTGGGAACATTCGTCCTCGAATGATACTGATTAAGCTGAGAAATACTGATATACTGAGTTTATACACTGAACATGCATATCTGATGCATGGAATACATGACTGAAACTACTGATAAGCTGAAATTTCATACTAAACAAGCATATCTGATGCATGAATACATGCCTAAACTGATTCTTGAATGCATGACTGAATATGCAACGGTAAGGAATACCAAGTTTATGGCTATAGCTAAATATGGAACTGAGTAAAATTAGTAAAGACTGTTACCTTAAGCTGAATGTGAATTTGCGGAGAAAAGGTA
Source organism: Capsicum pubescens (assembly GCA_030864215.1). Classification (NCBI taxonomy): domain Eukaryota; kingdom Viridiplantae; phylum Streptophyta; class Magnoliopsida; order Solanales; family Solanaceae; genus Capsicum; species Capsicum pubescens. The sequence goes on along the minus strand of CM061547.1, from coordinate 215,962,998 downwards.
AGGATACTTGGTCCACATATCTGCTTCTGCTTCCCAAGTAGCTCCCTCAACGGACTGATTCTGCCAAAGAACTTTGACCAAAGGAAATTTTTTATTCCTCAGTCTGCGAATCTGATGATCAAGGATTTGGACTGGAACCTCTTTGGAAGAGAGATCATTCTAAATATCTATGTCCTCTAAGTAAACTATGACTACTGGGTCACCGATGCATTTCTTTAGCAAAGAGACGTGGAATACTGGTTGCACTGAAGCTAGATCTGAAGGCAACTCAAGCTCGTAATCTACCTTTCCAAAACGGCTGAGGATTCTGTAAAGAATGACATATCGGGAACTGAGCTTTCCCTTCTTGGAGAACCTCTTCACCCCTTTATAGGAGAGATTTTCAAGAACACAATATCATTGATCTCAAACTCAAGATCTTTTCTCCTCACATATGCATACAATTTCTTTCGGCTCTAGGCTACCCTAAGCCTTTCTCTGATCAACTGAACCTTCTCTAAGGCATCAAACACTAAGTCTGACCCTACTACTGCAGATTTACCTACCTCAATCCAACCAATTAGAGATCTACATCTCCTACTATAGAGAGCCTCAAATGGAGCCATCTGAATACTGAAATGATAGCTGTTATTATATGCGAATTTAATCAAAGGAAAATGGTCATCCCAATTACCTTTAAAATCAATCACACATGCTCTTAACATATCCTCTAGAGTCTGAATGGTCCTTTCTGCTTGACTATCTGTCTGAGGGTGGAAGGCTGTATTAAGGTTAACTTAGGTACCAAGACCCTTTTGGAAAGCTTTCTATAAGTGAGTGGTAAACTAGGTACCTCTATCTGAGATGATAGACACTGGGACTCCGTGTAACTTGACCAACTCTCTGATATAGAGTTGGCATAGTCCTCGGCTGAATAAGAAGTATGAATTGGAAGAAAATGAGCGGAGTTGGTTATCTTGTCTACAATAATCCAAATCGAATCATGTTGATGATGAATACGAGAAAAACTCATCACAAAGTCCATGTTCAATTATTCCCATTTCCATGTGGGAATACTAAACTCCTGCATGGACCCACTAGGCTTCTAGTGCTCAATCTTAACCTACTGACATGTAGAGCACTTAGCTACAAACTCTGCAATATCCCTCTTCATCCTACTCCACCAATAGATCTCCCATAAATTACAGTACATCTTAGTGGCCCCTGGATGAATAGAGTAACGTGCACCATGTGCTTCTGCAAAAATTCGTTGCCTCAAGTCATCTATACCTAGCAGGCATAGCCAACCATGGCAACGCAACACACCTCTTCCCCTAGGAGAAAACCTCTACTTTCTGATCTCTGATTGACTTTTTCAACTTAACAAGGCTGGGATCTCTATCCTGCTTTTCCTTTACTTCAAAAACTAAAGATAATTCTGAACTATTCTGCACCCACACACTGCCCTCTACTAAATCGACTAAGCGAACACCTAGTTGGGAAAACTGATGAACTTCCTGAGCTAACCTCTTCTTCTTATCACTCTCAATAAGAGCAATACTAACCATAGAAAACCTAATGAGAGCATCATCCACTACATTGGCCTTGCCCGGATGGTACAGAACACTCATGTCATAATCTTTTAACAACTCTAACCATCTTCTCTGACACAAATTCAAATCTTTTTGAGAGAACACATACTACAAGCTTTTGTGATTTGTGAACACATCAACATGCACCCCATACAAATAATACCTCCAAATCATTAAGGCAAACGCTATAGCTGCTAACTAAAAATCATGGGTAGGGTAATTTTTCTTATGGGTCTTAAGCTGTCTAGAGGTGTAGGCTATGACCTTACCTCTCTGCACATAGACAACCTAAACCTACTCTAGATGTATCACAGTACAAAAAAACCCATCTGAACCATCTGGTAATGTTAGGATTGGGGCTGTAGTGAGTCGAGTCTTCAACTCCTGAAAACTCTTCTCACATGAATCTGACCACTGAAGCTTGACTTTCTTCTAAGTCAATCTATACATGGGGATGCAATAGTTGAAAACCCTTTATCAAACCGACGGTAATAGCTATATAAACCCAAGAAACTCTTGATATTTAATGGAGAAATGAGTCTAGTCCAGTTTCTCACTACTCTGATCTTTTCAGGATCAACTCTAATGCCATAACTAAAAATAATATGACCAAGGAATGCTACTAAACTTATCCAAAATTTGCACTTACTGAATTTGGTGAACAACTGATGGGCTTTGAGAGTCTGAAGTACGATTCTGAGGTGATCTGCCACTACGAGAATAAACAAGAATGTCATCGATGAAGACTATAATGAATATGTCCAAGTACTACTAGAACAAATAATTTATTAAATCCATGAAGGCTGCTGGGGCATTTGTGAGACCAAAGGACATGACTAGAAACTCAAAGTGACCATATCGGGTTTGGAAAGTTGTTTTCGGAATGTCATATTCTCTAACTCTGAGTTGATGATAGCCTGATCTGAGGTCTATCTTGAAAAATTAATTGTCACCCTAAAGTTGGTCAAACAAGTCATCTATTCTAGGAAGTAGATATTTATTCTTGATTGTGTCTTTGTTCAACTGACGGTAGTCTGTACACATTCTGAGAGAATCATCTTTCTTACGCACGAATAAGACAGCTACGCCCAACGAAGAAATGTTGGGTCTGATGAACCCCTTATCTAAAAGGTTCTTTAACTGTTCTTTTAACTCTTTGAGTTTGGCTGGAGTCATTTTGTATGGCAGAATAGATATGGGCTGAGTATTTGGAACAAAGTCTATTCCAAAGCTGATTTCCCTTTTGGAAAGAACTCTAGGAAGATCTTTGGGAAATATATCTGAGAATTCATTCACTACTGAAACTGAATCAAGATTGGGAGTCTCTGAACTACAGTCTTTGACTCGCATAAGATGATAAACACATCCCTTGGATATCATTTTTCTCGCTCTAAGGTATGAAATCAAATAACCCTTAAGCGTTGTAGTACTACCTCTCCATTCAAGGACTGGTTTATTTGGAAACTAAAAATGAATAATTCTATTTCTATAATCAACTGAGGCATATCATGAATGAAGCCAATCCATGCCGAGAATGATGTTGAAATCCATCATCTCTAACTCTACTAAGTCTGCTGAAGTGACTTTTTGAGATATCATAACCGTATAGTTCCTGTATACCCTTCGGGCTATGATAGACTGACCTACTAGGGTAGAGACTGAGAAAGGCTCTACTAGGATTTTTGGTCTAACTTTGAAATTGACTGCTATGTAAGGAGTTACAAAAGACAGAGAAGCTCCAAGATCTAATAAGGCATAAATATGTAAATAAAAGATCTGTAACGTACCAGTGACCACATCAAGAAAATTTCCTGATCTTGTCTGGACTGAAGTGCATAAAGCCTGTTTGGACGTTGCCCATTGGTGGCACTGGAAGTGGCACCCTGCTAATTCGGGAGATCGAACTGAGCTGAAGGACGATTATATTGACCTTGAGAACCTAACTGAGGACAATCTCTAATTCTATGTCCTGGCTTGCCACACCCAAAATAAACATCACTTCCAGCTCTGCAGACACCCTAATGGTTTCTACCACATTTCTAGCAAAGACGATTTGTTCGAGCACTACTAACACTACCCTGAGATTTAGATCCTGGCGCCCTATCATTGTTACCATTTTTGAACTTAGGGACTGGGGCATTGGCTGAGGACGGAGCTGGAACTGAAGACTTTGGATGGAACTAGGAATAGTTACCGCCTTCTGACTTAGGCTGGGTGAAATTAAAGCTCCCTGTTCTAGCTTTCTTGTTCTCCCTCTTTATTTTCTTATTCTTATCCTCTTATATCTGCTGAGCATGGACCATGAGCCAGGATATGTCTATCTTCTTAATTAACATTACAGTTCTGAACTCCTTAACCACACTCTCTGACACTCCAGATAGGAACTTGCTCATTCTGGACCTATTGTCTGCTACTACATGGGGAACATACCTGGCTAACTGAGTAAACTTGAGGCAATACTCTTTCATACTCAATCTACCTTACCTGAGATTGATGAACTCTAACACCTTGGCTTCTCTCAGCTCTAGGGGAAAAAATCTATCTAAGAAAGTAGTAACAAACTCTTCCCTCTCTATAGGCTCTGCATCTATGCCCCTGTCTACCTTCTACTGCTTAGACCACGTATGAGCTATATCTTTTAGCTGATATGCAGCTAACTCAGTACTCTCACTAGAAGTCACTCCCATAATATCTGTGACTTTCTGAACCTAATCGAGGAACTCCTATGGATCCTCTTCTGACTTGGATCCTGAGAATAGGAGAGGATTCATTTGGGTGAAGTCCCAAATCTTGGCTATAGCAGTATTTTCCATTAGGTTGGCCTGAACAATAGTTGGCCATTCATTTTGAGCTGCTACAAAATTGGATAGAGTGGTAAACGTAGGTCTAAATTCTACATAGGAGACATGCTCGTCTAGGGGATCTGCTTTAATGGGCTGAGGTGCTGACTGGTTTTTTATTCTTCTTCCATTGGTCTTTTTGGGAGGAATGTTTTGTAAATGGAAGGAAGAAAAGGATTAGACTGAGAGCTTAACTTGAGCTCATGCTCACACGCATGACATGAATACTGAAAGAAGGAAAACTTTTGCTAAAATATATCATAGTCTCTTGTCCATAAGTATGGCGTGCTACACACATATGGACAAGACTTTACTAGATGCAACTTTCAGACTCCCTAGGACTCTGTTGAACCTTAGTCTTTAATACCAAGTTTATAACGTCCTGAATCTGTACCCTGGATGCTACACGGTGCTTAGACTCAAAAGGACCACAAGCTAACCCATGACTAATATCTGCTGTGAGCATTGAATAATACTACTGAAAATAATACGAAAAAATAGGTTGAATTTCCATAAGGTTCAAAATCTGAATACTGATAAAGAATATCAGTTGTAATAATAATCTGCCAAACTGAATACTGTCTGATAGTCTAGTTTGAAAAGCCTCTAACTGAACTGTCTAAAAGCAGAGTTGATGGGACAAGCCCCGAACTAACTCTGACTATTAAAATATAAAAATAAAACATATCCTCTATAGATAAGGACTCACTACTAAATCTGACACTGTTGGATGAATCTGAATTTGTCTATGCGCGGTCAGGAACCTAAGTATCTGAACCTATGATATGAGACATCATAGTGCAAAGAAAGAGTATGCATTAGTACATGAAATATACTGGTATTCTAGATGAGGTAAGGTTGAATGCAAGGGTTCATGTGCATAAACAGTAACTGAATGAATGATATAGAATAAATGATTATGAGTACATAGAAATCTAAACCTACTATAAATACTGATTATGCAATACTGTGCATATACATGTATACTGTATCTGAGCTTTTACTAAAGCTGAATACTGAGTTTTGATAACTGAATAACTGACATTTTAGATTATTGATAACTGAGTTACTGATACTGATTGACTGTGTCTGACCGTCCTGATTTAGTAAAACTAAAATGAATTCTATACTAAGACTAAAATTGAAACTATGGGAAGTAATCATCTAACCGATATGCCTATTTTCTAAATAGATTTGGGGTTCAACCTGTAACTCCAGTTGGAAGGGTGTCAGTACCGTGCCATGGGTAAAGACAACTGAAGAGTTACCCTCATTTGGCAGGTACTCTAATGAGAATGGTGGAGCCCTCAACTGACCGATTAAAATACTTCATTAACCCTCAACTAGAAGGTTGATGTCTCAACCTATGTTGGCTACGTAGTTCTGGAATGCAAGGGCTGCTTCTAAGGATCACACCCTCTACTGGCAGGTGAGTCCCCATCCTTGGGTTCACTCGGTACTGAATTCTACTCCCAACTAAATGATACTGATTACTATACTGAGCTGATCTAAACTAATACTGAGTTTCAGTGAGTTCTGTAACTGCCTGAGTACTTACTCTTTCGGGACATGACTAAGACTATTCTATAACTATTGTTGCTCTTGGTAAACAACTAGATTATCGGGTATTAGATACTCCTAGGACTCAATAGAATGAAAAGTAAAGCATAGAATGATTTTGAAAAGCATAACAATGTCCACTTGTTCATAATTCATTCATAGAGATATTTTATCAAACACTTGTAGGGCATAAACTTGTACATATGCTAGCATGTCATGATTTCACCATTTAATTCACATTGACATTCCATCAAACACATGGGGAGCACAACTTAATACATATAATCATAAACAACATATAAACATCGTAATCAGAACACTCAAACTTGCTAATTCAAGGATTATAACATGGGAATTACACGATTCAATATACATGCTACTTCAATTTCATGGAATCTATCATTAGTCATGGATTTAATCTCAATTAATGTCATGAACATAAATACAATCCAATTTCAAGTATGTAAATCATGAATCAATAATCTTGTAGTTTTAAAAATGGATTCTTGGACTCTATGGGTGAAAGGAACCCATAGATGGACACCAAAATACCTGGGAAGAAGAGTTCTTCAAGGTTCTTAGAGGAATTCTTGATCTTTGTTCTTGTTTTCTTGAAAACTAGGGTTTGCTAATTGGGAGAGAATTCTTTTAATCTTGAGAAAAGTGAGTAAATAATAATATAATAGATTATTTAGGGGTTTAATTGTGTTAAAGCCTGATTTGGGTCATGGAAAAAATACCCAATTTTCCCTGAAAAAGATTTAAAAATCATCACTGAAAACTCCCGATTTGGGCCCTTGGCGCACGTGGTGCTATTGTGCCATGTCACTAGAAACTGACAATTACAAACTGGGTCATCAACGTGCGCGGTGAAATTGCGGTACCCTTTTGTATGTGAATTTCACCCTTGGCACGACGCACCATGATCACATAGTCACACTGAAAAGTTACAATTAGGAAATTAACTGGTCATGTGATACGGTGGGATCACGATAGCTCGCTGGATTTTGACAATTGCCATTTGCACCCTCTCCGCGACGCGGTGAAGTACCAAGTGGTACACTGTTTTACTAAAAATTCTATAACTTTTTACCCGGGTTCGAATTTGTGTAAATTTTTAATCGTTGGAAAGATGACTGAATTTCCTCCGCAATGGTAATCTCTAAACTAAAAAAAATACTGAGTATTTAAATTTTTTTATATATGAATACTCATGTACTGAGAGTTAAATTAAGCTAGGGAAATACGGGGTATTACATCAACCATCCCTATGTTGACAAAATACAGGTTTTAAGTGTAGAGGCACTTGGACTTGCACCTTTTCAGTTAACCATCTAATTATCTTAAGCCCAAATTTTAGCACTTTCACATCATAAAAAATTGCTAAAACAATTTCCTTTTCATTAAGGGCATAGATCAATATTGGTATCGTTATACCAAGACCGGGAAGTCATATATTCCATTAACCATTCAACCATTAGGTTTATTTTCATAGTATTATGCCCAAATCATTAGTATAAAACATTAAAGGTCTTTTGTATCATTATAGAGTTTGTCATAAAAAAATCATAATAATTTTAAAATACAGTACATTCAATGACACAAAGAATGGGAAAATAATGTTTTTTCTTGTCAGATTCAAAGATTCCAAGAGACTCCTTATTAATAGCTTAAATGTTTCACACTTTCAACATTCAATTTCAAAATATAAAGGGTTCACAATTTTTAAATAACCATTTTAGTCTCAAAACTCCAAACATACATTTAAAAGTCTACCCTTAAAGTAAAGAGGAGAATTTACATAAACTTCCATAATCAAACCATCAACCCTAGTTTCAACTCACCAACGGAATAATATATATTCAATAATTTAGATTCATAATTCATACTATAATTAAAATAGGGAGTGTATGCCTTTTGATGAAAGAAAGTTAAGGAAAGCATGACCTTAGGTCTCTCCTATAGAGTTAAATTTTTTCTTGACTTAGAGAGAAAGAGAAGAGAATTCTATTATCACTTTAGGGTAAATGTGACTTAAGAAAAACATAATTGAATAATAAGGGATGATTTTCAATGCATAAGGACCAAAATACCCTAGAAATTAACTTAAAATATTATGTCCTATCAGGTAAATAGGGGGTAGGTGGGTTGCAGCGCACACCTCATTGTGTGGTCCACCCACATGCGACTCAGGCCAATCATAATCCTAGCCTCGTATGGCACAGAGCCATGCAAGGATGAGGCAGTATCCCCTTGCTATGGATCATGCATCATGGGGCCAATACGTTGCCTCTTCGTGTGGCGCACGATCACATTCATGTCCTACAACTATCCCAAAGTTCCCAAACTCATCCCAAAATATTTACCACCCACTCTATAGGTCATATAAGTTCTTTTTGAGCTCTAACTAGGAAAGCAGGCTTATGAGGAATTATAGCGAGGCTCCTTAATGCTTATAGAACTATGAAAGTAGTTGAAGTATATGTATGGGTTAGTGGATGTGACATGAAAGAAGAATGTGTTGATGAACTATAATTAGATGAGTCATAGGACTAAACTTGACTATTCTTATCATGATGTTTTAATAGTCAAAGTGTTTCTTGATTTTTACTTAGCAGTTGTAAGTCTGTCTGGTATATGAGAAGATGTATAGTGAATAGTAAGGTGTAGTATTAATGATGCGAAGAAGAATATACTTGCAAGCCGCAGTTAAGTGGAGTAAGAAATTAAGGTTGATTAATTTTTCAATTTTTTTGATGGACTAGTATAATATGTGGGATGTTATTTTATAATCATATTGGTTTAAGACACTAAGTTTGAAATTTAGGTGTTGACTGTAGTGAAAAGAATGGTAGCTCAAGGATAGTGATGCAAGATTTATGGAAAGTGGGTCTAGTAGGCTTGATATGATTGTACAAGAGGATAACTTGTGGAAATTTGAAGGTGTATTTATAAATATATATACACACACACATATATATATATATATATGTATATATGACTAGTGTTGAAGTAATGAGTTGGTGTTAAGTCATTAGATGGCTAAGATCATTAAGTCTATAAGAATAAGTTGTATCCAAGTTGTATGTTGTTAGATGAGGTTTTAAGTTTATAAGTAGTATGTATTCCTAGTAAGTGTTCTTTAGTTGTTTTGTATGTAGAAAGCTAGGCAAATATAGTATGGTGTTTTGTAAAGCTAAATTGAGGGGATTTAGATAGATGGGGTTAAACCTCTTGATATAGTTTTAAATTCATTATAGCTTGGTGGACATGAGATTAAAGGTATGATGTTGGTAGACTATGTAGAGGAGGTCAGATTGTTAAGTGTTGAAGGGAATGGATGTGTACGCCTATAAAAATGCAAGTTATACGATGATGGTATTAGGGGGTAAAGGATGTTTAGAGTAGTACCCTTGAAACAAATGTTATAGAAAGAAGTTAGTATTTTTTATATAGTTTATTAGGGTGAGGTTACCATTCACATGTATAGTGATACCCCATCTTACTGAGTGTTGTGTCTATAGCTTTATTTAATGAATATGTACACAGACATAGGATAATGGTATTTGATCTAAGGGGGAGAAGATAAGGCATTCACTAGGGTGAATCTTGATATTTCTAGTGATGATGAGTTTTAGAAAAGAGTTATCATACGGGCCATATAGTCCTATTCCTGTTCTATCATATTTCTTGTACTTTAGCCAAAAGATTCCTTGTACTTTAGCCAAGGGGATGCTGGCACCATGTCTTATTTATTCATGCCAGTGTCTAAATTTCACACTCTCTATGTATGTCCATTCTCTGTCCCTTTAACTATAAATAGTGGTGTCTCTCAATGATCTAAATTTGTCTAAGATTCTAGGGATACAATTTCTCTGTTATGATGCTCATGATCCACGAACCCAAGTCTCATGTTATGCCTAGTTCCAAGAAATAATACTTTGTATGTTTTAGAAACTTATATTATGTCATGTATAAGCCTAAAGAAACACCCTCTATACAAACTTATGATCATTCTCAATTCCCAAAATGAGAGGTAATAACCTCAGGCCACGGCCTTAGTCATATTCCTTGAACTAATAAATTTTATCGTTATTCTATACAACTCTTATTATATGCACTCATATTTCTTAGTATAGCAAATCCTAATTTATGTTATGTTAGGATTATGTTTATGTTAGGATGACTCTCAATTCGTGAGCTATATGTTAGATATATGAAGTACTTTGTGTAAATTATACCTTATATTATGTAAGAGGTTCCATCTTGAGTAGTGCGATAACATGAGTAATAATTAAGTAGTATCACTCTGATTCTTGAAGCTCATACTCTGGTCCTTCAGTGACCTTTCTTATGTTAGGATGATAATAGTGATGGCAACATAGTTATGTTTTAAGATAAGAGAGGAGATATTCTTTGTTGTGAAAAATTATGGTGTGGCTACTCGAGTTAAGGTTATAGGTGAAAAGGGAATTAAGAGGTGATCTTTTGTTATGAGAAATGGTTAGAAAGGAGGTATATAGTGGAAATCCTTGTGAAAGTGATTAAAAATGTTAATTTTAAGTGTGGAAGTCCATAACGGAGGTGTAGTAATGATAGGCTTGAATATTGTGATTTGATAATATGTAGGCCCTTGCTTTTATGGCTAGTACACCTTTATTAGAGCTTGAGATTGGATGATTATAGTGATAAGATGGAGTAGTATTCTTGGGAGCAAAAGTTTTTAGAGAGATATATATCAAAAATAATTTTTTGTAACTTAGACCAATATGATTACACTATATGTAGGACCTTGTGACTCTAAGTTAGGCTTGAAAATGGAAATGAGTTAGACTCAAGATCTGGTAATTATGTGTTAGAGTAGATATTATAATATGGAATTGATAAAGATTTGTATTTAGAGGAGAAGCATAGTGGATAAGGGTTGCTAATCTTAGGGTATATTAGTTATATCATTTGAGGTGAAAATATTCTCATCACTATGTACAACATGACCGTATTTCTTGTGATGTATCCATCTTATTCCATGGTTATGATTTCATGAAATTTATAACTTGCATCATAATGATCAAGTTCCATAAAAATCATGTCCAAAAGTATCTCTATTTTAAGTCATTAATATCTTATGATCCATGCTAATCCAATTACTCAGTATTGTCACAAAGCTCCTCTTGATGTAAGTGAGATAGAAGTAAAGTCTTGATATAGCCTTGTATCCCTTATTTTTGCACCTAGAGAGATTCAATAAGTACCTATGAATCATTCAAGGATGAATAATCCCAAGGGGCAGATATTGTAAAACCCTATACCTTTGGGCTACAATTTGAACCACTTTTTATACATGTATAGGATTGAAACCAATGATTTCTATTTATACATAAATCTCAAGATCAATTCCTTAATTTGGTGAATGCTTTTGATGTCAATCTTGAATTAAGAAACATCTAACATAAAGTTAAGTTGAGTGCATTCCTATGTATTAAATTTTAGTCATAAATTTTACTAGTGTAATACCCCAAAAGATTCTAGATGAGTTGACATCTATTCATCCCATGTTTAGAAGTTCCAAAGCCATTTAATTCACACTAAGTACAAGTGACATGGACATTTTAAAAACAAAAGATTTCAAATATTTAATGGCCTTCCCAAGTTTGAAATGTTGATTTATGAGTTGAAACATGTTTAGAGATAATAAAGGGGTCATCCGGGAGAGTTTCAGAATTTTTGAAAGGGGTTCGGGGTGTTTTTAGACCACGGAGGCAGAATGCCTTTGCGATTTGGACATGTCACGAAGACTATACCTCCGTGATACACGGAGTGTCATGGAGGTTAGTCTCCATAATACATGCCATGTCATGGAGGCTAGTCTCCGTGATAGCCTCCGTGCCACAGAGGTTGTGAAATCCCGCAACATCATTTCAAGTTCTAGGGGAATTTTGGTATTTCCCCCCTCACCCTAAACACCCAGTAGACATGTGAAAATCCAAGACTGGTATTATTTGCATCATTCTCTATAAATTAACCATACTAAAAAATCATCCCATCCTCAAGAACACTGTAATACCCCATACTTTTTCCTAGCTTGAAATCATCACAAAAATGTTAGAAACTTACTTTGAAAGATGAATCCATTTTCGTACACATGGAATTTTTAATATTTTCACATTTTTTCAAGAGGAAAATTGAATTAGCTTTCCAAAGATACAAATTTCGTGCAAATCCGGTATTGGAGTAAAAAGTTATAGACATTTTACTCAAAGCAATCAGAATCGCCCAGGTGCAACAACCAGGTTGACAGACCGTTGATCTAGCGATGGATCATCACCTTGACCATCACAACCAAAGTAGTGAGGCAACCTTATGGATAAGGTACGACGGATATGCTGATGGACCATTGAACTTCCGACGGACCGTCGCTCAAGACGTCGCTACTTAGATAGTGAGTTCTTTTCTTGGTCCATGTAGGATAGTCGAAACGACGGACCGTCGAGCCAGCGACGGACCATCGCACGAGACGTCGCACATCCTGTTCATTTATTTTTAAGTCATTTTTAAAGGGGCTTTTTGGTCTTTTACCACCCGTTTATATACCTAGTAATATCCGACCAAGGCTCCAAAATTCATTATTCCTCCACAATAATAAAACTAGGGTTTTCTCCCTAAGAACAATCTTTAAGCAAAAATATCCAAATCTTCTTCAAGAAACAAAGAGATTCAAATTCTTCAAGTTTAAGAACTTCAAGAAACTCAACCCAGGTATGCATAGTGTTCATTCATGGACTTCTTTCATCCATGAAGCCCCCGAATCTCTTTACAAAGAACAAGTGTATGGATTGTAATAAATTTCATGTTCGGTTTGTTTTTGTTCATGTTGATAATGAACAATTGAATTCTATTCCATGTTTAGTGATAAATCTTACGTGGAATTGATAATTATAGGTGTAGTTTCATGTGAATCCATGATTAAACCCTTGAATGGTGAAATTAGAGTTGAATCATGATGTTTACTTGTTGTGTAATGCTGTCGACATATACTAAGCTCACCATGTGTTTGATTAAATGCCTATGTGAAGGAAAATTTCCCTACAAGTATGATAATATGAAATCCCTATTTATGTATAAGTTTATGCATATCAAATGTTTGATGAAATGCCTTAATAAATGAATTATGGATTTACGATGGTTGTCATGTATTCAAGAAAGTCATGCTTTGTCAGTTTCTTTCCATTGAGTCCTGGGGGTACTTGTACCTAACAATTTAGCTGTATGCCTAGAGTCTATGTCATGTTTTCAAGATACTCTCTATCAATCCATGTTTAGTAGAAGTTAGTCAGTCTCATGACTTAGGAAACCTTAGTAACTTCAGTAAATCTAAGTCAGTTATCAGACCTCAGTAATATTCCGCTAGTCAACGAAACTCAATTAACTTAGAACAATCAATTCAGTTAATCATGTTCAGTGCCTCTTCAGATGGGAGTAGGAAATAGCACCGAGAGAACCCAAGGATGGGAGATCATCTATTATATCAGGGTATGATTCTTAGAAGCAATCCTTGCGTTCTAGAACTATGTAGCCAGCATTGGTTGAGATTTCATAGACTGCTATATGAGGGTAGATGAGGTGGCTTAACCTGTTATATGAGGGTTCCCACCATTCTCACTAGAGTTACTTGTTATATGAGGGTTACTCATAGATTCTCCTTACCAGTGGCACAGTATTGACACCCTTCCAATCAGGGTATGGATTGGACCCCAATTCAATCATAATACATTATTTGGGGCATTTTAGTTAGATAATTACTTCCTACAGTTTTAGTATCAATATCAGTAAAAGAGCTCAGATAGTTCTTCGGATTTCAGGATAGTCAGATACAGTCAACTCAGATACAGTACGGAACTCAGCTAGTTCCATCATATTCAAAACTGTCAGATACAGTCACTCATATTATCAGTTAAATTAGACATCAGAACCCAGTGATCAGTTATATTAGTTATTAGTAAATTCATGTTATCACTATTTCAGATATAATTACTTTGTATTCATGCATGTATTCTCATGCTCATATTAGTCAGGTAGCCAGTGTTGTTCATGCATATGAACCCCATGCATTCAGCTTACCACACATGTATACCAGTACATTCAAAGTACTGACGCATTTATGCTATGGTGTCTTATGTCATAGGTTCAGAAGCTCGAGTTCCAGATCATCAGTAGCATTCCAGTCGCAGCAGTCAGAGTTAGCAGTGAGACCTCATCTTTTAAGGACATGATCATTCCTTTATTACCTCATTAATTAATTTATTAGTTAGAGTTAGTTGGGGATATGTCCCATTAACTCCCTGTGCAGACAGTTATGATTTAGAGGCTTTTCAGACTACAGTATGTTCAAACAGTTTATTTAAGTTGTTTTGGGTATTTCATACCCCATCCATATGTTATAATTTATCAGATCTTATGTTACAGTTTTGAACCTCATGGCCTTAGAGTTTATGTTTCCGCATTATGTAGTATACAGACACAAATATCAGTCATGGGTTAGATTGTGGTCCTTCAGGGTCATAAGCACCGTGTAGCATTTTGGGTACCAGATTTGGGGTGTTTCAAACTTGGTATCAAACCCTAAGGTTCAATAGAGTCCTAGGAAGTCTAAAAGCCGCATCTAGTAGAGTCTTGTGCATGGGTGTGTTGCACACCATATTTATGTGTAGGAGGCTATAAGATGGTTAGGAATAGTTAACCTTTTTTTAGTATTCATGTCGTGCCAGTGAGTATAATCTTAAGTCAATCTCTCATCTAATCCATTTCTCCCTTTCTTCTACAGAGCATGCCTCCTAAGAGAAAAAATGGGAATCAGTCAGCCCCTCAGCCCAAAGTACCTTTGGGCGAACATGTATCTCATGCAGAGTTTAGAGCTGCATTCACTACACTTACTTAGTCAGTTGCTGCTCAGAATGAATGACCAGCTATTATTCTGGACAACCCAGTGGCTAATTTAACTCCAACCAGGATTTGGGACTTCACCTAAATGAATCCTCTATCCTCTCTCGGGTCTAAGTTAGATGAGGATCCTCAGGAATTCATCGATCGGGTTCATAAGGTTACTGATATTATGGGGGTGTTAGATATTGAGAGTGCTGAGTTAGCTACATATAAGTTGTTGGATATTTCTCACACTTGGCTCAAGCAGTGGAAGTCAGAGAGGTCAATTGATGCAAAACCTATAGAGTGGGAGGAGTTTGTCACCACATTCTTTGAGAGGTTCTTTTATCTAGAGCTGAAAGAAGATAAGGTGTTAGAATTCATTAACCTCAGGAAGGGCAACATGATGGTGAAAGAGTATTCTCTTAAGTTTACTTAATTAGCAAGATATGGTCCTAAAGTGGTTGCAGACAGCAGGCCCAGGACGAGTAAGTTTATTTCTGGGGTGAATGATAGTGTGGTTAATGAGTGTAGGTATGCGATGTTTAATAGTGACATAACTTTAGCCAAGCTTATGACTCATGCTCAATAGATAGAAGAGCAGAAGATTAAGATGAGGGAGAAGCAGAATAAGAGAGCAAAGACAGGTAGTTTCAACTTTGATCAGCCTAAATTAGAAGGGGAAAATCATTCTCAGTTTCGTCCTAAGTCATCATTTCCATCTCCTTCTTCATCTAGTGTTCCATCTCCTAAGTTCAGGGATGGTAACAAATATAGAGCGCCAGACTCTAAGTCTCAGGGAAGTGTTATCAGTGCCCGCACCTATCCTCATTGCGAGACTTTTGGCAAGCATTATCAGGGTATTTGCAGAGCTAGCAGTGGTATTTATTTCAAATATGGAAAGCCAGGCCATAGAGTCATAGATTTTCCTCAGCCTGGTCCTCAGGGTCAATAGAATCGTCCCTCAGCTCAGTCCGATCGCCCAAATCTGCAAGGGGCCACTTTCAGCGCTACTAGTGGGTAACGCCCAAATAGACTTTATGCTCTCCAGTTACGACAGGATCAGGAAAATTCTCCTGTTGTGATTACTGGTATGTTAAAGATCTTTATGTACATGTTTATGCTTTCATAGATCCAGGTGCTTCCTTGTCTTTTGTTACTCCCTATATACAAGTTGATTTTGGAATTAGTCCAAAAATTCTAGTAGAGCCCTTCTCAATTTCTACCCAAGTGGGTAAAACCATCATAGCCCGGTGGGTATATAGGAATTGCCCGATTATGATATTTCAGAATGTCACTTCAGCAGACTTAGTCGAATAAGAGATGACTGATTTTGATGTCATTCTCGGCATGGATTGGCTTCATTCCTACTATGCCACAGTCGATTGCAGAAATAGAATAGTCTAGTTTTAGTTTTTGAATAAACCTATCTTAGAGTGGAGGGGTGGTACTTCAGCTTTCAGAGGTCAACTTGTTTCCTACCTTCGGGCATGGAAAATGGTATATAAAGGATGTGTCTATCATTTTTTTTTGAGTTAAGGATGCTAGTTCCGAAACTTTCAGTCTTGAATCAGTCCCAGTAGTGAATGAATATTCAGATGTCTTTCTCAAATATCTGCCAGGAATTTCTCCCAAAAGGGAAATAGACTTCGATATTGATTTTCTTCCAGATACTCAGCCTATATCTAATCTTCCATACAGAATGGCACCTGCAAAACTCAGAGAATAGAAAGAGAAGTTGAAAGATCTCTTAAATAAGGGATTCATCCGACCCAGTGTGTCTCCATGGGGTGCACCAATTTTATTGATGCGCAAGAAAGATGGTTCTCTCAGAATAAGCATTGATTTCCATCATCTCAAAAAAGTCACGGTCAATAACAAGTATTTACTTCCCAGAATCGATGACTTGTTTGACAAACCTCAGGGTGCCAGTTATTTCTCTAATATAGACCTCAGATCAGGCTACCATCAGCTCAGAGTCAGAGAATATGACATTCTGAAAATAGCCTTTCATACTCGATATGGTCACTTTAAATTTCTTGTCATGTACTTTGGTCTGACCAACGCCCCAGTAGCTTTCATGGACTTGGTGAACCGGGTGTTCAAGCAGTACTTGGACATATTCGTCATAGTCTTCATAGATGATATTCTGGTCTATTCTCACAGTGAGCATGATCATGCAGACCATCTCAGGATCATACTTCAGACTCTCAGATTTTATCATCTATTTGCCAAATTTAATAAGTACAAATTTTGGCTAAGGTCAGTAGCATTCCTTGGTCATATCATTTCCGGTGATGGCATTAGAGTAGATTCTCAAAATATTTAAGCAATAAGAAACTGGCCCAGACCTTTCTCCATCAGACATCTGGAGTTTCTTGGGTTTGGCTGGATTTACAGACGGTTTGTCGAAGGAATTTATTCTATTGCATCCCCTATGTCTAGATTGACTCAGAAGAAAGTCAAGTTTCAATGGTCAGATCCTTGCGAGAAGAGATTTCAGGAGTTGAAGACTTGACTTACCTCAGCTCCAGTTTTGGCTCTTCCAGATAGTTCAGATGGTTCATAGTGTATTGTGGTTAATACATTGTAGGTTTGGTTTGTGTCCTCATGCAACATGGTAAGGATATATCTTACGCCTCCATACAACTTTAACCCTATGAGAAGAATTATCCTACTTATGATTTTGATTTTGCAGCCGTAGTATTAGCCTTGAAGATTTGGAGGCATTACTTGTATGGTGTTCATGAAGACGAGTTAACTGATCATAAGATCCTTCAGTACGTCTTTTCTCAGAGAGATATCAATCTTTATCAGAGAAAGTGGTTAGAGCTCTTGAAAGATTATGACATGAGTGTCTTTTATCATTTGAGTAAGTCCAATGTAGTGGCCGATGCTCTCAGTAGTCTGTCTATGGGTAGTATTTCTTATGTCGAGGACAGTAAGAAAAAGTTAGCTCAGGAAGTCCATCATCTTGCTAGACTAGGTGTTTGCTTAGTCGATATAGAAGAAAGTGATATATAAGTTCAGAGTAGTTCAGAATCATCTCTAGTTTTTGAGGGAAAAGAAAAGAAAAATAGAGATCCCAGCCTTATGAAGTTAAAAGAGTCAGTCAAGGACCAGAAGGTAGAGGTTTTCTCCTAAGGGGGAGATAGTGTTCTGCGTTGTCAAGGTCGTCTCTGTGTTCCAGGTGTAGATGAATTAAGGCAGCGAATTCTTAAAGAAGTTCATGGTACGCGATACTCTATTCATCCGGGGGTTACTAAGATTTACCGTAACTTGCGGGAGATCTATTGGTAGAGTGGGATGAAGAGAGACATTGCCAAGTTTGTGGGTAAGTGCTCTACATGTCAGAAAGTTAAGATAGAGCATCAAAAGCCTAGTGGGTCCATGCAAGACTTCAATGTTCCTACTTAGAAGTAGGAAGAAGTGAACATGGACTTCATGATGGGTTTGCCTCGTACTCATCGCCAGCATGATTCGGTTTTGGTCATTGTAGAAAGAATGACCGAATCGACCCATTTCTTTCTAGTTCATACCTCTTATTCAGCCGAGGATTATGCCAAACTTTGTATCAGAGAGTTGTTCAGATTACACGGTGTTTCACTATCTATCATCTAAGATAGAGGTACCCAGTTAACCTCTCATTTCTGGAAAGCGTTCTAAAAGGGTCTTGGTACCCAAGTTCATATCAGTACAACCTTCTATCCTCAGACAAATGGTTAAGTATAAAGTACCATTCAGACCCTAGAAGATATGCTAAGGGTGTGTGCAATTGATTTCACTGGTAGTTGGGATGGCCACTTGGCTTTGATTTAGTTTGCATACAACAATAACTATAATTCTAGTATTTGGATGGCTCCATTCGAAGCTCTTTATGGTATGGGATACTGATCTCTATTTTGTCGGTTCAAAGTTAGTGAGGCCTCAGTTATAGGGCCTTACTTAGTATTCGATGCCTCAGAGAAAGTCCAGTTGATTAGAGAAAGACTCCGAGCTGCTGTGAGCCGACAAAAGTCATATGAAGATATTCGCAGAAAGGATCTCTTGTTCGTTATTGGTGACTATGTTTATCTAAAGATCTCTACTATGAAGGGAGTGAATAAATTTGTTAAGAAGGATAGATTAGTCCCTGATATATCGGCCCCTTCAAAATTCTTAGCCATTTTCGCCAGGTAACCTATGAGCTCGAATTTCCTTAAGATATAGCCTCAGTTCATCCAGTCCTCCATGAATCATTGCTCTAGAAGTGCATAGGCTATCCAAAAATTTTAGTCCCTATTTAGAGCATAGATGTTCAGAACATCCTCTCTTATGAAGAGATTCCAGTTGAAATCCTTGACTATCAGACTCGTAGACTGAGGAACAAAAATGTCCCTCTAGTCAAAGTTCTTTGGCGGAGTCTGTTCGTTGAGGGATCTACTTAGGAAATAGAAGCAGACATATGTACCAAGTATCCTCACCTCTTCCCCACCTTCTTGGATCAAGCTCAAGGTAACAGTTCTCCTTAATCTTTTCAGTTTCATGTTCAGATTTTAGTTACAAGCTTGGTATCCATTTTATTTTCAGAATCCCCTTATAAATTTGGTAAATACCATTGCATATTCAGTCATGCATTCATTTATTAGTTCCGTTGTATAATCATACATCAGACATGCATTCTCGTTATGAGAACCTTGGTTCCTTAGAACACTCAGTCATTCATTTAGGAATCAGTCACACATGCATCAGATATGCATGCTCAGAATGATATATTCAGTAATCAGTCATGTTCCAGTTATTTAGATTCAATATGCACGTCAATTTTTCTTCTCCCCTCACTTTCAGTCTCATTCGAGGATGAATGTTCTCAAGGAGTATATATTGTAATACCCCGTACTTTTTCCTAGCTTGAAATTGTCACAAAAATGTTAGAAACTTACTTTGAAAGATGAATCCATTTTTGTACACATGGAATTTTTATAAAAAGTTATGGACATTTTACTCAAAGCTATCAGAATCGCCTAGGTGCGACGGCCAGGTTGACAGAATGTCGAGCCAGCGACGGACCATGGCACGAGACGTCGCACATCCTGTTCATTTTTTTTAAGTCATCTTTAAAGGGGCTTTTTGGTATTTTACCACCCGTTTATATACCTAGTAATATCCGACCAAGGCTCCAAAATTCATTATTCCTCCACAATAATAAAACTAGGGTTTTCTCCCTAAGAACAATCTTTAAGCAAAAATATCCAAATCTTCTTCAAGAAACAAAGAGATTCAAATTCTTCAAGTTTAAGAACTTCAAGAAACTCAACCCAGGTATGCATAGTGTTCATTCATGGACTTCTTTCATCCATGAAGCCCCCGAATCTCTTTACAAAGAACAAGTGTATGGATTGTAATAAATTTCATGTTCGGTTTGTTTTTGTTCATGTTGATAATGAACAATTGAATTCTATTCCATGTTTAGTGATAAATCTTACGTGGAATTGATAATTATAGGTGTAGTGTCATGTGAATCCATGATTAAACCCTTGAATGGTGAAATTAGAGTTGAATCATGATGTTTACTGGTTGTGTAATGCTGTCGACATATACTAAGCTCACCATGTGTTTGATTAAATGCCTATGTGAAGGAAAATTTCCCTACAAGTATGATAATATGAAATCCCTATTTATGTATAAGTTTATGCATATCAAATGTTTGATGAAATGCCTTAATAAATGAATTATGGATTTACGATGGTTGTCATGTATTCAAGAAAGTCATGCTTTGTCAGTTTCTTTCCATTGAGTCCTGGGGGTACTTGTACCTAACAATTTAGCTGTATGCCTAGAGTCTATGTCATGTTTTCAAGATACTCTCTATCAATCCATGTTTAGTAGAAGTCAGTCAGTCTCATGACTTAGGAAACCTTAGTAACTTCAGTAAATCTAAGTCAGTTATCAGACCTCAGTAATATTCCGCTAGTCAACGAAACTCAATTAACTTAGAACAATCAATTCAGTTAATCATGTTCAGTGCCTCTTCAGATGGGAGTAGGAATTAGCACCGAGAGAACCCAAGGATGGGAACTCACCTATTATATCAGGGTATGATTCTTAGAAGCAATCCTTGCATTCCAGATCTATGTAGCCATCATTGGTTGAGATTTCATACCCAGCTATATAAGGGTAGATGAGGTGGCTTAACCTATTAGATGAGGGTTCCCACCATTCTCACTAGAGTTGCCTGTTATATGAGGGTTACTCACAGATTCTCCTTACCAGTGGCACGGTATTGACACCCTTCCAATAAGGGCATGGATTGGACCCCAATTCAGCCATAATACATCATTAGGGGAATTTTAGTTAGATAATTACTTTCTACAGTTTCAGTATCCTTAAAAGAGCTCAGATAGTTCTTCAGATTTCAGGATAGTCAGATACAGTCAACTCAGATACAATACGGAACTTAACTAGTTCCATAAGATTCAGGACTGTCAGATACAGTCACTTATATTATCAATTATATCAGACATCAGAACCCAGTGATCAGTTATATTAGTTATTAGTAAATTCATGTTATCACGATTTCAGATATAATTACTTTGTATTCATAGATGTATTCTCATGCTCATATTAGTCAGCTATCCAGTGTTTTTCATGCATATTAACCCCATGTATTCAGCTTACCCCACATGTATACCAGTACATTCAAAGTACTAACACATTTATGCTATGGTGTCTTATGTCATAGGTTCAGAGGCCCGAGTTCCAGAACATCAGTAGCATTCTAGTCGCAGCAGTCAGAGTTAGCAGTGATACCTTATCTTTCAAGGACATGATCATTCCTTTATTACCTCATTAATTAATTTATTAGTTGGAGTTAGTTGGGGATATGTCCCATTAACTCCCTATGCAGAGAATCATGATTTAGAGGCTTTTCAGACTACAGTATGTTCAAACAGTTTATTTAAGTTGTTTTGGGTATTTCATACCCCATCCATATGTTATGATTTATCAAATCTTATGTTACAGTTTTGAACCTTATGGCCTTTTAGTTTTTGTTTCCGCATTATGTAGTATACAAACACAAATATCAGTCATGGGTTAGATTGTGGTCCTTCAGGGTCATAAGCACCGTGTAGCATTTTGGGTACCAGATTTGGGGTGTTTCAAACTTGGTATCAAAGCCTAAGGTTCAATAGAGTCCTAGGAAGTCTGAAAGCCGCATCTAGTAGAGTCTTGTGCATGGGTATATTGCGCGCCATATTTATGTGCAGGAGGCTATAAGATGGTTAGCAATAGTTAACCTTCTTTCAGTATTCATGTCGTACCAGTGAGTATAATCTTAAGTTAATCTCTTATCTAATCTATTTCTCCCTTTCTTCTACAGAGCATGCCTCCTAAGAGAAAAAATGGGAATCAGTCAGCCCCTCAGCCCAAAGTACTTTTGGGCGAACATGTATCTCATGCAGAGTTTAGACCTGCATTCACTACTCTTGCTTAGTCAGTTGCTGCTCAGAATGAATGACCAGCTATTATTCTGGCCAACCCAGTGGCTAATTTAACTGCAGCCAGGATTCGATACTTTACCCGAATTAATCCTCCATCCTTTCTCATGTCTAAGTTACATAAGGACCCTCATGAATTAATCGATCAGGTTCATAAGGTTACTGATATTATGGGGGTATTAGATATTTAGAGTGATGTGTTGGCTACATATCAGTTGTAGGATATTTCTCACACTTGGCTCAAGCAGTGGAAGTCAGAGAGGTCAATTGATGCAGAACCTATAGAGTGAGAGGAGTTTGTCGCCGTATTCTTTGAGAGGTTCTTCTCTGTAGAGCTGAGAGATGCTAAGGTGTTAGAATCCATTAACCTCAGGCAGGGAAACATGATGGTGAAAGAGTATTCTCTTAAGTTTACTCAATTAGCAAGATATTCTCCTTATGTGGTTGCAGATAGCTAGCCCAGGATAAGTAAGTTTGTTTCTGGGGTGAATGATAGTATGGTTAACGAGTGTAGGTCTGCGATGTTGAATAGTAACATAACTTTAGCTATGCTTATGAGTCATACTCAATAGATAGAAGAGCAGAAGATTAAGATGAGGGAGAATTAGAATAAGAGAACAAAGATAGGTAGTTTCAACTTTGATCAGCCTAAATTAGAAGGGGAAAATCATCTCAATTTCTTCCTAAGTCATCAGTTCCAGCTCCTTCATCTAGTGTTCCATCTCCTAAGTTCAGGGATGGTAAAAAACATACAGCGCCAGACTCTAAGTCTCAGGGAAGTGTTATCAGTGCCCGCACCTATAATCTTTGCGAGACTTGTGGCAAATACCATTAGGGTATTTACAGAGCTGGCAGTGGTATTTATTTCAGATGTGGATAGCCAGGCCACAGAGTCAGATATTTTCCTCAGCCTAGTCCTCAGGGTCAATAGAACCGTCCCTCAGCTCAGTCCGATCGCCCAAATCTGCAAGGGGCCACTTCCAGCACTACTAGTGGGTAACACCCAAATAGACTTTATGCTCTCCTGTCACGAAAGGATCAGGAAAATTCTCCTGATGTGATTACTGGTATGTTACAGATCTTTCATGTACATGTTTATGCTTTCATAGATCCAGGTGCTTCCTTGTCTTTTGTTACTCCCTATATAGCAGTTGATTTTGGAATTGGTCCCAAAATTTTAGCAGAGCCCTTCTCTGTTTCTACCCAAGTGGGTAAAACCATCATAGCCCGATGGCTATATTGGAACTGCCCAATTATGATATTTTAGAAAGTCACTTCAGCAGACTTAGTCGAATAAGAGATGACTGATTTTTATGTTATTCTCAGCATGGATTGGCTTCATTCCTGCTATGCCACAGTTGATTGCAGAAATAGAATAGTCTAATTTTAGTTTTTGAATGAACCTATCTTAGAGAGGAGGGGTAGTACTTCAACTTTCAGAGGTCAGCTTGTTTCCTACCTTCGGGCATGGAAAATGGTATATAAAGAATGTGTCTATCATATTTTTTGAGTTAAGGACACTAGTTCCGAAACTCTCAGTCTTGAATCAGTCCCAGTAGTGAATGAATATTCAGATGTCTTTCTCAAATATCTGCCAGGAATTTCTCCCAAAAAGAAAATAGACTTCGGTATTGATCTTCTTCTAAATACTCAACCTATATCTATTCAGCCATACAGAATGGCACCTGCAAAACTCAGAGAATTGAAAGAGCAGTTGAAGGATCTCTTAAATAAGGGATTCATCCGACCCAGTGTGTCCCCATGGGGTGCACTAATTTTATTCACGCGCAAGAAAGATGGTTCTCTCAGAATAAGCATTGATTTCCATCAGCTCAAAAAAGTCACGGTTAATAACAAGTGTTTACTTCCCAGTATCGATGACTTGTTTGAAAAACTTCAGGGCACCAGTGATTTCTCTAAGATAGACCTCAGATCAGGCTACCATCAGCTCAGAGTCAGAGAATGTGACATTCTGAAAATAGCCTTTCATACTCGATATGGTTACTTTGAATTTTTAGTCATGTACTTTGGTCTGACCAACTCCCCAGTAGCTTTCATGGACTTGGTGAACCAGGTGTTCAATAAGTACTTGGACATGTTCATCATAGTCTTCATAGATGATATTCTGGTCTATTCTCGCAGTGAGCATGATCATACAGATCATCTCAGGATCAAACTTTAGACTCTCAGAGTTCATCAGCTATTCGCCAAATTTAATAAGTGTGAATTTTGGCTAAGGTCAGTAGAATTCCTTGGTCATATCATTTCCGATGATGGCATTTGAGTAGATTCTTAAAAAACCGAAGCAGTAAGAAACTGGCCCAGACCTCTCTCCATCAGATATTAGTAGTTTCTTGGGTTTGGATAGATATTACAGATGGTTTATCAAAGGAATTTCTTCTATTGCATCCCCTATGCCTTGATTGACTCAGAAGAAAGTAAAGTTTCAGTGGTCAAATTCTTGCGAGAAGAGATTTCAGGAGTTGAAGACTCGACTTACCTCAGCTCCAGTTTTGGCTCTTCCAGATGGTTCAGATAGTTCATAGTGTATTGTGATGCATCCATAGTAGGTTTGGTTTATTTCCTCATGCAACATGGTAAGGACATAGGTTACGCCTCCATACAACTTAAACCCTATGAGAAAAATAATCCTAATCATGATCTTGATTTTGTAGCCGTAGTATTTGCCTTGAAGATTTGGAGGAATTACTTGTATGGTGTTCATGTAGACGTGTTCACTGATCATAAAAGCCTTCAGTACATCTTTTCTCAGAGAGATATCAATCTTCATCAGAGAAAGTGGTTAGAGCTCTTGAAAGATTATGGCATGAGTGTCCTTTATCATTTGAGTAAGGCCAATGTAGTGGCCGACACTCTCAATAGACTGTCTATGGGTAGTGTTGCTTATGTCGAGGACAGTAAGAAAAAGTTAGCTCAGAAAGTGCATCATCTTGCTAGAATAAGTGTTTTCTTAGTCGATATAGAAGAAGGTGATATATAAGTTCAGAGTAGTTCAGAATCATCTCTAGTTTTGAGGGAAAAGAAAAGAAAAATAGAGATCCCAGCCTTGTCAAGTTAAAAGAGTCAGTCAAGGACCAGAAGGTAGAGGTTTTAACCTAAGGGGGAGATAGTGTTCTGCATTGTCAAGGTCGTCTCTGTGTTCCAGGTGTAGATGAATTAAGGAAGCGAATTCTCACAGAAGTTTATGGTGCGCGCTACTCTATTCATCCAGTGGTTACAAAGATGCACCGCAACTTGCGGGAAATCTATTGGTAGAGTGGGATGAAGTGAGACGTTGCTGAGTTTGTGGTTAAGTGCTCTATATGTCAGACAGTTACGATAGAGCATCAAAATCCTAGTGGGTCCATGTAAGACTTCAATGTTTCTACTTAGAAGTAGGAAGAAGTGAACATGGACTTCATGATGGGTTTTCCTCGTACTCATCGCCAGCATGATTCAGTTTTGGTTATTGTAGACAGAATGACCAAATCAACCCATTTCCTTCCAGTTCATACCTCTTATTCATGCGAGGATTATGCCAAACTCTGTATCAGAAAGTTGGTCAGATTACACGATGTTCCGCTATCTATTATCTAAGATAGAGGTACCCAGTTTACCTCTCATTTATGGAAAATATTCCAAAAGGGTCTTGGTACCCAAGTTCATATCAGTACAACCTTCTATCCTCAGACAAATGGTTAAGCAAAAAGGACCATTCAAACCCTAGAAGATATGCTAAGGGCATGTGCAATTTATTTCACGGGTAGTTAGGATGACTACTCTCCTTTGATTGAGTTTGCATACAACAATAACTATCATTCTAGTATTTGGATGGCTCCATTCGAAGCTCTTTATGGTATTAGATACTGATCTCCATTTTGTTGGTTAAACGTTAGTGAGGCCTCAGTTATAGGGCCTGACTTAGTATTCGATGCCTTAGAGAAAGTCTAGTTGATTAGAGAAAGACTCCGAGCTACTCTGAGCCGACAGAAATCTTATGAAGATGTTCGCAGAAAGGATCTAGAGTTCGATATTGGTGCCTCTATTTATCTAAAGATCTCTACCATGAAGGGAGTGAAGAGATTTATCAAGAAGGAAAGCTTAGTCCCCGATATGTCGGTCCCTTCAAAGTTCTTAGTCGTTTTTGCCAGGTAACCTATGAGCTCTAATTACCTTAAGATCTAGCCTCAGTTCATCCATTCCTCCATGAATCTTTGCTCTAGAAGTGCATAGGCGATCCAAAAATTTTAGTCCCTATTTAGAGCATAGATGTTCAGAACATCCTCTCTTATGAGGAGATTCCAGTCGAAATCCTTGACTATCAGACTCGTAGACTGAGGAACAAAAAATTCCCTCTAGTCAAAGTTCTTTGGCAGAGTCAGTTCGTTGAGGGAGCTACTTGGAAAACAGAAGCAGACAGATGTACCAAGTATCCTCACCTCTTCCCCGCCAACTCGGATCAAGCTCAAGGTAACAGTTCTCCTTAAGCTTTTCAGTTTCATGTTCTGATTTTAGTTACAAGCTTGATATCCATTTTATTTTCAGAATCCCATTATAAATTTGGTAAATACCATTGCATATTCAGTCAGGCATTCATGCATTAGTTCATTTGTATAATCATACATCAAATATGCATTCTCGTTATGAGAACCTTGGTTCCTCAGAACACTCAGTCATGCATTTATGAATCAGTCACACATGCATTAGATATGCATGCTCAGTATGATATATTCAGTAATCAGTCATGTTCCAGTTAATTATATTCAATATGCACGCCAATTTATCTTCTCCCCTCACTTTCAGTCTTATTAGAGGATGAATTTTCTCTAGGAGTATATATTATAATACCCCGTACATTTTCCTAGCTTAAAATCATCACAAAAATGTTAGAAACTTACTTTGAAAGATGAATCTATTTTTGTACACATAATTTTTTAAATATTTTCACCTTTTTTCATGTGGAAAATTGAATTAGCTTTCCAAAGATACCAATTTCGTCCAAATTCAGTATTGGGGTAAAATGTTATGGACATTTTACTCAAAGCTATCAGAATCGTCCAGGTGCAATGGCCAGGTTGGCAGACTGTCGATCTTGCGACGGATCATCACCTTGACCCTCGCAGCCAAAGTAGTGAGGCAACCTTCTGGATAAGGTGCGACAGATATATTGATAGACCGTTGAACTTGCGACGGACCGTCGCTCTATCCGTCGCTACTTAGGCAGTGAGTTCTTTTCTTGGTCCGCGTACGACAGTCAAAACGATGGACCGTCGAGCCAGCGATGGACCATCACACGAGACGTCGCACATCCTGTTAATTTTTCTTAAGTCATTTTTAAAGAGGTTTTTTGGTCTTTTACCACCCGTTTATATTCCTATTAATATCCGACCAAGGCTCCAAAATTTATTATTCTTCCACAATAATAATACTAGGGTTTTCTCCCAAAGAGCAATCCTTAAGCAGAAAAATTCAAATCTTCTTCAAGAAACTAAGAGATTCATATTCTTCAAGTTCAAGAACTTTAAGAAACTCAACCCAGGTATGCATAGTGTTCATTCCTGGACTCCTTTCATCCATGAAGCCCACGAATCTCTTTACAAAGAACAAGTGTATGGATTGTTATAAATTTCATGTTCGGTTTGTTTTTGTTCATGTTGACAATGAACAATTGAATTCTATTCCATGTTTAGTGATAAATCTTATGTGGAATTGATAATTATAGGTGTAGTTTCATGTGAATCCATCATTAAACACTTGAATGGTAAAATTAGAGTTGAATCATGATGTTTACTTGTTGTGTAATGTTGTCTACATATACTAAGCTCACTATGTTTTTGATTAAATGCCTATGTGGAGGAAAAGTGCCCTACTAGTATGATAACATGAAATCCCCATTTATGTACAAGTTTATGCATATCAAATGTTTGATGAAATGCCTTAGTAAATGAATTATGGATTTGCGATAGTTGTCATGTATTCAAGATAGTCATGCTTTGTCAGTTTATTTCCATCGAGACCTGGGGGTACTTGTACCCAACAATTTAGCTGTATGCCTAGAGCCTATGCCATGTTTTCAAAATACTATCTGTCAAGCCATGTTCAGAAGAATTCAGTTAGTCTTATGACTTAGGAAACCTCAGCTAGAGGACACTTCCAACGCTACTAGTGGGTAACACCCAAAAAGACTTTATGCTCTCCAGTCACGACAGGATTAGGAAAATTCTCTTGATGTGATTACTGGTATGTTACAGATCTTTCATGTACATGTTTATAGTTTCCTAGATCCAGGTTCTTCCTTGTCTTTTGTTACTCCCTATATAGCAGTTGATTTTGGAATTATTCCCGAATTTTAGCAGAGCCCTTCTTAGTTTCTACCCAAGTGGGTAAAACCATCACAGCCCGATGGCTATATTGGAACTGCCCGATTATGATATTTCAGAAAGTTACTTCAGCAGACTTAGTCGAATAAGAGATGACTGATTTTTATGTTATTCTCAGCATGGATTGGCTTCATTCCTGCTATGCCACAGTTGATTGCAGAAATAGAATAGTCTAGTTTTAGTTTTCGAATGAACCTATCTTAGAGAGGAGGGGTAGTACTTCAACTTTCAGAGGTCAGCTTGTTTCCTACCTTCGGGCATGGAAAATGGTATATAAAGGATGTGTCTATCATATTTTTTGAGTTAAGGACACTAGTTCCGAAACTCTCAGTCTTTAATCAGTCCCAGTAGTGAATGAATATGCAGATGTCTTTCTTAAAGATCTGCCAGGAATTTCTCCCAAAAAGAAAATAGACTTCGGTATTGATCTTCTTCCAGATACTCAACCTATATCTATTCAGCCATACAGAATGGCACCTGCAAAACTCAAAGAATTGAAAGAGCAGTTGAAGGATCTCTTAAATAAGGGATTCATCCGACCCAATGTGTCCCCATGGGGTGCACCAATTTTATTCACGCGCAAGAAAGATGGTTCTCTCAGAATAAGCATTGATTTCTATCAGCTCAAAAAAGTCACGGTCAATAACAAGTATTTACTTCCCAGAATCGATGACTTGTTTGACAAACTTCAGGGCGCCAGTTATTTCTCTATGATAGACATCAGATCAGGCTACCATCAGCTCAGAGTCAGAGAATGTGACATTCTGAAAATAGCCTTTCATACTCGATATGGTCACTTCAAATTTCTTGTCATGTACTTTGGTCTGACCAACGCCCCAATAGCTTTTAGGGACTTGGTGAAACGGGTGTTCAAGCAGTACTTGGTTATGTTCGTCATAGTCTTCATAGATGATATTCTGGTCTATTCTCGCAGTGAGCATGATCATGCAGACCATCTCAGGATCATACTTTAGACTCTCAGAGTTCATCAGCTATTCGCCAAATTCAATAAGTGCGAATTTTGGCTAAGGTCAGTAGAATTTCTTGGTCATATCATTTCTAGTGATGGCATTAGAGTAGATTCTCAAAAGACCGAAGCAATAAGAAACTGGGCCAGACCTCTCTCCATCAGACATCAGGAGTTTCTTGGGTTTGGCTGGATATTACAGACGGTTTGTCGAAGGAATTTCTTCTATTGCATCCCCTATGTCTAGATTGACTTAGAAGAAAGTCAAGTTTCAGTGGTCATATCCTTGCGAGAAGAGATTTCAGGAGATGAAGACTCGACTTACCTTAGCTCCAATTTTGGCTTTTCCAGATGGTTCAGATGGTTCATAGTGTATTGTGATGCTTCTAGAGTAGGTTTGGTTTGTGTCCTCATACAACATGGTAAGGACATAGCTTACGCCTCTATACAACTTAAATCCTATGAGAACAATTATCCTACTCATGATCTAGATTTTGCAGCCGTAGTATTTTCCTTGGAGGCATTACTTGTATGGTGTTCATGTAGACGTGTTCACTGATCTTAAGAGCCTTCAGTACGTCTTTTCTCAAAGACATATCAATCTTCATCAGAGAAAGTGGTTAGAGCTCTTGAAATATTATGGCATGCGTGTCCTTTAACATTTGAGTAAGGCCAATGTAGTGGCCGATGCTCTCAATAGAATGTCTATGGGTAGTGTTGCTTATGTCAAGGACAGTGCATCATCTTTCCAGAATAGGTGTTTTCTTAGTCGATATAGAAGAAGGTGATATATAAGTTCAGAGTAGTTCAGAATCATCTCTAGTTTTTAAGGGAAAAGAAAAGAAAAATAGAGATCCCAGCCTTGTCAAGTTAAAAGAGTCAGTCAAGGACCATAAGGTAGATGTTTTCACCTAAGGAGGAGATAGTGTTCTGCGTTTTCAAGGTCGTCTCTGTGTTCCAGGTGTAGATGAATTAAGGCAGCGAATTCTTGCAGAAGTTCATGGTGCGTGCTACTCTATTCATCCAGGGGTTACAAAGATTTACCGTAACTTACGGGATATCTATTGGTGGAGTGGGATGAAGAGAGACGTTGCCGAGTTTGTGGCTAAGTGCTTTACATGTCAGATAGTTAAGATAGAGTATCAAAAGCCTAGTGGGTCCATGCAAGACTTCAATGTTCCCACTTGGAAGTAGGAAGAAGTGAACATGGACTTCATGATGGGTTTGCCTCGTACTTGTCGCCAGCATGATTCGGTTTTGGTCATTGTACACAGAATGACCAAATCAGCCTTTTTCCTTCCATTTTGTTAGTTCAAAGTCAGTGAGGCCTCAGTTATAGGGCCTGACTCAGTAATCGATGCCTTAGAGAAAGTCCAGTTGATTAGAGAAAGACTCCGAGCTGCTCTGAGCCGACAGAAGTCTTATGTAGATGTTCGCAGAAAGGATCTCGAGTTTGATATTGGTGAATATGTTTATCTAAAGATCTCTACCATGAAGGGAGTGAAGAGATTTGTCAAGAAGGAAAGCTTAGTCCCCGATATGTCGGTCCCTTCAAAGTTCTTAGTAGTTTTAGCCAGTTAACCTATGAGCTCTAATTGCCTTAAGATCTAGCCTCAGTTTAACCAGTCCTCCATGAATCTTTTCTCTAGAAGTTCATAGGAGATCCAAAAATTTTAGTCCCTATTTAGAGCATAGATATTCAGAACATCCTCTCTTATGAGGAGATTCCAGTCGAAATCCTTGACTATCAGACTCGTAGACTGAGGAACAAAAAAGTCCCTCTAGTCAAAGTTCTTTGGTGGAGTCAGTTCGTTGAGAGAGCTACTTGGGAAACAGAAGCAGACATATGTACCAAGTATCCTCACCTCTTCCCCGCCAAGTCGGATCAAGCTCAAGGTAACAGTTCTCCTTAAGCTTTTCAGTTTCATGTTCAGATTTTAGTTACAAGCTTGATATCCATTTTATGTTCAGAATCCCATTATAAATTTGGTAAATACCATTGCATATTCAGTCATGCATTCATGTATTAGTTCAGTTGTATAATCATAAATCAGACATGCATTCTCGTTATGAGAACCTTGGTTCCTCAGAACACTCAGTCATGCATTTATGAATCAGTCACACATGCATTAGATATGCATGCTCAGTGTGATATATTCAGTAATCATTCATTTTCCAGTTATTTATATTCAATATGCACGTCAATTTATCTTCTCCCCTCACTTTCAGTCTAATTCGAGGATGAATGTTCTCAAGGAGTATATATTGTAATAACCCATTCTTTTTCCTAGTTTGAAATCATCACAAAAATGTTAGAAACTTACTTTGAAAGATGAATCCATTTTTGTACACAAGGAATTTTTAATATTTTCACCTTTTTTCATGTGGAAAATTGAATTAGCTTTCCAAAGATACCAATTTCGTCCAAATCCGGTATTGGAGTAAAAAGTTATGGACATTTTACTCAAAGCTATCAGAATCGCCTAGGTGCGATGGCCAGGTTGACAGACCGTCGATCTAGCGACGGATCATCACCTTGACCATCGCAGCCAAAGTAGTGAGGCAACCTTCTAGATAAGGTACGACGGATATGTTGATGGACCGTTGAACTTGCGATGGACCTTCGCTCAATCCGTCGCTACTTAGGCAGTAAGTTCTTTTCTTGGTCCACGTATGACAGTCGAAACGACGAACCGTTGAGCCAGCGACGGACCATCACACGAGACGTCGTACATCCTGTTCATTTATTTTTAAGTCATTTTAAAGGGGCTTTTTGGTCTTTTACCACCCATTTATATACCTAGTAATATCCGACCAAGGTTCCAAAATTCATTATTACCACCCATATCAAATGTTTGATGAAATACCTTAATAAATGAATTATGGATTTGCAATGGTTGTCATGTATTAAAAAAAGTCATGCTTTGTTAGTTTCTTTCCATCGAGTCCTTGGGGTACTTGTACTCGATTATTTAGCACTATACCTAGAGCCTATGTCATGTTTTCAAGATACTCTTTGTCAATCCATGTTCAGTAGAATTCAGTCAGTCTTATGACTTAGGAAATCTCAGTAACTTCAATAAATCTAAGTCAGTTATTAGACCTCAGTAATATTCCGTCAGTCAATGGAACTCAGTCAAATCAGTCCAGTTAGTTTAGTTAATCATGTTTAGTGTCTATTCAGATGGGAGTAGGAGTTAGCACCGAGTGAACCCAAGGATGGGAACTCACCTGTTATATCAGAGTGTGATTCTTAGAAGTAATCCTTACATTCCAGAACTATGTATCCATCATAGGTTGAGACATCGTAGCCTTCTATATGAGGGTAGATGAGGTGGCTTAACCTATTATATGAGGGTTCCCACCATTCTCACTAGAGTTATCTATTATATGAGGGTTAGTCACAGATTCTCCTTACCAGTGGCGCGGTATTGACATCCTTCTAATCAGGGCATGTATTGGACTCCTATTCATCCATAATGCATTATTTGGGGCATGTAGGTTAGATAAATACTTCCCACAGTTTCAGTATCAGTATCAGTAAAATAGCTCAGATAGTTCTTCAGATTTTAGGACTGTCAGATACAGTCAACTAAGATACAGTAGGGAACTCAGCTAGTTCCATCAGATTCAGGACTGTCAGATATAATCACTCATGTTATCAGTTATATCAGACATCAAAACTCAGTTATCAGTCATATTAGTTATCAGTAAATTCATGTTATCGTCATATTAGTTATCAGTAAATTTATGTTATCACGATTTCAGATATAGTTACTATGCATTCATGCCTGATTCTCATGCTCATATTAGTTATCTAGCCAGTGTTGTTCAATCATATTAACTCCATGCATTCAGCCTACCTCACATGCATACCAGTACATTAAAAGTTCTGACGCATTTGCGCTATGATGTGTTATACCATAGGTTTAGAAGCCCGAGCTCCAGAACATCAGTAGCATTACAGTCTCAGCAGTCAGAGTTAGCAATGTGTCCGCATCTTTTGAGGACATGACCATTCCTTTATTACCTCATTAATTAATTTATTAGTTGGCGTTAGTTGGGGACATGTCCCATAAACTCCCTATGCAGACAGTCATAATTTTGAGGCTTTTCAGACTACAGTATGTTTAGAAAGTTTATTTTAGCTATTTTGGGTATTTCATACCCCATCTATATGTTATGATTTATCAGATCTTATGTTATAGTTTTGAACCTTATGGACCTTTAGTTCATGTTTCCGCATTATGTAGTATACATGTACAAATATCAGTTAGGGGTTAACTTATGGTTCTTTGGGGTCATGAGCATGGTGTAGCATTTTGGGTACCATATTTGGGGAAATAAAAACTTGGTATCAGAGCCTAAAGTTTAATTGAGTCCTAGGAAGGCTTAAAGCCGCATCTAGTAGAGTCTTGTGCATGGGTGTGTTGCACGCCATATTTATGTGTAGGAGTCTATAAGATGTTTAGGAATAGTTTCCCTTCTTTCAGTATTCATGTCGTGCCAGTGAGCATAATCTTAAGTCAATCTCTCAATCTAATCCATTTCTCCCTTTCATCTATAGAGCATGCCTCCTAAGAGAAGAAATGGGAATCAGTCAGCCCCTCAGCCCGAAGTACCTTTGGGTAAATATGTTTCTCATATAGAGTTCAGAGTTACTTTCACTACTCTTGCCCAGTCAGTTACTGCTCAGAATGAATGACTAGCTGTTGTTCTAGCCAACCCAGTGGCTAATTTAGCTGTAGCCAGGATTTGGGACTTCACCCGAATAAATCCTTTATCCTTTCTCGGGTCTAATTTTGATAAGGACCCCCAGGAATTCATCGATCAGGTTAAGAAAGTTATTTATATTATGGGGGTGTCAGCTATTAAGAGTGCTGAGCTAGCTGCATATCAGTTGTAGGATATTTCTCACACTTGGTTCAAGCAGCAGAAGTCAGAGAGGTCAGTTGATGCAGAACATATAGAGTGGGAAGAGTTTGTCACCGCATTCTTAGAAAGGTTCGTTCCCCTAGAGCTGAGAAAATCTAAGGTGTTAGAATTGATTAACCTCAAGCAGGGCAATATGACGGTGAAAGAGAATTCTTTTTAGTTTACTTAATTATCCAGATATGCTCCTCATGTGATTGCAGACAGCAGGTCCAGGATGAGTAAATTTGTTTTTAGGGTGAATGATAGTGTGGTCAATGAGTTTAGGTCTGCAATATTGAATAGTGACATGACTTTAGCCAGGATTATGACTCATGCTCAATAGATATAAAGCAGAAGATTAAGATAAGGGAGAAGCGGAATAACAAAGCAAGGACAGGTAGTTTCAACTTTGCTCAGCCAAACTCAGAAGGAGGAAACCGTTCTCAGTTTTATCCTAAGTCATCAGTTCCAGCTCCTTCTTCAGGTAGTGCTCCACCTCTTAAGTTCAGGGATGGTGACAAAGATAGAGCGCCAGGCTCTAAGTCTCAGGGAAATATTAGCAATGCCCGCACTTATCCTCTTTGCCAGACTTCTGGCAAGCACTATCAGGGTATTTGCAGAGCTAGCAGTGGTATTTGTTTTAGATGTGGCAAGCCAGGCCATAGAGTCAGAGATTGTCCTCAGCCAGGTCCTCAAGGTCAGCAGAACCGTCCCTCAGCTCAGTCTGGTCGCCCAAATCAGCAAGGGGCCACTTCCAGCGCTACTAGTGGGCAACACCCAAATAGATTTTATGCTCTCTAGTCACGAGAAGATCAAGAAAATTCTCCTGATGTGGTTACTGGTACGTTATAGATCTTTCATGTGCATATTTATGCTTTTCTAGATCCAGATGCTACCTTGTCTTTTGTTACTCCCTATATAGCAGTTGATTTTGGAATTAGTCCCAAAATTTTAGCAGAGCCTTCTCAGTTTCTATCCTAGTGGGTAAAACCATCATAGCCCAATGAGTATACAGGAACTGCCCGATTATGATATTTCAAAAAGTCACTTCAGCAGACTTAGTCTAATTAGAGATGATTGATTTTGATGTCATTCTCAGCATGGATTGGCTTCATTCCTACTATGCCATAGTCGATTACATTAATAGAATAGTCTAGTTTTAGTTTCCGAATGAACCCATCTTAGAGTGGAGGGGTAGTACTTTAGCTTTCAGAGGTTATCTTGTTTCCTACCTTCAGGTACAGAAAATGATATCTAAAGGGTGTTTCTATCATCTTCTTTGAGTTAAGGACACTAGTTCCAAAACTCCCAGTCTTAAATCAGTCCCAGTAGTTAATGAATATTCAGATGTATTTATCAAAGATCTTCCAGGAATTTCTCCCAAAAGGAAATAGACTTCGGCTTTGATCTTCTTCCATATACTCAGCCTATATTTATTCTTTCAAATAAAATGGCACCTATAGAACTCAGAGAATTGAAAGAGCAGTTGAAGGATCTCTTAGATAAGGGATTCATCTGACCCAGTGTATCCCCATGGGGTGCACCAATTTTATTCGTGCACAAGAAAGATGGTTCTCTCAGAATAAGCATTGATTTTCATCAACTCAAAAAAGTCACGATCAATAGTAAGTATCCACTTCCCAGAATCGATGAATTATTTGGCAAACTTCTAGGCGCCAGTTATTTCTCTATGATAGACCTCAGATCAGGCTATCATTAGCTCAGAATCAGAGAATGTGACATTTCAAAGATAGCCTTTTATACTCGGTATGGTCACTTTTAATTTCTAGTCATGTACTTTGTTCTTACCAATTCCCTAGTAGCTTTGATGGACTTGATGAACCGGGTGTTCAAGAAGCACTTGGACATGTTCGTAATAGTCTTCATAGATGATATTCTTGTCTATTCCCGCAGTGAGCATGATCATGCAGACCATCTCAAGATTATATTTCAGACTCTTAGAGATCATCATCTATTCGCCAAATTTAGTAAGTGAGAATTTTGGCTAAGGTCAATATCATTCCTTGGTCATATCTTTTCTGGTGATGGCATTAGAGTAGATCCTCAAAAGATCGAAGCAGTAAGAAACTAGCCCAGACCTGTCTCTCCATCATACATCAGGAGTTTCTTGGGTTTGGCTGGCTATTACAGATAGTTTGTCGAAGGATTTTCTTCTATTGCATCCCCTATGTCCAGATTGACTCAGAATAAAGTCAAGTTTTAGTGGTCAGATCCTTGCGAGAAGAGTTTTCAGCAGTTGAAGACTCGACTCACCTCAGCTCTAATTTTGGCTCTTCCAGATGGTTCAGATGGGTTCATAGTGTATTGTGATGCATCTAGTGTAGGTTTGGGTTGTGTCCTCATGTTGTATGGTAAGGTCATAGCCTACACCTCCAGATATCTCAAACCCAATTAGAATAATTATCCTACTCATGATCTTGAGTTTGTAGCCGTAGTATTTGCCTTGAACATTTGGAGGCATTACTTGTACGGTGTTCATGTAGACATGTTCACTGATTATAGGATCCTTCAGTACATATTTTCTCAGAAAGATATCAATCTTCATCAAAGAAGATCTTAGATCTCTTCAAAGATTATGACATGTGTGTCCTTTATCATCCGGGAAAGGCTAACGTAGTGGCCGATTCTCTCAGTAGACTGTCTATGGGTAGTGTTGCTTATGTCAAGGACAGTAACAAAATGTTAGCTCAGGAAGTCCTTCATCTTTCCAGAATAGGTGTTTTCTTAGTCGATACAGAAGAGGGTGAAATATGGGTTCAGAGTAGATCAAAATCATCTCCAGTTTCCGAGGTAAAAGAAAAGCAAGATAGAGATCCCAGCCTTGTCAAGTTAAAAGAGTCAGTCAAGGACCAGAAGGTAGAGGTTTTCACCCAAGGGGGAGATGGTGTTCTGAATTGTTAGGATCATCTCTATGTTCCAGGTGTAGATGACTTAAGGCAGCAAATTCTTGTAGAAGCTTATGGTGCGCGCTACTATATTCATCCAGGGGTCACAAAGATGTACCGTAACTTACGGGAGATTTATTGGTGGATTGGGATGAAGAGAGACGTTGCCGAGTTTGTGGCTAAGTGATCTACATGTCAGCAGGTTAAGATAGAGCATCAAAAGCCTAGTGGGTCCATGCAAGATTTCAATATTCCTACTTGGAAGTGGGAAGAAGTTAACATGGACTTTGTGATGGGTTTTCCTTGTACTCGTCACCAGCATGATTCAATTTTGGTCATTATAGACAGAATTACCAAATCAGCCCATTTCCTTCAAGTTCATACCTTTTATTCAACCAAGGATTATGCCAAACTCGACATCAGAGAGTTGGTCAGATTGCACGATGTTTCGCTATCTATTATCTCAGATAGAGGTATCTAGTTTACCTCTCTTTTTTGGAAAGCATTCCAAAAGGGTCTTGGTACCCAAGTTCATCTTAGTAGAGCCTTCCAATCAGAAAGGACCATTCATACCCTAGAAGATATGCTAAGGGCATGTGCAATTAATTTCAAGGGTAGTTTGGATGACCACTTGACTTCGATTGAGTTTGCATACAATAATAGCTATCATTCCAGTATTTGGATAGCTTCATTCGAAGCTCTCTACGGTAGAAGATGCAGATCTCCATTCGGTTGGTTCAAAGTCAGTGAGGCCTCAGTTATAGGGCCTGACTTAGTATTCGATGCCTTAGAGAAAGACCAGTTGATCAGAGAAAGAGTTTGGGCTGCTTAGTACTGACGGAAGTTTTACGCAGATGTTCGCAGAAAGGATCTCGAGTTCTATATTGGTGAATATGTTTATCTAAAGATCTCTCCTATGAAGGGAGTGAAAAGATTTGACAAGAAAAAAAGCTTAGTCCTCGATATGTCGGTCCCTTTAAAATTCTCGATCATTTTGGCAAGGTAGCTTATAAGCTCGAATTGCCTTCAGATCTAGCCTCAGCTCATCCAGTAATCCACATCTCTTTTCTCAAGAAGTTCATAGGTGATGCAGTAGTTGTAGTCCCTATTCAGAGTATAGATGTTAAGAATAACCTCTCTTATGAAGAGACTCCAGTCGAAATCCTAGACTAACAGACTCGTAGATTAAGGAACAAAGAAGTCCCTCTAGTCAAAGTTCTTTGGCGGAGTCAGTCCGTTGAGGGAGCTACTTGGGAAACAAAAGCAGACATGCGTACAGAGTATCCTCACCTCTTCCCCGTCAAATCATAACAAGCTCAAGGTAACAGTTCTACTTAAGCTTTTCAGTTTCATGTTCAGATTTCAGTTACAAGCTTGGTATCCATTTCATGTTCAGAATTCCATTATTAATTTTGTATCAAATACCATTGCATATTCAGTCATGCATTTATGTATTAGTTCAATTGTATAATCATGCATCAAATATGAATTCTCGTTATGAGAACCTTGGTTCCTCAGATGCATCAAATATGGATGTATTCCTGAATCAGTCATACATGCATCAGATATGCATGCTCAGTATGATATATTCAGTTATCAGTCATGTCAGTCATGTTATAGTTATTTATATTCAATATGTACATCAATTTATCTTCTCCCCTTTCTTTCAGTCTTATTTGAGGATGAATGTTCTTAATGAGGAGATATTGTAATACCCCATACTTTTTCCTAGCTTGAGATCATCTCAAGAATGTTAGAAACTTACTTTGAAAGATGAATCCATTTTTGTACACATGGTATTTTTAAGATTTTAACTTTTTATCATGTGAGAAATTGAATTATCTTTCTAACAATACCAATTTCATCTAAATTCGGTATCAGAGTAAAAAGTTATGGACGTTTCACTCAGAGCTATCAGAATTGCCCAACTGCGATGACTAGGTTGACGGACCATCGCCTTAACCGTCGCAACTAAGGCAGTGAGACAACCTTATGGATAAGGTGTGATGGATAGGTTGATGGACCATCAAACTTGCGACGGACCGTCGCCCAAGCCGTTGCTACTTAGGCAGTGATTCCTTTTATTAGTCCACGTACGACGATCGAAATGATGGACCATCGAGCTAGCGACGGACCGTCGCACGAGCCATCGCACATCCTTTTCAGTTAATTTTAAATTATTTTTAAAGGGGATTTTTGATCTTTTACCACCCGTTTATATACATAGTAATATCCGACCAAGGCTCAAAAATTCATTTTTCTTCCACTATATTAAAACTAGGGTTTTCTCCGTAAGAGCAATCCTTAAGCAACAAAATCCAAATTTTCTTCAAGAAACTAAGAGATTCAAATGATTCAAGTTCAAGAACTTCAAGAAACTCAACCCAGGTATGCATAGTGTTCATTCATGGACTCCTTTCATCCTTGAATCCCACGAATCTCTTTATAAAGATCAAGTCTATGGATTATTATAAATATCATGTTGGGTTTGTTTTTGTTCATGTTGACAATGAGCAATTGAATTCTATTCCATGTTTAGTAATAAATCTTATGTGGAATTGATTATTATAGGTGTAGTTTCATGTGAATCCATGATTAAACCCTTGAATGGAGAAATTAGAGTTGAATCATGATGTTTACTTGTTGTGTAATGTTGTCTACATATACTAAGCTCACTATGTTTTTGATTAAATGCCTATGTGGAGAAAAAGTGCCCTACTAGTATGATAATATGAAATCCCCATTTATGTACAAGTTTATGCATATCAAATGTTTGATGAAATGCCTTAGTAAATGAATTTCTGGATTTGTGATAGTTGTCATGTATTCAAGATAGTCATGCTTTGTCAGTTTATTTCCATTGAGACCTGGGGTACTTGTACCCAACAATTTAGCTGTATGCCTAGAGCCTATGCCATGTTTTCAAGATACTATCTGTCAAGCCATGTTCAGTAGAATTCAGTTAGTCTTATGACTTAGGAAACCTCAGTAACTTTAATAAATCTAAGTCAGTTATCAGACCTCAGTACTATTCTGTCAGTCAACAGAACTCAGTTAACTCAGTCCAGTTAGTTCAGTTAATCATGTTCAGTGTCTATTAAGATGGGAGTAGGAATTAGCACCGAGTGAACCCAAGGATGGGAACTCACCTGTTATATCAGGGTGTGATTCTTAGAAGCAATCCTTGCATTCCAGAACTATGTAGCCAGCATAGGTTGAGACATC
Organism: Capsicum pubescens; assembly: GCA_030864215.1. Lineage (NCBI taxonomy): Eukaryota > Viridiplantae > Streptophyta > Magnoliopsida > Solanales > Solanaceae > Capsicum > Capsicum pubescens. The sequence goes on along the minus strand of CM061547.1, from coordinate 215,922,238 downwards.
ATAACCTGCTATATGAGGGTAGATGGGGTGGATTGACCTGTAATATGAGGGTTCCCACCATTCTCACTTGAGTTACCTGTTATATGAGGGTTACTCACAGATTCTCCTTACAGGTGGCACGGTATTGACACCATTCCAATAAGGGCACGGATTGGACCCCAATTCAGCCATAATTCATCCTTTGGGGCATATCGGTTAGATAACTATTTCCCACAGTTTCAGAATTAGTATCAGTAAAAAAGTTTAGATAGTTCTTTAGATTTTAAGACTGTCAGATATAGTCTACTCAGATACAGTACGAAACTCAACTATTTCCATCAGATCAGGACTTTCTGGTGCAGTCACTCATGTTATCAGTTATATCAGACATCAGAACTTAGTTATCAGTCATATTAGTTATCAGTAAATTCATGTTATCATGATTTCAGATTTAGTTACTATGTATTCATGCATGTATTCTCACGCTCTTATTAGTCAGCTAGCCAGTGTTGTTTTTGCATATGAACCCCATGCATTCAGCCTACCTCACATGCATACTGGTACATTCAAAGTGCTGACGTATTTATGCTATGGTGTCTTATACCATAAGTTTAGTTGCCTGAGCTCCAGAATATCAGTAGCATTCTAGTCTTAGCAGTCAAAGTTAGCAGTGAGTTCTCATCTTTCGAGTACATGATCATTCCATTATTACCTCATTAATTAATTTATTAGTTGAAGTTAGTTGGGGACATGTCCTATCAACTTCCTATGTAGACAGTCATTATTTAGAGTGCTAAGCTAGCTGCATATCAGTTGCAGGATGTTTCTCACACTTGGTTCAAGCAGTGGAAGTTAGAGAGGTCAGTTGATGCAGAACCTATAGAGTGGAAGAAGTTTGTCACCGCATTCTTAGAGAGGTTCTTTCCACTAGAGATGAGAAAGGCTAAGATGTTAGAATTCATTAACCTCAGGCAGGGCAACATGACAGTGAAAGAGTATTCTCTTAAGTTTTCTCAATTAGCCAGATATGCTACTCATGTGGTTGCAGACAGTAGGGCCAGGATGAGTAAGTTTGTTTCTTGGGTGAATGATAGTGTGGTCAACGAGTGTAGGTCTGTGATGTTGAATAGTGACATGACTTTAGCCAGGATTATGACTCATGATCAATAGATAGAAGAGCAGAAGATTAAGATGAGGGAGAAGAAGAATAAAAGAGCAAGAATAGGTAGATTCAACTTTGTTCAGCCTAAATCAAAAGGAGGAAACCGTTTTCAGTTTCATCCTAAGTCATCAGTTCCAGCTCCTTCTTCAGCTAGTTCTATAGCTCCTAAGTTCAGGTATGGTAACAAATATAGAGCGCCAGGCTCTAAGTCTCAGGGAAGTATTAGCAATGACCGCACCTATCCTCTTTTTTGGACTTGTGGCAAGTACCATTAGGTATTTGCAGAGCTGGCAGTGGTATTTATTTTAGATATGGAAAGCCAGGCCATAGAGTCAGAGATTGTCCTCAGTGAGGTCCTCAGGGTCAGAATAATCGTCCCTCGACTCAGTCCGATCACCTAAATCAGAAAGGGGCCACTAACAGTGTTACTAGTAGGCAATGCCCAAATAGAATTTTTGCTCTCCAGTCACAACAGGATCAGGAAAATTCTCCTGATGTGGTTATTGGTATGTTACAGATCTTTCATGTGCATGTTTACACTTTGCTAGATCCATGTGCTTCCTTGTTTTTTGTTACTCCCTATATAGTAGTTGATTTTGGAATTAGTCCTGAAATTCTAGAAGAGCTCTTCTCAGTTTCTACCCCAGTGGGTAAAACCATCTTAGCCCGGCGGGTATACAGGAACTGCCCGATTATGATATTTTAGAAAGTCACTTCAGTAAACTTAGTCGAATTAGAGATGACTGATTTTGATGTCATTCTCAGCATGGATTGGCTTCATTCCAGCTATGCCACAGTCGATTGTACAAATAGAATAGTTTAGTTTCAGTTTCCGAATGAACCCATCTTAGAGTAGAGGGGTAGTACTTCAGCTTTCAGAGGTCAGCTTGTTTCCTACCTTTGGGCACAGAAAATGATATCTAAAGGATATGTCTATCATCTTGTTTGAGTTAAGGACACTAGTTCTGAAACTCCCAGTCTTGAATCAGTCCTAGTAGTGAATGAATATTCATACGTCTTTCTCGAAGATCTTCCAGGAATTCCTCCAGAAAGGGAAATACACTTCGGCATTGATCTTTTTCTAGATACTCAGCCTATATCAATTCTTCCATACAAAATAACACCTGCAAAACTCAAAGAATTTAAAGAGCAGTTGAAGGATCTCTTACATAAGGTATTTATCCGACCTAGTATGTACCTATAGGGTACACCAATTTTATTCATGCGCAAGAAAGAAGGTTCTCTTAGAATGTGCATTGATTACCATCAGCTCAAAAAAGTAACAGTTAATAATAACTATCCACTTCCCAGAATCGATGACTTATTTGACAAACTTCAGGGCGCCAGTTATTTTTCTAAGATAGACCTCAGATCAGGCTACCATTAGCTCAAAGTTAGAGAATATGACATTCCAAAGATAGTCTTTCGTACTAGGTATGGTCACTTCAAATTTCTAGTCATGTACTTTGGTCTTACCAATGCCCCAGTAGCTTTTATGGACTTGGTGAATCGGGTGTTCAAGCAGTACTTGGACATGTTCATCATAGTCTTGATAGATGATATTCTGGTCTATTTCTGTAGTGAGCATGATCATACAGACCATCTCAGGATCATACTTCAAACTCTCAGAGATCATCAACTATTCGCCAAATTCAGTAAGTTCAAATTTTGGCTAAGGTCAGTATCATTCCTTGGTCATATCATTTCCGGTGATGGCATTCGAGTAGATCCTCAAAAGACCAAAGTAGTAAGAAACTAGCCAGACCTATCTCTCCATCAGATATCAGGAGTTTCTTGGGTTTGGCTGGATATTACAGATGGTTTTTCGAAGGATTTTCTTTTATTGCATCCCCTATGTCCAGATTGACTCAGAAGAAAGTCAAGTTTCAGTGGTCAGATCCTTACGAGAAGAGTTTCCAGGAGTTGAAAACTCGACTCACCTCAACTCTAGTTTTGTCTCTTCCAGATGGTTCAGATGGGTTTGTAGTGTATTGTGATACATCCAGAGTAGGTTTGGGTTATGTATTAATGCAGCATTGTAAGGTCATAGACTACGTATCCAAACTTCTTAAACCCAATAAGAAGAATTATCCTACTCATGATCTTGAGTTTACAGCCATAGTATTTGCCTTGAAGATTTGGAGGCATTACTTGTACGGTGTTCATGTAGACGTGTTCACTGATAATAACAGCCTTCAGTACATCTTTTCTTAGAAAGATATCAATATTCGTCAGAGAAGGTGGTTAGAGATCTTTAAAGATTATGACTTGAGTGTCCTTTATCATCCGGGCAAGGCCAACGTAGTGGCCGAAGCTATCATTAGACTGGTTATGGGTAGTGTTGCTCATGTCGAGGACAGTAAGAAAAAGTTAGCTCAGGAAGTCCATCATCTTTCCAGACTAGGTGTTCTCTTAGTCGATACAGAAGAGGGTGATATATGGGTTCAGAGTAGTTTAGAATCATCTCTAGTTTTTGAGGTGAAAGAAAAGAAAGCTAGAGATCCTAGCCTTGTCAAGTTAAAAGAGTCAGTCAAGGACCAGAAGGTAGAGGATTTCACCCAAGGGGGAGATGGTGTTCTACGTTGTTAGGGTCATCTCTGTGTTCCATGTGTAGATAACTTAAGGCAAAGAATTCTTATAGAAGCGCATGGTGCGTGATACTTTATTAATCCAGGGGTCACAAAGATGTACCGTAACTTATGGAAGATCTATTGGTTGAGTGGGATGAAGAGAGACATTGCCGAGTTTGTGGCTAAGTGTTCTACATGTCAGCAGGTTAAGATAGAGCATCAAAAGCCTAGTGGGTCCATTCAAGATTTCAATATTCCTACTTAGAAGTAGGAAGAAGTAAACATGGACTTCGTGATAGGTTTTCCTCGTACTCGTCGTCAACATGACTCAGTTTTGGTTATTGTAGACTGAATGACCAAATCATCCCATTTCCTTCCAGTTCATACCTCTTATTCAGCCAAGGATTATGCCAAACTCTACATCAGAGAGTTGGTTAGATTTCACGGTGTTCCACTATCTATTATCTCAGAAAGAGGTACCCAGTTTACCTCTCATTTATGGAAAACATTCCAAAAGAGTCTTGGTACCCAAGTTTATCTCAGTACAGCCTTCCATCCTCAGACAGATGGTCAAGTAGAAAGGACTATTCAGACCCTAGAAGATATGCTAAGGGCGTGTGCAATTGATTTCAAGGGTAGTTGGGATGACCACTTGCCTTTGATTGAGTTTACATACAACAATAGCTATCATTATAGTATTTAGATGGCTCCATTCGAAGATCTCTATGGTAGGAGATGCAGATCTCCAGTCGGTTAGTTTAAATTCATTGAGGCCTCACTTATAGGGCCTGACTTAGTATTCGATGCCTTAGAGAAAGTCCAGTAGATTAGAGAAAGAATCCAGGCTGCTTAGAGAAGACAGAAATCTTATGCAGATGTTCGCATAAAGGATTTTGAGTTCGATATTGGTGACTATGTTTATCTAAAAATCTCTCCCATGAAAGGAGTGAAGAGATTCGGCAAGAAGGAAATCTTATTCCCCAATATGTCGGTCCCTTCAAAATTCTCAGTTGTTTTGGTAAGGTAGCCTATGAGCTCGAATTGCCTTCAGATCTAGCCTCAGTTCATCCAGTCCTCCATGTCTCTTTGCTCAAGAAGTGCATAGGTGATCTAGAAGTTGTAGTTCCTATTCAAAGCATAGATGTTCAGAACAACTTCTCTTATGAGGATATTCCAGTCGAAATGCTTGACTATCCGACTCCTAGACTAAGAAACAAAGAAGTCCCTCTAGTCAAAGTTCTTTGGTGGAGTCAGTCCATTGAGGGAGATACTTGGGAAATAGAAGCATACATGCATACCAAGTATCCTCACCTTTTTCTCGCCAACTCGGATCAAGCTCAATGTAACAGTTCTCCTTAATTTTTTCAGTTTCATGTTCATATTTCAGTTACAAGCTTGGTATCTATTTCATGTTCAGAATCCCATTATAAATTTGGTATTAAATACCATTACATATTCAGTAATACATTCATGTATTAGTTCAGTTGTATAATCATGTATCAAACATGCATTCTCGTTATGAGAACCTTGGTTCCTCAGAACACTCAGTCATACATTCGCGAATCAGTCACACATGCATCAGATATGCACAGTATGATATATTCAGTTATCAGTCATGTCACTCATGTTCCAGTTATTTATATTCAATATGTACATCAATTTATCTTCTCGCCTCTTTTTCATTCTCATTCGAGGATGAATGTTCTCAAGGAGGAGATATTGTAATACCATATACTTTTTCCTATCTTGAAATCATCTCAAGAATATTAGAAACTTACTTTGAAAGATGAATCCACATTTTTACATATGGAATTTTTAATATTTTCACATTTTATCATATGGAAAATTGAATTAGATTTTCAACGATACTAATTTCATCCAAATACTGTATCAGAGTAAAAAGTTATGGACGTTTTACTCAGAGCTATCAGAATCGCCCAAGTGCGATGGCCAGGTTGACGGACCGTCGATCTAGCGATGGACCATTGCCTTGACCGTCGCAGCCAAGGCAGTGAGGCAACCTTCTAGATAAGGTACAATGGAAAGATTGACGGACCATCGAATTTGCGATGGACCGTCACCCAAGCCGTCGCTACTTAGGCATTGAGTCCTTTTCTTGGTCCACGTACTACGGTCGAAACGATAGACCAACGAGCCACCGATGGACTATCGCACAAGCCATCAAACATCCTGTTCAGTTATTTTTAAGTCATTTTTATAGGAGCTTTTTGGTCTTTTACCACCCGTTGATATACCTAGTAATTCCGACCATGACTCGAAAATTCATTATTCTTTCATAATATTAAAACTAGGGTTTTCTCCCTAAGAGCAATCCTTAAGAAACAAAATCCAAATATTCTTCAAGAAACTAATAGATTTATATTCTTCAAGTTCAAGAACTTCACGAAACTCAACCCAGGTATGCATAGTGTTCATTCATGGACTTCTTTCATCCATGAAGCCTACGAATCTCTTTTCAAAGATCAAGTGTATGGATTGTTATAAATTTCATGTTGGGTTTGTTTTTGTTATTGTTTATAATGACCAATTGAATTCTATTCCATGTTTAGTGATAAATCTTATGTGGAATTGATTATTATAGGTGTAGTTTCATGTGAATCCATGATTAAACCCTTGAATGGAGAAATTAGAGTTGAATCATGATGTTTACTTGTTGTGTAATGTTGTCCACATATACTAAGCTCACCATGTGTTTGATTAAATACCTATGTGAAGGAAAAGTGCCCTACTAGTATGATAATATGAAATCCCCATTTATGTATAAGTTTATGCATATCAAATGTTTGATGAAATACCTTAATAAATGAATTATGGATTTGCGATGGTTGTCATGTATTCAAAAAAGTCATGCTTTGTCAGTTTCTTTCCATCGAGTCTTGGGGGTACTTTTACCCGACAAATTAGTTGTCTGCCTAGAGCCTATTTCATCTTTTCAAGATACTCTCTGTCTATCCATGTTCAGTAGAATTCAGTTAGTCTCATGACTTAGGAAACCTCAGTAACTTCAGTAAATCTAAGTCAGTTATCAGACCTTAGTAATATTCCGTCAGTCAACAGAACTCAGTTAACTCAGTCCAGTTAGTTCAGTTAATCATGTTCAGTGTCTATTCAGATAGGTGTAGGAATTATCACTGAGTGAACCCAAGGATGAGAACTCACCTGTTATATCAGGGTGTGATTCTTAGAAGCAATCCTTGCGTTCCAGAACTATATAGCCAGCATAGGTTGAGACATCATAGCCTGCTATATGAGGGTAGATGAGATGGCTTAATATGTTATATGAGAGTTCCCATCGTTCTCACTAGAGTTACCTATTATATGAGGGTTACTCACAGATTCTCCTTACCAGTGGTGCGGCATTGACACTCTTCCAATCAAGGCATGGATTGGACCCCAATTCAGCCATAATGCGTCATTTGGGGCGTGTTGGTTAGATAACTACTTCCCACACTTTTAGTATCAGTATCAGTAAAAGAGCTCAGATAGTTCTTCAAATTTCAGGACTGTCAGATACAGTCAACTCAGATACAGTACAAAACTCAGTTAGTTCCATCAGATTCAGGACTGTCAGATACAGTCACTCATGTTATCAGTTATATCAGACATTAGAACTCAGCTATCTGTCATATTAGTTATCAGTAAATTTATGTTATCATGATTTCAGATATAGTTACTATGTATTCATGCATGTATTCTCACGCTCATATTAGTCAGCTAGCCAGTGTTGTTCTTGCATATGAACCCCATGCATTCATCCTACCTCACATGCATACTAATACATTCAAAGTACTGATGCATTTGCACTATGGTGTCTTATACCATAGGTTCAGATGCCTGAGCTCTAAAACATCAGTAGCATTCCAGTCTCAGCAGTCAGAGTTAGCAGTGAGTCCTCATCTTTCGAGGACATTATCATTCCTTTATTACCTAATTAATTAATTTATTAGTTGGAGTTAGTTGGGGACATATCCCATCAACTCCCTATGCAGACAATCATGATTTAGAGGCTTTTCAGACTACAGTATGTTCAGACAGTTTATTTCAATTGTTTTGGGTATTTCATACCCCATCCAAATGTTATGATTTATTAGATCTTATCTTATATTTTTGAAACTTATGGCCTTTTAGTTCATGTTTCTGCATTATGCAGTATACAGGTACAAATATTAGTCATGGGTTAGCTTATGGTCCTTCGGGGTCATAAGCACCATGTAGCGTTCTGGGTACCAGATTCGTGGCGTTACAAACACAAAAGTCAAAGCTTTTCCAAAGAATTCACCATTCAAGGTCCCAGTTCCAAGTTTTCTTCAAGGATTCAAGCAACTCAGGTATGTGGAATATTTATCAATGGGATTCCCTCCACCCATTGAGTCCCTAGAACCCTTTGTCTTTCAAGTATAAATCATTTTCCCTATTTCATGAAATTTCAATGTTAGGTATGAAATTACTAAAATTATTCTTGATAGTTTTGAATAAAAATCGTGACATTGTGTTTCCCCATGTGAATTATACTCTTACATATTTTATAATCTCAGTCACCCACATCATGTTCAGTTGATACCATGTCAATTTCTCAAGTTATGAAATAAACAAAGTGATCATGTTGTTCTTATAAGTTTTACACATTCAGTACTTATAATCATGAATTTCATTAATTTAGTAAAATATATTATGTTTTGAGGTTCATGAATCATGAATTCCCTTACAATATTTTAAATGATGTTATTGTATTTAAAGTATTATTCAGTGTTGGAGGGTTATGAACATCCGATACCTATATGCTTACACATGTTTCAAATTTTCAAGTTTTAAGTTAGTCAGATCATGATTTTATCATCATATTCACATTATCATATTCATGTTGAGCAATTACTAGTTGTGAGTCTAGTTAAATCAGTACCAGTGTCACTTCAGCTAGGAGTAGTATTTAGCATCTAGAGAACCTAGGGATGAAGGCTCACCCGTCAGTAGAGGGCTGAGACCTTTAGTAGCAGTCCTTAAGTTCTAAAATTGCACAGCCAGCATAGGTCATGAGATGTCACCCGCTAGTAGAGAATTAACACTTTCTTAGGGGTCACCCGCTAGTAGAGGATCGACACTTTAGTCCTTCAGGACATCAGCCTTGTGGATCCACATCTCAGACATCTATTAGTACCCATGACAAGGATCAAACACCCTTGCAACTGGGGTTACAGGTTGAACCCCTATTAGCTTAGATTGGAGCATGTTGATTACATGATAGCTTCCACAATCTTCATTTAGTATTTAGAGCATGTCATCTTAGGTTTGCATGACCAAGTGTACAGATATCAGTTATTCAGTTATTCAGTTTATCAATTATTCAGCTATTTAGATATTAGTTATTTAGATTATTTTAGTACATGTTTATGCTTGATCTTGCATTCATTTTACATGTTCATACACTCATGCTCAGCACTTATATGTATTCTAGTTAGTCCCTATCTCATTTAATGGTACATTTAATATACTAACTGCATACTCTCTTTTGCGATATGTTGATTTCACAATATAGGTTCAAACTCTCAATTCCTCAATCGCCCTTAGTCAGCTCAGTACCACTCAGCAACAGTTTTGGTGAGTCCTCATCCATCAAGGACAAGTATTTAAAGTTATTTTTAGTATTTTCTTTATTTTAGTTAGTCGAAGTTAGTTAGGAGCTTGTCCCATCAACTCTTTATGTCTTAGAGGCTTTAAAATATTTAGATATTCAGACAGTCAAATTGTTTTCAGTTTAATAGCAGTTTCATACATGGTAAGTATTGTTTCAATATTACTTCTTAACATTATTACTTCTTAACATTATTTGGTCAGTTTAACTTCCGAATATGATATTCTAGTATTATTTTATTTAGTTCTCACAGTAGGTACTAGACATAGGTTAGCTTGGGGTCACTTGTGGCCTTAAGCATCGTGTTATGACTAGGGGTAGCCTCGGGTCATGACAAAACTTGGCATTAGATCCTTATATTTTAAAGTGTCCTAGGGTATTTGAAAGCCGCGTTAAGTAGAGTCTTGTACATGGGTGTGAAGCGCGCCACACTTATGGGCGAGAGGCTATGAGAAATTTTAGAAAAGTTTCCCTTCATTCAGTATCATGTCGTGTGAAAGAGAGTAAGCTCTATTGAATTCCCTTTTCTAACTCATCCTTTATCCTTTTATAGAAAATACCTCCAAGAAGAAATAATAAAGGAGGAACGGGGATCATCCCGCACACCACTATTCAGGAAGACCCTCTGAACGAACATGTTTCCCATGCTGAATGCACAACCGCTTTCACTGTAAGGAGTACGGTAACATTCAGTATTCGAGACTACACTTGGTTAAATCCTTTATTTTTTTTTGAATCTAAGTTTGAGAAAGATCCGCAAAAGTTTCTAGATGGTGCGCAGAAAGTGACAGATATCATAGGTGTTATTTCTAGTGAGAGTGCTGAGTAGCGATGGTCCGCCAACTCAACCGTCAAGCCTTATCCAATACATTAACTTTTTGGCATGGCTTTGACGGTCCGAGTAGCGGTCTGTCGAGATCTTGACGGTCCATTGATATCTTTGTCAACCTCTTCAGAACTGTGAAACTCCTTTCTTTCATAGTTTTTAGTCCTGTACACTTCACAAACACATCAGATTGTACAAAAAGAAACCAATAAAAGAACTTTAGCTAAGATTACAACAACACTTGGTGAGTTACCTCCCACTAGCGCCTGATTTAATATCGTGGCACGATGCAGTCATCTCAATTACTCAGACTTCATCGAGATATACAGTGGCTATGCACTTTATCGATTCCATTGGAATGATAAACAACTTCAGTCGTTGCCCATTCACTATGAAGACACTTTTGTCTTTGTTTAAAATTTCAACCACTCCAGACGAGTAGACTTGATTAACTTGAAATAGGCCCAACCATTTTGATTTAAACTTACCTGGGATCAGCTTCAGTATAGAGTTGAAGAGAAACACCCAATCACCTTTTTGAAAATCTCTTTTTACAATTCTCTGATCATGGTAATTCTTCATCTTCTCCATGTAGAGATCAAATATTTCATACGCCCCGAGACAGAACTCATCCATCTCATTCAGCTGCCCCAATCTCAAATACGCTGCCTCATTCCAGTTCAAATTTCGCCTCTTAAGTTCCCACAACACCTTATGCTCCAATTCAATTGGTAAATGACATGCTTTGCCATAAACCAACTGGTACGATGACATGCCAATTGGTGTCTTGAAAGCTGTTCTATATGCCCATAAGGCATTATCAAGCTTTCTAGACCCGTCTTGTCTGCTAGCATTCACTATTTTAGCAAGTATGACTTTGATCTCTCTATACGAAATCTCCACTTGCCCACTAGTTTGTGGTGGTATGGAGTCGCTACTTTGTGTTTCTTAACACCATACTTTGCTAAGGCAGCTCAAAACACACGATTGCAAAGGTGAGATCCACTGTCGCTTATAATGGTGCATGGCACACCAAATCAAGAGAAATTATTCCTTTTCAGGAATGTAACTACTCTCTTTCCTTTGTTGTCAGCCAAAGTGATGACTTCAACCCATTTCAATACATAATCAATATCAACTAGAATGTATTTCATCCCATAGGAGCTCATGAAGGCCCCCATGAAGTCGATGCCCCATACGTCGAATAATTCTACCTCTATTATTTTTGTCAAAGACATTTCATGGCGCTTGGAGATTGAACCCTGCCTCTGACATTGGTCACATCTTCTCACGAACTCATAAGCATCTTTGAATAAAGTCGGCTAATAGTAGCCGCTTTGTAGCACCTTTCTAGCAATACGGTCACCGACATGATGACCTCCAACCGAGGAAGCATGACATGCTTCTAATATACACAACATATCTACTTATGGAACACATATCCTTATGATATTGTCAGCTTATCACCATAATAGATACAACTCGTCCCAAAAATAATGTCACATCATGAAGAAATTCCTTTCTTTGATGAAAAGAAAGATTTTCTGAAATTACCTCACTCACCACATAGTTTGTGAAGTCAGCATACCAAGGTACTTTTTTTAGCACTGTAGCCAATATTTTCTCATCCGAAAAGGAATCATCAATCTCTAGTTCATCCTTGAATGCCTGCTCTCCTTCGAGTCTGGATAGGTGATCTGCCACCTGATTCTCACATCCCTTTTGATCCTTGACTTAGAAGTCAAATTTCTGCAGTAGCAATACCTCTCGGATCAACCTTGGCTTAGCACCCTTATTCGCCATTAAGTACCTCAAGGAAGAGTGGTCAGTGTGCACCACCACCTTGGTACCTAACAAATATTCCCGAAACTTCTCAAAAGCATACACAACTGCTAGAATTTCTAGCTCAGTCATAGTATAATTCTTTTGAGCCCTATTTAGGGACTTTCTTGCATGATATATCGGATGGGACATCTTCTCTTTCTTTTGTCCAAGAACAGCTCCAAGTGGCACTCCACTGGCGTCACACATAATCTTGAATGACTTCGTCCAATTAGGAGCAATAATAATTGAAGCCTCCACTAGTTTTACCTTAAGGCATTCAAAAGCCTTACTACAGTCATCATTAAAAGTGAACTTAGCCTCCTTATCCAAAAGTTTGCAAAGAGGGTTTGCAATCTTCAAGAAGTCCTTTATGAATTTGTTGTAGAACCCCGCATGATCGAGAAAACTATGTACCCTTTTGACTGAGATAGGGGAGGTAGTTTCTCAATCACTTCAACCTTTTCCTTATCTACCTCAATGCCTTTAGCAAAAATTTTGTGACCAAGAAAAATGCCCTCCTTCACCATGAAGTGACATTTTTCCCAGTTAAGGACAAGGTTGAACTCTTCACATCACTGCAATGCCTGACTAAGATTCAGCAAGTAGAGGTCAAAAGAATCACCGACCACCGATAATTCATCCATAAACACCTCCAAGGTTTCTTCAACCATATCCAAAAATATCGACATCACGCACCGCTGAAAAGTGGCGGGTGCATTACACAAACTTAAAGGCATCATGCTTAAAAGAAAATGTACCATATAGGAACGTGAATGTCGTCTTTTCCTGATCTTCAGGAGCAATAGAAATATGGTTGTAACCAGAGTACCCATCTAAGAAATAGTACCAACCCATTACCGCTAGCCGATCAAGCATCGGATCTATTAAAGGCATTGGGAAGTGGTCCTTCAGTGTCCACGAGTTGAGTTTTCTGTAATCTTCACACGCTCTACCCAGTAATAGGCCTGATTAGGATCAACTCATTTTTCTCATTAGCCATAACTTTCATGCCTTCTTTCTTAGGCACGCACTGAACTGGGCTTACCCATTTACTGTCGAAAATGAGGTAAACCACTCCTGCGTCTAGCCACTTGATAATTTCCTTCTTAACCTCCTCTTGTATTGGTGGGTTATGACGGTGTTGGTGCTCGATGGTAGGAGTACAGTCTTCCTCAAGTTGTATCTTATGAGTGCATATGCCAGGGGGAATACCAATAATATCTGCAATAGTCTAGCCTATTGCCCTTTTGAACCTCCGAAGCACAGAAATAAGTGCATCCACCTGCTGCTCGCCTAAATCAGCTGCAATAATCACGGGTAGAGTGTTCCCATTGCCCAAAAAAATGTACCTCAAATGGTCGAGCAACTCTTTTAGCTCTAAGGTAGGTGGCTCTTCTATAGAAGGTTTAGTAGGTGGACTTGGATGATTTTTCAAGTCCAAATCCAACTTCTTGGGTGCATATGAATAAGACCCCATGCCCGTTAAGGCACACACAGTCTCCTCATAATCTTTGATGCCATCATGATCAAAATTCATTAATACAGCGGCTAAAGTTTCCACAACAAATTTTTCTTCTATAGGCACTTCCTGCTCCTCCTCATAATTGACATCCACAATAGAGAATACGCTCATATCTTATGCTATTTCATGGACTGGCATACATCGAATCGAACTACCTCATTATTCATCTTGAATAGTAGCTCGTTTACCCTTAAATCAATAAGTACAGTTCATATTGTGAGGAAAGGTCGACCCAAGATTATGGGCACCTCAAAATCCACCTAGCAATCTAGAATGACAAAATCAGCCAAAAATGTAAAACTGACAACCTTTACTAATACGTCATGTAGAATCCCCATGGGCCACTTCACAGGTTGTCCGCCATAACTAGCCTCATGTTTGTGGGAGTAGGATCCCCCAAACCAAATTTTTTATACACAGCAAGCAGCATCAAGCTTATACTAGCTCCTAAATCACATAGAGCTTTTGCAAAATCAAGAGACCCAATAGTGCACGGGATGGTAAATGCTCCTGAGTCTGCCTTCTTATGCACTAAAGACCTTGTGGATATAGCACAACAATGATGGAGATTGTCCACCATCTCATAGCTAACCTTCTGCTTCTTCGTGACAAGGTCTTTCATGAATTTTGTATACCCGGGCATTTGTTCCAATGCCTTCACCAATGGAAAATTGATCGTCAGCTGCTTAAGCATGGCCATAAATTTGCCAAACTTTATATTGTTGGCCTTCTTCTTCAACCGATGGGGAAATAGAGGAGGTGGTTTTGGTAGAGAAGTCACCACTGCTTCCTTTTTCTTGTCACTCCCTTCCCCAATCCATCAACAAACTGATTATTAGAAGGAACATCAATGTCATCCTGCTTCTCAGACTCCACAGGATAACTTTCTTTAAGATCGACATCTTCTTCGATTATCTCTTCAATAACAGTTTTGCCCACAGAAGGGCCTGGTAATACCTTATCACTCTGTGTGGTAATTGCTATGCAAGAACCATCATTTCGAGGATTCTTAACTGTATCACTTAGAAAAGTTTTTCCCTTCCTCTTATTTAATGCTGCTGAGAGTTGGCTCATTTGCTGCTCCAATTATTTGATAGAAGTAGAGTGTGAGTTTACCAACTGACTCATGGTAAACAAATCATTCTTCATAGTAGTCACCCCAGAGTTGGTAGTATCAACTTCTTTTTAATAATTTCTCCATCTTGTCCTCCATAGATATCTTGCCCAAGCTAGTTGCAACATTATCTCTGCTTCCAGGAGGTACATATAGTCCACTCTGATCATTTTTGCTCTTCCAGTTTCCTTGATCTCTATCCTTGTAACCAGCCTTGTCGTAATAGTTCAGACCTTGATTTCCTTGGCTTTTGCCTCGAAACCCCCCTGATTATGTAAATAGTTCACCTCTTCTTTCGAATCAGAGTCATATCTTTCCTAGGATGCAATAGCTTTCACCTTCTTTATTTTTCCTGACAATAGATAGTTAGTCAGCAAATCCATCTGTGTCTCCAAGTGTACCATGTTCTGGTCATGTTCTTTATCCTTTTTATGTTGCTCTGCAGTTATACTACAAGACACAGTAGGTCTTGCTACCATAGAATCCCTGGTATGCCAAGCTCTACTCTGTTTGGTCATCTGATCAAGCATCTCTGAAGCCTCTGGAAAAGTAAGGTCAACAAAAAACACTCCTGCAGCATTATCCACTAAAGGATCCGTAATAGAGTTCAAAGCCCGATAATGAGTCTCTATCAAATGAATATCCATCATGTTATGGTTCGGGCAATGCATCATCTTCTTTTTAAACCTCTACCAAGTGTCATGAAGAGCTTCAGTGGGAAGCTATCAAAAGTTACTGATTTTATCCCTCAACTGTACCCTCCTAGAAGGTGGAAAGAACCTTTTTAGGAAAGCCACTTTCAACTGCCTCCAGTTGGTGATAGAGTCGGGAGTCAGCCCGTTGAGCCACAGTGTTGCCTTCCCAGATAGAGACAACGGAAACAAACATAGACAGGTAGCATTCTGACCTAATCCTGGGTTATTGAAAGACATTCAAATGGTGACAAAGTTCACCAAGTGCATATTTGTATCATCTCTGGGAAGACCATCGAACAACCCCTTAAGATGAAAGAGTTGAATCATCGTACTGGTAATATTGGATTTAGATCCAGTTGCTAGAGGTGGAGGAATGATAGCTCCAGTTTCACCTGCTCCATCTATTCTATCTTCGTCATCGTTCAGATCAAATTGTATCGGTTATCGATCCTACCTCGCCCTAAAGGTACGATTCTTATTTACATTTTAATTCATTGGTGCAACCACATTATCTGCACGTCTTAGGTTAATAGGATCTAATAAATCATCATCCCCCAAATCATCATCATCAAGATTAGGATGACGCATCGGCTGGTCGTAGTTCTATTGATTAAGTTGAGCTCTAGCCAGAGCGGATAGTCTTTCAGCATCTTGGTGTTCTACCATTCTTCCAATTAATTTTGGTTTCGGATGTATTGGTTATAACGGTGCACCAGACCTCCGTGTACTTGGTATACACAATAACTACACTGCACATAACAAAGACAACAAACAATAGTAAAATTTGGGAAACTTGACCAAAGGTTAATTAACAAATACAAACTTAATTGACAACCGTATTCCCCGGCAATGGCACCAAAAGTTGATATGCCCAAATTACACCTCTCTTATGAAAGAGTAAGCGACCGCTGTCAAATATAGAACCCAACTAGGTTGGGTGTCGAATTCCTCAGGGAATATTGTGTTCACTATGTTTTGTGATTGTTATTAGACTGTTCATCAAAGGTTCCTGAATAAGAGGGGTTTTGATTTATAAATTGTATTCTAAGTAATTGTAACAGAGTTGTTCCAACTAATGATTCTTTTTTCTAGTAATAATTCAATGATATTAAACAAACTAGAGTTATAGTTACCAAGATGTTTAAACAGTTAGGGTTGCGAATCACTTTTGAGTTCAACTTAATAACTTCAATTGCAAGAGTAGTTGAATTCAAGTTCTTACCCATTAGTTTCTCAACCTTAATGGATAGTTTGTCCTTTAACTCTCTCAACTTAAAGAATATATTGATTATTCAACCATTTTTCTCATATAGGTTAATCCTTGTTAAGGCATTCTCCATTAATCTAAAGATTTAGGTCTCTAGATTTTATGTAAACCCTTTTTTCCCAATAAACACCTTTCTATTCGAACAAGTGATTGTTCTTGTGTTCAGTTTTCAAGTTTGCAACCAAGAAATATCATTAGAGTGAAGAAGGGTTTATGCAACATCAATTACCTATAAAAACTCAATTTGAATCTGAACCCATATCAACTGTTTATGTCAAGGCTCCCATAACCCTAGTTATGGGAGCTTAACCACTCATCTCCATAGAAGAAAGAGAAAGAATACTTGTATTATTCATAAGCAAATTCAAAGTTCACTTACAAAGGTTACAAGAATTAATTCTTGAATCTTCAATAGCAATGGAATGATTAGATCCACAAATGTAGTTTGATTCACAGATTTCTACATTACAAAGAGTTTCAAAGATGAAAAACTAAAATAAAACAATATCAAAGATTCAGAATCTCCCCCAATAAAACACTAGCTGGGTATTTATATTCTCCCAGGTTTAGAAGGTTTAAAATTTAAACTCAGAAAATGCCGCATCCAAATTGACGGTCCAAATGACAGTCCGTCGATAGTCTGACGGTCCTCACATGGACCATCGCTGAGTGCCCCAGGATGTCATGTTCTTCTTAAGCCTGATGGCTACCTTGGCGGACTATCGATGGTCTGTTGTACGGTTCGTCATTCAGGCTTCTGAAATCTTGCATTCTTCTTAAGTTTGACGGCCGAGTTGGCGGTCAGCCGCAAGCTTGATGGTCCACTACTTGGGCCATCGCATGGGTCTTCCATCTAGAACCATCTGTTTAGCTCTGAAGATCCTCCCGGTGGTGCATCACATGACTGACATGATGCCATTTGGGATGTCATTCACCTTTTTCTACTGTTTTCTTAAGTTTTCTCCTTCAGTTGACTCCTCAACCTGAAATCACTCAAATCCATTATTAAATACAACTTTAGTTTCTTAAAAACTCACAATTTTCCCAAGAAAAATATGCAGAATATTCCTTCAAAAGCTGGAACATCAACACCCTCAACTTAAGATAATTGCTTGTCCTTAACCAACTCAGCACCAGATTAAAAATATGAGCAATACAATGACAGGCATTTAACTTACTGAACCAGTTTTCACCCAACCATTCACTTGTCCTCTTACTTATATGGCTCAACATATCAGAGTCCATAACTGGCATTAATTCACAGTCAATACCTATAAACAAACATGGATATAAGAATCTACAGAGATTAGACGAATTAAGTGTGACTCAGATTTCCCTCATAGTCAAGGAAATCCACCACTCATTTTATTTTGTGGATACAAATCAGAACTCTCACACTCATCAAAGAAGTTACAAACATAGTACATATACCCATAGGCTTTCCCTTATCAGCTAATGCTCCCTTATAGTTGATTCACCAAGATCAAGCAGGTCTTTCTCAGGCTTGTAATGAGGCTTCGGGGTTAGGTGATGAAGGACTTTTGGGAAAAAGTGACTTAACTCTAGGATTTAACTCTGTTTTCCCTCAAGTTCTACCTACCATTGCCATTTCTAAACTAGCTCATTCACTTTTTTCTCATTCATTTACACTTTACCATAAAAACCCTTTTTTTTTAATTTTATATATACACGAGCATCAGCCACCTTCAACTTATGTTGATGCAATCTGTCAAGGTGTATAATGTTTTGAGTAGACCAGGGCCGAATGCTCTAAACCATGCTCTAAACCAACTTTCCCTTAGAAAGCTAACAACTTTGAGAATAGCCACTCTCAACTTAGGTGTTTTGCCTAAGTTTAGGTTCACAATACCCACTATTGGTCCAGGGCCGGATCTAAGTGTTAACAACTTAAAGAGAGTTACCTAGAGTGATTGGTGATGAAGAAAAAATTAACATAGGATCAAAGAAGGGTTCAAAATGGAAAATTGTTTTTGGTGGGGTTAATTATTTTGGCTAAGTGGACTAAAAACACAAGGCGGCCTGCTATCACTTCTTATTTCATTAACTACAACACAACATTAATTAAACCAAGCAAGTTCTAGGTACTATACTATGCAAGAACTAATACAAATACTCGCACACACATGCAACTGAATCAAACTCATTATACTATTCTTAAGATTTACACCACATGTCAGCCATATTCTACAAGTTAATGCCAACCACAGATTCACTAACAGTTGATTACATATACTAGGAGACAAAAGTAAATCATACAAACATAGCCTGATGCCAACATCATTCATCATCTATATTTACAACAAGGTGCTAACATAAATGGCACTTTTATTTAATGGACCAACATTAACAACAGAACAGGACTTAAGAAAGGAAAGATACAAACCTAAAGTTAATCCTAGAAAAGAAAAAAATACAAACTTAAAGTTAATCCTAGACATACCGATTCTCCTAGATAGCACATGGGAGGAAAAGAATATTGGCAACACAACCCCACTTGGTACAAGTACACCATCCCCCACAGAAAAATATATGCATTGTTCTCAAAATATCAAATAAAAGTATAAAGGTGTGGGTATACTTGTATTGCCTCTTATTCATCTGAGGTATCTGTTAATTATGGTGAGGAACCCGTGTCCTCACCTGCTACAATATTAACCCCCATGGTGGCGGGGGTACTTAGAAACTTTCCCTCCGGAATTGGAGGTATGACATCCCAAACTGGGTCTAAAATTTGCCCCCTAACTAGGGCAGAACTAGTAGACACTCCGACCCCTTCATCTTCTACTCTCTTCATCTTTACTAGACCTTTTCTTGGATTTCTTCATATTTCCTAGACCTTTTATTGGCTTTCTTCATATCATGATGCTCCCGCTCCTCCGGTGTCATAGCCTTTTTTTTCTCTTTTCAGCTTTCCATTTAGCACGATCATCTACTTATTGTTTTTCTTTATCTTTTCACAGGTCTCCCCATCATATTAATAATTGCTTTGTCATTGTTACTCAATACTAAGGCTGGATCAAAAGTGGGTTGTTGTGGCTTCTTGTTCTTCAACTCTTCAATGTCAGCCTGTGCTTTCTTAAACTCTGCCATGAACCATTCCAGTTTTGGAATAGACAGTGAATCCAGCCTTTTGTTGATTCTCTCCTCCATGTGATCCATCCTTATCTTAATTTCTTGGAACGAATGGATTGTGTCAGCTACAACTCTGTCAATAAAAGGCTTGAATTCTGTAACCCAAGTGTCAAGATGCCTTTTGAATTTTTTTTGCAATTTCACAAGCTTGGTAAAGTTTTCCTGCGTCAACCTATATTCTGCAAATTCTGCCCCACCCATTGGTGGTGCAGATTCTGACCCTGCAGATGCACTTGATGACATATAATCAGGGAGTACATAAGTGGTAATCGATAATGGCATACCTGTTGGAATCTCTGAAGTATCTGGGGCTGGTGCTGACTAAGTTTGGTAGGTTGGTGGTTTGGTGACCCCTATGTCAAACTTCGAGTAATCTTTTGACTTCTCAATGTCCTGCGTATGTGTCGCATAAACCTCATTATCCACCCATGAATTAGAGGCACACCTGCCTGCCTGCATAATTCAGTAATTAATCAAGGAAATGGTAGAGCGTTTGCCACCTTATATGCTCTGACAAATAGCTTATCGACAATGATCTAACTGAAATCAATCTTCAGCCCTGATAGCAAACTAATAATAAGTACAACGCGGTGAATATTCAGATTA
The DNA here is from genome assembly GCA_030864215.1 of Capsicum pubescens. Taxonomy (NCBI): domain Eukaryota; kingdom Viridiplantae; phylum Streptophyta; class Magnoliopsida; order Solanales; family Solanaceae; genus Capsicum; species Capsicum pubescens. The sequence continues at coordinate 215,901,870 of CM061547.1, read as the reverse complement.
GCATCACCTCCCGTTGGCATAAGCCTCAATCAAACCATAGCCTACCAAAATTTAGCTCGAAAGTTAAGGAATGACTTCGCTATGTGCTCACGTGGGTTTGTAGCCTAGGAAGGATTTCCATCATCAACGAACATTCCACCTAACCATCCCCTTTGGGAAGATGCATTACGCAGTCGATACTCAAGTTCTGGAATAGCAGGTGGGGCTTCATATTCTGGCCCAAACAATATCCTGTTGATGGTTTGGGCTGATATGTCAATGGTGACTCCTCGGGTTGTCACTGACCCAATGTTCGGAAGATTGGAAATCTTTGAGCCCTTTAGAACATCCTCAATACCAAATGGTTAGCAAAAAATTCCCTTACCAGATTCGACTGATATGATCTGGGGGGCTTGCTCATTCATACTTATTAAAACGATGATCTACCTCTGGCTACTTGTGCATCTTCATCGTTACAATCTGATACTCCTCAGCAAATGGCTTTTTGACTGGCCTACTTGTTGTTGGTGCCAACCTATTATAAAATTTATCCCTTGCTCCATCGATTTACCATCTGACAACCTCTGTGATTTGAGGATCCTTATGTCTAATCAAGTTGGCATCCTCAGTCTTAGTCTCAACAGCAGATGCTTTAGTTTGTGCCTCTACATTGGTAGCCTCAGTTTTGGCCTCAACTAGATTTGGGTGAGAGTGACCACCCTTTTCTCTTCAGTGCTCGATCTAGTTCTGCTGGTGCTGCTGTCACTCTTCTCTTCAGACTGAGAGAGTGTTGGAAGTGTCTGATCCCCTTGGCGTATGTTGAAGGCTGGTAACTCCTCTCTCCTAAAAGGTTTGGCAAGGCCTCTTGCCCGACCATCGTCTCTAGTCAATGGGAGTTTTTGTGCCATGGTACCTGAAAAAGAAGTACGGAGTCAATTACAAAACAAAAATCTGCAAAAATAGTAACAAAAATTGTCTTGACGGTCACACTGATGGGCCATCGATGATGCGACGGTTCACCGATTGGGCTGTCAGGTCTTATCCAGTGAGTTCTGATTTTCAGGGACTTACGACGGTTGAACTGGTGGTCCATCAGGTCAATGATGGTCCTTCAGGTTGTCCATCGTGGCTTATCAAGTGAACAACTTTCTTTGGATATTTACGAAGGCCAACCTGATGGTCCGTCACAGATTCAATGGTCCGCCAAGGTGACCGTCAGTCCCCATTTTCAATTTTAGACTTCTTTTTGGCATTTTGTCGAACAGATGGTATACCTTATTCAATTTTCATCATAGCAACAACAATAATTCCATGTTTTCACACACATTTTTGTACTCTAAACATGTGGGTTACTCAGACTTCACTCAAGAAGCATATACCAAAGTTCAGAACTCAGAACATCAACAATTTAAACCACAAAAGGAAACAAGATGAAATTTTACATACCACAACTATTTTAATTATGTTTTACACTTTGGAGAAGCAAGAAAACGAAAAAAAATCGTACCTTGAAGATGCGTAAGTTTTACTCTAGTTGCTTGCACTTCAGAAAGAAAAACTACTTAATACTTTAACCTGTGATTTTTTATGTTGTTGTGAAAAGAAAAAAAGAGGGGAAGAGAGTTATTTAAATAGAGGAGAAGAAGGAAGTTGGAGAGTCCTAAAGGGAATAACTGCCTTCAGATACTATGAATCCAAAGGGAGTTAGACAGTGTTTGAATTTAAAGAGGTTGCAACGTATGTAACCACCCCATTTTATCTGTTTAAAAGCTTTTGGGTTAAGTACGGGTAATTTAAATAGACATCTGACCCAACCTGAGACTAGGGTTACGCTGACGGCCAACTTGATGGTCCGTCAGCTTTGCGACGATCTACCAGGTTTACCGTCAGGTCTTACCAAACACATACCTTCCAGAACTTTCTCTGATGGTCACATCGACTGTCCATCAATTCTATGATGGTCCATTAAGCCATCCGTCATCCCCTTCCAGAAACTCAAATATTCAACCTCAGGTTGATGAAAGAAGTGATGGTTCACCAGGTTTGCGATTGTCCACCAGCTCGACCGTCAAGCCTTATCCAGTACATTCAACTTTTTGGCATAGCTTCGACGGTCCGAGCGGTGGTCCGTCAAGATCTTGATGGTCCATCTATATCTGCGTCAACCTCCTCACAACTGTGAAACTCCTTTGTTTCATGGTTTTCAGTCTCGCACACTTCATAAACACATCATATTGCACAAAAAAAAACAATAATAGAACTTTAGCTAAGATTACAACAACACTTGGTGGGTTGCCTCCCACTAGCGCCTGATTTAATATCACGACATGATGCAGTCATCTCAATTACTCAGACTTCATCGAGATATATTGTGGCTATGCACTTTATCGAGTCCATTAGACTGATATACAACTTCCGTCGTTGCCCATTCACTTTGAAGACACTTCCATCTTTGTTTGCAAGTTCAACCACTCAAGACGAGTAGACTTGATTAACTTGAAATGGGACTGACCATTTTGATTTAAGCTTACCTGAGAACACCTTTAGTCTGGAGTTGAAGAGAAGCACCCAATCATCTCTATGGAAATCTCTTTTAGCAATTCTTCGATCATGGTAATTCTTCATCTTCTCCTTGTAGGGATCAACTCTTTCATACACCCCGAGATGAAACTCATCCATCTCATTCAGCTGCCCCAATCTCAAATGCGCCGCCTCATTCCAGTTCTAATTCAACCTCTGAAGTGCCCACAATGCCTTATGCTCCAATTCAATTGGTAAATGGCATGCTTTTCCATAAACCAACTGGTACGGTGACATACCGATTGGTGTCTTGAAAGCTGTTCTATATGCCCATAAGGCATCATTAAGCTTCCTAGACCAGTCTTGTCTGCTAGCATTCATTGTTTTATCAAGGATGGCTTTGATGTCTCTATTCGAAATCTTTACTTGCCCACTAGTTTATGGATGGTATGGAGTCACTACTTTGTGTTTCTTAACACCATACTTTGCTAAGGCAGCTTGAAAGACGCAATTGCAAAAGTGAGATCCACATTTGCTTATAATCGTGCGTGGCACCCCAAATCAAGAGAAAATATTCCTTTTCAGGAATGTAACTAGTCTCTTCCCTTCATTGTCAGCCAAAGCAATGGATTCAACCCATTTCGATACATTATCAACAACAACTAGAATGTATTAAATCCCATGTAAACTCACAAAGGGCCCCATAAAGTCAATGCCCCATACGTCAAGTAATTCTACCTCTATCATTTTTGTCAAAGGCATTTCATGGCGCTTAGAGATTCACCCCTACCATTGACGTTGGTCACATCTTCTCACAAACTCTTAAGCATCTTTGAATAAAGTTTGCTAATAGTAGCACCTTTCTAGCAGTACGATCACCGGCATGATGATCTCCAATCGGGGAAGCATGACATGCTTCCAATATACTCAACATATCTACTTCTGGAACATATCTCCTGATGATATTGTCAGCACATCGCCAAAATAGATACGACTCATCCCAGAAATCATGTGTCACATCATGAAGAAATTTCTTTCTTTATTAAAGATAAAGATTTTTCGGAATCACCTCACTCACCACATAGTTTGCAAAGTCAGCATTCCAAGGTACTTTTTCAATCACTGTAACCAATATTTTCTCATTCAGAAAGAAATCTTTAATCTCTAGCTCATCCTTGACTGTCTGCTAGCCTTCGAGTCTGGATAAGTGATCTACCACCTTATTCTCACATCCCTTTCGATCCTTGACTTCGAAGTCAAATTCCTGCAGTAGCAATACCCACCAGATCAACCTTGGCTTAGCATCTTTATTCGCCATTAAGTACCTTAAGAAAGAGTGGTCGGTGTGCACCACCACCTTGGTACCTAACAAATATGACCAAAACTTCTTAAAAGCATACACAACTGCTAGAAGTTCCTGCTCAGTTATAGTATAATTCTTTTGAGCCCCGTTTAGGGCCTTGATTGCATAATATATCAGATGGAGCAACTTCTCTTTCTTTTGGCCAAGAAAAGCTCCAAGTGCCACTCCACTGGCATTACACATAATCTCGAATGGCTTCATCTAATCCGGAGCAACAATAATTAGAGCCTCTACTAGTTTCATCTTAAGGCATTCAAAAGCCTTACTGTAGTCATCATCAAAAGTAAACTTATCCTCCTTCTCTAAAAGTTTGGAAAGAGGGTTTGCAATCTTTGAGAAGTCCTTTATGAATCTGCAGTAGAACTCTGCATGATTGAGAAAGCTACGTACCCCTTTGACTGAGATAGGGGGAGGTAGTTTCTCAATCACTTTAGCCTTTGCCTTATCTACCTCAATGCCTTTAGTAGAAATTTTGTGTCCAAGAACAATAACGTCCTTCACCATGAAGTGGCATTTTTCCCAGTTAAGGACAATGTTGAACTCTTCACACCGCTACAATGCTCGACTAAGATTCAGCAAGCAGAGCTAAAAAAAATCACCGACCACCGAGAAGTCATCCATAAACACCTCCAAGGTGTATTCAACCATATCAGAAAATATCGACATCATGCACCACTGAAAAGTGGAGGGTACATTACACAAATTGAAATGCATCCGCTTAAAAGAAAACATATCATATGGGCACTTGAATGTCATCTTTTCCTGATCTTCAGGATCAATAGAAATCTAGTTGTAACCAGAGTACCCATCTAAGAAATAGTACCAACCCCTTCCCGCTAGCTGATTAAGAATCTGATCCATGTAAGGTATTAGGAAGTGGTCCTTCAGTGTCCACGAGTTGAGTTTTTTGTAATCCATACACACCCTCCACCCAGTAACAGGCTTGAGTGGGATCAACTCATTTTCTCATTAGCCACAACTATCATACCTCCTTTCTTGGGCACGCATTGAACTAGGCTTACCTATTTACTGTTGGAAATAGGGTAAACCACTTCTGCATCCACCAACTTGATAATTTCCTTATTAACCACCTCTTGCATCGGTGGGTTAAGACGTCGTTGGTGCTCGTTGGTAGGAGTATAGTCTTCCTCAAGCTGTATCTTATGAGTGCATATACCAGGGAAAATACTAATAATATCTGCAATAGTCCAGCCTATTGCCCTTTTTGTACCTCTGAAGCACAAAAATAAGTGCTTCTACCTACTGCTCGCCCAAATCAATTGCAATAATCACGGGTAGCATATTACCATTGCCCAGAAATATGTACCTCAAATGGCCGGGAAACTCTTTCAACTCCAAGGTAGGTGGCTCTTCTATAGAAGGCTTAGCAGGTGGACTTGGACGATTTTTTAAGTCCAAATCCAACTTCTTGGGTGCATATGAATAAGACACCTAGACCGTTAAGGAACTCACAGTCTCCTCATAATCTTCTATACCACCATGATCAAAATTCATCAATACAGCGGCTAAAGTCTCCACAACAAATTTTTCTTCTATAGACTCTTCCTGTCCTCCTCATAATAGACATCCAAAATAGAGAATACACTCATATCTTTATGCTGCTTCATGAACTGGCATACATTGAATCAAACTACCTCATTATTTAGCCTAAATAGTAGCTCGTTTTCCCATAAATAAATAAGTACACTCCCTATTATGACAAAAGGTTGACCCAAGATTATGGGCACCTCGAAATCCATCTCACAATTGAGAATGACAAAATTAGACGGAAATATAAAACTGGATACCTTTACTAATGTGTCATATAGAATCCCCACAGGCCATATCTAAGACCTGTCTGCCATAACTAGCCTCATGTTTGTGGGAGTAGGATCCCCCAAATCCAATTTCTTATACACTGCAAGCGGCATCAAGTTTATACTAGATCCCAAATCATATAGAGCTTTTGCAAAATCAAGAGACCCAATAGTGCATGGCATAGTAAATGCTCTCGGGTCTGCCTTCTTCTGCTCCAAAAACCTTGTGGAGATAGCACCACAATAATGAAGATTGTCCACTGGCTCATAGCTAACCGTTCGCTTCTTCATGACAAGGTCTTTCATGAACTTTGCATACCCGGGCATTTTTTCCAATGCCTCCACCAATGGAAAATTGATCATCAACTGCTTAAGCATGGCCATAAATTTGCCAAACTTTGTGTCATCGGCCTTCTTCTTTAATCGATGGGGAAATGAAGGAGGTGGTTTTGGTAGAGAAGTCACCACTGCTTCCCTTTTCTTGTCTCTTCCTTTTTCGAATCCATCAACAGACTGATAATTCGAAGGAACATTAATGTCATCCTTCTTCTTAGACTCTACAAGATTACTTTCTTTAATCTCGACATCTTTTTTGATTATCTCTTCAATTACATCTTTTCCCACAGAAGGGCCCGGTAATACCTTACCACTCTGTGTGGTAATTTCCATGCAAGAGCCATTATTTTGATAATTTTGAACTGTATCACTTGGAAAAGTTTCGCTCTTTCTCTAATTTAATGCTGCTGAGAGTTGGCTCATTTACTGCTCCAACTGTTTGATAGAAGTATAGTGTGAGTTTACCAACTAACTCATGGAAGACAAATCACTCTTCATAGTAGTCACCCTAGAGTTGGTAGTCTCAACTCTTTTTAATAATTTCCCTATTATGTCCTACATATACATCTTTCTTGAGCTAGTTACAGAATTATCTCTGCTTCCATGAGGTACATATAGTCCACTCCTATCATTCTTGCTCTTCCAGTTCCCTTGATCTCTATCCTTGTACCAGCCTTGTCGTTATAGTTCTGGCCTAGATTTCCTTGGCTATTTCCTCAAAAAAAACCCTGATTATTTAGTACTTCACCTCTTCTTTTAGATCAAAGTCAACTCTTCCCTAGGATGCAACCGCTTTCACCTTTTCCATTTTTCCAGACATTAGATTCTTAGTTAGCGAATTCATCTTTGTCTTTAAGTGTGCCATGTCCTGGTCATATTCTTCATCCTTCTTGCATTGCTCTGTAGTCATACTACCAGACACAGTAAGGCTTGATACCACAAAATCCCTGGTATTCCAAGCTCTACTCTGGTATTCATCCGATCAAACATCTCCAAAGCCTCTGGAAAAGTAAGGTCTACAAATGACCCTCCTACAACATTATCCATGACTTGCTTTGTAATAGAGTTCAAAGCCCGATAAAGAGTCTTCATCAAATGAATATCCATCATGTTATGGTTTGGGAATTACATCAGCTTCTTTTTAAACCTCTCCCAGGTCTCATAAAGAGCTTCAGTGGGAAGCTGTCGGAAGTTACTGATTTTATCCCTCAACTATACCTTCCTGGAAGGTGGAAAGAACCTTTCTAGGAAAGCCTCTTTCAACTGCCTCCAGTTGGTGATAGAGTTGGGAGTTAGCCCATTGAGACACAGTGTTGCCTCCCTAGATAGAGACAATGAAAACAAACGCAGGCGGATAGCATTCTGACCCACTCCTGGGATATCAAAAGACTTGCGAATGGTGACAAAATTCACCAAGTGCATATTTGGATCATCTCCGGGAAGACTACCGAACAACCCCTTAAGATAAAGGAGTTGAATCATCGTACTGGTAATATTGAATTTATCTCCAGGTGCTAGTGGTGGAGGAATTATAGCTCCAGTTGCACCTTCTTCATCCATTCTATCTTCGTCATCATTCAGATCAAACTGTACCGGTTGTTGATCCTACCTCGCCCTAAAGAGATGATTCTTATTCACATTCTGATTAACTGGTATAGCCACATGCTCTGCACGCCTTGGGTTAATAGGATCTAACAAATCATCTTCCCCCAAATCATCATCATCAGGATTACGATGAAGCACTGGTTGGCCGTTGTTTTGCTGATTAATTTGAGCTCTATCCAGAGCGGCTAGTCTTTCAGCGTCTTGGGGATTTGTCATTCTGGCAATTAACTACGGTTTTGAATGTATTAGTAATAATGGTGCACCCGATCTCCATGTACTTGGCATACACAATAACTACCCTACACAGAACAAAAATAATAAATAAAAGTAAAATTTAGGAAACTTGACCAAAGGTCAATTAACAAACACAAACATAATTAACAACTGTATTCCCCTGCAACGGTGCCAAAATTTGACATGCCTAAATTACACCTCTCTTACGAGAGAGTAAGTGGTCGCTGTCAAATATAGAACCCAACTATGTTGGGTGTCGAATCCCACAGGGAATACTGTGTTCACTAAGTACTGTGATTGTTATTAGAGTTAGATCAAAGGTTCCTGAATAAGAGGGGTTTTGATCTATAAATTATATTCTAAGTAATTGTAACAGAGTTGTTCCAACTAATGATTCTTTCTGCTAGTAATAATTCAATGATATTAAACAAACTAGAGTTATGGTTACCAAGATGTTTAAACAGTTAGGGTTGTGAATCACTTTTGAGTTCCACTCAATAACTTTAATTGCAAGAGCAGTTGAATTCTAGTGCTTACCCATTAGTTTCTCAACCTTAATGGATAGTTTATCCTTTAACTCTCTCAACTTAAAGAATATATTGATTATTCAACCATTTTTCTCATATAGGTTAATCCTTGTTATTCTCCATTAATCTAAAGATTTGGGTCTCTAGATTTCATGTAAACCCTTTTTTTCCAAACAAACCCTTTTCTATTCGAACAAGTGATTGTTCTTGGGTTTACTTTTCAAGTTTGCAACAAAGAAAAGTCATTCGAGTGAAGAAGGGTTTATGCAACATCAATTAACTGTAGAAACTTAATTGGAATCACAACCCATATCAGCTGTTTATATTAAGGCTCCCATAACCCTAGTTATGGGAGCTTATCCAATTATCTCCATAGAAGAAAGAGAAAGAATACTTGTATTATTCATAAACATATTCAAATTTTACTTACAAAGGTTACAAGAATTAATTCTTAAATCTTCAATAGAAATGGAATGATTAGATCCACAAATGTAGTTTGATTCATAAATTTTTATGATACAGAGAGTTTCAAAGATGAAAAACTAAGATAAAAAATATCCAAGATTCAGAATATCCCCCAATAAAACCCTAGCTGGGTATTTATATGCTCCCAGGTTTAGAAGTTTTAAAATTTAGACTCAGAAAATGTCTCATCCAAATTGACGATCCAATTGATGGTCTATCAGGAGTTTGATGGTCCATCACATGGACCATCGCTGAGTGCCCCAGGATGTCATATTCTGCTTAAGCCTGACGGCTACCTTGGCGGACCGTCGATGGTCCGACGATCCGTCGCACGGTCTGTCACTCAGGCTTCTGAAATCTTGCATTCTACTTAAGTCTGATGACCGAGTTGCCATTTATCTGCAAGCTTGATGGTCCGCCACTTGGGTCGTCACATGGGTCTTCTATCTGGAACCATCTGTTTAGCTCTGATGGTCCTCCTGGCGGTCTGTCACATGACTGATGTGATGCCATTTGGTCCATCATTGACCTTTTTCTGTTGTTTTCCTGAGTTTTTTCCTTCAACTGACTCCTCAACTTGGAATCACTCAAATCCACTATTAAATACAACTTTTGTTGCTTGAAAACTCACAACTTTCCCGTGAAAAAAGATTCAAAATGTTCCATCAAAAACTGGAACATCAACGCCACAAGGAACTAAGCCAGCTTATGGGCCCTCTTGGGGACATAATAAAACCCGTATCGGCAAAACACGGTTTTGGGCTAGGAGTTGTTTGAACTCAAGCCTTCTTCGGGCAACCACCTAACCCTCTTCAAGGCCATTTTTAACTCTTTCAAGACATGTCTTCTCTGAAATCACATCAAATCTCTTACTTTGTTATGTCATTCATTTATATGGTATTGTCATACCATTGACTAGCAAGTCATATCTCTAAGCCATACATTATCATGTTACAGTCTTCTCTTTCAAAACATTATTCTCAGACCACCAAACTATTCAAATAGTATATGAAGTTGGATATAGTGAAATTCATGAAAACATAGTCAAAGATCCTCAATTTCAATTCACAAACCCGTGGTGGTCGCTCCTCGTGTAATAAACCATGAAATTCCTTCAATAATCTTATTTAGCATTTACAAACCATAAAACGCTTGTATGATATGAAATCACCCTCTCTTTAATTCATAGACAAGATCAAGTTCATAACAACATTTAAAACACTTATCTCATGCTTTCAATCATGCAATGTCACAACCCATAACATGTGAAGTCAAGAAGTAATGAAACACGAGAGGGGTTTAATCATTCATGCTCTCAATTTAATCTTAATAAACTGAAAATGCATACTTACATATATACGTACAAAAATCAATTTCAAGGGGAGTCCTTAAGACCAAAACAATATATATATATATATATATATCAATAAAAAGTTTTCCATTGATTGGCTATTTAAAACAATTGTTCAAACACTTGTAACAAACATCATATCGTGCTTTCGAAGATTGATAAAACTAGAATTTATGCCCATAGAGTTTTAAGGACAACCCCACGTACCTTAAGTAGTTTAATTTGAGAATTGAAACTCCAATCTTGACACTCTTCTTGGACTTAGAATATAAGCTCTAGATCTTTGGAAGAGAGGTTAGGGTTCTTTTATTCTTGATATTTTTGAGTAAAAATGGGTATAATCTGCCCTAAAATGTTTTAATCCTCAGATAATATGGTTAGGAATTGTAGGGAAAAAAATGAGACTGCTCTCGGACTTAAAAGTTGCTGAACTAATCCCTTCTTTGAGGCTTATGGCGATGCGGTGATCGTGTCATCATGATACCCACCGCGACGTAGTGGAATCGCGGTGACTTACTGGTTCGTGACAATTTTTGTTTTGGGGTTCACTGCGACATAGTACAATCTTGGTGACCCACTGGAATTAGGCAAATGCCGATTTGGCCATTACCGCAATGCGATGGCCTTGCATCGCTCTTCTCACCACGACGCGACACGACCCTATCGCGGTGAGCCATTGGAAGAAAATAAAAAAAAATCAAACATTCATCAAGACTCAATCAATGGGGAGGATTTTGGAACATTTACGCATAGGAATGACGATCTACATTCTAACCCGAAATGTGGGTCGTTACATTATCCCACCCTTGGGGATCATTCATCCCCGAATGATGACTCGGGACACAATAAGCATAATTTCAAGAATTAAATGAAGTAAAAAGAGTAATATAGGATTTGTACCTTCTAAATCATTATCCATGGCCACGAAAAGAGTTGGGTACCTCGCATGCATATCATCTTCCGACTCCCAAGTAGCCTCCTCAGCTTTTTGATTTCTCCATATCACCTTGACCGAAGCTATTTCCTTAGTCCTCAACTTTCGAACTTGGCGATCCATGATTGAAACAGGTTCTTCCTCATATGACAAGGAGTCCTTCATATTGATCTCCTCTACAAGCAACACTAGGGAATGATTTCTAATGCACTTTTTCAATATGAACACATGAAATACGGGATGAACGGAAGCCATACTTACGGTCAATTCTAACTCATAATCAACCCCACCTATCCTTCTCACAATGTGATATGGTCCTATATAACGAGGACTCAGCTTCCCTTTCTTCCCGAATTGCATGACTTCTTTCATAAAGGAGATCTTTAAAAACAACCAATCAGTAATCTCAAATTCCAGCTCCTACCTTCTAACATCAGCATAGGATTTCTGATGACTCTGAGCTGTTTTAAGTTGTTCTCTAATGATATTCACTTTCTCCATTGCCTAATGAACAAGGTTAGGCCCAAAAAACCACGTCTCACCCACTTTGTACCACCCAATCGGTGATCTACATCTCCTCCCATAAAGTGCTTCAAAAGGTGCCATCTTAATACTGGCATGGTAGCTATTATTGTAGGCAAACTCTATCAATGGCAAATGATCTACCCAACTACCCTTGAAGTCAATTACATAGGACCTCAACATATCCTCTAGGGTATGAATGGTGTGTTCAACTTGCCCATCGGTATGAGGGTGGAATGCAGTACTTAGGTTCACTTGGGTACCTAAGCCCCTCTAAAAAAATCACCAAAACTACAAAGAGAATTGCGTACCTCGATTGGATATAATAGACACAGATGCCCCATGCAAGCGAACTATTTCCTCAATGTACACCTTGGCATAATCATCTCCCGAATAGTTAGTCCTCAAAGACAGAAAGAGAGTTGACTTGGTCATCCAGTCCACAATTACTGAAAGAGAATCATATCGGTTTTGGGACCTCAAAAGTCCTGTGATGAAGTCCATATTGATCATCTCCTATTTCCACATAGGCAGGGCTATCTCTTGGGAAATACCGCATGGTCTCAAATGTTCCACTTTAACTTATTGGCAATTCAAACACTTGGAAACAAAATCAGCAACATCACGTTTCATATTATTCCACCAATATATAGTTTTAAGATCATGGTACATCTTAGTAGACTTGGGTGAACAACATACCTCAAAGTGTGAGCCTCATCAAGGATCCTCTCTGGCAAACCATTCGTATTCGGTACATACAGTCTGCCTTGGTACCTCAAAATACCATCACCACTAATTTCAAAGGACATCACCTTCTATTGACCCACATCTTTCTTGATCTGCATTAAGATAGGATCCTTGGCCTATTTCTCCTTAACTTTTACACATAAGGAAGATCTAGATATTTCATGCACAACTACTCCTCCATCTTTGGAATCCAGAAGTCGTACACCTAGATTTGCAAGCCAATGAATATATTTCACCATCTCCCTCTTTCCTTACTCAACATGATAAAGACTACCCATAGGCAATCTACTGAGGGCATCGGGCACCACAATTCACCTTGCCCTGATGATAGTGCAGGCTCATGTCATAATTCTTTAATAGTTCCAACCAATGTCGCTGTCTGAGATTCAGTTCTTTCTATGAGAAAACATATTGTACACTTTTGTGGTCAGTAAATATATCAACATGTACCCCATAAATATAATGCCTCCATATTTTAAGTGCAAACTCCACCGCCACTAACTCTAAGTCATGGGTGGGGTAATTTCGTTCATGCACCTTTAACTGCCTAGATGCATAAGCTACCACCTTGCCATGCTACATAAGTACATACCCAAGTTCCACCTGGGGCGCATCAAAATATACCATAAAACCCTCTGTACCTTCCGAAAGAGTCAAAACAGGTGCAGTAGTCAACTTGTCTTTCAACTTCTCGAAACTACCCTCACAAGAGTCAGACCACACAAATTTCATCTTTTTCTGTGTCAACCTGGTAAGTGGAGCAGCTATGGAAGAAAAACACTCTACAAACCTTTTGTAATACCCCACTAAACTTAAGAAGCTCTAAATATCAGTTGGAGTAATGGGCCTGGGCTATTTTCTCACTGCCTCAATCTTTTGGGGATTAACTTTAATTCCCTTACTAGAAATAATATGCCCCAAGAATGCAATAGCACTAAGACAGAATTCACACTTGGAAAATTTTACATACAACGGATGATCTTTGAGGGTCTAAAGAATAATTCGGAGGTGATTGGCATGAGCCTCCTTACTCTTAGAATAAATCAAAATGTCGTCAATGAAAACTATGCCAAACAAATCTAGAAACTGATGGAACACCCTATTCATTAGATCCATGAAAGTTGCGGGGGCATTAGTCAACCCGAAAGACATGACTAAGAATTCATAATGGCCATATCAGGTTCGGAAAGATATTTTGGGAATATCTACCTCCCTAACCTTCAATTGATGATAACCCGAATAAAGGTTTATTTTTGAAAAATACCTAGCACCCTGAAGTTGGTCAAAGAGATCATCAATTCTAGAAAAGGGATATTTGTTCTTAATAGTGACCTTATTTAGGTGACGGTAGTCTATACACATACGGAAGGAACCATCTTTATTACGCACAAAGAGTACAGGTGCACCCCAGGGAGAAATACTAGGACGGATAAAGCCCTTGTTAAGAAGATCTTTTAATTGTTCTTTCAACTCTTTCAATTTTACAGAAGCCATCTTGTATGGCGAAATAGAAATAGGACGAGTGTACGGCAACAAGTCAATACCAAAATCTATCTCTCTATCAGGTGGTATTCCTGGAAGATCATCAGGAAAAACTTCTGGGAATTCATTTACTACGGGGACAGACTGGAGAGACGAACTTTCAACACTAGAATCCTTGACCTGAATAAGATGATAAAAACATCCCTTAGATATAAGTTTGTGGGATCTGAGATAAGAGATGAATTTCCCTTTAGGTTCTAAAGAATACCCCTCCTACTCTATCACAAGTTTATTCGAAAAAGAGAAAGTAAATTTTCGGGTTCTACAATATAGGATGGCGTAGCACAAGTGAAGCCAATCCATTCCCAAGATAGCATCAAAGTCAATTATGTCAAGCTCTATAAGGTATGGCACAGTATTATGATTACAAACAGACACTACATAATTTTTGTACACTCTCCTAACCACAATAGAGTCACTAATAGGAGTGGAGATAGAAAAGGGTTCAGGAACATTTTCAGGTTCGAAACCAAAACTAACTGCCACATAAGGGATCACATATGACAAGGTAGATCCTGGATAAGTAGAACATACATATCACAGGAGAAAATCTGTAACATACCCGTGACCATATTTGGTGATGCCTCTGCATCCTGGCGATTGGACAAGGCACATAATCGATTGCGACCACTCCTGATAGCTGAAGTAGTGCCTTTTAGAGATGGTGGTGGCACAGAGGAATTATCTTGCGACTTAGTTCCCCTAATATTACCTCTCACTGTTGGGAAATCTCTCTGGATATGGACTGGCTGTCCACAAGAATAGCATAACATTGTGCCAAACTGACACCTTCCTAGGTGGTGTATTCCATACATGTTATATCAAGGGTGTGACCTAGTAGGTTGTGCCACACTCCCTTGAGACTGTGTACCCTGTACTCTTAATCCATGGCTAGGCTGGAAATTCTGAAACCGCTGGTCAACAGGAGGTCTGGGCGTGGGGGCTCTTGCTGCAGGCTGAGCATTACTCCAGAATATTTTCTTCAGCCACTTGTTACCCCTATTACTGTCTTGGTGATGACTATGGTTTTTTTCTGCTGGTCTGGTCCTCTTGGATTGTCTATCCTTCTCCCTTTCTTCAGCAACCCTCTTTTTCTGATCCTCGACCTACTGCATGTGGATGGACAATTTGGAGAAGTCCATATCTTTATTCAACATCACCCCTTTCCACTCCAACACCAAGTCATCTGAAAGATCAGATGCAAACTTCCTCATATGGGACCTCATATTCCCTTCCAATTCTGGAGCATAATGGGATAGTTGATTGAATTTCAAGGTGTACTCCTTGATGCTTATCTTTTTCTATTTCAAATTCAGGAACTCTTCAGCCTCGGACTCCCTCAACTCTTAGGGGAAGAATTGGTCCAGGAAAGCTTCCACAAATTTACCCCACACAGAAGGCTCAGTATTTTCTCTTCTCAAGTCTTCCCACTCATTGTACCATTGATTTTCTACCTCTTTAAGTTGATAAGCCACTAGTCAACCCCTTCCACTTCATCCACATCCATCACTTAAAAAATCTTCTCTATCTCATCCATAAACTCTTGTGGTTCCTCCTCCACCTTTGTACCTGTAAACTTAGGCAGGTTTAACCTTATAAATTGACCCATCTATGTAGTCTTGGATGCACCAGGTGCATACCTAACATCTTTTGACTGTCAGGTCTATGAAGCCATTAATTGTGTAATCATATGCCTTGACTTTCTGAACTCAATATTTGATATCTCTTCCAGGGGAGGTTAGGTGTGATTAGTCCTTGATCGGGGAGCCCTAGGTGCCCTGGGTGGGCAAGTCAAAATAGGAGGGACTCCCAGAGCAGCAATAAATTCAGGAGTGTGAGCCCTATTACGTGTCTTCATCCCATGGGTAGGATGAACATCTTTAGTTTGGGTATTCTGATCATTGGAGCAATGTTAAGGCATGATATCCTTTCTGAAACACAAGAGACCATTGATTACAGGACTTTTAGACTCTACTGCACAAACTAAATCACAAAGAAAAGAAATATTCCTAAACGCTTAGTATCCTCCCACTTATAAATGTGGCGTACTACACATCTATAAATAGGACTCTACCCGATGTGATTTTAGAGACACCCTGGGACCATGAACCGGGCTCTGATACCAAGTTTATCATGACCCGATTTGGGACCCTAGCCACGGCGAGCATCCCGAACTGTGCAGACTCGGGCGCCCCTTCCTGTCTGTTACTCATGAACACCATTCATAACAATAAAAAAAAAGATGTAGAATTTAACAAACAGAACATGGTCATACTCTGAGTTTGGTTTAATATTTTGGAAATAAGTAAATCAACAACTAGACAACATTTGTTCCAGTCTACAAAATCTCTATTACATATGAAATTATCAAACTGTCTAAAACTGGGACAAGGCCCCCAGTGGACCTAAACCAAAGTAAATGACAAGTTTCTGAATAGAAATAGGCCTTTTGAAATAGAGAAGGCTCACCAAATGCAAACTTCACTTTTGTCTGATAAACTCTATGGCTTAGCAGGACCTCTAGACTGAGCCTCAGACCCTAAAATATAGGGGGTCAATACATTTATACTGGTACACAGAGAAATCCAAAATAATGAATTTATACATATATAAAATAGGTGATAGCAATTCATGAAACACCATGCATGATATAGTTTAAAATACATGGGCAATCTCTAATAATCTTAAAACATTTTGGTCAATGCAGTTCGATGCTCTGTATTACTTTTGAGCTAGGTGGTATACCCTACAACTCTGAAATTCCATGAGCTATATGGAATCTTCCCTTAACTCGATAGCCAAGCTCCCAATTCAAGTTTGTCGTAAGAGTTGGAGTCTCTGTCTCTGATATGTCACAAGGCACTACACCAATGTATGGTCCCTCTTGGGGATATAATGAAACCCGTATCAGCAAAACACGATTTTGGGCTAGGAGTTATTTGAACTCAAGCCTTCTTCAGGCAACCACCTAACCCTCTTTATGCCCATTTTTAACTCTTTCAAGACATGTATTCTTTGAAATCACATCAAATCTCTTACTCTGTTATGGCATTTATTTATATGGTATCGTCATACCATTGAATAGAAAGTCATATATATAAGCCATACATTATCATGTTACAGTCTTCCCTTTTAAAACATTATTCTCAGACCACCAAACTATTCAAATAGTATATGAAGTTGCAT
The DNA here is from genome assembly GCA_030864215.1 of Capsicum pubescens. NCBI lineage: Eukaryota > Viridiplantae > Streptophyta > Magnoliopsida > Solanales > Solanaceae > Capsicum > Capsicum pubescens. Next base: position 215,884,742 of record CM061547.1, on the reverse strand, counting down.
ATAGTGAAATTCATGAAAGATCCTCAATTTCAATTCACAAACACGTGGTGGTCACTCCTCGTGTAATAAACCATGAAATTCCTTCAATAATCTTATTTAGCATTTATAAACCATAAAATACTTGTATGATATGAAATTACCCTCTCTTCAATTCATAGACAAGATCAAGTTCATAACAACATTTAAAACACTTAGCTCATGCTTTTAATCATGCAATGTCACAACCCATAACATGTGAAGTCAAGAAGTAATGCAACATGAGAGAGGTTTAATCATTCATGCTCTCAATTTAATCTTTATAAACAGAAAACGTATACTTATGTATATACGTAAAAAAATTAATTTCAAGGGGAGGTCTCAATACCAAAACAATATATATATATATATATATATATATATATATATCAATAAAAAGGTTTCCATTTCTTGGATATTTAAAATAATTGTTCAAACCCTAGTTACAAAAATCATATCGTGCTTTTAAATATTGATAAAACCATAATTTATGGCCATAGAGTTTTAAGGACAGCCCCATGTACCTTAAGTAGTTTAATTTGAGAAGTGAAACTCCAATCTTGACACTCTTCTTGGACTTAGAATATAGGCTCTATATCTTTGGAAGAGAGGTTAGGGTTCTTTTGTTCTTGATAATTTTGAGTAAAAATGGTTATAATCAGCCCTAAAAACATTTTAATCCTCAGATAATACGGCTAGAAATAGTAGGGAAAAAGATGAGACTGCCCTCGAACTTAAAAGTTGATGAACAATTCCCGTCTTTGAGGCTTACCACGACATGGTGATCCTGTCATCGTGATACCCACCGTGATGCGGTGGAATCACGGATCACGGTGGGTATCACGGTGACTTACTGGTTCATGAAAATTATTATTTTGGGGTTCACCGTGACACAGTGCAATCACGATGACCCATAAAAATTGGACAAACATCGATTTGTCCACTACCGCGATGCAATGGCCTTCGCATCACTATTCTCACCATGAAATGGCCCAATTGAGGCGAGCCACTAGAATAAAATCCAAACAAAATTTTAGACGCTCATCAAGACTCAATCAATAGGGAGGCTTTTAGAACATTTACGCATAGGAATGACGGTCTACATTCTAGCCCAAAATGCAATTTATTACAGATCTTTAGTTTGCAGTAGTTGTCTTTTACTTAAAGATTTAGAGACATTGCCTTTATGGGGTTCATGTTTATGTGTTAACAGATCATAAGAGTTTATAGTATGTGTTCACCCAGAAGGATCTAAATCTTTGTCAGAAAAGGTGGCTTGAATTACTGAAAGATTATGATATGAGTGTGTTGTATCACCTGGGAAAGGCTAATATAGTAGCCGATTCTCTTAGTAGAATGTCTATGGGAATTTTTGCGTATGTTGAAGAGGATAAAAATGAGTTAGCCCATGAGGTTCATCAGCTTGCTAGATTAGGTGTTCGGTTGTTTGATTCGGCCGAAGGTAGTATATGGGTTAAAAATCTTCATTGGTGGATAAAGTGAAATAAAAGAAAGATAGGGATCCTATTATGGTCAGGTTAAAGGATACAGTTCTAGACCAGAAGGTTGAGGTTTTCTCCCAAGGGGGAGATGGTGTGCTTCGTTATCAAGACGGGTTATGTGATCTGAGTATGTATAGTTTGAGACAACAAATATTAGTAGAGGCGCATGGTGCATGATATTATATTCACCCAAGATCCACTAAGACGTATCATGATTTGTGGGAAATCTATTGGTGGAATGTTATGAATAAAGATATTGCAAAATTTGTGGCTAAGTGTTCGAATTGTCAGCAGGTTAAGGTTGAACACCAAAGGACAAGCAGTATGCTTCAGGAGTTTTGCATCACCACATGGAAGTGGAAAATGGTGAAGATGGATTTTGTGGCAGGTTTACCTCTTACGCGTCATCAGCATAATTTGATTTAGGTCATTGTAGATAGAATGACCAAGTTAGCCTATTTCTTACCAGTTCATACTTTGTATTCAACTAAGAATTATGCTAGACTCTATCTCAGGGAGTTTGTAAAGTTTCATAGGGTTACGTTGACCATTATTTCAGATAGAGGTACTCAGTTTACCTTCTATTTTGGAATTCTTTTCATCTAGACAGATAGTCAGGCAGAGCTGACCATCCAGATATTAGAAGATATATTGAGGGATTGTGTTATCGACTTCAAGGGTAGTTGGGATGACCACTTACTTTTGATTGAGTTTGACTACAATAACAACTATCACTCTAGTATTCAGATGGCTCCAGCTGAGGCTCTCTATAGAAGAAGGTGTAGATATCCTATTGGTTGGTTTAAAGTAGGTGAGGCTCTTTGTAGAAAGAGGTGTAGATCTCCAGATTTAGTGTATGAGGCGATGGAGAAATTAGTCCATTAGGAAGATACTTGGGAAGCAAAAGAAAATATGCTAACCAAGTATCCCCATCTTTTCTCTATGAATTTAGATTCAGCTTGTGGTTTCCCTTAAATTGATTTGATCATTTTCTATCTAAGCTATCCAACCATCCTCATGTCATAGCATGTATTCATGAATTCAGTTCATCCCATGCATCATGTTTCAAATTCAGTTACTTAATCATGATTCAGCTCATAAGTATTTAGTGCATGATCTCAGTCTTCTTAATATCTCTGTTCAGATAGTTTCATTTGGGAATGAATGATTCCAAGAGGGATATATTTAAATACCCCGCAAGATTCTTGATGAGTTTCCAGTCATTCATCCTATGTTTTGAAGTCCCAAAGCCTTTTAATTCACACTAAGTACAAGTGACATGGCAATTTTAAGACCCCAAGATTTCAAAAAAAAAAATTTGGCCTTCCCGAGTTTTAAATATTGATTTATGAGTTGAAATATGTTTACAGATGTAAAAAAAGTCATCTAGGAGAGTTTTAGAATTTTTGAAATGGGTTCGAGGTGTTTGTGGACCACGGAGACAAAATGCCTCTACAATCTGGATGTGTCACAGAGAATGGCCCTCCGTGATACACGAATATCATGGAGGTTAATCTCCACAATATACGTCGTGTCATGGAGGCTAGTCTCGAAATAGCCTCTGTGCCATGGAGGTTGTGAAATCCTGCAACATCATTTAAAGGTTCAAGGGGCATTTTGGTCTTTCCTCTTCACCCTAAACACCCAATTGACGTCTTAAAACCCAAGATGGGCATTATTTTCCTCATTCTCCATCAGTTGACGATACTAAAAAATCATCCCATTCTCAAGAACACAAAAGTCAAGGCTTTATCCAAGAATTCACCATTCAAGGTCTGAATTCCAAGTTTTCTTTAAGGATTCAAGCAACTTAGGTATATAGGATATTCATCAATGTGATTCCTTCTACCCATTGAGTCCCAAGAACCCTTTATTTTTCAAGTATAAATCTTTTTCCCTATTTCATGAAATTTCAATATTAAGTATGAAATTACTCAAATTGTTCTTAATAGTTTTGAATAAAAAATATGGTTTTGTGTTTCCCCATGTGAATTATACTCTTACATGCTGTAAAATCTCAGTCACCCTCATCATGTTTAATTGATACCATGTCAATTTCTCAAGTTATGAAATAAACCATGAGATCATGTTGTTCTAATAATTTAAACATATTTCGTACTCATAAACATGAATTTCATCAGTTTAGTGAAATATACTATGTTTTGGGGTTTACAAATCATGAATTCCCTTACAGTGTTTTAAATAATGTTATTGTATTTAAAGTATTATTCAGTGCTGGAGTGTTATGTACACTCAATACATATATGTTTACACATATTTCATATTTTCATGTTTCAAGTCAGTCAGATCATGATTTTATCATCATATTCTGATTATCATATTCATATTTAGCAATTATTAGTTGTGAGTCTAGTAAACATAAATCAATACTGATATCAATTTTGTTAGGAGTGGGATTTAGCATCGAGCAAACCTTGGGATGAAGGCTCACTTGTCAGTAGAGGACTGAGACCTTTAGTATCATTCCCTAAGTTCTCGAACTATGAAGCCAGTGTAGGTTTTGAGATGTCATCCACTAGTAAAGTACTAACATTCTCTTAGGGGTCACCCTTCGATAGAATACTGACACCCTAGTCCTTTAGGACATCAGCCTTGTGTATCCACCATGTCAGGCATGTGTTAGTACCCGTGGAAAGGTACTGCCACCCTTCCAACTAGGGTTACAGGTTGGACCCCAATTAGCTCAGATTGGGGCATGTCGGTTACATGATAGCTCCTATGGTCTCAGTTCAGTATTCAAAGTATATCAATTCAAGTTGCATGACCAAGTGTATAGATATTAGTTATTTGATTTATTAGTTATTCAACTATTAGTTATTCAATTATTCAAATCATTTCAGTACATGTTTATGCTTGGTATTGTATTTATTTTACATGTTAATGCACTCATGTTCAGTACTTATATGTATTCCAGTTAGTCCTATCTCACATACTAGTACATTCAAAGTACTAACCACATACTCTCTTCTGTGCTATATTGATTTCACAATATAGGTTCATACGCACAGTTTCCCGATTACCCTTAGTCAGCTCAGTACCACTCAGCAGCAACTGTGGTGAGTCCTCATCCATTGAGGACAAGTATTTATAGTTATTTTCTATATTTCCTTCATTTTAGTCAGACGGAGTTAGTTGGGAGCTTGTACCATCAGTTTCTCATGTCTTAGAGGCTTTCAGATATTCAGATATTTAGACAGTCAGACTTGTTTTCAGTTTAGTTAGCAGTTTCAAACATGTTAAGTATTGTTTCAGTAGTACTTCTTAACAGTATTTGATCATTTTAACTTTTTCAATAGTAATTCTTAATAGTATTTGGTCATTTTAACTTTTGCATATGATGTTTTAGTATTATTTTATTCAGTGCTCACAGTAAGTACCATATCATAGGTTAGCTTGGGTTACTTGTGTCCTTAAGCACTGTATTACGACTAAGGGTTAGCTTCGGATCATGACAACTAGGGTCAACTTCAAATAAAGTATTTTTATGCCAAAGACCCACTAAATGAAAGGACTTTGAGTCTTCTTTCCATCAAAACCGACTGTTTAACAATCTGAGTTCAGAGTAAAATGGTACGGGCTTTTTAGTGAAGCACTATCCCAGATGCGCATTGGGCAGCATGGGGTGGAGCTAGTGAGTGAGAAATCACTGGAAAACCTCCACGTTGGGTTGCAGCATGGAGACCCCTACTCAACATAAAATATATTTTTTCTCTTATTAAATCAAGGGCAAACTAGTTCTTTCATCTCATGTAACTTCTCCAACCCATTTTATAACCCTAGAGTCATCCTAAACTAGAAAAAATCTTCAAAATTCCTCATTTTCTTTCTCCCAAAAATTCTTAGAATCAAGAACTCCTAGATTTCTAGATTATAAGCACAAAGGGTAAATCTTTTAGCAAACTTTTTTCCAAGAGGTTTGTAGAACGATCCTATTCCTATTGATTTGAAAGTGTATTTTTCTAAAGTCTTAATTGTGTACAAATTATGGGTTTTAATCTAATTTTAAGAGCGTGTCCACAAATCCCCATTATGCCAAAAATTATGGATTTAGCTAAGGTTGTTGGTTACTTTATGATCGATGAAATTGTTTGAGTTTTTGAATGATTGTTTATCAAATAATTCATTACTTATGCAAATGAGTTTGGAGAGTACTAATTGTATTATAAAATTGTTATTATTTTTATGGTAAATTATATGAATACTTTTAAGAGATGATTACACCTTAACGCTTTAGAGAAATCTTGAATGAGAGATATTTTGTCTAAACCTTTTCACTAACTTTGAAAGAAATTCCAATTTGGTCCTTAAATTGCCTTTTATGGTCAATGATATATTGTTTGAAAAGTTCTAAGAAGAAGATAAGAGATGGCTTATGTGACTTGCAAGTCTTAGTATGACAATACCAAACAACAGAATGCCCTTATGAGAAAGAAATGATTTTTGAGAAAGACTAATGTTTCAAAGAGTATAAAATATGGGCTTAAAGAGAGTAAGATAGTTAATCGAGAAGGCATGCGTATGAAAACATTATTGCCCAACATCATATTTTACCGATGCAGGATTGATTATGTCCTAAAATATGAATAGTCATTGTTACTTGCTTTGTTCTTTGGTATACTAGATAAAAGAGACTCCAATCCTTGTGACAAACTTGGATTGGGGGCTTAGCCAATGAGCTAATGCCGAACCCATATAGCCTATGGTGTATAGAGATGTCGGGTACACCATCTAGCTCAGGACTAAATAAAAGAGTTGAGTCTATGTCTTAAGTTGTTATTTGAAGTCTTTATTTATATCCATGTGATTCAACTTCTATTCTCATGACTATTTTGTATAAAGCATATTTTATCCTTGGTTGTTCTATATGCCAATACATTCAACATATTAATTGTCCTTGGATGGCTACATGATTCCATGATGTAGGTTTGGAAGTTCTCTCTCATGGGTTAGTGCAATATTAGAATTTTCTCAGGACAACCTCAAGGTTGGTGAGCCCTCCATCTTTCAGAAGGAAATTTATTTAAGAATCTCAATACTTTTCAGTTGATGGAATCATCGGGGCCTTGTCCCAGCTTAGACTAATTTTCTTATGTTAGAGGCTTCATAGGCTGGTTTGGCTGAAAGATTTTATATGTTCAGAGTTTGAGATTATTGTTTTTTTCTAAATTGAACAACTTCATTTGGGTATATTTTTTCACAAATTTGAGGGTATTTATGCTTATGATGAAATGCTAAGGGCTTTTCTCGAGCCTTCATCGACCTGGGATGCCCATCATAGCTAGGGCATGGGCTAGGATCGTGGCACTTATACTCTATACTTTTCCAATTTATAGATGTCTCATTGTTAATTATAAGCTCAAGTCACATAAAATTAGGCAAGGTAAATTCTGAGAAGTTTTCAGATCTTACCGTTATGTGATTAACATTTTAGGAGACTTACATATTTACAAACCCAGGTCAGCAGAAAACCAAATTAGAATTTGTCTATTTAGAGACTAAAGAGTAGCGGTCCTCACCACCCTATACATAAACCAAAATACAAATATCAACTTTTTTGGATTTTAAAACATCTAAGTACACTATTAAAAATGCCTAAAAATTAAGGACCAAAATTGATGGATGTTAGTTTTTTGGTCTAAATCGATGAAAGCTGACGCGTTGAAAAATGTAGCTACTTGGAATCAAAATCATGAATTTTTTGTGATTCTGGAAAATTCTACCACTTGACCACACATACTCCTTGATAAACAAAATCTATGGAGTCCTTCATTTTTTGTAAAAATAAAAACTCAAAGACTGCGTCAGTTTTTTTTAAGAAAAAAAACTTTTTTTGTAAGTTTTGTGTAAAAAAACCCGACGGTGTCCATCGGTTTTATCCTAAAAAAATTTAAAAATATAACCAAAGAACTCAATTGATTTTCCCTCTATTTTGTGGACTAACTCTATCCATTTATTTTTTTTCGTCGATATTTGCATTATTTTTAGTTGGGATAGTACCTCATTATACAAAATGGTGATGCTTTTTTGGAGCAACCCAGTAACTTTAGTTGCTCATTCCTTACCTTTGATTAACGTTTCTTTGTGTGTGCTGGACATTATTATTTGTATAAATGCAACACATGATTATTGCATTTTATAACATTGCCTCGTTATGAAAATATCACTCTTGCTACAACTTTATTTCACCACCATGCTAGTGGTGTTTCTGATTAATTCTAATATTTCTCTGGTAGGTGGGCATTCTGTTGAGTTTCATCAATGGAGAAATAGTATAGAGTAATAGAGGGAATGAAAAAATATCTTCTATTGCTTCTTAGCTAACAAGTATACCATGTATAATATATATAGAGCCAACTAGCTACTCTAGCTCTAACCAACTTTGCCCCACTATCTCAACTCTAACTGTAATTAGTTAAAACTGCCACTTGGACAGCCTGTCATCTACTAACTAATTCAATGTTGACTAGATGTTGTTCCATTGCTATCACAACACCTTTTCTCAAGCTGGTGCTTGGAACATAACTTTTAAGCCCAACTTGGATATCAGATGTACATGTTGTCCTTAGCCTAAGACTTTCGTAAGTACATCATCCTTCTTTGTATTGTGGATATATGATGAGTCCTTATCATCCCTTAACTAGTTTCTCTCTTAAACAATGACAATCGATATCAAAATACTCAGTTCTTTCGTAAAAAATTAGATTAGCTGCTATTTAATGTGCAACCTTACTATCACAGTAGAGATCTATAGGCAATTTAAGTTCAACTCCCAGCTCTTTGTAAAGACCACACAACCAAGTTAGCTCAGCAACCGCAGATGCCATACTTCTGAATTCATCTTCAACTGAACTTCCATCTACTGCGTCTTATTTTTTCTATTGCCAGGACATTAAAGCATCTCCATACTTCACTAGGTATCCGGTGATTGACCTTCGTGTCTAAGGACATGCCTCCCAATCTGAATCACAATAAGCAATTAGTGTATCTAATTTTGAGCAAGCATCAACAATCATTTACCAAGTGTTGATTTGATATATCAAACCAGTATTAATGCAACCTCCATGTGTTACTCCTTAGGTATATGCACGAACTAATTCAAGACATGTACTGCAAAGGATATATTAATCCTTGTCATAGTTAGATACAAAAAACTACCAACTAGCCTTTGCTACTTGCTAATATCTACTAGAGGTTTATCACAAGAATTACTACCGAAAGTATCAATACAAACATCATATTCAATAGAGACCAACCTTATAGTGGGATCCAAAAGAGTTTGAACAAGTTTATCCCCATTCAATCCCATTTCTAATATGAGGTTCAGAGCATATTTTCACTGACACATGACAATTCCATCCTTGGATCTAACAAATTCTATCCCAAGAAAGAATTTAAGATCACCTAGATCTTTATTTTGAACTTTATCTTCAGATCATTCTTTGTTCTTTTTATCAATTCCATATTACATCCAGTGACTAAAAGGTCATCAACATACACTAGAACTGTCACCAAGAAATTCTTAGTTTTATTTGTGAACAAAGAATAGTCATAGTGACTTTGAGCAAAACCTAGTTGCACTAAGGCTGCAGTCAGCTTTAAGTTCTATTATTTGGGAGCCTGCTTAAGTCCATACAGGGAATTGTGTAATTTATAGACTTTACCAGACTCTCCCTGGATGCAAAAACCCTGAGAGATAGTCATATGACTTCTTCAAGGAGATCACCATGCAAAAAAGCATTGTGAACATCTATATGCACAATAGACCAATGTTGAACAGTAATAATAGCCAAGACGGACCTTACTGTGAACATCTTGGCCATTGGGGAAAATGTTTCTAAATAATCAAGTACTTTTTGCTGAGAAAAACCCTTGGCAACTAGGCGTGCCTTGTGTGTCTCAACAACTCTAGAGGCTAAGTACTTCACTCTATATTCCCACTTACATCTAATAGGATATTTTCCAGGAGGGAGATCAACAATTCTCTAAGTATTATTTACATCTAGAGATGTAAGTTCAACTTGTATTGCCTTAATCCAATGAGGATCATGAGCAGCCTCTTGAAGTGTCTTAGGTCTAACAATAGAAAAATCTAAAGAAAGATAATCATAACTAACATAATTGGAGGCAGGATACAAACAAAAAGATGATTTAGAGTACTGAGTAGCAAAGTCCTGAAACTAGATGGGAGGTTTGCTAGGTCGAGAAGATCTCCTTATTGGAGGAGGTACATTAGATGGAGGAGAAGGAAAAGAGTGAGGTGCAGATGAAGGAGGGGAAGTAGCAAGTGAAAGTGAAGAGGTAAGAGACATAGTTAAGGTAATAGGAACAGCTTGAAGAGCAGGTTCACTAGGTATATCAGCAAAGTGTTGAACTGGGAGGTCCCTTGAGAAGAACCTTGAGAAAAAAAAAGCAATTCTTAGAATGAGATATCCTTGCTAACAAACAATTCTTTTGTATGGATATTATAGAGTTTATAGACCTTTTGAAAAGTAGAGTAACCAAGAAAAATAATAGGAATAGCCTTGGAAGCAAACTTATCTATTTTCTTAACTTGAATAGCATAAGCCAAACAACCAAAAACTCTGAGGTGATATAGAGAGGGAAGAGTATTATATAAGAGCTCATATAGAGTTTTACCATGAATTACAAATAAAGGAAGTCTATTAATAAGATAGACTGTTGTTAAAGAACATTTACCCCAGCACTTTAAAGGAACACAGGACTGAAACCTTAATGACTTGGCAGTGTCTAGAATGTGTTTGTGCTTTCTCTCAAGTACACCATTCTGTTGAGGTATGTATATATAGGAACTATGATGAATAATACAAAGACTGTGAATAAGATCAGACAGCTCAGAGTTAAACAACTCACACTCATTATCAATTTTAACACCTTCACATAAGTATTAAACACATTTTTTATTAGAAAAAGAAAGTGTTTGAGTGCAACTATAGCTTTAAATTTGGAATTCAGCAAAAAGATCAAGTATACCTTGAAAAGTCATCCACCAAGGTAAGAAAATACCTTTTACCATCGAAGATAGGAACCCTATAGGGCCCCCAAATATCACCATGAAGTAACTCAAAATAACCAGAAGAAGTAGTAGTGCATAAAACAAAAGGAAGTCTAGATTGGTTTGCCAATGGACACACAATACAATGTTTAGAAATAATATCACTAAATGCATTTTTGAAGCAATTTAGACCTTTTAAAGTATGAAAAAGAGTATGTCATAGTCTTTTGTTCCATAGAGACAAGTTTATTCTATAATTTCTCACATAGCTGCAACAAAAGTAGAAGAAGCAGTACCACCAATTAGAGGTCCTTGAGAGGTTAACTGACAATCTACATTTATCACATATAAATCATTCTCTAGTTTTCTAATCCCCCTCATTTTCTCACTAAACAAATCCTGGAAAATGCAAAACTCTAGAGAAAACAAGGCACAACATTGTAACTTCCTTGTTAGTTTAGACACCAAGAGTAGATTATACATGAACTCTGGGAGGTAAAGAACATGGTTAATTTTAGCTCTTTGTTACACCTGAGACTGACCTATATGAGTTACCTTAGCCAAGTTACTAGTTGGTAAATGAACATTGCCACTAGTAGAGATGTATAACATCTTGACATTACTTAAGAGATTCATATTATGAACCATATATCTGGATAAACCTAAGTTTACTATCCACTTATTATCATCATTCAAAGAAATAAAACTATGCATAGTACCTATTGTACCAACTTTATTTGCAAAGGCAGGCTGTCTCTCAAGTAACTAAAGAATCTGCTGATATTTCCCATGAGTAAAGTGAGGTATTATTGAACCTTTTGATGGAAACCTTCCACCAGAAGAGTAATTACCAAGCTGCATTCAAGGTACTGCTTCACACATATCATCAAAAGATCCTGCATAATTTGCAACATTAGTAGTAACTAGATTCTTTTTCCCCCCTTAGAATCAAAAGGGTAACCATGGAGTTTGTAACAAGTATCTTTGGTATGTCCCTTCCAGTTACAATAGTCATAGTATAGATTAACATTTTTTAGTCTATAGTTAGAGTTGTTGTTGTGATTTAGTCCAGAAAACTTGAATTCATAGATGCTTTCCCTTTCATGTAGTATTGAGGATTTGTGTTACTTTGTCTTCCCATGTATCCTCTATTGTAGGATGTACTACCTTTATCAGAGATCTCAAAGGAAGTACCCCTTGTTTGACATCAAAATCAAAAATATTTTTCCTATCAAAAAATGGCATACCACTAGATATGTCATTTATATTAATAGAGTTTGATTTATCAAGTATACACTGAGATTCCTCGAATATAGCCAAGGAATAAGCCTTATTAACAGTAGAAAGAGGATATAATATCATAATTTTACTCCTACATTGGTGATATGAATCATTAAGGCCCATTAAGAACTGCATTAAGCCCTGGTGTTCAATATATGAGGTATAAGTTTGTGATTATTCACACGAACCGCTAGGACATGGAATAAGAGAGTCATATTCCTCCTAAAGCTCTTTCATCTTAGAGAAGTATGATGATACAAAATATGTACCTTGCACCAGTGTTTCAATTTCCTTATGCAGAAAGAAGATTTACGATCCATCTACTCTGTCAAATTGCTCTTTAAGATCAGACCAAATTTTTTAAGCATTTGATGCATATATAATTTCGTTAAGTAATTTTTTGCATACAGAAATCATAATCCATAAAAGCAATATTACATAGCATTTCTCCCATAAATCATGAAGTGCAGGTTCAAACTTCTCCTTCGCATGTCATCCATATACAAATCCTAACTTACTCTGTCTTAAGAGACCAATTTGCATTGATCTGCTCCATAATGCATAGTTTTTAGATCAAGTTAGTTGTGTAGAAAAAAGTGAACTACCTGGAGTATCGCATACTTGTACATACAGAGGATGGTGATGATCAATCACTGTTATAGTAGCACCAGATAAATTAGAGGTTCTACCATTAGTAACACTAGTTTTACTCTTCATAGAAACAGAATTAAGTGATAAGACACTCAGATCTTACAACAAACAATGATAGGGCACAAATTTGAGAAAAAATTGTAGAATTACAGTAATTAGTCACAAATTTAAGAGACAAAAAATATGATTTCAATCACTATCTTTGTTGCTCATAACTATGTGGAAATCAACAAATGATTTAGCTGATCGGGCTATGATATCATGTTGAGTTTCGTTAATGGAGAGATGGTATAAAGTAATATAGGGAATGAAAAGATATCTTTTATTGCTTCTTAGCTAATAAGTATACAATGTTCAATATATATAGATCCAGCTACCTACTCTAGCTCTAACCGACTCTACCCCACTATCTCAACTCTAACTGTAATTAGTTACAACTACAACTTGGATAGCCTTTCATTTACTAACTAATTCACTACTGACTAGATACTATTCCATTGCTATCACAACACCTTGTTTAGGCGATCAAAAGGCGTTGTTACTTAAATTGAAGAATGGCATTACATTCAATTCTTCTATGTCGACCAAATTGGTCAAATGGGATAAGAACATCATCTGTTGCCAGTGTCTAGGTGTAAGTTATGATTGGGAAGGTCATGTGCTTATTTTTGAACTAGATAATAATAAAACAATTTCCAGTGGACTTGAGAAGCCAACTAGTCTATTCGATGTTCAGTATCTTGAGAAGCTGTATTTGGCTTATAATTATTTGAATTCTATTCAAATACCAATAAAAGTTTATAAGCTCTCAAACTTATCGTAGCTTAATTTGTCATATGCTGGTTTTGGTGGGTGGATTCCAATGAAATTGTCAAGAATTACAAAGTTAATATTTCTTTCCCTTTCTAGTGTCAAGTTCAAGATTTAGAGTGTAGTCTGAAGGCACTGGTTGGAAACCTTGCAAATATAAAAGAACTTTATCTTGATGGCGTAAATATACCATTGAAGGGGACCAACTGGTGCTCATCTTTATCTTCATCACTGCCTCAATTGAGAGTGTTAAGCATGACATATTGTGACATTTAGGGCCCTTTTTATCCCATCTTATTAAGTCTTCATTTCCTTTAAGTCATTCATCTCGATGGAAACAACTTGTCCACTTTGTTCCTAAATTTCTAGAAAATTGTACAAAATTGACAACCCTCAGTCTCAGTAAGTGCAACTTGAGATGTGAATTTCCTAATAATATCTTTCAGGTACTAACTCTACAGGAGCTATATGACAATGAAAACCTCACTGGCGTTTTACCTGATATTTCAAAAAATAGTTCTTTAAGGGAGTTGGTGCTTGGCCACACGAATTTCACGGGATCACTTCCAGATTCAATTGCTAACCTCACAACCTTAACCAAGATTGACTTACATTCATGTAATTTTGGTGGACCTATCTCATAGACAGTGGAACCTCTCACAGATTTAGTTTATTTAGACTTTTTCTATAATTGCTTTACTGGATCAATCCCTCTATTTCATAAGGCAAAGAAGCTCTATTACATTGACATTTCTCATAACAATCTAACAGGTCCACTTTGTTTTACTCATTTTGGAGGTCTTTTAGACCTTGAGTATCTAAACTTGAAAGACAATTCCATCGGTGGAACCCTTCCGACAGTTGTGTTTTCCATTCCATCATTGCTGGTACTTCAACTTCATAATAATAACTTTAGTGGAGAAGTCCATGAATTTTCTAATGCATCCTCTTTTGTTTTGCATAGTCTTAATTTGAGGAATAACCATCTAAATGGATAGCTCACATAGTCTATTTTTGAACTTAAAAGGCTTTCAGAACTAATACTTTCTTCTATCTCGTTCAATGAGACCATTACTTTAGAAGTGATAAAGGGACTTCCTCAGCTTACCACCATTGAACTTTCTTCCAACTCGTTCAGTGGGACCATTAACCTTGAAGTGATAAACGAACATCCTATGCTTACCGCCCTTGACCTTTCTTACAACCACTTAATGATTGATAAGAAGGGTAGTAACTCAACCTCATTTTCCTTACCACAGATGAGCGAATTGAGGTTGGAATTATGTCAATTGCAAAAGTTTTTGGATCTTAAAAACTAGTCCAGCATGAATTTATTAACCTTTCATACAACAATATTTTAGGACAAGTACCCAGCTGTATTCGGAATATTAGTTTAAGTTATCTGAATCTTTTTTCCAATTTCCTAAAGTCTCTGGAATAACCTTATTACATATCTTCAGATTATTGGAGAGTTATTGACTTGCATAACAACATGATTAAGGGAAATATACCCATTCTACCTATTTCTCTTACCTACTTTTCACTTGCCAATAATAAAGTTACGGGGTCAATAACTTTTTCTATATCTAATTTAAATCATCTTCAATCTCATGATATGTCCAACAATTCCATAAAAATCAAACTACCTACATGTCTATTTGAAATATTTACTATCTCTTAGTGCTAAATCTAATGAGAAACAAACTAAGTGGCATTATTCTTGATATATTTTTGTTGAACTGCAGTTTAAAAATTGTAGACCTCAGAAGCAATACCTTAGAAGGAAGGTTTCCAATATCCCCAGAAAGATATGCATTTATGGAGGTTTAGGATATTGGAAGCAACAAGATTAGAGATACATTCCCATGTATGTTGAAAAAATTACCCAATTTGCATGTCGTAGTCCTAAGGTCAAACAAGTTCTATGGAGATCTCGAGTGTCATATAGCTAATCAAACATGGCCTAAGATTCAAAGTATAGATATTGCTTCAAACAATTTTAGGGGAGCACTGGTACAACAGTACTTCTCAAGCTGGGAAGGCATAATAAAGAGCAGTAATCCAGAGCCACGACTCTAGTACTTGTAAGTTGAATTCACTGGCTATGGCATATACTATCAAAATAGGGTGACTTTAACTCTTCAAGGTTTGATGATGGAGATTGTGAATATATTTGAGGATTTTACATCTACTGATTTCTCTTGCAACAACTTCCAAGGAGAGATACCAGAGGTATTGGGATATCTAAAGTCTCTTTACCTTCTTAACTTATCACACAATGCTTTGATAGGAAAAATACCAAAGTCCCTTGGAAAACTAACTCAACTTGTATCCTTAGATCTTTTAGTGAACCAGTTAAGCGAGAGAATTCCAGATGAGCTTGCGAGTCTCACATTCCTTACTTCTTGGGGTTTTGGGCTTTAGGTGACAAAAGAGTTTTAAAATGAGGTGTAGGTGATATAAGTCTTAATAATTGAGTGGAGGTGACAATTACTTTATTATGGATTAAGAAAGTTGGGCAAGTTTGAGAATAGTCTATAAGTTTTTAAATATACACTTTGATACAAATATTTACCTAATATAATGAGAAATGAAGGGAAAAATAGCACTTTTCTCTCTCTTCTCATCCATTGTTGTTTTCTCTCTCTTAGCAATTTTTATTGTTCATTGTTGTTATTGTTTTATTCATCATCTTCTGCTTTATTATCATCATCTTCTACTTCATTATCATCTTCATCTTCTTCTTGTTGACCATTGTTGTTGTTGTTACCGCTACTGTTTCAATTTGACCAATTTCTTAGGTCAAATTTTATTTTATACAATACTTTCCACTTTGGCATTACTTCATAGAATACTTTGGTAAGTTAAATTATGATTTTTAGTTGAATTTGTCATCTGGTTAACTGCTATTGTGCTATTTTTTCAACAATAGATAGCACGCAAACATGAATGCAACATAAGAGCCATCTGTTTAAACAGATCTGTTTCAACAGAAGAATTATATGTTAGATTCATGTTTATTGTCTATAGTGCCATAACATGAATCAAATAGATGGGTCATCTATTGCAACATATGACCTATCCGTTGCAACAGATTAGTTATCTGGTGTAATATGATAAATATCTGTTGCAATAGATTAGTATCCTATTGCAATAGAACCTGAACTCGATTCTAACAGACGTGTTGTCTGTTGCAATAGGGTAAATATCTGTTGCAACAGATTATTAACCTTTTGCAATAGAACCTGAACTCGATTCCAACAGATGGTAAATATGTATTGTAACATATTAGTAACCTATTGTGATAGATCCTGACCTCGATTCCAACAGATCGTCATCTATTGCAACAGGTACGTCATCTGTCACGACAGGTTAATTATTTGGTACAATATGTTGGAATCAGCTTCAAAGGTTCCTCAGTTCTGTAACATCTATCCCAACAGGTGCTTCATCTATTGTAATAGATATATATTATGTTGCGACATATGATTAACCTATTACAATAGATGAGTTGTCTGTTGAAATCAACTTCAAGAGCGTAACATGAATCCCAACAGGTAAGTAATCTGTTGCGACTGATTACATATATGTTGGGATTAATTTATGGCACTATGAAATCACTATTAACTTTTTTTAATAGATGACCTTATTTAGGTACCACTAATGGATGGATCAATAACAATAGGGGTTTATTTTCATAGTCAATGGATCGAGAAGAACAATTGATATGTATGGCATTGGAAGGAGGGTGAAATGCTAGAGATGATAGCTATGACAGTCTAAAGTGATGTTTTATATGATGATTTTATGAACTTAATCATCACCTATTGTGGACTAAATTGTCAACTGTAAGAACTCTTTATCAGCTACATTCACAACTCCTTTGAAAATCAGGGGGTACTGCCTTTCAAGATAATCGATTAGGTTCGGTTCCGTGCTTATCTTAGTGATTCATCCAGGCCGGTGTTAAGGGTGTATGTGGTTGAAAAAATGAGAGAGAATAAGAACTATAATGTAAAAGAAGAAGAACAACAAGACATCTTTGATGATAGGTTGGATGATCTAAACATGAATATTCCAGATGACGATCAAATACATACGCCCGTTGATGTGACCAATACCATGGGCAGTTCTTCTTGATCGATACAACTTGACAATCTTCAAGACGACGTGATGGGATTTTTTAAAGGAATTTCATTCAAGGACAAGAATGAACTATCTACCACTTTGTTTATTTCTTGCTTGGAAAAAGATTTCAGAATAAAGAAGGTGATTAATTCAAGCAGTGTCTTTAGCTATAACTATGCTAATCCAAACTGCAAGCGGTGGTTGAGACCAGTGAAGTAGGTAAGTTCTGATAGATTCATCATTCATAAACATGAAAAGTATTACACATGTGGTTCACATAACATCTCCAGCCAAAATCCTCACGCCACGGCAAAGGTTCTTTGTAAATATTTCAAAAGTTGTTTCCCCTTGATGGTAAAGGCCCTTCTACAAGGGTTATGGACAATCAACTCCTTACAAAATTAGGTGTACTGGTCAGTTATCGGAAGATATATACGGCCATGGAGATTTCCAAGGACTTGGTTAGCGGGATACACGAGCATGGGTATACAGTCCTGGATGCCTATCGTTACATGATTGAGTCCACAAATCCTGAAAGTGAGACGGCATTGCATGTTGATAAAAACGTAAGGTTCAAGTACTTTTTTGTATCCTATGGTGCTTGGATTCAAGGTTTTCTACATTTGAGAAAAGGCATAGTCATCGACGGTACCTTATTGAGGAGCAGGTAGAATGGAGTTTGCTAGCGGCGGTGGCCCAGGATGCGGAGAATCACATCTTTCCTATCGCTTTTTGTGTAGCTAACAAGAAATGTGATGCCTCTTATAGATTTTTTGAACAACTATGAAGTTGCATCGAAGACACCAAAGAGTTGTGTTTTGTTTTGGATAGGCATCCAAGTATTCCAAAGATGGGTTCAATTTTCTTCACATCATCTTACTTTGGTTGTTGCATCAAGCATCTTGGAGAAAACATTCGGACCAACTATCACAACGAAAGGGTCGTGACCCTTTTTATAGAGAAGCTAAAGCATACAGTAAAGAGGAGTTTTTAGACCATTTCAATCAAATAATGGATGTGATCCCAAGGTAGCAAAACTTCTCATACGTGTCAGTTTTAAGAGATGGAGTCGGGCATTCTATCCGACAGATAGGTACATTCTTATGAATTTAATGTCTTGTTTGAGTTACAAGTTTAGTATGCTATCGTACTAAGTGATTCTTTTGTATAGGTACAATATTATGACATCAAACATAGATGAACCAGTGAATTAATTATTTGGCGATGAAAAAGAATTTCCCATTAAGGCTCTTTTGAATAAATAAACAAGAAGTATGGCCAAGTTTTTCACGAAAGACATTTGCAGTTCAAGGGCCTAAGAAGAACCCCATTTGTTCTAGAAATCGAAAAAATAATATCAACGAACATCAGCTTGGGGAATAGGTTATTATCTCTTAAAATAGCAGATTATAAATTCAGTATAACCGGTCATGGCGATGTTGCCACAGTCGATCTTCAAATAAGATCTTGTACGTGCAGAGTTTTTGACTTGGATAAAATACCCTGTCCACATGTTATGGAAGCTCTTTGAGCTCAATACGGTCCACAATATGGACCTAAATTTTATGAGCATTCCTCTCAATATTATTTAGTGAAAAAATATGAAATGGCATTTAGTAGGCATATTACTCTGGTGCCTCCCGAAGAATCTTGGATTGTTCCTATAGAGCTTTTGAGGAGATTAATACCTCCTCCATATATTGACCCAAGCACTATCAAATTGGAAAGAAATCCATATAAGAGGAGGCGTGGAGTCATAGAATCATTTTCATCAAGAAGAAACAAGTGCTCCGTATGTAAACACGCTGGCTACGAAAAAACTACATGCCCGGATCATAATCCACCATGATCGTTGTAATTGCAGAAACTTGTGTTGTTGTTTGTTGTGGACTTTTATATATTTAACTCATTGTTGTGAATGTAATGTTATCATTTATTATATATAAAATATCCTTTTTAATAACTTATGCATCAATAAAAAGTGGTAAAACATGAACTAAATAATACAACAGGCCACAATTATTTCCAATTGATTACCCATTTATGGCAACATATGGACATTAGCTGGAAGAACATAACATTGTTCCATTAAAATGGAATGTTTTCCTCCAATAGATGACAAATCTATCCTAACAAATGGATAGTCTGTTGACAGAAACCCAACCCATGACCAATATGTTCCAACACATGGTCCATCTATTAAAAGAACTCAAAAGCCAAAATTGCTATTGCTATTGGATTCAAAATTGCTCCTTACCTCCAACCGTCGACATGTTAACATGTATGTTTAGAAGAAATAGACAAAATAAAAATTGAATAAGAATAAAAATCTAAAGTCGACTAAAAATAAACCGTCGACATGTTAACATGTATGTTTAGAAGAAATAGACAAAATAAAAATTGAATAAGAATTAAAATCTAAAGTCGACTAAAAATAAACTTTTCATTAAATGAAAAATAAAATACATTAGGTATAGAACAATTAAAATACGTACACTAAAAGAAAAAACATATTTTAATTATTATTATCATCATCATCATCATTAATGACAGCTGTCCAATCAACTCGCAATAGTAGGGCCCTCATCAGCCTCTACTTCTCTCTAAACATCATCGCTCTCATGGCAACCAACTCCCTCTGCAGGTTATTAACCTGCCTCTGAAGTTCCTGCACTGTGTCATGCAGAATAAAAATTCCCCAAATAGGATCATCCATATCTAGAACATGCATGAATTGACAAAAAACATAAGACATAAAAGTAAAGAAAAAAGTCGGAATGTAATACAACGTATACTACCAACTGTTAGAATTACATAGGAAAAAAACTTACCTCAACGAAAAAGGAATATGCTCTTTGAAGAGAAGTGGTTGAAGATTTCATACAAAAAAATGCAAGAAATAAATAAAGTGGAATAGAATGAAGATTAAGGAGGGAACTATTTAGAGAGGATTGAATCTGGATGTGTCATGCCAAAAGGCACGACTGTTCAGCTCCATTGTATTAATTACATTCAAACTACTGGCATTTTGTTTTCTGTGAAAAGTCGCAACTTTTTATTTTACATTAATACTTCTCACCTTTTTAAAATAGTTTGAGACATGATAAAAACCATTATTATCGAGATGTTGCAATAAATCGTCCATCTTTAATAAAAAATTTACCATCTGTTGCAATAGATGGTCTGTATATGCAATAAATAGTCTATCGCAACAGATTTACCATCTTCTGCAATATCTGTTACAACATATGGATTAACTTTTGTAATAGAAGGACCATCTATTGAAGGAGATGTTTTGATTTCTTCGCAACAGATTTACCATCTGTTGCAATAGATGGTCTGTATGTGCAATAAATGGTCTGTCGTAATAGATTTACCATCTGCTGTAATATTTATTGCAACATATAGATTATTTATTACAACAGAAGGACCATCTGTTGAAGGAGATATTTTGATTTCTTCTAACAGCTAATTCATCAGTTGTAACAGATAGAGAATTTGAGTCATCAGTTGTTTTGCATGCAGATGAATAAACAACATTGTCTTACATGTCTTGATGGGGTAGGAAGAATAAGGTGCATTTAGATGAATGGATCCACTTTCATGCATGGGAGTTATGTATTATTGATCAGGCTACCATGACATACACACATAAAGTGCAATGATTTTGTGAATGCAATTTTTTATCGATTAGACATGATCCTTTAAACAAGATCCAACAATATACAGTTTAGTTTGATAGGTATGAACTGATAAGGCTGAAGGGTTCCAAAATGGTGGTGTTGATACACTATTACAATTTATTGATGGTTTATGCTCATGTTTTTGTGTCATGTTTGGGGAATGGTTCAAGTTTTTGGCGGCAGTGTAAATATCTAATGGTGATTGGACCAATTTTAATGGTGAAATTGACTTCTTTAAAGGCCTCTGAAGCCTCACACTACAGCAAACATTGATGGAACCAATAAAAATTCCCCTAGTCTTAATTTATATGGATGGGTTGCTGGAGTAGACTATTATACAACAGAATGTTCTTGGGAGAATACCTGTGCGGGAAAGGGGAGGTGGAGAAGGCCATATATCATCTCAGACCTTGTTTAAGAGGAAACACATGGAAGCAAGTAAGAAACTTCTAGAAAATCTGGCCAATGAAATCGACATGAGAAATGAAAAAATTGAATGAGCTTTAAATGTGGATGTGTATCCAAATATAAAAATCCATCAGTCGTTGAAGAAAAAAAAGAATGGTCAATAGACTGGAGCTGGATACTTTGCTAGAGACTGCAACTAGCGAGTGTGGCCTCAATGAAGACTCTCACAAAGTACAGGACCAGAACTCTAAAGAAGAAGCTTCACGAGCACAGGAAATTGGTAAAATTACCGGTTAGAATTGAAACCTGAACTAACAACTCCTAAATTAAAAATAACGGAAGCCTAGGCGTCAATTTATGAAGTCTAACTTGCATGCCATAACTTCCTTTTGTGGCTATGATCAGTTCAATGGAAGTAGAAACAAAAAAGTTTAAAGTTGGGCAAAATCCCATGCCTTGTTGTTTCCATTGTCTTTGACCAGACCAGAGCCATAAAAAGGAGGCATGGGATGTAAGTTTAACTTTAGAAATTGCCACCTTGGATTAATCCCATATTTTTAATTCAGGAGTAGTTGGCTCAGGTTTCAATTCTGACCGATAATCTTACCACCTTCCATGCTCGCGAAACTGCTTCCTTAGAGTTTTGGTCCTGTATTTTGTGGGCATTCATTAAGGCCATGCTCGCTAGTTACAGTCTCTAGCAAAGTGATCAACTCCAGTCCTCTTGACCATTCTTCTTTTACTTCAATGACTGATGAATTTTCATTTTAGGGATACACTTTCATATTCACAGCTCATCCATTTTTTTCATTTTTCATGTCAATTTCATCAGCCAATTTTGCTACACTTTTTTTCCTACCATATGTTTCCTCTTAAACAAGGTCTAATATGATATATGGCCTTCTCAACCTCTCTCTTCCCGCACAGGTATTCTCCTAAACACGTTTTATTGTATAATAGTCTCCTCCAACAACCTATCTATATAAATTTGGACAAGGGGAACTATTAATTCTATCATTGTTTGCTACAGTGCGAGGCTTCAGAGGCCTTTCAAGAAGTCCATTACGCCATTAAAATTGGTCCAATCACTATTAGATATTTACACTGCCGCCAAAAACTTGAACCATTCCCCAAACTTAGATACAAAAACATGAGCATAAACCTTTATTAAATTGTAACAGGGTATCGACCCCACCTACTTGGTTCCTCAGCCTTACAAGTTCGAACTTAACAATCTTAACTGTAAAATGTCATATCTTGTTTGAAAGATTAACGCCTAATAGAAAAAGAACAAACATTAACAAAATCATTGTACTGTATGTGTGTTTTCACCATAGGTTGATCAGTAATACATACCTCCTATATATTAAGTGGTTCTATCTGTAAGTAGATTATTCCTCTAAACCCATCTTTACTCTAGCCTTTAATGTTGGTTGAGAAAAAGTGGATCCAGTTTCACTTATTTTTATCTGTAAACAAGGGAAATATATTTGATGTCAAACAAGAGAAAAACAAAAAGAACATTACAGAAGGGTAACACAGAATTGAGTGAATCAACAGATGACCAATCTGATGCAAGAGATTACCCATTTGCTTAACCGATGAGCCATCTGTTGTAACAGATATATGACATGTTGCAAAAGATGGGTCATCTGTTGGAATAAATCAAATCAGCCTTGCTACTGATTTGATTTCTTCAAACAGTTGCTCCGTCTGTACAAAAAGGTAACACAAAATTGAGTGAATCAATAGATGACCAATCTGATGCAACAGATTATCTATCTGTTCAACCGATGAGGCATCTGTTGCAACAAATATATGACATATTGTAACAGATGGGTCATCTGTTGAAATAAATCAAACCAGCCTTGCTACTGGTTTGATTTCATCAAATAATTGCTCTATCTGTCCCAACAGATAATTCATCAGTTGCAATAATTGAGGAAACTATTATAGCGCCACCACCAATAGCATCAACAACAAAGAAACAACAACATATGTTCCAACACCATCAACAACACAAACACCATATGTTCCAACACGACCACCTCTAACGCCCCAAAATCGGGTCCCGAGATGTCACACGGTGCTTAGGGTCATAAGTGACCCCAAGCTAACACTTCTACTAGCATAACTCATAAGAAAATGAATAAAAATATAAATCTATACAAATCAGAAGAAATTAACTCTTTTCTGAATCTGATCGATACAAAAATGGAATTTTACAGGATTACAATTCTGCTTTTACAACCAAAATTGAAATAAAATACATCAACTTCTACTGACTGTCTATGAAGCCTCTACTAGTACTAACTGTACGTAGCCAGGTCATGACTCCCGACTACCCCAACTCAATACGACTGAATAAAGAAAATACAATACTATAAACTCTGCATAACTAACCCAAGCCCTTGAATCAAAAAGACTCATCACCTGCTGACTAGATACCACGAACTGACTGGATCCGAAGGTGCAACTATACCTTGTACCTACATTCTGAGAAAATGTAGCCCACATCCGAAGATGTGGGTCAGTACCATGGAAAGGAACCGAGTATATGGGGGTGTATGCAGTTGTATAAACATCATCATCATAAATATTTATAAGAAATATACAGGATGTATGAAAGACTGACATAGCCCGAAGAAAATCATCATAATCATGAGAGGATGAAATAAGTATAATAACACATGTGAGTCATCATATAATTTGACAATCACTTTCAGTTCATCAAGAATATCAATTCTCATAATGTAAATATCATTTAAATCTTTCGAAAGAATAACTTTCACAATTCCACTTTCAAATCACTTCACCATTCACCATAGACACAAGGAAACACACAGACAGTGAGAGATCCTATAACCGACATAAATCATGTGAGCTACATGAAGTCCAACGTACAACCCACGTTGGAGAGAGTCGTCCTATCTTTGCCATCGGAGTAGGACTATCGATATCAAATCCACACAAACTAGTGATCACTATATAAATCAGCCTCAGACTCACTCCTATGGGAGCACGTAGTTCTAGGGAAGTAAGGTCACTTTATACCTCCCACTCGGTGCTAAAGATTACTCCCGAACATAGCTCAAAAAATTAAATCAGCCTCAAGCTCACATTAAAGAGAATCCACAATAAACACTTCAACAATTTTCATCGAGAGCCAATTTGCTACCCCTTTATCATAATCAATAAAAACGTGGATTTCCTTCACAGTTGAGTTCAAAATAACTCATTCATGACCAAAAGGTCAACTCATTCAAAATATCTCAAATATTCAACATCAACGTGCTTATAACACACTTTCTAAAAAAAAATACAATTTCCAATGGGGATTCACGACCCAAATATCAAAATCATGATAAATATCGTTCAAGATTCATGCTTTATATCACCACACATGTAAATTCATCTTTCAAAATCATAAACATCAAGACTTCATAATAACCATCATAAGATATGGGTTCATGCTTCAAATTCATAAAAAAAAAAAACATGCCTTTGTAAAGAAAATTACTTTTGGGCAAAAGAACGAAAGAGAGTTCTTGTTGGAAAACCCCACATACCTTGAATGATGAACATTAGATCGATACTCATTTTTGAGATGTTAATCGTGCCTTTGAATGATGGTTCTTGGAGTTCTTGAACTAGGAACTTGGAATCTTGAAAAAATTTACAGAATTAATGGTGAACTTTGGAGGTTCTTGAAGTTCTTGAACTAGGAACTAGGTATCTTGAATAAATTTGCAGAATTAATGGTGAACTTTGGAGGTTCTTGAAGTTGGATGTAGGAGCTTAGGGTTTTCTTTTTGAGGGAATTTGATGAAATATAACATATAATGCTTCTAATAGGCTTTAATATAGGGTTTGGATGGATTTTGGGTGAGGGGGAATGACCAAAATGCCCCTAAAAATTAAATAATTCTCAAATCTGTCCTTTGATGGACTGTTTTGATAGTCTGAAGTAGATCAATCATAACGTTTTACTTCGATATCCAAATTAGATGAAACCAATTTCATTAGAAAGAGGACTCTCATATATTTCCGTTTATATATTGTATCTCACCCAGATCATTGTGTACAAAGAGTTATGATCGTTTGAAGTTGACCCAAAAATTCACTTTTGATAGGCTGAAGTAGATCGACCATAACTTTTTACTTCGATAGACAAATTGGATGAAACCAATTTCATAAGAAACAGGACTCACAGATCTTTCCATTGATATATAGTAGATCACCCAGATCATTATGTACACGGAGTTATGATCATTTAAAGTTGGAGTAAAAATACGCCAGGCCTCAGTATTTCTTTTCCTGCACGTTTTACTGTTCACTACTATTCACGATTCGATCGGAATGTTCATAACTCGTCGCTCGGGTGTCCATTTTGGATGATACAAATATAGTTGGAAAGCTTATTCGATACTCTACGCAATTGTGGGTCATAATCTAAGTCATTCCGTACGGAAAATTTTAATTCATTCTAGAAGATAGAACCCAACACGTTTACACACAAAATTTCAACGAAAAATTTCCCGAGGTATTACATCATCTCCCCCTTGGAAATATTCGTCCTCGAATGTCAATGAATAAGTAAAGAATACCATGGAAATGAGGACAAAAGGCTGGGATAACGAAGTCAATGCACTTACTTCACTCCAAACTTTCGAATACTTCATAGAACATGCGATTCATAATGAGAATAGTCACATAGTTGGTTCTTAAACAAAGGTGACTGATTTTAAGGAATCGATATCTTTGGTTTATTCAGAGACTGAGTATCAAAGGTCTCGAAGGGGATCTCATCAAAAGAAGTACCACTTGCGCCCAAATGAAATGTCCCTCAACACTCCCTCTAAAAGATTCAAATGACATTGTTCGGGGAGAAAATGAACCATAATTTGATACAATCCTATCGTATGGGAACAAGGACCCATATGGCATAAATTAAGATAGGAATTTCTAGGTCTTGGGAAACATAACTCCTTGCTTCCAAACTTAGCAACACTTCCCAACTACTCCCTCGACTATGTTCAAGCGTAACTCCAAGTACTCATGAGATACGCCACATAACACTATAATATTAATCTATATCATGAACCTCAATACACACTGAACCTCACAACTCCTCACTTCAAACATAACTCTTATTTCTACTCCAACAACCACATACAATCTTATACTAGGGATCCGCTAACTTGTGGTGCATTCTTTTAGATATACATCCATAACATTCAAGCCTATACTCATAACCACATACGCACTTCGCACATGCACCTCTAAACGAACACTCATAAAGCATCTTCCTCTCTTTCTCTAAGATTCCATCAACTACATCATTCACACATACTGGTCAATTCTTTAAACGGCACACATAACATTTCTCAACCAATTGAACTATACACAAAAACTCTATATTACTATTCCTACAACATCATAGAAGTGCATAAAACCAACGCACAACAATCTTTCCAAATAAACATTTAAAACTTCAACTAACCACGGCATGTATCAAGGACTTAGCCTCAATCTAACTTCACTTCACCTCCGTGAGCACACCACCTTCTATAATAGATAAGGAAGTATATTCTCTCTCTTCTAGACAACTGCTCAACACTATTAGCTTGACTTAATGAAAAGGTCACAAAATTTTAAAATATGAAGACCTAAAATATGAAGGGACAATGTAAATAACTTGACTCTCTCTATTGAGGCCTTAGGAATAAAATATCAAATACAATGGGTTCATTAAGGTATCAAAACTGAAGACACCCATAATGGAAACTGAATCTCACTGATCAATAAGAGTATTTCCTGAGTACTGGAACTGAACATACTGTAAAACTTGAGTATATGAGTCATGGGCGGCATGCCCTGAATTTAGAACTCATAACTTATGGAATGTGATTCCAACTGCTAGAAGAACTGGAATTTTTCATTTTTGGAAAATAGAAGAGTATGTAATTTTCCATCACATGTATGAACATGAATTAAGATCATGGAACTGAAATGTAAAGCATGAGTAGGTTTTGGGACAGCTGAAAATACTGAAATAACATTGGGTCAAGCACCGATCTTTCTCACAACAAATTTACAACTTACTGGTACTTCTACTAAAATGTAAAAGCTTGACTTGACTACTTGTTCTATCATCTCCCCCTTAGCTTTAAGCCACCACTCAAATTCTCAAATGCTTACTAATTTTGAATCTCCACGAACATCTCTATCGCCGGAATGTACACCATCTAGTGCTTCAACTCTTATTTCTATTAGCTCAACTTGAATACTTTCTAACCTTTTGATAGACCATGCTACTTCTGTCTTCTCCCTCTAATACCATGCCTATGAACTTATGTTTCTAACCCATAAGAATCAAAATCACACTTAAGAGACTCAACCTTTCTAATCATACACCTCGCCTTAACTTAGCCATCAAAACATCATCCATCATCTAACTAGTATTTATCCATCTAACAATCCCATGGCACGACTCACTACACCACATACACTAATCCTCGAAATTAAAGCAGTCCCATAATATCTTGGGTGAACTTTCTCATCATAATATAATATTAAACTTAATTACAAGTCAACTACACTTAAACTCTTGTGTACACTGTTCAAGCCTATTAGGTCACTTCCGACAACTAATACCATTAATTCGGAAACCGTCACATTCGGCTTTATGATCACCAATCGTTTAAACTTAAGGTCTCACACTTCACATAATTTACAACTCCATCTCACGCATAACTCCCACGTGAAGATTATAAAACAACACATCTATGAACACTAGCCCACTTAAACTTCATAACAATAATAATTGGTCCTAATCATATAGCCTATCTTATTCACAATCCATTAACACATCCTTCTTTCACCCGTCATTGCTATCTATCCTTCATACATAACTTAACATAGTTCATAGCTCTCTACGCCTTAACTTAACTTCCTATTGCAATCTGGAGAGCGCTTAGATTAATCAACACTTACCCACCGAGTACTTCCATGACTAACCTATACTCTCTGTCATACAAATACCGTCAACACCCATTTCATACCTAGAACAAACTATATCACTTCCTATTAACCCAATTGCATGCAAAAAGGGATTTTTCTATACTTATGCTCAACAAATCACACTTACCATCCTTCTTACTACTATACCTCCACATCCCACCTTTTCAGCCAGCACAAGGAACAAGATGAACTATAAGTTGCTAGTAGATCGAAATAGGCCTCACACGGCTTCACTAGACTTTGGTTTTGTGTTTTGATCAAGAAAGTTATATAAATAACAAAGTAACTATGCTAGTGAATCGAAATAGGCCCCACACGGCTTCACTAGACTTTGGTTTGTATTTTGAACAAGAAAATGAGATGAATAACAAAGAAGCTATGCTAGTGAATCGAAAGAGCCCCACACGGCTTCACTAGACTTTGATTTTTCACAAACATAATGATAACAAGATTACATAATACAAGAGATAGAAACATGACACACAACATTCAACGATCTAAGAATACACCTTACTCTATCTTAATTAAATAACTCATAAGAATGAGGGCATAACTTTCAACTTAAAGAACTTAACACACTAGAGAACTCCTCTCAAGCCCTTTGTGTAACTTTTGAAATTTCTTCTAGAAAATATAGAAGCATTACCTGGGGAAGAACTAGAGCTTACGAATCATGTTATCTCAAAAATAATACATAGAGGGAGAAGTATAAATTAACATTGTAGATTCTGAGGAGGAATCTGAAAGCACATCTAACCTAGGCTTAGTTCATGACTTTAATGAACATGAATAAAGTACTTCAATCTTTGAAACTCAAAAAGAACTGACAGGATACTTTCTAGATCTCTTACAATCCCATAACTATCTACGGAGAATTAAGCTTAACTATTTTTTATACCTTGAAAATGAGGCAGAGTTGGCCAGAATAGAGTAAGATGAGAATCTATATAAGCTTCTTGGAGAACCTTTTTATAGCACGATCTTAGACTTGAAAGAAGGGAAATATTTCCTAAATGCCCTGTAGCCTCTCGAACAAACGTACAGACGTCTCCGTACCATTCCGCAAGAATCTACTAGACACGACTTCATAGACACCCTAGGACACTTGAACTCTGTGCTCTGATACCAAGTTTGTAACGCCCCAAAATCGGGTCCCGAGAAGTCACACGGTGCTTAGGGTCACAAGTGACCCCAAGCTAACCCTTCTATTGGCATAACTCATAAGCAACTGAATAAAAATACAAATCCATACAGATCAACAGAAATTAACTCTTTTCTGAATCTGATCGATACAAAAATAGAATTTTACAGGATTACAATTCTGCCTTTACAACCAAAATTAGACAAAATACATCAACTTCTACTGACTGTCTATGAAGCCTCTACTAGTACTGACTGTAGGTAGCTGGGTCATGACTCCCGACTACCCCAACTCAATACGACTAAATAAAGAAAATACAACACTCTAAACTCTGCATAACTAACCCAAGCCCTTAATTCAAAAAGACTCATCACCTGCTGACTGGATACCATGAACTGACTGGATCTGAAGGTGTAACTATACCTTGTACCTACATTCCGAGAAAATGTAGCCCACATCCGAAGATGTGGGTCAGTACCATGGAAAGGAACCGAGTATATGGGGGTGTATGCAGTTGTATAAACATCATCATCATAAATATTTATAAGAAATATGCAGGATGTATGAAAGACTCACATAGCCTGAAGAAAATCATCATAATCATGAGAGGATGAAATAAGTATAATAACACGTGTGAGTCATCATATAATTTGTCAATCACTTTCAGTTCATCAAGAATATCAATTCTCATAATGTAAATATCATTTAAATCTTTCGAAAGAATAACTTTCACAATTCCACTTTCAAATCACTTCACCATTCACCATAGACACAAGGAAACACACAGACACTGGGAGATCCTATAACTGGCATAAACCATGTGAGCTACATGGAGTCCAACGTACAACCCACGTTGGGGAGAGTCGTCCTATCCTTGCTATCGGAGTAGGACTATCGATATCAAATCCACACAAACTAGTGATCACTATATAAATCAGCCTCAGGCTCACATTAAAGAGAATCCACAATAAACACTTCAACAATTTTCATCGGGTGCCAATTTGCTATCCCTTTATCATAATCAATAAAAACGTAGATTTCTTTCACAGTCGAGTTCAAAATAACTCATTCACGACAAAAAGGTCAACTCATTCAAAATATCTCAAATATTCAACATCAACGTGCTTATAACACACACTTTCTAAAAAAACACAATTTCCAATGGAGATTCACGACCCAAATATCAAAATCATGATAAATATCGTTCAAGATTCATGCTTTATATCACCACACATGTAAATTCATCTTTCAAAATCATAAACATGAAGATTTCATAATAATCATCATAAGATATGGGTTCATGCTTCAAATTCATAAAAAAATTCAAATAAAAATCATGCCTTTGTAAAGAAAATTACTTTTGGGCTCAAGAACGAAAGAGAGTTCTTGTTGAAAAACCCCACATACCTTGAATGATGAACTTTAGATCGATACTCATTTTTGAGATGTTAATCGTGCCTTTGAATGATGGTTCTTGGAGTTCTTGAACTAGGAACTTGGAATCTCGAATAAATTTACAGAATTAATGGTGAACTTTGGAGATTCTTGAAGTTCTTGAACTAGGTACTTGGAATCTTGAATAAATTTGCAGAATTAATGGTGAACTTTGGAGGTTGTTGAAGTTGGATGTAGGAGCTTAGGGTTTTTTTTTGAGGGAATTTGATTAAATATAACATATAATGCTTCTAATAGGCTTTACTATAGGGTGTGGATGGATTTTGGGTGAGGGGAAATGACCAAAACGCCCCTAAAAATCAAATAATTCTCAAATATGTCCTTTGATGGACTATTTTGATAGTCTGAAGTAGATCAACCATAACGTTTTACTCCGATATCCAAATTGGATGAAACTAATTTCATTAGAAAGAGGACTCTCATACCTTTCCGTTGATATATAGTATCTCACCCAGATCATTGTGTACGAGGAGTTATGATCGTTTGTAGTTGACCCAAAAATTCACTTTTGATAGGTTGAAGTAGATCGACCATAACTTTTTGCTCCGATAGAAAAATTAGAGGAAACCAATTTCATCAGAAAGAGGACTCGCATATATTTCCATTAATATATAGTAGATCACCCAGATCATTATGTACAAGGAGTTATGATCATTTAAAGTTGGAGCAAAAATACACCAGTCCTCAGTATTTTTTTTCCTGCATGGTTTACTGTTCACTACTATTCACAGTTCGATCAGAATGTTCATAACTCGTCGCTCGGGTGTCCATTTTGGATGATACACATATATTTGGAAAGCTTATTCGATACTCTACGCAATGGTGGGTCATAATCTAAGACATTCTGCACGGAAAATTTATAATTCATTCTAGAAGATAGAACCCAACACGTTTACGCACAAAATTTCAACGAAAAATTTTCCGGGGTATTACACCACCACCCCTAACAACAGCACCACCAAAGTAACAACCAAGAGATATAAAAAAACTATACTGATAACAAGGCCTTTTAAGTTCTCTTAACAGATGACTTTTTTTGCATATTTTAATAAAAACAACAGTTTGTTCATTTAATACTTAGAAGTCACCTTTCCTTCAATTTTCTCAATAAATAGGAAACTGGTAATGCGTAAATCATTAGTAGCAATAGATGTAAATATCTAATTCAAATGACATACAAAGAAGAAGACAAGGTGAAAAGAGCAATAGTAAACCATACCTGTAATGTCAAAAAAGCAAAGGGATCAGAATATCTAGTTTAATTTAGAAAAGATATTGATCGGTTGAGATCTGAAAGGATCCTCTTCCGAAAGAAGAGAGAAAAGAGAGGAAAAAGGAAAAAAAGAGAATTATGAATAAAGAAGAGAAGAGAGATAGATGAGTTGTCTTACTTTATGGCTGAAGGAGACAGTATTCTAGATATAGGTTTTAAATATTCATTAATAACTTTTAAGGGGCACGAGGAGACGATGACATTCAAAAAAACAGATAAGACTACTCACTCAGTAGATTTTTGAGTTATCCAAGTAATATTTTTTACAGCCTTAGTATTTTATCTTTTTTATCTCGAACAGGAAATACCTAAGTTGATTTAATAAAGGATCTTAAAACATCTAAGTCATACTTTGCAACAGATGACAATTTTTGTTTGAAAATTTCCAAAGCTCGATCATCTATCGTAACATATGGCAGCGCCTATCTGATAATTTACAATAGATGAGTAATATGTTGAAACAGATGTCTTATTTTGTTTAATTATATC
Source organism: Capsicum pubescens (assembly GCA_030864215.1). Taxonomy (NCBI): domain Eukaryota; kingdom Viridiplantae; phylum Streptophyta; class Magnoliopsida; order Solanales; family Solanaceae; genus Capsicum; species Capsicum pubescens. Next base: position 215,851,849 of record CM061547.1, on the reverse strand, counting down.
CAACAGAAAAGACATCTATTGCAATAGATTGAACATTTATTTTATACAATTTCAATTGAGTTCATATGTTCAACTAGTACCTGAATTGATTAATCTAGGATTAGGGATGAGTTCTCATAGGGTCAACTACAACTTCAATTAAGTTTTTTGGCAATTGCATAATAAGACGGTATTGTATATTTCCCGACCAGAGATGTCGATCGGTCACTCTGAGCTGAATCAATTATTATTACCTCATATGTTCAACTAATACCTTAATTGATTAATCTAGGACTAGGGACGAGTTCTCATAGGGTCAACTACAACTTCAATTGAGTCTTTTGGAAATTGTATGATAAGACAGTATTGTGGTCCTCCCGACCAGAGTCGTCGATAGATCACTCTGAGATGAATCAATTCTTGTTACCTCATTTGTTCAACTAATACCTTAATTGATTAATCTAAGACTAGGAGAGAGTTATCATAAGGTCAACTACAATAGATGGCAGCACTTATTTGATAATTTACAATAGATAGGTAATTTATTGCAATAGATAACTTAATCGATTTGATAATTTACAACAGATTGGTAATCTTTCGCAACAAATGACTTAATTTGTTTGACAATTTACAATAGATGGGTAATCTATTGCAACAAATGACTTAATCTGATTGATAATTTACAACAAATGATTAATCTATTACAATAGGTTGAATATTTATTTTTATACAATTTAAATTTAGTTCATATGTTAGACTAATACCTTAATTGATTAATCTAGGACTAGGCGTGAGTTCTCATAGGGTCAACTACAACTTTAATTGAGTCTTTTGGCAATTGCATGATGAGACGATATTGTGTTCCTCCCGACCAAAGTTGTTGATTGATCACTCTGAACTTAACTAATTATTATTACCTCATGTGTTCAACTAATACCTTAATTGATTAATCTAGGGTCAGGGATGAGTTCTCATAGGTTCTACTATAACTTTAAATGAGTCTTTTAACCATTGCATGATGAGACGAAATTGCATTTCTCTCGACCAGAGTCATCGATCGATCACTCTGAGCTAAATTGATACTTATTACCGCATATGTTCAACTTATACCCTAATTAATTAATCTTGGAATAGGGACGAGTTCTCATAGGGTCAACTAAAACTTTAATTGAGTCTTTTGGTAATTGCATGATGAAACGGTATTGCGTTCCTCCTGACCAGAGTCGTTGATCGATTACTCTAAGTTGAATCGATTCTTATTACCTCATATGTTCAACTAATATCTTAATTAATTAATCTAAGACTAGAGGTGAGTTTTCATAGGGTCAACTACAATAGATGGCAGCGCCTATTTGATAATTTATAACAGATAGGTAATCTGTTACAATAGATGACTTAATTGATTTTATAATTTACAATAGATTGGTATTCTATCATAACAGATGACTTAATCTATTTGATCATTTATAATAGATGGGTTAATCTGTTTGATCATTTACAATAGATGGGTAATCTGTTGTAACAAATGACTTAATCTGATTGATAATTTATAACAGATGGTTAATCTATTGCAATAGGTTGAATATTTATTTTTATACAATTTCAATTGAGTTTATATGATAGACTAATACCTTAATTGATTAATCTAGGACTAGGGATGAGTTCTTATAGGGTCAACTATAACTTCAATTAAGTTTTTTGGCAATTGTATGATAAGACGGTATTGCGTTCCTCCCGACCAGAGTCGTCGATCGATCATTCTGAGCTGAACCGATTCTTATTACCTTATGTGTTCAACTAATACCTTAATTGGTTAATCTAGGACCAGGGTCAGTTCTCGTAGGGTTAACTACAACTTCAATTGAGTCTTTTGACAATTGCATAATGAGACGATATTGCATTCCTCTCGACCAGAGTCGTCGATCGATCACTCTGAGCTGAATCGATACTTATTATCGCATATGTTTAAATTACTCCCTTCAATCATACACATAACAAAATATGATCATATTAGATTACATTATACAAGATTATTCTTAAATAACATGTTCGTCGGTCACTATTAGCATGGTAATCCAGATATTTTTCCCTTAAACAGCGCCTCAACTCTGGCTACTCCCCACCACGGCTTCTCGCCTTATTGGTTTCACCTTTAGGATGGCATAGTTCTTAGGGATTTTTCTCCGTTTCCACTTTGCTAATAAACTTCTTAACATGATATTCTTCGAATAATTCTATTAAAAAGTAACTAACATGGAACTTATTTTATCATATCATGATTGTTAGGAATTATGAATTTAGCTATTCGTAATACTGAATAAATATACCTGTTCTGGTAAGTTTGATAATCCTAATTTTTGTTCCTCCATAGATTTTTCCATTGAAATATACCTATTTTTAAATAAATAAGTAAAATATTTATTGTGGACAAGAGAGAGATTTTTTTCTTTAACGCATGAAGGCTTGCCTCTCTTCTGCCTCCGATGCCTTCTATTTATAATGAAAAAGTTTCTCTAATTTTACACGTTTCTAAAAAATTTTACAAAAAGTCTTCTACCTAACCTACTTTACTATACAAAAGTCTTTCTAAAAAGACAAAATCTATTAATGCTTAGACTAATAGTCAAACTATACAATAGTTTCTAATAATTTACGCAAAAAACATTGTGAAAGTTTGTTATATGTCGCTTTCACAATTTAATATCTTGTCTTTTATCTCCATTATTTTGCTCCGTAGCTATCTTTTTTTTCGTATCTGCTGTTTTTCAATCTTCTTTTCAGTTTAGCATCACATCTGGAATAAAGTTGTGCTTGCCACTACATCTGCTGCATATGTGGTCTTTATATTTTTAGCCAACTTTTTCACAAAATTGATCCATAGCTTATTATGAAATAATTCCCTTACTGATAGATCTCGTTAATGGTTGTTCTTCTGGTCTGAGGAGTGTTAATCCCCATTTTCTAAGTTCTTCCATGTCATGGTCTCTAACTTCGTTGCAAGTTGAATAAATCAATGCTTGATTCCTTGAATTATATATCCAAACTGGCTTTTTATTTGAATAATTATTAAATAACTCTGATAATATATTGTTTATTCCAATAACTCCTTTGTTGCGGTAAAATGCTGGTATCTGCATTTTTGGTATCTCGGTTTGTTCACATATTTCTTCCAAAATAATATAATCTCTGTTCATACCCATTTTGATCACATTAATAGTTTGTTTAATTTCGTCAAACAATATTTCTGCTGGTGCGGAATAAAATCGAACATAGAATAATTGTCTATTGGTAATTCTCTTGTAAGTCATAAATTCTTTGTGAATTTATGGGATTCCTGCTAACTCTTCTCCATCGGTTGTGTAAACCGTAGATAATAATCCATAATAGTAACATGATTTAATAAAATTTGGGCTTGTACCTGGTAAAGCAATAAGTTTATTGTAATTTTGGCATTTCTGGGTAATATATCCTTTTTGTTGTGCGGCTAGCTCTTCACTTTGAATAGGTTTGGTATTTAATAAGGTTTGTAAGGTGTGTATGTTGTCAATGTATTTACGAGAAGAATAATTGTATATCTGTTTTTCTTGGTTAAGTGATTCAGAATATGTATGTATCTGGGGAGGTGCAAATGCTTTTAAATTTTGTATATTTGGTGTATATGGTTTTAAAAATATTTAGCTGAGGTTATGATTCTTTTTCTTTGGTATTCTAGGTCTATTTTGAGTGACTATATTTTTTCCTTTAGATGTGCCTGCAGCTGTAATTGAAGTTTCGTCAATAATTTGAGTTTTAAGGTGTTTATCATCGTCACCTTCTAGGTCTAGTTTTTTAATGTGCTCTTCCTGCACAGTATCTTGTTTTTTATAGTGTTCGACTTGCACTTTTACATTTGTAACTTCAGTAGTTAGTCTAATAACTCGTTCTTGTAATAACTCCATTTGTTTAAACATTTGGAGCAATAAGTCAGTCTGGGTATCTTTGGTATCATCCTCTGTCATTGGTAAATCAGTTTGAGTAGCTTTGTCTTGATAAGTAATCTGCAATGATATTTTTGTTAGTATAGATTACTTCGATTGTAAATGTAAAATTTAGTATATTTAATACTAGTCTCCGAATTTCCTTTGTCGTAACTGAATTTTGTATTTTTCTTGTTAGCCACCATCGTACCTGCGTATTATCTGTTCTAACAATAAACTTGTTATACACTATATATGGTTCAAATGCTATTAAACATTTATATAAAGAACATAATTCTTTTCTATTTATTTCCTATTTTATTTCTGTTTCGTTAAACGTTCCTGAATAATATCTACAATGATGTTCTAATTTTTCTTCTTCATACCTATATTTGAGTACTCCTCCATAACTATATTCACTTGCACCAGCTTCTACTATATATGTAAATTTTTTATTTTCATCTGAAAATTGTAATTTTGGTAATTCTTTACAAAGTAATTTTATTTTCTGTACCTGTTTTTTGTCTTCTTCATTATATTTATATTCTACATCCTTTTTTAATTTTTCTGTAATGGTTTTAAGTTTTCTGCTAATTTTGGAATATATTCTCTTACTTGGTTTACTAATCTTAAAAATGATTGTAATTTATTTTTTGTATCTAATTCTTCTTCTGAATTTATTATTTTTTGGACTATATGTTGTTGCATTTTGACTCCACTTTTATCTATTTTTATTCCTAAAAATTCTATCTGATTTTTCATAATTTCTTCTTTCTTCTCACTTAAACTTATTCCTAATTTTTCTATTATATCTGTATATTATTCTAATAATTTTAAATGTTCTTCTTTAGTTTTTGTATATAATAGTATATCATCTATGTATACTATACAATTAGGTAATTTTTTAAAATAACTATCCATAAAATGTTGATGTCTACCTGGTGCATTTTTATATCCAAATAGTAGTACATTCCATTCATAAAATCCTTGTGGTACCGTAAATGCGGTTAATTCCTTAGATTCTTCTTCTAACTTTAAATGGTAAAATCCTGATTTACAATCAAATTTACTAAAATAATTATATCCTTGTATTTATCTTATTTTTAATATCTTGTTTGGTATTGGGTAATTATAAGTCATAGTTTTTGCATTTAAATTTCTATAATCAATAACCATCCTACTTTTTCCTCTTTTTTGTTCTTTATGTTTATTTACTATAAATGTTGGGCTATTATGTTTACTATTACTTTTTTGTATATATTATTTTTCTAATAATTCTTCTATATACATTTTAAATTCTTTTAAATCATCAAAATTTTATGTTAATGGTTTCTGGGTTATTATGCTATTTTTATCTATTAATTCAATTTTTATAGTGGTTTTATGTTTTTTCCATCCTTTTAATGGATATTCACTATATAATTGTTCTAATTTTTTCTTAATTATTTCTATCTTATTTATTGAAAATATTGTTATTTCCTTTTTATTTTTTGAAAATACGACCAGTTCTATTGTATCTTCAGTATTTTTTATATTTTCTAATTTTTGTGTAGTTTTTTCACTTCCTTCTATCCAATCAATCTTCTTTCTTATTTTATTAATAACTCTTTTTGCTCTTACTTTCTGTTTACATGGTGTTGTAAACCACCAATCTGTTCTAGTTATTATATGTGAGTATAATTTATCTAAAAACGGCATTCCTAAAAGTATATTTTTTGATGTTAGCTCATAATTATAGATTTCTTCTATTGTTAATATTTTATACTATATCTGTATTTTTACATTCTTAGCTTTATATGTAATTAAGCTTTCTTCATTATTAAATCCTTTAACTATTATTGGTGTTTTTAATTTATCCCATTTACTTTCTGGTAAACAATTATATCTACATAAATTAGCTTCTGCTCTTGTATCTATCATAGGCGTATAATATCTACTGTAATATTCTTCTACTACTATCTTCATTAATACATATATTTTCATATCATGTTAAAGCTCCTCTTAAGAATAATTTTTCTCTATTATATGTTATAGATAATTGTGTATGTTCTATATTGTATGGTTTTACTTGTTCTAGCCATTTAATTCCTAATATTATGTCCGCTTTTTGCATTTCTTCCTTTATTTCAAATTCTATTTTCATTTTTCTAATTCCTATTGTTATTTCTTTTTTCTGCTATATTTTTAGTGTTTATTAAGCTTCTTGGTAGATCTGGGCATATATTATTATCAGATTTTATTTCCTCATTTCTTACTAGATATTTTGCTATATAATTTTCTTCTTGTCTTGTATTTAAGAGTATTAAATATTCCTTTTCATTTATTGTTCTTGTTACGTAATATTGGTTTAAATTCACTATTGAATTTGTTTCATAACTTGTTCTTTTTGATGAACTTGATGATTCTGGTTTTTCATAAGTTATTCTTTTTGTTGTACTTATTCTATCATTTATTATTTCTAAATCTTCTTCTATGTCTATATTTTTGTAACTATAATCATTATTATCAATTGTTTTTACGAATTGTTCAAAAGGACTTTCTATTTGTATTTTATTAATTTTATTTTTTCCTGTTATTTTGTGTTTTGTAGTTAATACATATAGATTTTTACATCTTGCTGTAAATATTTTACTTCCTGGGGTTAGTTCTATTCCTGATATTTTCCAATATAATACTAATGATTTATCTATATTTTTATCTATTATTGCTACTGAATAATTTGCACTTATTATAAATTTAAATTTTTGGTATATTAAATTTCCTTTTATGGCAGTTATTATACTTTTTTCTATAGGTCTTATAATCCTATCATCTGCTAAATATAGTTCTATTGGTGTATCTATTCCTTCTCTAAAACATGCTTTTATCAATATCTCTGTACCTCTACGGTGTACATATTTTATTGGATCTCTACTTTTTATATCGTTTATTTCTTTATTTATTATCTTCTTTATTACTAGTGGTATACTAGCTTTACCTTTTGCATATTTGCAGTCTATTACATGTTCTTTTTGGCTTACTACATAGTATTCTTCCTTTTTCCTAGTAAATATATTTTTTATTGTTGGTATTTTAAATATTTTTTATACACTTAAGTCTAACTCTTTTCCTTTTATTTCATCAAATATATTGTTATCAAATATTATTTTTTGATCTGTTCCTTCGTCATTTAAATATTCTTCTTTTGTTATTATTTTTATATCTTCTTCAGTCATTTGGTTTATTTGTATATCTTCTTTAGTCATTTAATTCGTCTAATTCACTATCTATTTCATTATCTTCTATTTCATTATCTGTTTCATTCTCTGAAATTTCATATATACTGTCTTCACTTTCTAATTCGTAATCTATATAATCTATCTACATATATTCTATATTTTCTATTTTTATTTCTGATATTTGTTTATTTTTTGGGTTTTTAGGTAATTTACAATCTCTAGCTAAATGTCCTAATTTTCCGCAATTATAACAAGTACATTCTTTTATAGATTTCTTTTTCCTATATGGTCTTTTATGTTTATAATTTTTACATAATATCTTTTTCTTGGTTTTTTATATTTATATTTTGATTTTTTGTATTTCTTATGTCTTTTTCTTTTCTTATAATATCTTTCTTCGCATTCAAATTGAGGTGTTATTTTATCTTTGCAACATGCTAACTTTCTTATTAATGATTTTTCCATTTTTATTTTTTCTCTTTATTTTTCACATAGGTTTCTATACCATTGTTGTAAAAATTTTATTCTTTCTCCTAGAGTATCTACTATTTTTGCTTCATCCCAACTCTTTATTATTTTTGAACTAAATGGTTCAGGTAATTTACTAAAATATAATTTTCTTATTTCTTTACTTTCTTCTGTATTATATGCTCCTTTATAATAATATTCTTTAAATGCGCAAGTATATTCATCTATGTAGCACATATTACATATTGCTAATTTTAACATTAAATTCCTATTTGTATCTTTCTCTTCATTTTGTTCTTCTTCTGTTGTTGTCATGCTACTAAATTCGTCTTTTATAGCTGTTTCATATTTTTTTAATAATTCTATAGGTGTTAATTTAGTTGTAGTTGTTGATGATGTTCCTTTTGTAGGTTTGTCAGTTCTTAATACTCTTTTACTATTTTCAGTTAGATTTAAAAACCATAATTTCACTGTTCCTATTAGTGTTCTTTCTATATATTCTGGTGCATCTATTACATTTATATTATTATCTAATAATTATTTTGTCATATATCCTATCCATAATTGTATTATTTTTTCTGTATCTATTACACAATCTAAGTGTAAAAAGTTATAATTTTTATTAACTATTTGTTTTGGTATCCATTTTTCATATTCATTCTTTAGATTATATCTTTTAAACTTATTCTTATAATATGTAGGTTTTCTTATTTCTGATCTTCTAGGTATTATATTTTCATCTTCTTTTTTATCAAGAGTGTTTATTTCCGTTTTTATATTTTCTAAGTTTTCTTCATTAATTACTTCTTGTTTTTCATTGATTTCTAAATTTTTTGTATTTGTTAAGATTTCTGTATATGTTTCACTATCTTCCGAATCATAATTATCTGTTTCTTCAACATCTATTGTATTAATTTCTAATTCCTTGGTTTCTATTTCTTTATTGTTTATTTCTATTTTTTTTAAATTGATTTATCTCATTTAATAATTTTTGTTCTTTATCTTTTTGTTCTTTTTCTTTCTGTCTTTTTTCATACAGATCTTTTAGCATTTGTAGTTCTTTTTCTAATTTAGCAATCCTACTATTTTTAGTTTCTTCTATTTTTCGTATTTCTTCTGTAGTTTGTTGTTTTATTTTTTCTATTTCCTTTTTTCTATCTATTTCTTCGTTTTCTTTTTTCTATTCTCACCATAGCTGTCAATTTATCTTCTAATTTTAATTCTTCTTTTTCTAACATTAAATATAAATGTTCACCTATTTCTTATACCTTCTTCCTAGATTAGAAAATACTATTTTTATTTTTAATCCTTCATGGTTTTCATATATTTTTTCATCTATTATAAATTCTTCTTTGTTCATTTTTTATTTAATTGTTAATAAATCATATTGGTATGTATATTCTAGACTATCTATTGTTGATTCTAAATTTGATATTTCTTTTTTTGTGCATTTATTGAGTTGTTACAAACTCCGGCAATTATGTTATATTGTAGTTTTTCTATCCTTATTTTTAATTCTTTACGTTTTTCAGATATTATTTGCTTTAATTCTTTATATTTTTGTACGTTGTTCATTTAAATAATATTTTGGGGAATATCAAATCTAGTTTTATCAAATAAATCATAATTAATAAATTAATCAAGTAAATCCATATATATACGACTTTCGTATTTTTTAAATAACAAGGCTCTGATACCAATTGTAGGTCTTTAATTGTTAAGACCTCTTACATCCCACTGATTTCTTTCCCTTTGGTAAATCCACCAAATTATATGTGTGATTTTTATCTAGGGCCTTTATTTATCAAGTGTTGGAGAAGATCATCTAGAATAATTCAAAGCCTCATTCACTGTTTTTGGTACAGATATGGAGTCTAGAGAAGCCCTCAAAGATATAGATGTAGAGGATAACTGACCATAGGAAACAAAATTAGTAATAGAATTTATGGATTTGCAACTATGTGTACCTTTGTAAAGAGCAATAGGGAGGTCAAGATCTTCTGAAGGATTAGACGAATGAGGATTTGATGACAAAAGGACTGTGGGGGGACATGTATCATTGGCCTCTCGCCTTCTCGAATAAACTTGAATAATTGGTGATCTTGTTACCAAAGATGAAGATGGAACATATGGTGCAATAATTGATTGGTCCTCATAAGAAGAACGGGAAGATGAAGCGACAACATTTGATTCTTCTGTCAAAACACGGGTAATCTAATAGACTAACCAATGACCATCTTCTTTCCCCTGACTTGTAGAAATAGGAGGTACATAGAAGAATAGTGTAGTCTCTGAGAATACCACATCAGTTTACAACAAATATTTTCAAGTTCAGTAGAATAATACTAACACCCCTCCCGAAGACGAGAATAGCCCAAAAAAGCACACATCAATGCCTTGGGACCGAACTTGGTTACAGATGGTCGAACACTCGAACATAACATGTGCTTCCAAGTATATTTAATTCCACCGAAAATAGTGACTTGTTTGGAAAAATCACGCTAGAAGGCACATTACCAGAAAGCACAGTAGATGGCATACGATTAATCAGAAAAGAAGTTGTAGAGATTACATCTACCCAAAATTATTTAGGAGCCTTCATTTGGAAGAAAAGTGCTCTAACTTTCTCAAGCTAAGTTACTCGGACTTTTCACTTTTGGTGCCCTTGTCGACACGACATGAATGTGGGTGTGGGATCCATACTTGATCTGGTCAACCGATTTTGGGTACTTTGACAAAAATCTATTGGAATAGTCCGGACAGATTTAAGAAATTTTGCTATCAAAACAAAAGATAAGGTGAAATTGAAGAAAATAGAATACACTGTATATAAAAATTTCTATGTTATTGCTTTTCTTTTTATCTCCTTCCAAGATTTTCTTCTTGAACAATATTTTCTCCTCAAGTTTTTCAAATAATATCTCATAGTTTATGTTTGTAACTCTATTTTTAGATATTTAAATTATTTATTGCCAAATTCCCGCACCCGTATCCATCCCTAGATCCATATCCCGAATCTTTAAATTGAGACCGTGAAGGATCTGACCTCTGGATCCGTACCCGTATCGGACACCCGCACCCGATTTCGAGCAACTTAGGTCTCAAGTAGATGTCTATTCATCATCTTAGCAACTCCATTTTGACAGGGAGTATCAACACATGAAGACTGATGGAGAATACCATGTTGTCTCATATATGACTGAAACATTTCTGACATATTCTTTAGCATTGTCATTCCTTAGAATACATACTGAAGCATTGATTTTAAGTTTTGACTTCAGCACGGAAGGCACAAAAGTGAATAAACACTTTTGAGAAACTCTTCATAAAATAAATCCAAGTCATCTGAGAAAAACCATTTACAAAAGTGATAAAATACTTACGCCTAGTTTTTAAAATAATTTAAAATAACTAGTATGTATACCCGTACGTTGCGCGGATGATATTAAAAATATTAATTATTTCAATTTATATGATTTGATTTGTATAACCACGTTCAGTTACATTGCATTAACTAAAGTTTAATTGCCATCTTAATTTTCATTAATTATAACGTATATATCCAGTAACACTTTGGTATGAATGTTAGTCATGTCTAAATAAGTGTGCTTGCATTGGCAAAATCACCATTCGATTAAGCCGAGCTCCCTTAAAATTTAGTTTTTTCCATTTTTGTAAAAGTATGTAGCTATTTTGAAGATTAGGAACTGTTTGCAAGAACAAAATACTCGAATTGCAAGTCTTTATATAATTAAATGTTTAACGACAATTAGAAAAAAAATAGATATCATTATGTTTTGATCCCTTGTTTGTAAACAAAATAACTCTTGTCAATATGTTTTCACCCAAAAACCAACACCACCAAGCAAGATCCTTTATTCTAATAAAGAAATCAGCTCTGTCCAAGAAAAACATAATAGAATTAGATTCAGACACCATCGAAATTTTTCTTTTCCATGTTTAACTATAGTACTCAGAATATGCAATACCAATATGATTTGAAATAACTTTTGAGAAAAATAAAAATAAGTATATCTTCTTAACACAAACACTTTATCGGCTAACATAGGATAGAACTATTAATTATTGTACTTTCTTGAAAAAGGTTAAGAGAAAAAAATTGAAAGTGACACGAAATATACATAATTGTCACAAAAATGGATAGTGATATCAAAAGACAAATAAGAGACACCAATAATAACATACCAGTGTATCCCCCACAAAGTGAAGTCTGGATAAGGTTGAGTATACGAAAACCTTATCTCTACCTCAAAGATAAGTACAGAGATTAGTTTTTAATAGACTTGCGGCTCAGGAACAAATAAGAGAGTCAAACAAAAACTAATATTGAAGGTGTAATGCCTCAGAAGTACTAAACATAAATGATGTATAGATCATAAACGATGAACCTCTCTACTATAAAGGTTATCCAATATTTCCAGTTAATATAGACCAAATTCTATGCAACATATGATAATTTTTAAACAAGCCTAAGTACTTAAATTTGCAATATTTCATAAGCTAAACTCACAACTATTGCCAGTGACATGTCTTAGAATGCAGGTTATGTGTTGTGGTACATAATGATCCATTTGAGAATAGATCAAAACTTCTTACTTGTACAATAATAAGATTATCTTTCAAGTAAAAGAAAAAATCCACAGAAACATGCCTTTTTGTTATGACAGTCGAGCAATTTAAAAGATTTGTTTATAACAATCCAGTATTCAAACTCCTCTTACCCTGCTTCGATTTCAAATAGAACTAACATTTGTAAGTTAAATGAATGACCGACTAACTTCTGATTGTACAGCCAAGCAATGATTATTTAACTGCATTGGTGATATTAAAAGAAAATGTTAGATCTTTATTTATATGGTAATTAATGTACATGGTACATGTAGCTTCTGCAATTGAAAAGTTAAAACATGTAACATTAGCATTTTTCTTTCATCGTGGCATAACAATTTATAAATTAGCATATCATATTAATCAACTTTAGATGTTTCCTACTTCAATGAAAATACAATATCAATAATATTCTAGATGAAGTACCTCTAGTCTCCATTTTGTAAGCAACTAATAGTCATTAAACAAACAATCACTACGTTGGTAATAGTCGTTGGAAATAGTCATTAACATAGTTGCTTTTTTTTCATTTACATTGGTGATTGGAATACAAACATATAACTCAATTAAAATATATTGAAAAATGAAGGTGACAACATCATAATATTCGTTACTTCATTTTTTTAGTTTTAGGCAATGAATTTACTTGATTATGCAAATAAATTGAAAGCAATAGTTTATATAAGAAGAAAATGAAAGTCATCCACCACCAATAACCAAAAGGATGTAAAACACAAGTATTGAAAAGAGATTATATTATATTTGCAGTAAACGCATCGGAGTTATGATTTAAATGACATATGTTTTTTATCTTATTAGTTTCAAACATAAAATTGAATAACTTCCACTAAAATTAATATTATAGTATATCCAATAATCTAACATGTCGCTAGTTGCCTCTAAATTCTTGAACCACTATTTGATTATGATAAAGTATCTTTCATTTTGTCACTCAAGATGATAAGAAGTGTTCATAAGAAGAGTGAAATATTTCATTCACTCTTTACCCCAAATTAAGATAAACAATAATATTCGAGTTAGAGTATTGCAAAAAATAAATTCAGTATACTTTCAAGGGTTAATATTAAGTTTTGGAGACTGAAATTATAATTGAATGTGAATAAAATATGAGACATACTTTGAGATATATTCGAATGTAAAAAAACCTCATGGAGAAGGAACTTTTCTTATGCTTAATCATTTCGTCCTTCATCTTACCCATTTTCTCTCACACCTTTGGCACATCTTTTGCAAACACCCGTCAAATGTCCAGCCAAAGAGGGTATTATTTGATTGGAAGCAATTGCAGAAATTTATTTAGTTTATACTAGATTTCAAGGCATGAAAGAAAAATTGCAAACAAAACACATACCTAGTGCTCTACCCATAAAAATACCGAAGTAATCTTCTAATTGAAAGTTTTTTCAGATAAAAAAAAAGTGAAATCCACTTATATCCATAGAGATAGAGACAAACACTGGTTGCAAGAGAATAGAAAGAGAAATATCAGGAAGTTATGGACGATGATGGAGAGAGTGGAGAATGGAAGAAGTTATAATATCAGTTTATATTGGCATAGTTGATGCATGTGCAGATAAATTTAAATTTTCCTTTTTTATTTAATATATTTATATTTATGTTTAATGTTTAATTTAAATATTTTAAAAAATTGAATTTTATAGTGTTGACACTTGTCACTTTTGCCTCTCCTATTATATATAGATAGATGAGACATGACCTCAAACACCACAATGAACTAACTCAAAAGTTACCTCAGCCTGGTCCGTTTATTAACCCTTTGACTTAAATAAGCTGTGATGATGTTTTGTAAATCGACATGACTCATATTCCAATGAATAAATATTCTAGAATTGGGGACAAAGCTTTCTTAATAAAGGTAGAGAAGCATGTCCCAATCGACAATATGCTTTGAATGGAGACACGACACTAGAGCAGGAAACAAACCAAAATTCCTATTCATCAAGGATGTAAAATCGCCAGATATATGTCCTTTAACAATTACTTGATTCGTCTTAAAATCACGAAACAAACAATTATCGAAAAAGAATAAGATATAACAGTTAAGGTCTCTGGTAACTTTGCTAACAGAAATCAAGTTAAAGGGAAACTTTGGTAGACCGAATATAGATGACAAGGTAATAGAGGATGTTGGCCTAACCATCCCATATCCAACACTATAACAAGTTGATCCATCAGCTACGGTTTAGAGATGGTGTTTTGTATAATTGAAAGCTAGAAAATATCAGGACTACATGTCATATGATTGTGGCACCTGAATCAGTCACCCATTTATTATTTGAAGAGGTGATGAGAAATATTTTATTCGAGTTAGTAAAGGCATTACCTAAAGTGGATTTTCTTGATTTCTGATATTGAGAGAATTTAGCAAATTCTTCATCCAAGACTAAAACTATTTTATCAGATAATGGAATAGAAGCTGTCATTTTCTCAACTTAGAATATCAAAAATAAATTGATAAAGAATCTTCCAAGGTTAGAGTATCCAAACCAAATCTTTGTTAGACAGTAATAGAACTCCAATCCAATTATCACTTGAAGAAAATCAAAGAATCAAGTGAATCTGAAGACAACTAAACCAAATCAAAGAACTAGCAAATACCCAGCATGTCTCAAATTATAACAAAAAAAAACCCAAATAAGTGGCAATTTGATCTGAACGGGAGTCTCGCTCAAAGACATTTCTAACACAGGAAACCTCCTAATATTACTTTAAAATCACAGAATTAGAACAACTAGTAAGAAGACCAAACCAGACCAAATAAGCAGCGGTGACAAACAAAGTAGCCACATAATCTGAGGATTTGTTTTTCTTCGTTAAACATAGTTATATGCCCTGAGAACTACCACAAAGAAACTGTAAATATCAAGACGACCTTGGATCTTCAAACTAAACCAAGAATGGTCCACGCACGCGCTTTCATGCACCTTATAAAGTATTAACATTGGCCCAATAACATATCCACAAGGCCCAATTAATGACCCACAATCGTCCACATCCAAAAGTCCTACATGAAACATTATTACATATTGTATTTCATTTTTTTTATTTTTGTTGTGTAAATATAAATAGTGGAAACTTCTAGAAGAAGTCAGTTTTTGATAGAAATGGAAAGATATTTTCTCTCTCTTTGTCTTCATATATTCTAGGGTTTAGCTTTATATTTTAATGGCTATTCAGAGCTGTGAATCTCTAACATGGTAACAAAGCCTCGATTCGTGATCCTTGTATCTTTCTCTATCTTTCAATTGTACCCTCAAAGGTGTTCGTCAACTTCAATACCATATGAAAGTTCAAGGCTTTCTTCAATTTTGGGATTTTCTTTCGAAGATACTATACCAGGCTTTACTTCTTCAGGTCACGAAGAAGGGAGGTAATCGATTCCCTATTTTTTAATTATCATTTTTTACACTGTGTTTTCTTTCGATTTCATACTAGTTTTGGGGTTTTCTATGCTATTTGATGTGAGACCCAGTCTATAAACTTTAGATTTGGGGTATTTTTGTATTTTTTTAGCTTACTTGCTAATCTAGTTTGTGTGCTCTTAAATCTACTGTAAATTTATCTTCTCGACTGTATTCCTTTAGATCTACTGTATATTCATATGTCACTACTTGACTACCATAATCATGGCTATGAAAAATGCGAATAACACGTCAGGATTTGAAAATTTTTTGGTTTCACCAACTCATCCCTTACATCTACATCCTTCTGATAATCCTGGTACACATTTGGTGACTCCGTTATTTGATGGTAATGGTTTTATTGTTTGCTGTAAGAATATAATGACGGTTTTATCTGTTAAGAATAAGTTGGGGATGGTAACTGGAAGTGTGTCTAAACCTGCACCAAATTCTACTTATTTTCTATTTTATGAGAGGTACAATAATATGGTTATGGCATGGATTACCAATTCATTGTCCTCTGAACTAGCCACTAGTGTTATGTGTTTTGACTTTGTCAAAGACATCTGGTCTGATATAAATAAATGTTTTGGTCAGTCTAATGGGAACAAATACATCCAGATCCAGAAAGAGATTAACTTTACTGTCCAAGGGTCTTCAAATATCTCTTCTTATTTCACTAGACTGTGTACCTTTTAT
Organism: Capsicum pubescens; assembly: GCA_030864215.1. Lineage (NCBI taxonomy): Eukaryota > Viridiplantae > Streptophyta > Magnoliopsida > Solanales > Solanaceae > Capsicum > Capsicum pubescens. The sequence goes on along the minus strand of CM061547.1, from coordinate 215,835,457 downwards.
TGGTCCTGTGTGTACTTGTACGGCTTTATGGAAGTTTATAGAATAACAAAAGTTATTCCACTTTCTTAGTGGGTTAAATGATGAATACACTCTTTGTAAGAGTAATTTGCTGATGATGCCCACATTACCTTCCTTTAGTAGTTCTTATGTTATGCTGCAATATGTTGAGAAACAGAATGAATCATCTATTCCAATTCCTAGTTTCTCAAATGATTCAGCTGCATTCAATTCAGTGTCTCAGAACAGCTCTTAGGAAGAGGCTATAGCCAAAGGTTTCATTTTGAATCTAAAAGAAACCCTTCCTCATTCCTACCATATTATGCTAGAAGAAATCCAACTGATGGCAGAAAGTCCCTCACTCATAGTTTTGCTCTTTCTACCTCCTTACCTATTTTTTGTAAATATTGCAAGAAATCTGGAAACCTAATTGATAAATTATACAAACTTCATGGATATCCTTCTAACTTCAAGTTCACCAAGGGTAGAAAATCTGTGTCTTTTGCTCAATCTGATAGCTCACCTGCTGAGCTTTCTATTTCTTCTATCAAGATTGATGATGGTGATTATAGACTGACAAAGGATCAATCTCAACATTACCAACATCTTCAACAGATTCACAACACACCTGATAGCAAGTCTTCTATTCCTGATCATGGGTCTCATAATCATTCTGAGGCATTTGCTCAATTTGTAGGTGTGTTCAATTACCCTGCTGTTTTGTCTACTGTTTTTCATGCTAGTGTAGTGCCTAACCTAGGTTTAAATCCTTGTATCCTTAATTCTGTAGCCACTAATCATATGACTTCTCACAAAGAATTACTCTACAATATCATTCCTTTAGATTTACCCCTTTTAATTAGTCTTGCTAATGGGTACAAAGTCAAGGTTGTGTCTACTGGGTCTTTAATACTCAGACCATACATGATCTTGCATAATGTCCTCTTAATCCCATCTTTCCAATTTAATCTCATCTCTATTCACAAACTTATCTCATAACTTGTGTGTACTGCAATTTTCACTAAGTTTAGTTGCATTTTATAGGGCCCTTCTCTGAAGAAGCAGTTGGAAATTGGTAAAGCTGCCCATGGGTTGTACTATTTTGCTCCAACTGATTCAGATTTCTCTTCTGTTCCTTGTACTAGTTTTCTCAATTTTGATACTTGTAATTCTTCTTCACATCACATAAATAAAAACTAATTTGTTTTGGCACCAAAGACTTGGTCATACTCCTTATCACAAAATGACGTCTATTGAATTTTAAACTGGAAAGATATCTCCCAAATAGAATTTTATTTGTGATATTGTCCTAAAGCTAGACAACATAGACTACCTTTTTTCCCTCAGTTCTTCATCTCTTTCCTCTCCCTTTTAGCTTGTCCATATAGATGTATGGGGTCCTTATCACACGCAAACCTACAATGGTTTTAAATAATTTCTCACCTTGGTGGATAACTTTACCAGGATTACCTGGACACATTTTCTTTCTTCTAAATCTAGTGTATCATATGTAATTAAAGCTTTTATTTCCATGGTTCAGGTCCAGTATCATCACACAGTTCAAATTTTTAGGTCTGACAATGCCTTTGAACGAGGTAATAACACTGATCTACAAAAGTTTTTCTCCCTCCATGGCATTCTTCATCAGACCACCATTCCTTATGCTCCTCAATAAAATGGAGTTGTGGAAAGAAAACACAACCATCTCCTTGAAGTTTCCAGAGCCTTGCTATTTCAGTCTAAACTTTCCTTGAAGTATTAGGGTGAGTGTGTCTTAAATTCTACCTACTTAATAAATAGATTCCCTTCTGTCATCCTAAATAATTATATCCTTTTAAAAACTTCATGGCTCCCCTCCAACTTATGATCACTTAAAGAGTTTTGGATGTCTTGCTTATGCAACCACTCCTACACCTCTTAGAGATAAACTCAAACGTAGATCCATCCCTAGCATTTTCTTAGGCTACCCTTTTGGTAAGAAAGGTTACAAATTACTTAGTCTTTCCAATTTCTCCATTTTCTACTTTAGAGATATACAATTCCATGAATCTGTCTTCCCTTATCCTTCCTCTTCCTCTTTTTCTTCTTCTTCTCTTTTTTCTCCCCCTCTCTCTTTTGTTGATTTACCTACTGTTGCTTTTGCCTCTCCTCCCATTCTTGCTACCACTTTATTTTCACCCTATTTTTCATTTCCTCCTCCTCTTAGAAAGAGTACTAGATATTCCCATCCTCCTTCTCATTTTGCTGACTATATATATTCTTCTACACTTCCCCTACTACTCCAATCCAAATCAACTCCAAGGTTTCCAATGTTGACTTACACTTGCATAAGCCTTTGTATTACCAGTAGGCTGTTTCTAGTCCTACCTGGCAAGAGTCCATGCTACAGGAATTTAAAGCTCTTGAGGACAACTATACCTGGGATATTATTCCTCTTCCTTCAACCAAGAAGGTTGTCCCTTGTAAATGGGTGTATAGAATCAAACAAAGGTCTGATAGTACTGTTAAAAGGTATAAAGCTAGGCTTATCATTAGGGGTGATACCCAAAAGTAAAGCATTGATTATCATGAGACTTTTTCTCATGTGGTCAAGTTAACCACGATTAAATGTCTCTTAGCTCTTGCTTAAACATCACTGGACAATTTTCCAGTTGGATGTCAACAATGTTTTTCTTCATGGTGATATTTAAGAGGATGTCTATATGAAGATACCCCCTAGCCCTGATGTTTCTGCCTCTTCCTCTTGTGCAACTCTTTTGGTTTGCAAGATTAGGAAGTCTTTATATGGCCTCAAACAGGTATCCAGACAGTGGTTTTCTAGACTGTTTGAAGCTTTGTTATCTAGAGGCTAAATTTCTAGAAAAAATGATTATTCTCTTTTTACTAAGTCATCTGGTGATTCCCTGGTTGTTTTAGTGTTATATGTGGATGATATTCTGCTGGTTGGCTCTAATATTACTGAGATGAACATCCTCAAGTCTTTTCTTGATCATCAATTCAAGATCAAAGATTTGGGGATGGTTTATTATTTTTTGGGCTTGAAAATCATTTCTCATAATGATGGTTAGCTTATGCATCAGCATAAGTATACCTCTGATTTACTTGATGAATTTCTTTGCTCTAATTTTACTCCTGTTGGTTCTCCTTTGGAACCCTCTATCAAGTTGGTTTTAGATATGGGTGAACTACTGCCTGACCCCTCTGTTTTCAGGAGCCTAGTTGGTAAACTCAATTTTCCGCAACATACCAGACCTAATATAGCTTTTGATGTACAACACTTAAGTCAGTTCTTACAGTCTCCTTGTGTTTCTCATATGAAAGTTGGTATACATGTACTCAAGTATTTGTTAAATGCTCCAGATTAGGGCATTTTTTTGCCTGCTACTCTCTCATTCTCTTTATCTGCTTATTCTAATTCTGACTGGGCTGCTTGCCCTCTTTCACGAAAGTCTGTCACTAGTTCTTTTGTGGTGTTTGGTGGTTTCCCCATATCTTGGAAGAGTAAGAAACAATCCACTATTGCTCTCTCTTTTACTGAGACTGAGTATCGAGCCTTACGCGAAGTTGTTGCTGAAATCATTTAGTTGATTCGTCTATTTGCTGATATGGGTCTCACTATTTATGCTCATGTCCTTATTTTTTGTAATAGCCAGGCTGCATTGCACATTGCCAAGAACCCTGTGTTCCACAAGCGTACCAAACACATTGAGATCGATTGTCATTATGTTCCTGATTGTCTTGTTGCTCAGCTCATTTCCTTGCATCATATTTCTTCCGCTGCTCGGATGGTTGATATCATGACTAAATCCCTGAGTGATCCACTTCATCATCATTTTCTTTGCAAGCTGGGTGTGCACACATCCTCTAGCTTGAGGGAGGTTGTTAACATTGGCCCAATAACAGATCCACAAGGCCCAATTAATGATCCACAATCGTCCACATTCGAAAGGACCACATGAAAATATTATTACACATTGTATTTTATTTTTTTATTTTTGTTGTGTATATATAAATGGTGGAGACTTCTAGAAGAAGCCAATTTTTTTATAGAAATGGAAAGATATTTTCTCTCTCTTCGTTTTCATCTATTCTAGGGTTTAGCTTTACATTTCAATGACAATTCAGAGCTGTGAAGCTCTAACATAAAGTGGGTTGTCAGGGTTTAGTTTGTCGATGAATGAGACAAATGTGTATCTGCTCCAGCCACTGGGATCTGGGAAATAACATATCAAACTAAAGAATTTTTGCCCAAGTATCATGGTGAGAGTTGTACTCCAAGTATGCGACCACCTCCAACAGTTAGGCAACTACCAACGAAGTTGTCACTTTTTCGATGGAGTTGTTGATCCGATACTAGCGAATCAAAAATGCTCGCTCTGATTCCATCTAATTTATAAAGTATGACGGAATAATTTGTGTATTACTCAACCATTACAGTGAAATAAATACATGAAGAGAATAATCTAACTATGATTACTAAATATTCAAATCCCTAAAAATTATCTATATTATCTATATACAGTCCTCCGACATCTTCATAACATCACCTTGTTATAACATATTTCACTATAGAGACACGATTTTCTTCTGAACCAATTGTATTATATTTTTCTTCCCTATAATGACATTCTACCTATAACAGTGATGACGCTTATTATAGTAAAACCTTCTTTATAAAATTACCTCTCTATAAAAACATACTCAAATATGATCTAGAGCCTGTTTGGGATTGCTGTTATAAAATTGCTTATTTGAGAAGCACTTTTATAAAATGACTTTTCAGAAAAGTGTTTAAAAAAAAACAGTTTGTGTTTGGAAAATTCATTTTAAAAGTGCTTTTGATAATCAAATTGTGTTTGGATAATCTTTTTCAAGAAGTGCCTTTTTGAGACAAATGAGCAAAAAGGACATCTATCAATAAACTTTTATTACTAAAATCAATTTATAGAGAAAAATTATTTTAAATATCTATTATAATATTTTTAATTATTTTTTTTTAATTTAATTATAAAGTACGTACTCTAAAATTTTCAATCAATATTTATATACATAAATACATTAAAATTTTTTAATGGTGATATATTACTTAAATAATATAAATATTACTTAAAACATCAAACAAAAATGAATACAGAAGTTATTTCATAAATTAAATAACTATATATGAAAAAATTAACGACAAAAATAACTAGTCCATCATAAAAATTCTCAATGATTTCATCCCTAATTTTATCACGCGATGTCTCCATACTTGTAGAACATTTGTCTTGTATTTTTGAAGGTATACCAAAAGGATGGTTTGCTTCTTCGAAACATGAAATATAAATTCTTAAAAATTAAACGTTAGTCAAACTTGTAAGATATGTTAATTAATTAATAAGGTGTGTGTATATATATTTATTTATTTATTTATTTATGTATGATAGGTATATTTTTATCATAAAAAAATAATTTTCTACTTCAGCTTATTTTGAGAAGCAGAAAATCCTAGAAGTAGAAAAAGTGTTTTTGCTTAGGTTTAATATCCTGTGCCTTATTAATTTGTTCATTTGTACCTGTTCACTGCATGTTAAAATTCCTATTTTGGCATTAAGAAATCCAAATACTGGGAATTTATTCTATGTCCAAACTTATGATTGTTTTTCCTTTATTTGGAACATGTGTGATTGAGTTATATGAAATGCTTTGTACACCTGCAAAATAGAAAAATTGATTAGAGAAAAAGTATGCCAACTTGTTGCCTTCCCTATACGTGTACTCTACCTCCACCTCTATATTTGCCCTCAATTTTTTTTTTCTCTTTATCTCTATACTAATAGCCCAAGGTAGGAAATCATTTAAGACTTTTTTAAGCATGAAATAGTTAGTCTCCAACACCACGTGCAGTAGGTTTTGAGAAATACAATATTCTAAGCCACTTCTCAAAGCCGTAGTCTTAGCCTCCAAAGTGGTCACATCCCTACATCCCTTATTTCAGCATATATAAATTCTCCTGCATGATTTCTGATACAAAATGCACTTGCACTAGGTCCAAGGTTACCCTTTGATGCGCCATCCAAATCACACTCAAAGAAACCTTCAGGGGGTATCCTCCACCTTACTATTTTGAACTCAGTAAGAAGGGTATATGCTTCAAAAATTATACTATCAATGGTCAACTATTAGAAAGGTTTTTCAACCAACGATACCTAGTAGTTGCCATATAGTATAACTTTTTGTTAATATTCACTCTCATGCTATAAATAGACATATATCTTCATGTTTAATGATATCCGTCCTCTTCCAAATTTTCCATAACATCAAAGAAGGGACAACTATGAATAGGGGCTTTAGTTTTGTAGTACAAGGAACCTTCCACCACTTGAATATAGTAGTCTTTAATCGTAAAAAAAGACCCATGCACTCCTACAATAACTGCAAAAGAAGACCACAAACTAGTAGTTGTTGGGCATGTAATAAATAGATGCTCATAAGAGTCATGAGCTAATGTTTCATAGCAACAATATCTGACTCACTCTTCTAGCTCAACACTTACTAAGAAATCCCCAATAGGAATTCTTATTTTCAATAGTCTCCATAGGAAGAAAGAGACCTTGAATGAAATTTCTTTCCCCCAGATGAAATTAAACTCCTCCATTTTAGTTCCAGGTTTTCTGATTAATTCCTATGCACTACTTACATAGAATTTACATAAACTTTGTGTTGTCCACCAAGGCTTATCTCATCCTTGTGCATCTTTTACTACTCCCATTTTCTTAATTATATGATTACAAACATCTATAGGAAAAATTTGGTGTATAAGATACTCATTCCATGATCCATTTACTCTAAGTTGTACAACACCTTCAACAAAAAATTAAAAGGATAATTCACGTGCAAATAATAGTAGAAAGCTCCCAAATGAGTCCAATTTAAACCTGTCAAACGGGCCGGGCTGGCCCGGCCCGAACCGGCCCGAACCGGCCCTACATATCAAACCGGACCGGTTTGACCCGGCCCGGTAAGCCCTAGGGCTTTAGGGTTCCGGGTTCCGGTCCGGTTTTTTTTTTAAAATGGGCCCGGTTAACCCGGCCCGGACCAACCCGGTCCAGGCCCGCCGGTTAACCGGCCCGGAACCGGCCCGGAATTAAAAAAAAAAAAAAAAAAAAAAAATTATTGGGCCAAACTAGCCGTTGGCCCAACGGCTATATTACCGTTTTTGGGTCCAAACGGCTAGTTTGGGCCCATTAACTTAAAAAAAAAATATTTTTTAATCCCCAAAATAAATCTATAAATACCCTACAACTTCAAATCATTTCTCACACAATTTTTCACTCTCTCAAATCTCATTCTCTCTCAAATCTCATTCTCTCTCAAATCTCAATTCTCAATTCTCAAATATTCAATATATTTAATTTCTTAAAGTGTTCAATTTAAATTTTTAATTTTTCGTTTACAAAGTACGAGCGGAAGTTTCTAAAGTCGCAATCTTCGGATACTTCCAAAATTTGGTATTGTCGTTCCATCTCTTACGTTTAATTTTTATTTATTGTATTAATTGTTTAATATTTAATTTTATTATATTTGTGTATTTTGAATATTTTTAGTTTAATTTAATTTATATTATGGATAAATTAAAAAACCTCGCTACTAAAGGTGTTAGAAATTTTTGTCCCGGAAGCGGTAGTGGTAGTAAAAAGCGAATTACTAGCGGTAGAGGTAGTTCAAGTAATAGATATACCCGTGTGACTTCGCCTCCGGTACCGCTTGGTACACCTTTTGAGGAAGAAATAGGTGTAGGTGCTCACGATATGGATTATGTAGAATTTCAGGAAAATTACGGTATAGAAGAAGAAAATGAAGTAGATGCAGTTAATGTAGACGAAGATGATGAAAATATTGCTGAAACACCCGCAGTAGGACATGCTAACGTTAGATCTGAATCAGTTAATCTCCCTTCCCGTCCTCCCAGTGCCCCAAAACCCCGTAAAAGAACTAGTATTGCATGGCAATTTTTTGAACGTATATCAGATATTGAGGTGCAGTGCAATATTTGTCAACAAAAATATAAGCATAGAAGTGGCGGTAAGCAAGGGGGTACGGGTACGTTAATGAGACATATAGCTGAAGATCACACTAGAGAGTTGAATATTGCAAAAGGTGGTGGGGATGTTGGTGGGTCAACGCAAACTAGAATGGACCCAACAACCGGTCAAGTAGCGAAAAAGTATAATAAATTGAGGGACAGAGAAGAAATAGCTAAAATGGTAGCTGTGGGTTGTTTGCCTTTTAGTTTTCCTTCTTCTGATGCCTTTATTCGTTATATACAAGCAATTTATAATCCTATGTTTAATGGTATTCCTAGAACTACTTGTCGGTCTGATATTTTTAGACTCCATTCACAATATTGTTTTTATTTATCAACATTCTTAAAAAATATTCAATGTAGATTGTCCCTAACTTCCGATCTTGGTCGTGCTGTAAATAAAAATGATTATTTAACCGTTACTTGTCATTGGATGGATAGTAATTTCATAATGCAAAAACGTATTCTTGCTTTTTTATATGATGAAGATCGGAAACATACTGGACAATTTATTGCTGATTCTATTATTAAAATTGCCGGATATTATGGTATAGAAAATAAAATTTTATGTATTGCTTTTGATAATGCTTCTAACAACAAGACTGCTATAACAAAAATAAAATCTACGCTATCTCCGCCCTTTCCTGAAATTTTTCATGTTAAGTGTGCATGTCATATATATAATTTAATTGTAAAAGATGGTCTTGACTTTTTTGAGGTTTATATTGAAAAAATTCGTCTTGCTGTTGGTTTTATTCAAGGAAATAATCGTAGATCTAGAATTAAAGAATTTAAAGTTAAATGTCAAGAAAATGGACTTGCACCGATTTTGATGCCTGAGGAAATTGATATTAGATGGAATTCTACGTATGAATTTTTAAAAACTTGTTATAAATATAGAATTCCTATTACACTAGCTTTTAACCAACATTGTGGTTCATTTGCTGATTCTGCTGATTGCATGCTACATAATTCTGATTGGGTTATAATTAATGATCTTGTTAAGTTCTTAGAAAAATTTTATGTAGCTACGGTTGAATTTTCCGGTGCATATTATCCTACTGTTTGTAATATTTTGGCATATATAGCCGATATTTCTGGTTTGCTCCGACAATATAAAGATAAAGAAGGTTATAAAGAAGCTGTTGGCGCTATGTTTACGAAATTTAAAAAATATTTTTTCCCGATTCCCCCTATTTACTTGGTTGCTGCTATGTTAAATCCGTGCATGAAATATAATCATATGTGTCACTTTAGTACTCTTATTTATACTAACTTAGAAATAAATACTAACCATGATTCTGAACAAATACAACCTGATTTGTGGACGGCTACGGCTGATGCAAAAGATTATATAGAAAAATTATATAATCACTATGCTGATTTATTTGATTCAGCCGTACCTACAAATATCACTCCAACTGTCGCTCCTCATCCTCCCGAGGAGCCATCAGCTTCTAAAAGGCCGGCACATAGTGGTTTTCCTGATTCGTTTTATGATTTAACTTGTTGGAACAGTGTGGATGAGAGAGCTTACACATCAACTTATCGGGAAGAGCTAAAATATTATCTGCGGACGCCACCAGAGGATCGCAGACGACGGATCAACACGCTGGATTGGTGGAGGAATAATGAATCACAATATCCTGTACTTTCAAGATTAGCCAGAGATATCTTGAATGTTCCTATGTCAACCGTTGCATCAGAGAGCGCCTTCAGTCAGGGACGACAGCAGCTTGGAGACAACCGACACTCATTGGGAAGCAACGCAATGAATGTTTTAGTTTGCCTCAGAGATTGGATTAGAGCAGAAAGAAGAAACCAAGGAATGGAACCAGAGCCCAACGACGACCTCAAACTTGAAGAAATTATGACTTCACGGGAGAACTCAGCAGAATCAAGTCCAATGCAGGGTTTTTCCCCCGTTGACTTCGACTACCCTATGCAAGTTCCAATTAATATTAACATGAATGAGTTGGAAAAAATGATGCATAATTTATAGATTTTTCATTCATGTAAATTATAAATTTTGGATCATTTTGCAATCAATAAAATTCCACAAATTCATTCACTCCTTAGTCGTTGTTTTTTATTTTTTTTTATTTAACGATTTATAATTTTAATATCTTCTATACAAGTGTATATTTAATGTATACATGTGTATATGTTTATATATCTTATATAGAAGTGTATATTTAATGTATACAGGTGTATATATCTTCTATAGAAGTGTATATTTAATGTATACATTGTGTATATAGCGTATATAGTGTATATATGTGAATAGATCTTCTATAGACATGTATATTTAGCGTATACATGTGTATATGTTTTATAAATTAGTATATAACTATACAAATATATATTGTAATGTATATATATTGTAGTATATCTCATTTAAAGTATTACATATACATAGAATAGAGTGTATGAATGTTAATAGATCTTCTATAGACGTGTATATTTAACGTATATATGTGTATATATTTTATAAATTAGAATATAACTATACAAATATATATTGTAATGTATATATATTGTAGTATATCTCATTTAAAGTATTACCTATACATAAGAATAGAGTGTATATATGTGAATAGATCTTCTATAGACATGTATATTTAACGTATACATGTGTATATGTTTTATAAATTAGTATATAACTATACAAATATATATTGTAATGTATATATATTGTAGTATATCTCATTTAAAGTATTACATATACATAGAATAGAGTGTATGAATGTTAATAGATCTTCTATAGACGTGTATATTTAACGTATATATGTGTATATATTTTATAAATTAGAATATAACTATACAAATATATATTGTAATGTATATATATTGTAGTATATCTCATTTAAAGTATTACCTATACATAGAATAGAGTGTATATATGTGAATAGATCTTCTATAGACATGTATATTTAACGTATACATGTGTATATGTTTTATAAATTAGTATATAACTATACAAATATATATAGTAATGTATATATATTGTAGTATATCTCATTTAAAGTATTACATATACATAGAATAGAGTGTATGAATGTTAATAGATCTTCTATAGACGTGTATATTTAACGTATAGTCGTTGTTTTTTATTTTTTTTTATTTAACGATTTATAATTTTAATATCTTCTATACAAGTGTATATTTAATGTATACACGTGTATATATCTTCTATAAAAGTGTATATTTAATGTATATATTATGTATATAGCGTAGATAGTGTATATTTGACCGGTTTTTAACCGGGTTTGACCGGGTTTGACCGGGTTTTAGTGGGTTTGACCGGATTGGGTTAAGTGGGCCGGTTCCGGGTGGGTTTTAATATTTTTACTGTGCAGCCCGGCCCGGCCCGGACCGGTTAAGGCCAAACCCGGCCCGTAACCGGCCCGGAAACCGGTAAGAATGAGAGGGCCGGTTCCGGGTTGAACCGGCCCGGCCCGTTAGACAGTCTTAGTCCAATTGTAAAACCAAGTGCTAGAACTTCCATTCCTGTTTTTCCGTCATATTAGCTTATCAATATCATCTATAGCCTGTAGTAACATGTGCTTTCATATTTGAGAACCCCCTCTCCATTCTACAACCTAAGGGCTGTGTTTTGTGCAATATTTATTTCATATGAAAGTAGTCCATATAGATTTCTGTATTTTTAAAACCACCACAATTTAGCATATAAGGCTTTAGCAATATCAAATAAAGATCTAAAATATAAACTCCCTTCTCATTATGGTAAACAAATATCAGACCAAGCCGTCCAATATTAATTCCTACCAACTTCTTTGAAATTCTATAAAAATCTAGCAAAGATTCTATGTTGATCATGAAAACCACATTTAGAAGGGATGATAGCTGACAGTTGATGAATAAGAAAACTTTGCAGTACAGTATTTATTAGTACAACTTTACTTTCAAAATCCAAAAGTTTACCTTTCCATGCATGTAGTTGACTCTGAACCTTCTTCATGAGCTCAAAAAAGTGATTTTTTTTTTTTTCTAGCATCCCAATTGGACGTCCTAAATAAATTAAAGAAAATTTACCGTTAATAAAGTTTGTACAGTCTTTAATGTTTGAATATCAAAAGAGGCAGCCTTGGAATATACAAAAAAAACACTTTTCTCTCTATTAATCTTCTGAAAAGATTGCATCTCATAGTCTCCAAGAATCTTCATTATCAATTTTTTTAAAAACTCTGTCAACAGCAGCAAAAATGATTGCACCATCTATGTTAGCAAGATAATTTATATTTTCACTCCATTTAGGAATCCCGTAACCTTTATAATTTCTATGACCAAACAAGTTATTCAGAGCCCTCGATAGAACATCTGCAGCTAAAATAAATAGGGTTGAGGATAAAGGGTCTCCGTGCTTATACCCTCTAGTAGAATGAAAAAAATCATTAGTCTGGCCATTAATCAGTATAAAGTATCAATTATTAGCAAAAAGTCTCCACACCTTATCTACCACTATGTTATTAAAACCTATCTTCTCCAGAACCTTAACCAGAAAATTCCAATTCACCGTATCATATGCTTTTTTCATGTCAAATTTGCTAACCACATTAGCAAGCTTCCCTTTCTTTCTAATATTTGTGATCATCTATAATGCCAATAACACATTTTCATTAATACTTTTATCCTTAACAAAGCCAAACTAGTTTTTTTTATATGAGTTTAGGCGGAAAACCTTCAAGCCTATCATGTAGAACCCTTGAAATTACCCTATTCAAAAAATTACTCAAACTAATAGGTCTTAAGTCAGAAAAGAATGTAATCCTTTATTTTTAGGCAATAAGAACAAATTAATATGACATATATGTTTAAGTGGAATCGAATCATTAATGAATGCATTAACAGTATTAACCACATATCAACCAATAATATCCCAGCATGTTTGATAGAAATAACCTATAAACCTATCTAGACCACTAGAATTTTCCCCATTAAGCTTAAATACAACCTTCTTGATCTTAGCTTTGGTAGATTCCTCATTCAACAATTGATTATCATCATCAGTAATAATATATAGCACATTATTCAGTAGATTTAAATCACAAGAATTCTCCTCTCAAGTAAATTTCTCCTAATAAAGAGAAATGGCCTCTATAAATATTTGTTCTTCTTCTTCCTCAGCCCATTAATCATCATTCTATATTATTTTTGAAATTGTCAACCTCTTTCTTCTTTTGTTAACCAGACCAGACTATTAAAAAATTTGATATTTTCGTCTCCATTTGTAAACCATTATATCCCAGCTTTTTGCCTCTAAAACTCTTTTCATAATGAATATAAAGTTTTAATTCAGCATGAGCCCTTTTAAAACAGTTCTATTCTCAGTGGTAGGGAATTCTTCAAATAACTCTTCTTTAACTCTGACTATGTCCTCCTTGATTTTTAACTACCTGAAAATATCCCCAAACTTCTCCCTATTCCAACTTGCTAGTTCAAGCTTGGTCTTCTTAAGCTTTTGTTTTAAACAGATAAGAACATCATTAGAACTATTAGCAATCTAGTTCTGTTTGACTACATCCTTGAAATCTCTTTTTTCTGCCCAAAATTTTAGGAATTCAAGTGGTTTAATAAAGTGAGAATTTCCCACCACATGAAAGTAACGGGGGAGCATGATCAGACCTAGTCCTAGTAAAGTGATCTAATTTAACATTACCCATAAGACCAAGAAACTGTTGATTCAGAACTTATCAAACCACTCAAAGATGCATGTATCATCAACTCTTTAATTCTACTAAGTGAAAGGACTACCTTTGAAGTTGATGTCAAATAATTAACATAAATTAATACAGAAGGCAAAATCTTCATACTCATTTGGATAAATTGATAGACCCTCAATCTTCTCTTATTCAGTCATGATAACATCAAAATCTCCACCAACTAACAGGGGGCCTCATATCCTAATTCAAATGATAAATGTCATCCCATAATTCATGTCTCTCAAAAGCATCGACTTTGCATAAACAAGGGTATTATTAACTACTAACTATTTTGGAATTCTAATTGAAGAGTAATTTGTTGCTCCGAATCTGATAACACCTCCACCTGAATGTGATCCTAAATAAATACCCAAATCTTTCCATTTATGTTGTAATTTACATACTGCATGTACAACCTCCTCTTGTATATTTGTATATATATTGAACTTTGAAATGATTATCAATGCAATCAAAGTAAAATTGTGATGTCTGCGAAGCATTTGAACTCTGTGAAAAAAGTGTTGAGACTTCACAGACCTAATGTTCTGGACCAACGCTTTTAGAGTCATTTATCTCCTATTTTCCACTCCTTTTAGGGACCATCCTTATAGACTTAGTGTACTATTTATCTTTGCCCTTCTACTTTTGCATTTTCATATGGTGATATATCTGCTTACTTCAATACTGCATTTAGGTTGTGTTGGTTTTCACTTTCATTTTTATCAAGTATGTTGTCTCTATTTACTTTATGTGTACTTTTACTTGCTTCTTCTGTAATCTGATGGGAAATAATCTTATGTAATATTTGCATAGGATAATTTTTCTTGTGTTATTAATGTAGTTGTAACTTCAAAATAGTCTTGTTTGTTGTTTTATCCACATTGCTAGGCACAATCAAAAGTTGTTCATTATCTTTTATTGAAAATCCTTCAACTTGTTCTAATGTGACATCTGCCTCACTAGAAGTTTGAGGCAAATCCAGCATTTGAAGAGGTTGTTGGTACTTGTCTTGGGCAAGTGCCTCTTCCATATGATTAACACCTCCATTAATAGGTAACATGCTAGACTCTTGAACTTTTGCATCTATTTCTTTTTTTAGTTTCCTGATCTCTACATTACCATCAATATCACCTTGTTGCACCTGATTATTGGACTCATTGACTAAATGTTATCCTCCTCTGGAGTCTTCACTCTTCTGATGGGCAATTTGCAGTTGATTATCTTGAATTGGACTTTGCTACTATTGAATCTCCTTATAACTGCTTGCCTGTTGAACCTGATTACTTGTATTTGCATTATATATTGTATCCTCCTTTTTTGTCGTCCCTATGTGAACTTTGGTGTTGTTTTGTGTTGCTAAGCCATTTATTTCTTGTTTTCCTATATCCTTGATTGATTGGTCATCAGTGATGTCCTCCTTGTTATCATGTGCCTTTGTAGCATTATCTTCTTCCCCATCATCCCGAAGAACATCAAAAGCATTACCAGTACTAAACCTTTTCTTTGTTGGATATGCAACCTCTTCACTTGGATATGCAACCTATTCACTTAAAATAGTAGCAACATTGTTCTCCATTCAATAAACTCTCATGTTAGTGGGATTCTATTTTCTACCACTCGTTCTTCTCCTTGCATGTATTGTTTGCCTGTGTAGTTCATTAGCATTTTTGTCTTCTTTATCTCATTTTTGTTTCTCATCAAAGTTCTTCCTTAGTTCTAGATGTAAAATTCGACAGTCTTCCTCCCCACGTCCTTGTAATTTTCAAGAATGACAATACTTAGGAAGATTATCATACTAGATGTTGATATTTTCTATCCTTGTAGTGTTAGTACTCCTATTAACTACCTCTATCTCCCCTTGTTCTGGTAACTTTACAGCCAAGTCCACTTGCACTTTTACCCTTGTGCATCTAGGTCTCGTCTTATTAATCATTGCCATGTCTAGAAGAATTGGTTTACCTACAGTTGATGCAATTGAAAATAGGGTTTCTTTCCCAAAAGAAGTGGGCAATAGGTTTGGGAATGAAATCCAAGTCATGACTTGCATAATCTTCATATCTTGTTTGAACTTAGAGTTATAAATGAGGGGCCTCATTTGATACGCAAACCCCATCATGTTCACATAATCTTTCTTTTTTAAAAAAATCAAAATCGGGCAAGAGCCCATTTCATAACCAAAATAAAAATACAAAGCGTGACCCAAATGTGGCCTTACCCAGGCCCAAAAAGAAAACAAAAATCAGACAAGAAAATATCATAGGTCATTTTGGAAACTAAAAGTCATCTTCTTGTCATAGTCATCTCTTGTTCTTTATCCTTTTGTATGCAATTCCGATCAATGTCGATGTCGTTGCTCTACCAGTCAGCTCAGCTCCGCTTCATCTCCGCCTTGTTCAACTAAAGCTAAGTATCATATCTTAATTTTCTTTAATCTAATCTATAGTTCAGTAGATTGAGCTTAACTAGAAGTTAATACCACCACTTAAACTACCGATTAAACTTAGAAAATTAAAGGTTTGAGTGTAAAGGATATTGTAGATTGTTAATAATACTTAGGGATTTCGTGTTTAGATCTGAAAACACTGTTTGAATACCCCAATCTTCGACATCCTTAGTTTTCACTGGATGTAGGTGTTGTATTAAAAAAAGTCATTTTTAACAATAGATTTGTTCATCTCTACAGTTAATCACCAAATATATTACATTATCTATTCACACCTTTTCTATATTATGCTTTTAGGACCTTGATGATGTTCCTCAACTTCAATTCACCTGGATGCATGCGAAAGTCTAGTATTATCAGTTATTTTCTAGGTTACTTCTTTTTTATCCTTATCTTTGAACTTGATTATCTCTTCTATCTCATTATGGCCATTCCAGTCATGTCCATTATTTGCTATGATTGCTAACCACTCTTGTGTATGATTGTTATGCTTAACACTGAGATTGTATTCCATCTTCATGAGATATCCCTCTGATGTTTAGAGTTCTAGATTTCTCTAATTCTATTATTTCTCTTCCTTTCCTTGGTATTTTCTACACATTTATAAATTTAAAGTTACCTGCAAAATCAAAAACTAGGTTAGCAAAAACGTCAGCTAGAGTGTTACCTTCCCTAAGGGAATGTACCACTCTAACTGACATTGCTTCCATTAGTGCTCTAATGGATTTTACCACTATTTATATATTCCAAGGAACCTCTCATACTATTTTCAAATTTTGCACCATTGCCCATGAATCACTTTTCACTATGATATGAGATATGAGATTCATTTTACAATACTTCAGACACTCCATAATAGCTCTTGCTTTTGCCTACAAGTTAGTGGTGTCTTTAATTCTTTGTCCTTGAGCTATAACTGAATCTCCATTATGATTCCTGATGCAAAATGCAATAGAACTAAGATCGGGATTACCTTTGGAAGCCCCATCAGTATTCCCTTTAAGCCAACCCATCTCAGAAGGATTCCATTTAATCAACTTAAAATAATTATGAATATTGATTGATTGCAATTAATCTATAATTTTACTCCAATCTCTTCCTATAACTTCAAAATAAAATCTGAACTAAACAAACTTAACAAGAGTGTCATTAATTTCCCAGAAGATCTTCCTTTATTGATAAGCACCACCATGCCTAATAATATTTCTCCTTTTCCTTAGGAACCATATGATAATAATAGGCATAATATAAAACACAACTTGTAGTTTAGAATTCCCACTCACATTCCTCCACATTCTTACAGCTTGTTTTAGATCCAATCTAGTTTCCCTAATTCCAACCATTCCATAATAATGATCCCAAACTTTTGCAGTAGTCACACTTCTTAGAAAGGTGAGTAATTAATTCTCTATGTGGAATATTGCAACAAACACAATTGTTAGATAACTTAAGGTTCCAATTGTGCATCACTGCAGTAGATGGTATCACCCATGCCATACTCTCCAAACTAAGAAACTGAATTTAAATAGTAATCATTTAATTCCTAAAGCCCTCAGATCTTAGTTCTCTTTCTCTCTTTGCCTAAGAAGTTCCTAGTCACTTTTTGTAGAAAATTTGCCTGAGCTATTCATAGTCCACCATGACTTATCCATTTTGTCATCATAACAAAAAAATCCCAAATTGTCTCTGGCATGATTTACTATCTGGACTGGTACTACTTCCCCATAGATTCATAATTTCATCCATCTTTATTCAGAAAACTTGCAACATCAGATAAAGGATGACAAGTTTGAACCTAAAATTGCTTCATGAAAAGAGGACCAGTATTGGTCCAATTGTCAAACCAAAAAGTAGATGTTCCACTTATAGGTTCCCGCCAAATGTGTTGTTCAATCTTTTCTCTGTTCTCCCACATAGCCTTCCATACTTAGGATCCCCCTTTCCACTTCACAGTAGCAGGTATCTATTTTTTACAGTACTTGTTTCACATAAAATTAGTCCACAAAATTATTCAGAGTCCCAAATCTCCACCACAATTTAGAATGCATAGCTTGAGCCATATCATTTAGAGATCTAAATCCTAATCCTATTTCCTATATTGGGAGAGCAAGCTTATTCCATGCAGCCCAATGTTTGCTTCTTCCTATCTCTTTACTCTGCCAAAAAAACTTTGCAAAACTTCTTTACAATTCTATAAAGACACATTTAGGTGAAACAATTGCTGATAACACATAAAGAGGTATACTCTAAAGAACACTTTTTATAAGTACCTCTTTTACTCTAAAGGATAATAACCTACCCGTCTATTTTTGAAGCATATTTTGAACCTTATCTATCAATTCAGAATAGTGATCCTTCTTCTTCTTTGAATGTGATAAAGGAAAACCAAGATGCTTCAATAGGAAACATCCCCTGTTCATTTCAATAGTATGCTCTACCTGTTGCACAACAGTTGCTGAGGTGTTTTGATGCTTATAAAAAAAGCTCTTTTCTATATTAATTTTTTGACCTGATTTTGCCTCATATTCCTTCAATACCTGCATAATTTTCTCAATAGAATACTTATTAGAGCTTCAGCAAATGATTCAGGTTCATGAGAAGATTGAACTGAGATGAGGTAAGCTCGATCTTTTGGGGAAAACGATTCATAAGCCTTCAACAGGATAAGAAACTTGAGAGGATGCCCAAGGCAATGCTTTTTGTAGATTGAGATGGATTGATCTTCGCTATCGTGCCTCCTCCTTGTACCAGTTGATGCTGGGGAAGTGCTTAATATGAGTTTTCTCCTGCCAGGCATAGGCCAACTAAACGGCATTCCCGTAGCAATTGGGGTTATGGATTTTCAGTTTATGGGGGGTAGTATAGGATCCGTAGTCGGAGAGAAAATCACCCATATCTATTTCTGCTTTTCAGGCACTACCTGTCCACCATTTCACTCATCTTATCCATCCTTTCCGCGTAATCCATCTTCGAGATGAAAAGATAATGGTATCATCAACATATGCAAGATAATTTAAATCAGACTCCACTTAGGTATGCCATATCCCACAAAACCATTCAGGGGATATGTTATCCCCTTGTTTAACTCCTCTTGTAGAATGAAAGAAACCCATAGACTTTCCATTTAACAATACAAAATAGTAGTTATTAGAAATTAGTCTCCAGATTATATCTACCATTGTATGAGAGAAACCCATTTGTCTCATCACTTTCATTAGGAAGAACCAAGACACCCTGTCATATGCTTTAGCCATATCAAGTTTCAAAACCATATTAGAAGGCTTCCCTCTTTTTGCTATGTCGCTAATCAATTCCTGAGTTCATAGAACATTCTCCACAATACTACTACCTTTAACAAAGCCAGATTGATTAGGATATATCAGTTTTGGTAAAATATCTTCCAACCTATCATGAATAATCCTAGATAGGATTTTATTGACAAAATTACTCAGACTAATTGGTCTCAAATCTGAAAAGGATTGCACGTTGTCCTTTTGAGGAATGAGAATCAAATTAGTATGAGTAATAGATTTAGGTAGAGTATTACCTGCAAAGAAGCTTTTCACCAATCTGATTATGTCTTTAGTAATGATATCCCTGCATACCTGAAAAATCTACCAGATAAACTATCTAGGCTACTAGCACTGTCCCCATTAAGATTAAACACAACCTTCTTAATCTCATTAGCATCAGGCATGGGTTCAATCACCTCATTGTCAGAATAAAAAATAACCTCTTGTATATGATTCAGTAAAGGGAAATCAGTTGCATCTCTCTCCTGTGCAAATTGCTTCTAATAGAATTTGATAGTTGCATTAACAATCTGTTGTTCCTCCTCAATCCATCAACCATTATCATCTCTAATTCTGTAAATCTTCAGTCTTCCTCTTTTTTTTTTGACAATACTATGAAAAAACTTAGTATTTCTATCTCCACTTTCAAATCAGTCATACCCAATTTTTTGTTGCCAAGAACTTTCCTCCCACTTGAGATATTTTATATATTTAGCTTTGGTATTTTGCATAATCATCCTATTCTCATCGGAAGGATTTTCTTCAAATAATTTCTCTTTTAACTTAGCAATCTCCTCTCTCACAATCAATTGTTGAAAAATATCACCAAAGGTATGTTTGCTCCGCAAGGTTAGGGCCTTTTTTAACTTTTTTTAATCTTTCTTTTAAAATTAATAAAAGGAATTTCAGAAAACTCTTGATCCCAATTTCTTGTAATCACCTATTTAAATTCTGAATGCTCTGTCCAAAATTTAAGAACTTAAAAGGTTTTTGGATACCTATTTCAGCTTTATCACACTTTAAGAAAATAAGAGCATGATCAGACCCATCTTTGGATAAGTGTTCTACCTCCAAAATATTAAACCTATTCTAAAAACCAAAATTAGAAAATATTCTATCCAACTTCTCAAAGATATAGTCATCTTTTGCTCTGCCACTCCACTATGTAAAAAGACTACCCTTATGTACAATCTGTGAAAGATCACAAGGCTCAATACAATCTTTACAATCCTCTATTTTTGTTGAAACCATAGGAACTCCACCAATCTTATCTAAAGAATTCAAGATTGTGTTGAAATCCAGGGTCCTGCTACTCTATTGGCTATATTGAAAATAGAGTCCCAAAAACCCAATCTCTGAATTCTATCACATTTAACATACACTAAAGTTAGCATAAATTCTAAATCTAAAGATTGATTTTGAATCACCAATGAGACTTATTATTCAGAATCAAACTCTATCTTAGCATTGAAGTCATGGTTCACCAAACACCAATTTTTTCCATTACAATTATGATACATGAAAGGTAGCTGTAACCGTCCCCTATATTCCTGATATGCTGCAATGGTTCCAGGAAATCTACAAAAGAAAATTTATGCACTTTATTTAGCATCTGAACTCTCTGAAAAGCTTTCTGAGACTTAACAGATCTAATATTTCACACTAAGGCCTTCATTATTACTTATTAGATAAACTTCCACCCCCTCTTTTAGGATGAGATTTGCTGGGCAATGATTTTTCTAGAACATTTTGTCTTCTGACCTTCTTTGCTTGTTTCATAGCTGTGATAACTCTTGGTGAAGCATCTGCTTCAGTTAATACCTAATTCTCTTGATGTTTATTAACCAAAGTCTCCCATAACCCTTCCAAAAGACCTTCTGATTTCTCTGCTTCATCATCAACTTTATGATTTATTATATCATGTAACACTGTATTATGATGTTCAGATTAGAGGTTCCTCAATAGCCAGGGGCATTTCTCTAATAGCTAAGCTTTTATCAACAGACTCTTTGTTGCACCCCTCATTTTTTGTAATGCTTTTAGCATAGATTAATTTATCATTAGGAAAGTAGTTACTACTATTGGGAGGTATATTAAAGCACATTTCTTGACATGACCCAACCCCAGGCCGTGTCGTAATAGGCATCCTAAGTCCAACCAGGATCGGGGACCGCCCCCTGTTACCCAACCCAACCACCTATATCCAGCTTTAGATGGGATGAATTTTGAACATATAACAAGATAGTGTTATTGTTCTCATTAAGACTCTAGGATAGGGTCACAACCGTGACCGACCCAACCGCGTGCAACTATACCAAACCAACCGCCCAACCATACTAAACCAAACCATAGACCATAAACCCAAGGGAATACCCAAACATAATATGAATATCAATCCCAAAATATAGTAGGATGGAACAACCAACAATATCATCTAATGATGTCAGCCCAATGGCTTATTCCAATTCCAAGGCCGATACCAATATTGATCCCGCTCATACCAACCCCCAGAAGTACCACAAAGCCTCTATCCAAAAGAGTAAATAATTTCAGTTGGGACATGCCCCCAACCATGGCCAAAACTAATATCCAAAATAAAAGAAAAATATCTAAAGAAATCCATAATATCAAATGATGCCTTCCGAAAAGATGAAAGATCACCACTTCAGTACAAATGCTAATATCGAATCCGCGTGCTAAACAGGGGGAGTAGAATGGCCGGTTCCTACATAGCGTGGGTATACAGCTGCCAGTAGACGGGGTTAGCAAATGACCGCTAGCATGAATCTCAAGATAAGGATAAAATAATGTCAGTTATAAAACCAAGTGAAACCATCCATAACGCATACAACCATACATATATAAGTGCCGAGAAAGAAAACCGAGTTTAGAATTCATTTAAAACCTTTTTACCTGGGCTGTGTAGCTTTACCGTCCTAACCACCCATGAGCCATATAGGTTCAACTTCTCTTGCTGAAAAGGCCCAGTGCGTGTAGCCGCACAACCAGGGAATATCCTATGGGATGATTAGTACATGCCCCTATATGAAATGTGACACACGCATATGGTCATCAATACCCTTCATATCGGCAAACATGAGTTTTTGGTTTTGGTCCCCCCCGGGGCCGCCACCTTCCACGGCTTAGCTACATACTCCGCCATTAATGCCCAATTAGACCCTTGTTCAAAAAATCCATTTACCATTTATTAACCAAGGCCAATATTAGTGGTATCATCATACCACCCCTTACTTGCAACTAATATCTATAGCCAAACTATTAAGGTTAAGGGGGCCTTAGGTGCCCTTCCAATTACCATATTAAATCCACTTGAGAGACTTTCATGTTCTCCATAAGCATAACCATTTAGTCGTTTCAAACCATTTAAACCATGCATAAATCCTTTATCCAATTTAAAACATACGAGAGTTCCATTAAAAGAAGTCAATGCAATGAACATATCTTTATAAGCATTTTATCAAACACCTTAGGGGCATACGACAACGCCCAAGCGCACACGCAAGTGTACATGGTCTATTAACTAGTAAAATGGCCTTCAAGAAGCCAAGTATCAACCCACAGGGACTTGATCTAACAACTATTCGATCTTAGTTCACAATTTAGATTCAATTGATGCGAGAGTAACCGAACTAGAGTTTGGAATATTATAAACTAAAGTAAAGTAACAAACGCATGAAGTAAAGTCTTGAAACAATCAATGGAGTAAAGCCCAGGTTTAAACTATTTTGAACAATCATACTACGTTATTGAATTTCATTTATTAACTTACTTAGCTTGGTTCTTGATTCATAGGGTCAATTGCATGATCATGGTCTCCCGACCTCTAACCATTTACCTAAGTTGGACACTAAAACTACATCACTGAGCGGGGATGTAATAATCCAATTAAGTTCTTTAAGATATCATCCTACGTTTGAATTGTAACGCCCCAAAAATAGTCCCGAGACGTCACATGGTGCTTAGGACCATAAATGATCCCAAGCTAACCCTTTTACTGGCATAACTCATAAGCAACATAATAAAATACATAAATCTAATTGAAATAAGAGAAAGATAACTCTTTTCTGAATCTGATCATTACAAAATTAAATTAAAATATTTACAACTCGGCTTTTACAAAAAATATTGGAATCAAATATATTAACTCTACTGACTGTCTGTGAAGCCTCTACTAGTATTAACTATAGGTAGCCGGTACATGACCCCCAACTATCCTAAATCAATACGACTGAATAAAGAAGAATAAAATATTTCTCAAACTGTATGACTGACTCGAGCCCTTGAATCAAGAGGACTCATCACCTGCTGACTGAAAGCTACAAACTGTCTGAATATGGTATGCGTGCTACAACTGAACTGATACCTATATTATGAGACAATGTAGCACATAGACGTATATATGGATCAGTACTTTGAGGATGTACTGAGTATATGGGGGTGAATGCATAAGTAAAACATAATATCAATCATCATAATTTGTAAAACAATGCATGCTAAATGTAAATGACTCACATAAGCTGGAATATCTGAAATACTGAAGATCATGAGTAACAAATCATACTTTATAAATCTAGTGAGTCATAACATTTAGTTCTAAAATTTGTACTTGCATTCTCTCTTTAAATCATACTATCTAAGTGTAGAAAGGACTCACTCTAAAATCCAAAATTCTGATAACTGAAATCTGAAGCTTTTATCTTTCTTTAAAACCTAACTTGAGTAAAACTTGTGAGCCTTTACACTTAGTTTTCTAAAAGATTTTCTGTTATTCTTTTCTGAGAAACTATTCTGAAAGTCCTTACTATTAAGCTGTGAGGAAAACACTTTATCTTAACGCTTTAAATCAATAGACTATTTTAAGAGTAGGGGACATCTTTTTGGGAGGTTCTTCTAACTGACATACACTATGTGAGCATCCATGGAGTCCCACGTCTTGCCCCCATTAGGTAGGGTTGTTCTACCCTTGCCATCGGAATAGAACTTCATATTTTAAGTGGTCATAATCTTAGTCATCCACGTAGAAGTGAAAATAATCTTAATCCTACGGTGGAACGTAGTTCTGGGGCATGAAACCTTGGTAACATATCCATCTCGGTGCTAACTACTACTCCCATTCTTATGCTCAAAATCTTAAGAAATTCACTTCAAAAATAGCACAAGGGTTTACAAGAAAACCAATTATGCTTTTTTTTTTTAAATCTCAAGTCATATGAACAAAGTGGATTCTTTGTCTTAGCTTAGGACCAAAAAGGTCAAATCTTTATCAAAATCTGAGAATAATCTTATCCGAGGGTGATCATAGAACAAATAATCTTGAAATAACAATCTTAATTAGGGCTTAATGACCCATGAATCAAACTCATGTTAAAACACCAAAATTCTCATGCTTGATAATGTAAATATTGATAAATCAACTCAAAATCTGGAAATTTCAGCAATATGCATGAAAATACGAACATAACCATGGAATTTAACTTCTAAATCATTGGGAATCTCATAAGCTTTGTAAATAACAATAATGGGTATAAACTCTAACTTGAATTTCATGGAAATCATATAAAAATTTAGTAAAATTGGAATTAAAATAAGTTTTGGGCACAAGAACGAAAGGATTGTCCTTGTTGATAACCCCACATACCTTAATTGATGATCTTAGATGAAAAGCTTGAATCTTGGATTCCTATGATGCTTTTGAAGATGAGTTCTTGAATATCTTGTCTTGGGAATCCTCAATCTAAAGCTTTCTTGGAGAATCTATGGTGGAATTTGGTTTCTTGGAGAAAGGGCTTTTGGTTTCTAGGGTTTTCTTTTTAAGAGAATGGTGAAATAATGAGCATAAAGTTCTTAGAATACTCTTAAATCTTATGTTTGGACGGATTGGGAGCTTGGAAAAAGTCCAAAATACCCTCTTTAAACTCCTAAATGAAGCTGAAAAAATGTAACTGGGGTCCCGATTTAATGGGCCACCGCGATGCGCCACTATCGCGGTGGCTCACTGGAATTTGAAGATTGAAAAATTGGGGGCCTTTGCGACGCGGAGCTATCGCGTTGTCCCACTAGATTTTGACAATCGAGACCTAGAACTTCAACGTGACGCACCACCATCGCGGTGCCCTATAGAGATGCCATTTTGGCCTTTGGCGCGACGCGTCACTATAGCATTGGACTACTGGAAATTGACAAATGGGAAAATGGACCTCTCCGCTACACGCCAAGTGCCCAGGTGGCACACTGTCAACTTAAAATGCCATAACTCCTTCACCGAGTGTCGGGTTTGGACGAATTTGGTATTGATGGAAAGCTTATTCAATTTCCCACATAATGAAAAGTCAAAATCTTGAAAATTCCACATGGAATAAATATTATTCCTTTTGGAAGATATCCCTTAATATTCTAGAAACGAGTTTAAGTTAGGAAAGATACGGGGTATTACATGAATCAATTAAGGCATCTAAGTGCATCCCTGTCCTAGATACTAATTCGAATTCCTTATTTTATAAAGAAATAAGAATTATACTTTGTTTATTCCCATGTTAAATTGCCCTATTCCCTCTCTCGAGATCAAAAGGTTGACAATAGATATATTTTTTGGGTGATCAATTCATCAAATAATTAAATCAAGAATAAACAAACAAACAATAATGATAAGCAAATTAAATGAATTTAATCCAAAATAATAGTACTCATGTTCTTGGCTTTAACCCCGAAAAAGGGGTGTTTAGCCACTAATATTCATAATCATGATCCAAATAATTGAATACATGTCATGAATAATTTAAAAGCTAAATAAAGAGAAAATAATAACCTAAGAAAGTGTGCAGCCGCCTCACAATTTGTCCACACTGGTCACAAGAATTGTCCAAAGTATCGATCTGCCTAACATAGTGTATATATATATAATACACTAATCCTACTCCTTGTAGGATTAAAGAATTGTAAAGATTCCAAGATTCCCACCAGCGGCCTCAAAATGTGTGCAATAAAATTTTCTAACAATAATACAAAGCCCAAGCCGTGTATAATTAGAATTGCATTTGGTCGTGGAAGAATCCAATAACGCGGCACGATGCTCAGCGCATTGGGAACATCAACGAGGAGCGTTGGTCATAGTATTGCTGGACTGGTGCATCATGTTTCTATCACGTTGGCTCACTGGAATTAGCTTCCAAAATTTTGGTTAAGTGTTGACCGTCCTTTCTTTTTTCCATGCCTTTTGTAGTGTATTTCCAATGAATTTCAAGCCTTTTTATTATCAATATATCACTTGATTCATCTCACAAAGCTTCCTACATCATCACAGACCACAAATTAGAGATCATGACAACACTATATCCTCAATGATGGATCAAAACAAGAGCTAAGATAAGGCTAATTTCCATGATCTTCAACTTTATGTTCCGACACTTGGCTTAATCAATTTAAAATTTGTCTATTACAAACAAGTTATTCCACACATAATTACACATTTAGACCATTTGGAATACATTAAACATATTATAATCAAACGAATCCAACTAGACACACAACTAGCTCAAGCTAGTAAAACTAGTTTTCTCGATCGAACTCTAAATGACGCAATTTAGTACAAACTTGTTTGAAAATACTTTGAACCATTGTAATCACGTCCTTAGACACTTATATGCTTGTTTATATCATATTAACACATAAAACACACGAATTATCCTAAAAAATGGCTAAATAAGCTAGAATATTAACACTAGAGTGCATAAATACACCCAACATCACCACCCCACACTTAAATCCTTATTCGTCCTCAAACAACTCTTTACTATAAGAATTATAAGTTGAGGAGAATCTACACTTCTACTAAATGCAAGACACTCAAGCTAGTACTACAATGACTACACGAATGTAAGTTTTTACGTTGCCTGTTATTTACACAATTGCAAGCTCATGAACACTACTCCAAAACATCTTTGCGTCAAGAATTGACTCACCAATTGGCAAACTCATGCCTATTACTCAATCAAAGACATCATATAAATCACCCACATTCATCAAACATGTGCCCCTCACAACAAGAGAGTTATCTAATAATCACTCACATAAACGTATTTTATAACATAATGAGTACAAGAATCAAATTATGCTCACTCTTACAAGGAATTCACAAGTTACACTAATGAACCATAGGCTTTCCCTTAGTGTAGTGCTCCGATAATATCAGAATGTTGAACTTAGGATTAATTAGGTCTTTTTTGAGTTATAATGTAGGCTAAGGAATGGGTAGAAACTATTTGGGAATAGTGACTAACCTCTCTAAGTGCTTTAATACACTACATTATACATTTAGAACCAATCTCCAATTACTAATTTACACCATTTTTATCTACCTATATCTTTTATTTTGCCCCATCTCTTCTAAGCATTTTCACAAACACATGGTTGAAGTATTGTTTATTACCACATGAATCAAATTTTTTTCTTCTTCTTTTTCACAATCATGGTAATATTTCTAGCTCAATGTCTATCACACCCAACCACCACACATCAATTATCAACGCCAATAACTATTACCTTGGGGTATCAATTTCACTTTTTCTCCTCTTATTTTTTAACTTCTTACTCAATTAATTTTTTATTAAAGCGCCTAAGAGCTTTTGGATCAAATTAAGGTCTATCAAAGAAGGGATTAGGCTACTTATGCGGATGCCAAGGAAAAATCTAAAGGCTCAACGAGGTATACTAGGATTATGCACAAAGGGTAGGTCACAAAGAATAAAACAAGGCTATCAAAGAAATGCCTATATCATCTCCTAAACCCACACTCTTTATTTAGCTTTGCACACACACCGGGCAAGTTCTAGACATTACATACAACAAGGAATATAAAAAATACCTCTCTCACACACACATTACACATGTTCAACTCAATAAGATCATCATAGGCTCTCAACCAAACAAAAGCATGGATTCGAACTTAAACCACAAGTACTAGAGTCACAAACATGAGCCTAAGAGTCTCAAAAGTAGTAATTCACATCAATCAACATGCTTATACAATCAAACCACTTGCACCATGCAATTAAAAATAGCACCAACTCAAATATTTTACACAATTTTTTTTAAATTGAGCCAAAAAATTGGAATTTCCCCACCCTACAATTAAAAATCGACTTTGTCCCCAAAGTGAACTTTAAAGTAAGAGTTAGAAATAGTCCCTGAGGCCTCTAGTCCTAGCTAGTAACATCTTTTATAGATAAAAGAGGTCCATGGGACCCCACACTCAGTCTTTGCCATACTCCTTAGCTCAAGTTTTCGGTACTCAGACTTCCCATCAACCCGTGACTCAATCAAAATCAAAAAACTACGTGAAGTAAAAAAAACTAAAAACTAAAAAGAAAACATACCTACTTAACTTGGGTTGCCTCCCAAGCAGCGCCTGATTTAGTGTCGCGGCACAACCCAACTACGACTTAGTCATTCTCCTTCCTTCTCTTTCTCACACTTGGTCTCCATATTCTTATTATTTTTCACCCCTCTTAGGTGTGAATTCTCAAGGGTAACAAGTTTTCAACTTTAGCCTTTTTAGGCTCATCAATTTCCATCTTGTCAGGTTGTGGTATTGGAGGTTGTAGCTGCTCAATGAGGGTGTCCGAAGAGGCCTTTGGTGGACTAACCACCCCACACTCATCTCATTCAATAACATTGATCATACATAATTCTTTATATGGGACGTTATGTTGAGCGCCTTGTAAACTTTAAATACGGCCTCTTCATCTTCTAACCTCATTGTAAGTGTGTTTTCTCTAATATCAATCAATGCTCCTCCGGTTGCTAAGAATGGACACCCCAAGATGATTGGTGTCTGTTCGTCTTCCTAAAAGTATAGAACAATAATGTCAGCAGGAATAACAAATTTACCAACCTTTATGAGGACATCCTCAATGATTCCTTTCGGATAGGCCATAGATCTGTCTGCCAACTGTAGATTCATAGTGTATGGTCTGGGCTTACCCAAACCCAATGTCTTGAACAGAGATAAGGGCATCAAGTTGATACTCGCCCCTAAAGCACTAAGTGACTGAACCACCTCACTGTTGCCAATTTGTATGGGGAGAGTAAACTTTCCAGGGTCCTTAAGTTTTTTTGGCATCTTTTGTGTCATTACAGCGCTAGACTCTTCAGTGAGTGCTACCGTGTCCACATCCTGCAATTTTACCTTATTCGCAACCACATCCCGAAAGTACTTAGCGTACTTGGGTATACCCTACAAAACATCTAACAAAGGTAAGTTAATGTGAAGCTCTCTGAACATGTCAAAGAACTTTTTAAACATTACATCTTTTTTCATTTTTATTTGCCTCTGAGGAAAGAAAGTGGCGGCATCTTCTTCACTTCTTCAGTAACTTTAGTTTTTAAGTACTCAACATTTCTTGAATTATCAACAACTTCTTCAAATACCTGTTGGGTCACCACCTCAGCATCTACCTACTTAGTTACCTTTAGAGGTTCTCTATGAAGCTCTCTACCATTCTTCAAAGTGATTGTCATAACTTGTTTTGGATTTTCTGTATCTACGGGAAAACCACCCTAAGGCCTAGTATTTAATGCTTATTGTAACTGCCCCAACTGCAACTCTAAGCTTCTCTGGGCCGCTTCCTGATTTTTTACGTTTGCAGCTAACTGTGTTTGATTAACAAGAACCTATTTCATCATCTCTTCCAAGTTGCTAGTTGACTGATTTCCTTGTGTCTGTGGTTGCTGAATTTGTTGTTGTTGAGCGTTCCAAGGCTGAGTCTGCCACTTCATGTTGTAGGCATTACCATAATTTGGCCTTTGAGCATTGCTCACATATATTACCGATTTCGGATTTAAAGCACACATGGACGCAGGATGACCATTATTACCGCAAACTTTACACCAACCTGTAGCTTGTTGGATTGCATTGATTGTAGATGCAGGTTGTGCAGCTCCTAACTTCAAGCTGCTGAACTGAGTGTTTATCAAATTTTGTAATGCAGAAACCTGAGCTGATAACGTTGTGAATTGGTCCACCTCCAATACACCTGCAATTTTCTTCATGGCACTCCTAGAATCACCATGTCACTCTAGATTTCCTTAAGCTATGCAGTTCAATAAAGTGTATAGCTCATCATATGGTATCTCAAGAGCTTGACCACCTGCAGCTGAATCTAGCAAAATTTCTCTATTGTGATTAAGAGCCTCTACAAAAGTATGAGCAAGTACCTTATTTGACTGTTGATGGTATGGACAATCCTGCAGAAGTTCCTTGAAGTGCTCCCAAGCATGATAGACATTCTCGTGTGGCTTCTATTTGAATCACACTATCTCACTGCGAAGTCTTGCAGTCTTACCATACGGGAAGAACCGAATAAGGAATTTTTTGGCCATGTCATCCCATGAGGTGATTGAGTTTTTTGGTTCCGCATTCAACCACTTTTTCGCTTCCCCAATTAGTGAAAAGAGGAATAATGTCATCTTTACATAGTCTGCATTCACCCCCGTAGGAATGAATGTGTCAGTGATTTCCAGAAAATTCCGCAAGTGGACCTATGGATCTTCATATGAAAGCCCTGTGGACTGTCCACTGCTAATCAGAAGATGTACCATATTCTATTTAAGCTTGAAATTACCTCCAGCTGTCGTCTTCTGAAACGGGGAGGTCAAATTGGTTGGAAGTGGGATTATCACTTTTCTAACTGTCCGGCAGGTTGTTTGTTCATCTACCATGATAGAAGGATTGTCTTGGTTTTTTGTGATTTGAGGGATACCAGGGAGAAGGTTTGCTTCTCTCCTGCGTTAATGGAAAAGTTGCTCAGGTTCGGTGCTTGGTTCAACCAAGTCCTGATATCTTGTCAACTTTTATAAACCTGTTTCCTGCAAGTACAAAACCAAGACCAAGCGTAAAAACACCAAATAAATCTAAAAGTAAAACTAAAATAAATAGTTGCCAAATTACAAGTCCTCAATAATGGCGCCAAAAACTTGACAGCGCCTAAGCGTACACGCAAGTATACGTGGTCTACCAAGTAGTAAAGTGGCCTTCAAGAAGCCAAGTATTGATCCCACAGGGACTGGATCAAACAACTATTTGATCTTAGTTCACAATTTAGATTCAATTGATGCGAGAGTAACCGAAATAGAGTTTGGAATATTGTAAACTAAAGTAAATTAACAAACGCGTAAAGTCTTGAAACAATCAATGGAGTAAAGCCCAGGGTTAAAGCACTTTGAACAATCATACTACGTTATTGAATTTCATTCGTTAACTTGCTTATCTTGGTTCTTGATTCATAGGGTTAATTGCATGATCATGGTATCCCGACCTCTAACCGTTTATCTAAGTTGGACATTACAACTACATCGTTGAACGGGAATGTAATAATCCAATTAAGTTCTTTAAGCTATCATCCTACGTTTAAATCAAGTAAGACATCTAAGCACATCCCTGTCCTTGATACTAATTCGAATTCGATATTTTATAAAGAAACAAGAACCATACTTTGTTTATTCCCATGTTCTATCACCCTATTCCCTCTTTCAAGATCACAAGTTTGATAATAGATGTATTTTTTGGGTGATCAATCCATTAAACTATTAAATCAAGAATAAAAAACAACCAATAATGATAAGCAAATTAAACGAATTTAATCTAAAAGAATAGTACTCATGTTCTTGTCTTTAACCCTAAAAAGAGGGCGTTTAGCCACTAATATTCATAATCACGATCCAAATAATTAAATACATGTTATGAATAATTTAAAAGCTAAATAAAGAGAAAATAATAACCTAAGAAATGTGCAGCCGCCACACAATATGTCCACACCGTCACAAGAATTGTCCAAAGTGTCGATCTGCCTAACAAAGTATATATATATAATACACTAATCCTACTCCTCATAGGATTAAAGAATTGTAAAGATTCCAAGATTCCCACCAGATAGTGGCGGAACCACAGCCAATGAAGGGTGGTCAGATGAACACCCTTCGTCGGAATTTTTTTTTGAGTATATAGGTTAAATATAAATATTTATGGTTATATACATGTTGTTGCACACCCTTGACAAGCTAAATAAGCATAGTCCAGTGGTTAAGAGTGTGCATTTTCGCTTCAACAACTCGGGTTCGAACCTCGGCAGGTTTAACAGTGCTTTATTTTCTTTGTTTTTTAAACAGTTCTTTGCCCAAGGGAAAATATGAACACCCTTAACCAAAAGTCTGGCTCCGCCACTGCCACCAGGTGCCTCAAAACCTGCACAATGAAATTTTCTAACAATAATACAAAGCCCAAGCCATGTATAATTAGAATTGTATTTGGCCGTGGATGAACCCAGTGACACGGCGCGATGCTTAGCGCGTTGGGCACATCAACACGGCGCGCTGGTCATAGCATTTTTGGAGTGGTGTGTCATATTGCTATCGTGTTGTCTCACTAGAATTAGCCTCCAAAATTTTTGTTAAATGTTGACCGTCCCTCCTTTTCCTATGCTTTTGTAGTGTATTTCCAATGAATTTCAAGCCTTTCTATTATCAATATATCACCAGATTCAGCTCGCAAATCTTCCTACATCATCATCACACCATAAATTAGATATCATAGCAACACAATATCCTTAACAATGGATCAAAACAAGAGCTAAGATAAGGCTAATTTTCATGATCTTCAACTTTATGTTCCGACACTTGGCTTAATCAATTTAAACTTTGTCCATTACAAACAAGTTATTCTACATATAATTACACATTTAGACTATTTGGAACACATTAAACATATTATAATCAAACAAATCCAATTAGACACACAACTAGCTCAAGCTAGTAAAACTAGTTTTCTCGATCGAACTCTAAATGACTCAATTAAGTACAAACTTGTTTGAAAGCACTTTGAACCATTGTAATCACGTCCTTATACACTTATATGCTTGTTTATATCATATTAACACATAAAGTACATGAATTATCCTCAAAACAAGGCTAAATAATCTAGAATATTAACACTAGAGTGCATAAATACACCCAA
This sequence comes from Capsicum pubescens, assembly GCA_030864215.1. NCBI lineage: Eukaryota > Viridiplantae > Streptophyta > Magnoliopsida > Solanales > Solanaceae > Capsicum > Capsicum pubescens. The sequence goes on along the minus strand of CM061547.1, from coordinate 215,801,910 downwards.
CGTCAGCATAATATAACCAAAACCAATTCCAAAGACCATTAAATCAATTACCGTGAAATCAGATTGTCCAAATCCACCATTGATACATATAAAAGCATAAGTAAAACAATAGGAAACCATAACCAAACATTTAATATCAAAACCCCCAAATAATAGTTGGAAACCATAATCATGAATTAGTAAAACCATGAAATCAATCATATAACCCATGCCTTTAGTTGAAATTACAGTGAGGGAAGAGAATCATGACTTATACTGAAGAATTGATGGAAGGAAATCACCAAGACAATCCCCAAAGCAATCCACAAGATGAAACCCTAGCCTTCTTGCTCCAAAAGCTCTTGAGAGAATTATGAGATATTTTGAAATAGTTTATAAGTGTTAATGAATAGAATGATAGGGTAAATAACCTCCTAAGTGTATTAGACGTCGTGGTTCCTAGTTAGGGTAAGTAGGGAAATGTCCAAAATACCCCACTTAAATCCCTTAAAAACCCATCATAGGGATATAACTGACCCATACGAGTTGTATCCTCCTATACGATCGGTATCCACCACTCATATCAAAGCCTCAACCTTTGGATCAAACACTGTCTAGTATACAACTCATCCAACTAAGTTGTAACCACAGCATACGATCCGTACCCATACCTCTTATCCCTGGCAGAATAAAATACTAGGAGGATCAAACACTGTCCACCATAAGAGTCCTTGATACGATTCATACCAAGCCTTACGACTCATACCCCTTAATCGTACCCATTCTAGTGACCAAAACCATCCCACCAACTAACACTGGTCAGCATACGACCGAACTGTACCACTTGTACCCCAGCATACGGCTTGTACCCTTGAGTTGTATTGGGTCTGGAGAACGAAATTCCAAGAAATTTTCTAAGGGTAAAAACAAACCCAGGATGTTTCACTCTTGTTCTCCTTTCCACTGAACTCTGATGTTCCTTCTGAATTAATGGCTCCTTGGTCATACTCTCTTTTTGTTGTTTATGCATCTGTGTTTCATCATTGTGATCCTTTTTTGACTTTTTTTGCATTTGTTATTACGTCTTTTGCTTTCTTATGCATCTGTGATTCATTACTGTGATTCTCCACTGACTTCATTGCCTCTGCTATTCCAGATTTTTGTTGATTGTTGATAGCTGATGGTGCATTACTTTGCTGCTGATGAAAAGATTTGGTGACCCAATCTTTGGTTGTCATTTCCTTATTCTCCTCCCATATTTTTTCTTCATCATGGTGTGTATCATCTACTGTACCAACATCCTTTTTATTCTGCATGTGCTCTTCTGTGTCTTCTGTAAAAGATTGGAATTGATTTGCAGTACTAATCTTCTCAGGGGTTATAGCCTTTTCTCCTTGGTACCCTTTATTGGTAAATCTTCTTCTGGTGGGATTCCATCTGCTCTCAGGATTGTGATACTGTTTAGCAGTTTTTTTTGCTTTTCCTCTCCTTCAGAATATTTATCTTGTTTTGCATTATTTCCATCTTCCTCATGCATTAACTCTGGACGTAAAACTCGACACTCCTATTCAATGTGTCCTAGTAGCATACATCTTTTACAATACTTAGGTAGAGATTCATATTGAATCTTTACCTTTTCTACTCTAGAATTCCCATTTGTTGAATTCACAATTTCCATTTCAACATAATCAAGGAGATCAGCCAGTAAATCTACCTGAACCCTAATCTTAGCACAACTAGGTCTTGTCTTATTCACCATAGCCATATCCAAATGTATTGGTTTCCTGAATGCAACATCTAATGAAAAAAAAGGACTCTTTAAAAAGTATGTGCGTTTAAGATTAGGAAAAGAAATCCAGGCCATTGCCTGAGTTGTTTCCTCATTTGTCTTGAACTTAGCATCATATATAAAAGGCAAAATGACCTTCTGGACCCCTTTACTATGTCAGTTTTGTAAGTTGGATACTTCTACTTACATGTTTGTCATCTGGACCCTTGAACCCATCAAAACACAACATTTCGCACCCTTTGACCATTGACCTTGTTTATGTGGCAAGGTCATGGTGACTAGGACAAAGAGAGTGTAACCACTCGCCTAGGGGTGCGAGTGAGGGTCAATTTTTGGCCAATTGTACATTAAAATAATTTAAAAAAATAAAAAAAAATATTAAAATTTAAAAAATAAATAAAAAGGGTCCTTTTTCCCTCCATCTTTTTAAATTTAAAAATATTTTAAAATTTAAAAAATAAATAAAAAAGGATCCTTTTTTTTCCCTCTATCTTTTTAAATTTAAAAATATTTTTAAAATATTTTTAAAAATTAAAAAATCATTTTAAAAATATTTTTACAAATTTTTTTTAAAAATATTGTTTTCCCTCTCCACTCCACCCCAGCCCGTCCCCACCCCCACACTCCACCCAGCCTGTCCCCACCTCCATACCCCCCAGCCCCTCCTTTTTTCCCATCCTTTTTAATTTAAAAATATTTTAAAATTTAAAAATATTTTTAAAAATTTAAAAATATTTTTAAAAATTTAAAAATAATAAATTTAAATTTTTTTCCCACCCCCTCTCCAGCCCCTCCCCACCCACCTCCCCCAATCCCACCCCAGCCCCTTTCCACCCACCCAGCTCCACCCACCCCTCTCTTCCAACCCTCCACCCCTACCCCAGCCCGTCCCCAGCCCACCCAGTCCCACGTAACCCTCCCCCTTCCCCATCCCCCCACCTCACCCAACCCATCCCCATCCCACCCATCCCATGCAACCCCTTCCCCAGCCCCCCACCCTACCCAACCCCTCCCCCAATCCCCCACCCCACCCAGCCCCACGCAACCCCCTTCCCCAGCCCTCACCCCACTCAGCCCCTCTCCATGCCCCCAGCCCTCCACCCCACCCCAGCCCCCCACCCCACAATTAATTTAAATTAAATATTTTAAATATGTAAATCATATTTAAATTAATTAATTATTTAAGTAAAATTTATTTAAATTAGGTAAGAATTTTAAATTTAATAAATTAATTATTTAAAATTTAATTAATTTAAATAAATTAATTAGTTAAGAATTTTAATTAATTAATTTTTTACTAATTTAAAATTTAAATTAATTAATTAAATTAATTTTAGTATTTAATTTATTTTAATGTAATACTTTCTTTAAAAAAAAATTATTTTTTTATTTTAAAAATAATTATTCAAATTTTTCAAATTTTAAAAGCATGATTATTCAAATTTTTCTACAATTTATAAATTTTTCTTATTTAATTAAATTAATTTTAATATTTAATTTGTTATGTAGCATTTTAAAAATGACTTGGAATTTAATGTAATACTTTTTTAAATTTTTTTAATTTTTTTTAAAATGACGTGGTAGATGATGTGGCAGGCATGGCTGACGTGGCAGCTGACGTGAGAGAGTGTGTTACACTCACCAAAAAAGGGTTTAAAATGTTGCTTTTTAGTAGGTTCAGGGGTCCGGACGACAAACGTGTAAGTAGAAGTGTCCAACTTACAAAACCGGCATAGTATAAGGGTCCAGGAGGTCATTTTGCCTATATAAAAGGTTGCATCTGATACGAATATCCATCTTTAGCATTGAGATATAATAAACACTTTTGGATATTACAGTAGCAAAGTCTCCAGCTCTATCGAACCTCATTAATATATGACGATTTCTCAATAAACAAATCTTACATGTTCCTTTAACATGTAGTTTTTTATGGAGTTGTAATCTAAGTTCATCTTAATCAGGCCAGCCATATGAAAATATTCCAACAACTGCACATTGAAACCCTTCAATGGTATTCATCTTGTCTGCTTCTTCTTCTATCGAGTGTACTCGTGGTATTCCATTAATAAACTCTGGCTTCTTAATAGGGATAGGTTCTACTTCTTCAATTGAATGATTTAACCCATTATTATGTTTTAACAGATTTGCAAAGATCTTTTCTAGAGACGTTGATAGGGTATTATCAGTTAAAGGAGGTGAGATCTGTGTTGTACATGGCAGCGATGGGAAATTCTCCTTATTATTCTCTATTGAGGACTGGTCAGCCATCAAATCTGGCTGACCACCGGCCATCTTGGCTATTGACGGCACCAGAAAGAATTCAAAATATGATATCAGCGGTGTAGGTTTTTTTTTAAAGAGTTTTGAATTTAAATTTGTAAAAAAAAAATCTTAATAGCCCTCATACTCACACATAATCTTTAATAAAACCACATCAAAATGTGTCTATTTCTTAGTAAACCTATTATACATTCTCCTTTAATATTACATTGTTTTGGAATTTGTACTATCAAGTCTTCCAATTCAGGTCATCCATATGGGAATTTTCCAACAACAGCAAGTTGCAAATACTCCATAATGGTCATTTTTTAACCTCTCCCTCCATCCATGTAACGTGTGATATCCCATTGTTATACTAGACAGGTTCAATAGGTAGTAGATCAATACTTATCCCTTTGTTACGCTGTAAATTACTAGCTAAAGCTGGCTTCATTGTATTAGTGAATTTAACCTTTTCTGTCTCCTTCACTTCATTGCTTATTAGCATTATCATTCAAACCAACATCGACATTAGGCAAACTGCTAGGCTCGAGAGTCGGATCTTGTTTTTTTGGGAGTTGGGATGATATAAAGAAGGAAATGTAGAGGGAGATGTGAGCGAGAAAACCTGGCCAACCACTATGAGTTGATCAGTGGCCGGAATGTCCATAATCAGCGACGAATCTTTTAGTATTGTATTGTTTCAATCGAGGTGTAAAGGCGTAGAGAGCGTTTATTAGTTTAAAAAAATATATATATTTAAATGGTGCACATTAGTTATTTGATATTTTACAAGAAAAAAAATATAAAGATACCATCAAAGTTGTCCCAAATTTGTAAAAAAGGGACTTGAACTTATTGGGAATCCTATATCCCCCTAAACAACTTCAAATTGATATTAATATGTCATTTTTGGATCAAACTCAATTTTTAAGAAATTGTGTTGACCATGCACCAATTTACATGTATTAATTTAATTTAAAATATTTTTTATAAAATATTTCCTTGTACGTTACTCTTTTTCTTTTATTTTTCTCTCTGCTACTCACCTTCTTCCTCCAATTACTCATCCAGGCAGGAGTCAAACCCCACCCCAATATACTTTTTTTTATAATTGTGTGTCAATTTTCTTCTCAGAAATTTCACTAAATTTTTAGCTCACTTTTAATGAGAATTTCTTTCTATATTATTCAACGACAATGGAAATTTCATCATTTTTTTGTCGTTGAAAAATCACTTTTCGCCGATAAAAATGGTGGCTAACAGACGACACCTCTTCATTTTTCTTATCATTTTGTCATTTTCATCGAAAATTATACACCGATCGCAATAAAATTCATCATCATGAAAATTTCTGACCTTTTTGGGTTGATTTCATTGAGGTGAGCATCTCTCTTTTTTTTTTTTCAAAGCTTCAATTGCTATTTCAATAAGGATTTAAGGAAGATGGAAGAGAAGGTTGGTTTTTAAAGAATTGAAAAAATTTATATACTTGTGATATTTTTCAATTTGTTCTTGCCGTCAATCTTTCTCCTTCAAACGCATCATTTGCATGGAATACAAATATAGACTGAAATTCGATCAAAATGATTCATTTACAATGGTCTTTAAAACTTGTGAGGTAATAAGACGCCCGCATACTTAAGGTGTCTTTTAGCAAATTCGAGACTTCGATGATTTTTTAATTCTGAATACTTTTATTTATAATAGATAAATAAAATTTGAACGTCAAATGTCAGTATACATATATAACAACATCTCTGGAGTAGCCATGAAATTTTCAGACAAACATTATCATTAGAAAAAGATTTGACCATATATTAGCATCCTGATTCAATAACACTCTGTAAAGGCTGCATCCAAACCTCTAGTACAAGGAATAGAATAAAAAAACTCAAGTGTGACACTCTAGAGAAAGAAAAAAGAAAAAACTGAATTTTAGAATTGCTTGTGGATCATAAACACAAAATAATTTACTTAGATTTAAAAAAAACTAGTAAATACTAAGAGTGTGTTCGCTATGAAAATGTTTTCGTTTTTTTATGTTCTTTTAGCAAAAAATTTTGATAAGTATTTTTCCTTGAAAAATAAATTCCTTCGAAAAAAAAAAATGACTTTCTTAATCAAAATGGAAAAAATAAGTTGCAATTTTTATACTACTCTTAAAATTATTCACCCAAAAAAGAAAAAAATCGTACCCATCTCATACTCTGGAACCCACCACCTACCCCCTCCCCTCGAGGGAAAGAATTCTTTTTAAGAAAAAAATAGAATTTGTTTTTTATAAAAATTTAATTTTTTTTCTTTACCCACAGACTCCCCACCCCCCTCTCAAAAATAAATCTCTTTTTTAAATAATTTCAATTTCTTTCTTATCACAAGCCCCCCACCAACCCACCCACATCAACCCAAAAAAAAATATTTTTAAATTTATTTTTTCTTAAATTCAAATCTTTTTTTCTTATCCCACCATCTTTACCTTATTTTTTTCTCATTGTTTGTGTTAGATACATAGACAATGCATTTAGAAAATACTTTTCTACTTGCACAACGAACATAACAAAATAAGTAAGAAACAACCTGTCTTTCTAGAAAATGTTATCCACTCCATTCCTAACCCACCCTAATTTATGTCATTTTTAATTTTTACCTAGGGTGTGATAAAGAGCCAAAAGTCACAGAAACAGGAAAACAGAACGAATAACTTTAATAATAAAACAGTATTATTCCTGTTTGGCACTTTTCTGTTTTAATTTGAAAACTCATTCCATAATTGTAAAATTGACTCAATCTAAGGGTTTTCTTGGTTAAGGGATCAAACTAGTCTTGCAGTCTGTGAATGGATTTGTCAGTTATATGACAATACTCAGGTAGCTTGGATTAAAAAACAATTTTCGGCTATCCCAAACCAAACAATTATAAATTTGAGGTTATATAAAGTAATAGAGATGCATTAATTCTGTGTTATCAAGCATCAATAGTCAGAGACTCGGACAAACTTTATTATCCTATACAAATATGTTCATTGTCTTAACTAGTCTAGAGTTCCGCATAATGTTCTGTGCAAATCTATGATATAATGTTACATTAATTTGTCGAGAAAACAAGAATTTGTTGTAGTAATGTGGAAAATGATACCTCGTAGATGATAACACAAATGATGAGAATCTCAAAAATAGAGTATGAACATAAAAAGAAGTATGGAAGCCAAACTAGGAAACAAATTGAAAACACTTGACAAGATTTAAAAGATATGGGAAATTTAAATAAATGGTTCCATGAACTTCCAAAAAGCACATTCTAAAGATTGACAAGATACAAGTAATAAGGAAATTCGAAAAGGCCTAAAATACTCTTAAATTATCCCATTTGGTATTTGTTAACCTTTAGCTCTAAGGTACCCTTGTCGTCAACGTATTGGCCCTAAAATGTCCTCATTTTAACAACTACATTTAAAAATATAATTAAAGTCATCATTTATTACGAGACACGATTTTTTTATAATATATTTTATAATCAATCTAAACTAATTTAATTCCAATCCAAACCCGAATCGGCCTAATAATCCAAACCCGAATCGGCCTAATAACCCCATACTCGCCCGCCAAAATTAGATCTTTATTCCCATAGATTCACAATAGACCCATTTGGGTGTTCATCAAGTTTTTTATAATCCTCCAATGCTGATTTTAGTTTTCCTTTAAATTCATCCCCCGAATTAGTAAGTAAATTCAAATTTAAGTACAAGAAAGGATTTTCAAAATGATTTTAATATTGAATAACCTACAAATTTCAATTCTCAGATTTCGAACTGAGATACGAAATGCTTCGACTTCAAATATGGCTTGTGCAAAAATAAACAAAGCAAAGTTGAAATTTTTCTTCTTATTACTTGATGAATTTTTTTGTACAAAATATTCGTATTTATAGCCAACCTAATACAATAATCCTACGTAATAGAAGGGAAGAAAATATTTTGTACATCTAAAAAAGGAAAAAAAAATCTAATATGTACCTAAAATATATTGATAATAATTGACTAAATATTCAAAATGAATCAAAATAAGAAAAAAATATATTGAATCCCAACGCCCCCCCCCCCTCCTTCCCCCTCAAGTTGGAGGTGTGGAAGGGATACCCAACTTGCCGAGATGTTGATGATGCGAAGGTCCCATCAACGACTTAGTAAATATATCGACGAACTGGAAAGAAGATTTTACATACGATAATGAGATTATCCGGCAAGGTACTGCCGATGGACAAAGTGACAGTCAATATAATTTCAACATGCTTCGTTCGTTCCAAAAAAATAATTTTTTTGCGATATAAATGGCGCCAAGGCTGTTCGAAGGTACTGGTAAAGGAATTGAGATGCCAATATCTTCGAAAAGGCGAATTAGCCAGGTAAGATCAGCTATGACCCTCCTCAAAGAGTGATACTCAGCTTCAGCCGAGCTGAGCGAGATGGATGTTTTTCTTTTTGATTTTCATGAAATAGGAGAGGGACCAAGGAAAATATAATACCCAATTACTAATTTTCGTGAATCTGAATAGGTACCCCAAATGGAATCACAAAATGCCATCAATTCAAAAGAAGTGGCAGCCGACATGAATATACCAAGACCCGGACTAGTGAGCAGATAGTGAAGCACTCACACTGTAACTTTAAAATGAGGTTCGCATGGATCCTCCATAAATTGACTCAAATGTTGCATTATGAATGAAAAATCAGGCCTTGTATATGTTAGATAATTGAGTTTACCTAATAAATATCTGTATAAAGTAGAATCTTGAATATAAATCCCTTGATTAGCCCGTAGTTTGACACTGTAATTCAAAGGGAAGGAAACAAAAAATAAATGAAGAGATCACATCTTTCAATAAATCTAATGTAAATTTTCTTTGTGAAATAAGCATCCCTTTAGACTCTCAAACAACCTCCATGCCAAGAAAACATGCAAAGGACCAAGATCCTTAATTTTGAGTTCCTTGTCTAAAAATAACTTTAAAGCTTGTAGTTCACTTTCATCATTGCCTGTCAAGAATATGTTATCTACATAGTTTGCTACAATAGAGATAGAATTACCAAACTTCTTAAAAAAGAGAATAATCTTTGAGGGGGGGAGTGAAATTCTTAAAATTGAGAGCGAAATCAAACTTAGCATACCATTATCTGGATGACTGTTTAAGCTCATAAATAGATTTCTTCGGTAAACAAACATGATTTGGAGAGGATGGTATAACACCATGTGAAAATTTCATATAAACTTCTTCATGGAGATCACCACGAAGAAAAACATTATTAACAACTTACTAAAAAACTCCCCAATTATTCTTCAATGCAATGGCTAAAATACGTCTGATAGTAGTCATCTTGATTACTGAAGAGAAAGTTTTATTAAATTCAATATCTTCTCTCTACACATCATTTCTACTGACCAATCGAGCCTTTAGTCTTTCAATGTTTTAAAGTTCTGTTTGACTTTATAGATCCATTTAGAAGAAAGTGTTTTCTTTCCAACAGGAAGAATAATAACATCATATGTGTTGTTTAATGGTAAAGCTGCAAGTTCTTTTTTCATGGCTTCTTGTCGACCTGAATGATGTGCTGGTTGACTATAACTAATAGGTTCTTGTATGCTAGTAATAGAGTTGAATGTGACTTGATTATTAGAAGATAAAGAATAAAAAGACAAAGAACTAGGAGTAGCAAGATTGAGAAAATAAATAGTAGTCACATTTGTAAGGTGAAGAACATTACAAATATAATTTTTCAAATAATTAGGTTTCTTATGAGTCCTAGAAGATTTTTGTAGTCTAGTTGGGACAATAGGTAATTGAGGAGAGCTTGGAGTCATGTCAAATATTTAGTCAGTGGGTGACACATCACTGTAACTTGATGAAAGTTGAGACATAGTTATGGGTAAAACTACTGGATCAGGAGTAGATTCATAATTAGTAGAGTAATCTAATGAAGGAAAGAAAGATTACGGTAGAGAAGTAGAAGAATCCGACACATCAGAAGAAAATATAATAAAAGGGAAGGCAGATTGTGACATAAGAGGAAAATATTCTTCATGAAATAACATCCCTGTAAATTATAATTTTTTTAATTTGCAAATTTAATACTTTATATACCTTCTTTTTATAGGAATATCCTATAAAAACACAATGTGTTGCTTTAGGATCAAATTTAGTTCTATTTATAGATAGGGTAGATACAAAATATAAGCATCCAAAATATTTTAGATGATCATAGGATGATTTATTCTTGAATAAAACTTCAAAAGGAGCTTTTAAATTCAAAACACTTGAAAAAAATTTATATATGAGATAAGTTGCAGTTAAAAGACATTCCCCCAATAACTAATAGGAAGATGGGATTGAAATAAAAGAGCTATTGATGTTTTCAATAAATGCTTGTGTTTTCTCTCCACTACTTCATTTTACTGTGGAGTATAAACACAAGTTGTTTGATGACTAATTTTCTTGAAAAGAAAGAAATCAGATTGTGTTTTTTTTTTTATTTTCTAACTTAAAATCGTTATCAGTTCTTATAATATTAACTTTAGAATTGCACTGTCTTTCTACCATAAAAAGAAAAGATTGAAGAATGAAAAAAACATTAAACTTAGTACTCAGAAGATGTGTTCAAGTAGCTCTACTAAAGTCATCAATAATTTTAAGAAAGTATTTAAAATCATCATTTTTAGTAGCTTTGTAAGGTCCCCAAGTATCCACATGTATTAGATCAAAAACATATTTAGTTGAAATAACACTAGAAGGAAAATATAGCTTAGATTGTCTTGACATGGGATAAATAACACAAGGAGAACTTCATTTTAAAATAAAATGCAGATTTTGAAAATAACTTTCTTCATATTATTTCTTGGCATATTTCCTAATTTGTAGTGCCATAATTTTTTTCTTTACATTGGAATCAAAACAATTTGAACAAGAAGTAAATTATCTCCTAAAGAACTAGAAAAGAAAAAATTATGAGGATTAAAACTAGGTAGGCTCTTTGTAGAAACTTCTGGATGACTTGATTTGAAAATATATACTTTATTGCTCTCTACCAAGCACATGGAAGCTCTTCAGTGAAAACCCCCGCAACATGAAACAAGTGTTAGGAGTATAAAGAATAAATTTCTGAAGTTGTTTACACAACTTATGAATAGAAATTAGATTGAACCTAAAAGATGTAACATATAAAATATTTTGCAGAGTTAGATTATGTGGGAGAGAAACAGCTCCAGAATGAGTAACTTTGACCTTATGGGAGTTAGGAAGAGTTACTGTTACAAATTTTGGAAGAAGATTAAATCTTTTAAATATTTTTTTTATCAAAAGTCATGTGCTCATATGCTCCACTATCTAATATCCAAGAATTACTATCAGTTGTAAACAAACAAGTATAAGATTAAGGAACTTAGTCATACCAACACATGTTATATTTGTAGATGCGTCTATGTTTCATACATCTTTTAGATTCAACTTCTATAAAAATTGCAAGAGTTGTGCAACATTATTTTGTCTTAAAGTGTTTAGTTGTGATATTCTTTGTAGTCTGGTGAGATTCTTTTTCTGTGTTAAAAATACCAGCAACAGGTCTCTTTTGATATTTCTTAGATTTAGTAAATTTAAAATTGGAGGTGAAATCATGAATCTTATAACAATGGTCAATGTCATGTTCTATTTTTTTGTAATAATTGCACACCAAAAAACTTTTCTTGATAGAATTTTCAGCTCGAGTTTTATACTCATTGAACCTTTTTTTCTACTATTACCAACAACGAAAGAGGTTGGTTTTCTTGGATAAGCAGGAGTGTAAATTTCTCTTTGCATTTCATCTTGAATAACAAGGGAATAAGCCTGACTAATAGTGGGTAGAGGAAAAGACAACAAAATATTACTCCTGAAACTTATGAAAGTGTCATTAAGATCCATGAGAAATTGAAGAAGTCTTTTATCTTGGTGAGCCTTAGCACCTTTTTTTTTCACTCCACATTCACACTCACAATACATGCCGAGAATATATTTAGTGTATCTAACTCATTCCATAGACTTTTTATTTTTGTAAAATAAGTAAAGATATTGAAATTTCCTTGAACTACTACATTTAAATTTTTTTAAAGTTGAAAAAGTTCAACACCATTAGTCTGATCAAATTTATCATCTAGGTCAGACCACAATACTTTGGCACTATTGAAATATAAAATAGACTCAGCAATTTCTTTGAAAAGGAAGTTCAATAACCAAGATAGGACCATATCATTGTATTTTGACCAAGCTCCTTGAAGTCCTGTACCAATATTAGGACAAGCTAGGAATTCATCAACGAATCCTAGCTTATTCTTTGCTGAGAGAGCTATAATAATTGGCCTTCTTCATCCACCATAGCTTTTTCCATCAAAGATTGAGGAAACTAGGTTCATACCTAGATGATAAGAATGGTAAATGTAGAAAGCGTGTGAAGAATCCACTACATTGATTGCAGGGACACTATCACTTCTTTCAGATTGTGAATTTTTTACAACCGAAGGTGATTTTGAGGGTGATACAAAATAATCATCTTAAAAAAATGACAAAGAAGAAGTTAGAAATTAAGGATTGAAATTAAAAAAAAAACTGCTCTTAATACTATGCAAAAACAAACAAAGCAAAGTATGAAGTTTTTCTTCTTATTACTTGATGAATCCTTTGTACAAATACCTTTATTTATAGCCAATCTAATACAATAATCATACATAATAAAAGGAAAGAAAATATTGTGTATATCTAAAAAAGGAAAAAAATATCTAGTATGTGCCTAAAATATATTCACAATAATTGCCTAAATATTCACAATGAATCCCAACAAGAAAAAAAAATATTTAATCCCAACAGAGTTTCAATGTTTTCGTCCATTTTATTAACCAAATCAACATCTAAATCAGATTAAGACAAATCAAATTTACTTTAAAGTTGATTATACTCAAAGATTCAATAATTTACTTCGACTTTAAAAATGGAGATTTTCAAATTATTGATGTACAATTTGTTGCTTATTTTAAAGTGGTGATTCAGATTATTGTTCTTGGTGCCATTGTGAAGTTGTAATTTACTTTTGGAAGGCTTTGAAAATAGATTAAGTTGATCTTGAACAATATTAAAGTTGGATACAGTGAAGAAGATGATCAATTATTTAAAGATTAAATTTGATTTAGAATCATTAGCAAAATGGGGATCAAACTTTTTTACCTAGTTTATTGGAAGTGTCTATTCTATCAAACCACGGGTCGCAGTCGTAATCGAGCCCTAGAAGTCCTCTCCTTAACATCAGGTGGCTTTCAGCTCCTCCTTTCTTTAATTTACAGGCACAGAAGGTCAAATTCTAATTGTCGTAAAAGTTACTGCATAAATGTGGGGTTTTCAGGCAGGGAAGCATTAGGGGTATTAGGTGGATCCTTGTTGGGGTTCAGATTCATTTACTTTAGATCTTTAAATTATTGATGTTTAATTTGTTTCTTATTTTGAAGTGGTGATTCAGATTATTATTATTGGCGTCATTATTAAGTTGTATTTTAATTTTGGAAGGCTTTGAAGATGGATTGAGTTGCTTTTGAACAATATTAAAATTGGATTCAATGAAGAAGATGATCAATAATTTAAGGACCAAATTTGATTTAGAATCATTAACAAAATGGGGGTCAAAGTTCTTCTTTCCTTAGTTTATTGGAAGTGTCTATTCTATGATACCACTAGACGTAGCCATAGATCGAGTCCTAGAAGTCCTCTCCTTAATGTCATGTGGCCTTCAACTTCTTCTTTCTTTAATTCACAGGCACAGAAAGTCAAATTCTAATTGTTGTGAAAGTTACTGCATGAATTGGGGTTCTTAGGCAGGACAACTATATATAGGGTTATTAGGTGGATCATGGTTGGGGTTGAGATTCAATTAGTTTAGGTTATTTATAAGACACACCAATAAAATCATGACACGTAGTAAATGATGCTTTTAATTATATTTTTAAATGTGGTTGTTAAAAATAAGGACATTTTAGGGATAATACATTGATTAAAAGGTATTTTAGAATCAAAAGGATAACAGATGTTATTTTTATACCAAATTTGATAGTTCAGTGTTTTTTTAGGCCTTTTTCTTTTGATTATTAGATGAATCAAACACATTTACCTGATTGGATCAAAATTATCCTGACAAAATATCTTTATTAGGCAAAAACTCTTTTTCCATCACTAGGTTCATTTAATTGCTAATTACAACTACTGGACTTGTCTTGAAATTTCCTTGTTTAAGATCTTGTCATGAGAGTTCTTGAAACTTCCAAAGCTTCATCAATGTTCTTTAATGATATTGAGATATCATGGATGCTATCAATAGGTATCTAAGATTTTGATCTAAGTTGATTTGCTACTTCATTTCTTCAGTAACAAAAAAGTTATTTCTTAACCTTTCTTTTTAAAGGGCTTAAAAAAAATCAAAAAACTAACAGAACTTATTTACTCAGTAGAAATCCCAATAACTGAAAAATGATAAGCAGATTGTTCACAACTAAATTTTGTATGACAACAATGAATTTTGGACTTGCTAAAATAAAATCAAATTCTTTTAAAAAATTAGCCCGAGTGCTTTGTAATTTCAAGATGTAGTTTGAATTAAAGTACCAACAAAAACGAATAAGAATAACTAACGATAAACTTGACCTATAATGTAAGAAATAACTATGATAGGCAATTTGGGTACTATTTCTTTTTTATCTTTTTAGCCACTATTATTCATTCGATTTTTCTTCCAATCATTTAGGTTTCAAACTCAAACCAGTAAGAAAAATTTAGGTAATGAAGAGCATAAGCAAACTCGTAACACAACATTCAATAATTTGTTAGGATATACTATAAACCATGCATTTTGATATAGTATTATTTATTAAATAATTATTTATTTATTTACTTATTCAATTCAACAAGTTGTTACATTAAATAAATCATTGTCATATATGTGTCCTCCATTTATATAATAGATGATTTGATGTATAGAATTTAGCTTATACACAGAAGATTAAATCATCGGTTTGTATAAGTTAAAATTATAGCTCACAATCGTAGACGTAAAATTTGGACAAACCATCAAAATGATTGTAGCAGAAGATTAAATGTAATTTATCTTGATTACAAGAATGGTATAGTTCTAACTTCTCGTGCTAGTGCATTTTATATGTATTGAACATGACCGAGTAGAGACAGTCTTTTTAGACTGACTGATAAAAATGTACTATCTAAACTATTAAATGTACTTATATTCTCAATCTTGATATAACTATTATGATTTGTATATATTATTTATCATTTTGATTTATTAAAAGATGAGATTTTGAGATGGGTCAATATTCCTGGTAGATTTATGACAATAATATATATTGGTGAAATAATAAGTTAGAATCCATGTCTTGGTATAGAGATTGATGATATGGTTTTATGAGAAGCTTATAAGTTTTCATGTGTAAAATTGGCTGGTAGATTTATGTATCTCATATATGGAATAAGTTAAGCATTGCTCTAAAGGAAATTAATTATTATACTAAATTCGTCAGTAATTTAATTTATTGATTATTATATGTAATCTTAACATGAGGAATTAGATAAGTATTTAGTGAAAAAAATTATAATAAAATTAGAGGAATGCAATTACGAATTGTTAGTAGAATGATTTGTAATTTATTATGGTAAGAATAATTCAAATTTGTATTTTAAATTATTTTCATAGAAAAGAGTCTCAATAATTAATTCTGTGGTCCCTACAGTACCCATATTAAACTAGAACTCGAAATTCTATTTTGTATGGGGAAAAGGAGAAGTCACCATTTTTTTCTTGTTCAAGTAAAAACAGGCGTGTGTTTTTCTTTACTCCTTAGACTGGGAGAGTATCTCTATAAATAGGGATTTTACTAGTCTAAGAATTGAGTTTTTTATTCGATACCTGCCCACCCAGGTATTGAGAGACTTCAAGATCATTGTAGAAGACCACAGATTCGAAGATGGACTTGCTTCAAGATATCTCTGCTCACGCTTCAAGAGGTATTCCTGATTAATTTTAAGCATCTTTTACGTAAACTTTATATTTATATTGGTGGTTTATAATTCATATAAACAGTATAATTCTAGTGTGCTTCCAATATACTATTTTCCAACGTAATCAACATTCAGTAATGAGATGTTTGGACTGACAGTGGTAGACAAAATGGATTCTACCAAAAGTAAAAACAGATATGAAAGTAAAAAAAGGAAATACTTGAGATAGACTTATTTCAATGCATGTCGACTTAGAATTTACTTATTACAAGTAAGAATAGTTTTCGACCTTTGTCAGTAGCCATTGGTTCGTTGTTTGGGCAATTCAGCTTGACTATGAAAATTTGATACTCAATTCAAATAAATTTTGATTGGATCAATTTTTAAGTTCGAATTCAGATTAATTAGTTTAGTTATTCTGAATCTTTGATTTGAATAGATAAATTAAGTTTCTTCAATAAAGATTCTCATAAAATATTGCCTTAGGGCCCATTTGGTCATGTGAGATAAACAATGAGATGAAATTGAAGTTTTATTTAAACATTCAATTTAAATTTTTTATGTTGCATGTTTTATTATATTATAAAAACCCATAATTTGTGAAAACTATTAAAATTACCCAATTCTTTATACAATCTTACCGAAGAAAATTGAAGGAAAGGTGTCTTTTAAGTCTTGAATGAAGGATTGCTGGCATTGACCAACTTAAAGAGTCAAACATCATTAGGAAACTTGATTAAGTTAATTATGGAATTGATTAATATTTTTAAAACTTTCTAATCTTTTCAAAAATACAAATCAACCCACACCCCTCTTCAATCCAAATCAACCAGTCTCTCTCTCTTCTCTCTCTCGACAGCTTCTCTTAACTCTTTCCCAACCAACAGTTCTACAAAATTCTCCCTTCAATCTCCGGCGACTTCAACCTCCGGCAAAAAATAGTCAGGCGAGTTCTCTTTTGACTTTCAACCATCAATCAACGTGAAGACTTCTTCGGCGACAACAACTTTGAGTTGTTGGTCGTCCCATTTCCATTTTTACAGGTAAAAAATTATGAAGAAACAGAGGAACTTGAGCCAACTACTCTTCTAGTATTAAAATGTGGACTAAATAAAATCCTAATTTCTGGCATTTCTTCTTCTTGTTGTCGTACTATTAATTCAGATTTGTTGGTGATTTTTGTTCTCAATTGATGTTCTTTGTGTGTGTGTGTGTGATGTGTTGGTGTTGCTGCGTTGATTTGTTATTTGTCTTGGTAAAAATGATGTTGCAACAGATGAAACATCTGATGCGACAAATGAAATATCTTATGAGACAGATGAAATATATGATGCGAAAGATGAATACATCTGATGCAACAGATTAAAATATAATGTAACTATGAAAATCTAATGCAACAGATGAACAATCTAATAGATCATTCATCTGTTGCGACAGATAACTCTTCTGTTTGGAAGAAATCTAAATAATATTGATCCAACAGATAACTCATTTTGCAACAAATGAGTGATATGTTTCAACAGTTTGGTGATTTGTTTTTATTATCTTCAATGGTTTACTCATCTGTTGCAACAGGTCAGTTATATGTTGAAATAGATAACATACCTGGTGCAACAGATTAGTGATCTATTTTTATTGTTTCCAACGAATTACTCATCTATTGCAACAGGATAGTTATATGTTGCAAAAGATAACGTACCTAGTGTAACAGATTAATGATCTATTTTTATGGTTTCCAACAGATTACTCATTCATTACAACAGGTTGGTTATATGTTGCAACAGATAAACTACCTGTTGCAACAGATTAGTGATGTATTTTATGGTTTCTAACGGATTACTCATCCATTGCAATAGGTTAGTTATATGTTGCAACAGATAAACTACCTGGTGCAACAGATTAGTGATATATTCTTATAGTTTCCAACGAATTACTCATCCTTGCAATAGGTTGGTTATATGTTGCAACAGATAAACTACCTGATGCAATAGATTAGTGATCTATTTTTATTATTTTCAATGGATTACTCATCCTTGCAATAGGTTGGTTATATATTGCAACAGATAAACTACTTGGTGTAACAGATTAGTGATCTATTTTTATTGTTTCCAATGGTTTACTCATCCACTGCAACAGGTCGGTTATATGTTACAACAGATAATATACCTGGTGTAACAGATGTGTGGTCAGTTGGAACTATTATTTTACCGTTGTGCATGTTAGATTTACTGTTATCCTTTTCTAATAATGCATTAATCAATTGTAATCTATTTTATGTTTCTGTTAATTTAAGATAATAAGGCTCCCAAAAGAAAAGAAATCGAATCAAGTCTAAGTAAAGGAACAAAGGCAGTAGATCGTCTATATCCACCACTCTATGAGCTTGCTTTACAAGCGTTATCTTAATCAGGAGCAAAAGATAATGAACATGGAAAGGAGGACTATTTCAAAAGAGATGATTCAAATGCTAATAGCTCTTCCACCAAAGAGTTGGTCAAAACCTTCAGTATTGATCATCATCCTGTGTGAATGCAGTGTGATGGTGCCACAGATTTAACGGGTGATTTTGTGGTTAATTCACCCATGGAAAAATCTTTCGACGCCTTCAGAAAAACACTTTGAGAACAAAAATTGGATGCTTATTTCAGGAAAATCTGATTTGGGCAATATCTTGATTTGCCGAAGGATAACAATGCTCGTTTCCAGATGAAAATGATATACGATCTTCTCAAGTGTAGGTTTATGTATGAAAACAAAGACAAGATGGATAAGGTGTGGATAAATTACTGTGGTATGCTTGTTTTTTTTGGTTGAAAGAAGTTTGTCATAGTTACCAGGCTAAAATGCTATTCTCTTTCTCCTTCTCATGTTATACCTACTCTGACCCAAAAAAAAGCACCCCACACACTTAAAAAAGGCAAAGACAAGTTGAGTGATTGTGAGGACTTGGTGTCCATTGTTGGTCCAAGCTTTAAAAACAAAAATTTGATAGAAGCTTTGAAAGGTAAAGGACTCTCAAAGAAGCAAAAACAATCATTATGCTTGGTTTGGTTTGTACATAATATTCTTTGGGTGAGAGACGTTAATAACAACATAATTCCTGATTTAATAAATCTCTCAGAGGATCTTGAGGCATTTAACAGCTATCCTTGGGGTTATGAAAGCTTCAAAATGACTGTCCAATATTTGTTGAGTCCGTTAACGCCAAAGACAGTCAACTTATATGGCTTTCCATGGGCCTTCATGGTAAATATTTCTTTTATCATGATATGATTCATCATATTTTTATTCAATACTGCTTTTGATTTATTGGTGTTATGCTATAGGCTTGGGTATTTGAAGCCATTTCTTATTTGAGACAACAAATGAACTACCAGGAAGAAGTTTTATGTCCAAGAATCCTGAGATGGTTGTTGGCCAAAGCTGATAAAAATGCAAAATTTCTTAATTTTTTCAACCCCCCGAAGAAAGCAGTAAGTCCAATTCTAATCAAATTTTTGTTTTAATTAATGATTATTTTAAATGATTTCATCATCATTCTAATATATGTACTGGTTATTTTAGATTCTCCATCGGACCGAGAGTTAAAGATGCCATTTTTTCTTACTTTACGGTCTATGCAAACTTTATCGGACCCTAAGGTCGTTGATGGAATAAAAATGGAATTGTTTGAAGCAACAACCATCAGAAGAAAAATTTTTTTGGAGGATGGGCTTGTTGTTGTTGATGATGGTAGTGGTAGTGGTGCTGCTGTTAGGGCTAATGATGCTCCTCTTACAGTTTTTGAAATAAAAAGCCATTATGATTATGATCATACTGGTTGTACAGATTTTTCTTCAGATTTTGCCATAGCTTGCGAATGTTCTGCATGCAAATGTCAAGACTGCAAGGCAAAACACGATGGAGTGATTAATGTTATTAATGTACTAACTGCTTCTGTAAAGAAAATGACATCTAAGATAGGTGTCATTCCATCAAATAGGATTTCATATCCATACACTCCACTAGAGATTAAAGCGGCTAAGAGGAGAAGGAAAGATACTTCCAAGGCATCATCAAGCATCGAAAAAAGCAAAATTGGAATGCCTCTGTCTTTGTCTTGCACCGTTGTTCAGTGTGCAAGGGCCACAAGAGAGAAGCATGAGCCGAAGAAGGTAAATGTACATTATCTGTTCCAACAAACAAACATGCATATATCTGTTTCAACATCTGATACATCTCCTGAAAATTATCAAATAAATATATACATCTATTGCAACTATTGTCTAACCTATTGCATCGGATACGTTATCTGTTACAATAGATGAGTCTTATATTGTAACAGATGGGTCATCTGTTCAAAATTATTATACTGCTCTAATTTACCTATTCAAATTCATCCCAACAGATGATCCATCAGTTGCAACATAAGGCTTATCTATTACAATAGATGGATAATCTGTTGTATATCTATAATTAGCATTGATAATTTCTGGCTCTCCAGGTGGATGGTATAGTAGAAGCACTACTAAAGAGCATAATATCACAGTTAATAATCCATCAACTGCTTCCAAAGAAGAAGAAAAAATGAAGCCTGTCAGTTCGGGAGAATGGAAGAATTACTCATTTGAAGGGTTCAACATCTCGGATGAGGCTCCAAAAAAACTAACAAAGTTGATCAACGACTATTCACAATGGATTGTCGATGGGCTTTTAAAGCATTATGCTGGCAGGTACATAAATTAATTTTTAAAGATATTGGTTTATACGATTCTTGTTGTAAGAATGTAATATTAACACATATAAATCATCATGTAGAAAACAAAATAACGAACGCTACAAAGTGAACGAATCAAGTCTTGGTTTTGATATGTTTGACTTTGTTGTTGCACATCCCAAAATAAGGAATTAGTTCTATTTAATGTCACAGCCCCAAACTTGCTGGAATGATGAGGTTTAAATGCCATACATATTACTATTAATTAATACTTTATTTAATTACATCTGCTTATTAATTTTTTCATCATGTAATCCAAAATATTTGATAATATGTGCAACACATCGATGTCATTTTTTATTACCTCCGAAAGAAGGTCAAGTTGCAAATACAAGAATAATACAGGTACACGACAGATAATGTTTGTACAAAATTTACATTAATAATGCGTATGATAGGTATTGTCAACAACAACCGGAAGTTTTTCAAAATGAGGAATGCTTAATCAACATCATCAAAGGTTTTAGAAACCTGGCTGTCTTACCATGGAATTTGATCGATGAAGTGTACATCCCAATCAATTGTGGTGATGAATTTCATTGGGTGTTGGTTGTCGTCGTTCTAAAAGAGAGGAGCATTCGAGTTTATGATTCGATGTCGTGAAGGAGACATTTTGGGCCGTCGTCTGAGATACAAAAGTTGGCCAAAATATTGCCTACTTACCTTGATATGAGTGCCTTTTTAGACCAAAAGGTTCGTACTGATTGGTCGACGATTGAAGCATATCGGGATAAAATGGGTAATCCATTTGATGTACAATATATTAAAGAAATTGCTCAACAAACCATTGGTAGCCTATAAGTTTAAGTGTCATGATTTAGTTTCATTTCACAAATTTCACAACGCTTTCATGAACGACAAGATATGGATTATTTGTTTTTTTAAAACGCAGGGATTGCGGTATTTTTGTTGCCGCGTACACCGAGTATTTGAGCAATGGATTACAAGTACCAAATGATGGACTTGATACCGGATTACTCCACAAAAGATATGCTGCTCTTTTATGGAAATATGGAGAAGTGAAAGATCAGAAGTCGTACGCAAGCGACATTAAAGATCCACGACAACCAAAGCCGAATTCCGCAGCACCGGATGAAGAACAACTTGTCCATATTGAGTAGATCTTTATAGATTGAGTCCACCAATGTAATAACCTATCCTCCTTGGTTTAACTTGTTGATTTATTTGTAGAGTAGATCATTTGTACTCATAATGATTTTTTTATATTTCATTTATTTGTTGAGTTATTTCATGTAATTTCCAAAGGCTTCAACTTATTTTATGTTGTGTATGAATATAATTTAATCCTCAGTTTTGAACATGTTAATTGAAATGGAATACTAGATTCAAATATCGCAACAGATAATATATATGCTGCAACAGATGACATATCTTATCAAATAGATTTAGACATATATTGCAATATGAGATGTAACACGTAGGTCATCTGCTGAAATTATATAACAGGTCTTCCTACTTTCTTGAATTTTTCCAAAAGATTACCTATCAGTTGCAACAGATAGATTATATGTTGCAATAGATTGGATATCTGTTGCGACAGACAAACTGGGAAACATTTATTAATGAAACAGATGACCAACCTATTACAACAGATAATCAATCTGTCACAACAGGTATTATATCTATTACAACAGATATACTTTCTGTTGCATTATAAAAATTCAACTTGGCCAGTATAAAAATTATTGCAACTACATGTAAAGTGAAGTGGCTTGAAATGAAAAATTATTATCGTGTTCGTCTCCATCTTTGTACATATTTTTCTTTATACACATGCTCCAACCATTTAGTTAGTACCCCATAAGACTAGACCCATTGCATCTTTCCCACAACGGTGTTGCACATACTGTTCATTTTTGTGCCAGTCAGCAAACACTCTATGCATGCAAGAGAGTACAGTCTGCCCGTTGCACTGGTTTTATTTTTTGGGAGATGGATGTTCTTATTTTGACCTTCAAAATCCCATGATTCCTTTGTCAAGACTTCAACCAGCAAATGATCCATCGGCTTACTCTGCGTCAATAACTTGGGCAACAACTTCAAGAGTGGCTGCATGTGGGCTAAAAATATGTCCTCGCGGAAGACAGGTAAGTTGCAGTCATAAACCTTAATCTTTCCCTCATAGAGTAGTATCTCAACAGCGAGAAAATGTTTGACTTCCACGTTCATGAATGCAAGGATTCTCTTTGCCTTG
This sequence comes from Capsicum pubescens, assembly GCA_030864215.1. NCBI lineage: Eukaryota > Viridiplantae > Streptophyta > Magnoliopsida > Solanales > Solanaceae > Capsicum > Capsicum pubescens. Next base: position 215,778,840 of record CM061547.1, on the reverse strand, counting down.
GTCCAGATCTTGTCGTGTGGGTATGGCCTCTTCCCTCTAACATATTTAATTATTTCTTCATCTCATTGGAACGTAGAAACTAACTTATCAAATCTCAGGCCACCGAAATTAGCTAGCTTATGGAGATCAGCGTACCTATCCTTGAAATTATTGTAGAAGTTGAGGGCCATTATCCTATCGGTAGCGTCATAAGCATACGGGTATGCTAATTATCTGACCCTTATGAGGTAGAGAATTTTATCAACATACTATAGTATAAGAAGATAATTTTTAAATAGGTTAGTAATTGTAAAGAATAAAAATACAATGGAAAGAATTCGATGCAGAGGGTTCTCTAAATCAGTTCACAGATTACCCAACCAATGCAACTTATTATGCAACAGATGTCTATTATGTTACAATAGAATACCAAGCTGTTGCAACAGATTACACATCTGCTGTGTAGATTCTTCTTCATGGAGTATATTGGAAGTCTATGTTAGCAAAAGTAAACTTATATTGTCCTCGTACCACTCACGCATATTTGTCATATTCGTGAAGTCTTTGGCGGCAAATGAATGCATGATGTATTCTTTTCGAACCTTCATCCTTCTATTCATGATTTTTTGTTGTTCCTTCTTCTTTTCCTTGCCAAGTGTTGCGAATATGTCCACATTTTTCAGCGGCCCCTGAACTTCAACAACTCTTGGAGCGGTAGGAGTTGCAATTTTCGCTGTTTTCAAAACGGAGAGAATTTTTCTAATTTTTCTTCTCTTCCTCCTAACCGCTATTGTAGGAGTGCATGGCTCCCTCACCTCGTTGGATGGTATGACACCTCTCCTTGGTTTTAACTCCTCGGTAGCTTCAGCAATAGCCTCTAGCTTTTTAAAGAGTTTATCCTGTCTGTCCTTGCACACTTTGTATTTGCAATAATAACATGAGGGTGAAGAGGGGTGGGAGGGACCACTGTAAGGGTGAGAGGTACCGGTGTAGGGGTAAGAGGGACCTATGCAAGGGGTGTTTTCAAAAGTATTTATTTTTTATTGAGCACCAACATGCTCATAATCACGACTGGAAGCAGCATAAGTATCAGGATGGTTGCCACCATCATAAACAACTCCACCAGTAGCATCCCCAGAAGAAGCACCCAAATCTGTTGTAGTTTAAGGTTGGTCGTGAAGAACTTCAACATTAGGCTGACCTTGCCTAAATGCTTTTCTTATGGATGTTGCTCCAGCCAATTCCTTCTTTATTAACTCCACCGTTGGGTCTTTTTTTGTATCAATAAGACCTAGAGTAAGAAAATAAGTCATCTCCAGCTAATCAATGGTAGACACGATCCAGGGATGCACAACCTATAAAATAAATATAGGAGGCATTTAAATCATATAATAATAATTTGTAGTCAGTTGGGTTACATGGATGCTAACACATCCAACTTATGCAACAGACGATCTAGCTGCCACAACAGCTGATCTGTAAGTCATAATAGATTGACAATATGTTGCATCAGATTACATATCTGTTGCATAATTTGCATCAGATAGGTAATCTGTTGAGTTGGGTTCTGAGAACTAGAGCAACAGATGGTTAATTTGTTGTGAAATATGGATCGTCTGTCGCAACAGATTACCCATTTGTTGCACTAGTTGCAGTTGATGGGTAATTTGTTGCAATAGACGACTCATCTGTCGCAACAAATAGAACATATATTTTAATATCTTTCTTTGAGGCAAATTATTTTAGTTGAAAGAAGATGTACTGAATTATCCAATGGATTAAAGAGATCGGCCTCCTTAATATATTTATTGTCGTTCTTTGTTGCATCCAACCACCTAAGGATCCTTGGATGAGAAACCTTATCAGGTAATCCTTGAACTACTTTCGGAGGAGAGGAATGGCTTCACATTCCCAAGCCTAAAAAATGTAAACAAAAAGTAAGCAAAAAAGGTCATAATAACTATATTCAATATAAATTAATGGATGAGTAAAAATGGTGATCAATTTTACCATGAAAGCCCAGGGAAAGCCTTAAATGTGATTGTCTTTGGGGATAGCTTTGTCATTCGACAGTCAAGTAGTAGTTGTCCTATCCCTAGGGATAATCGTTGAATTTCCCAAAATCATCAGCAATCGCTAACAAATAATTTTCTATGACTTTCCAAACGTCTCTTGCCAATAAAACGGAATGGATAAAACAAACTAAGCATAATTTCTCCCTGTAGTGCTTTGGTATGTTTTTATTCTTGAGATCCGCCATCAAATCCTCCCCTTTGTAGCTAGGTCCAACAATGCCCAACAACCCATTTTTTTACCTTGTGTTTGTTGGACCCTTTATAGGGTGTTTCCTTTATGAGAAGTTCTTCTGGACGATAGCATCTTAATCCCGTCACTATGGCAAACTCTTTCAATCTAAAACAAACAGGCATGCCACAGTAGTTAATCCAGACTTCATCCATATTTTTTCCACCCTCCTTCAAATCTTTATCATCCCCCGCATACTTGATCCTATTCTTGAGAAGGCCATATACCATGCTCATTGGGAAACAGAGAGTGCGGTCCTTAGACAGCTCGAGAAAGTATGCAAAGCAGCTCTTCTTGAAAAGTCCATTTATGTTTTAATTCTTCATAATACTCCTAAGTTCATCAAAAGGTTTCCTCAATTGACATTTAAGTACAAGATCACTAAATACTACGTTAGGGCTATTCATCGGTATCGCAACTCGAAACTTGTCAATACTAATGGTTTTGACAGAATTATGCTGGGATTTTGATATTATTTCACCCCCCATTGGTGAGAAGGTGTTATCACTTTCCTCAGCTTTATTTTGCCCTGACTGAGATTGTTCTGAAAGTTTCTCCGAATCTATCTGTACTCTAGACTTTTTTGTTTGGTGATCAGAAGTTGATCCACTTTTTCCACTTTCAGTTTCTTTTCTTTTGGAAAACATCTTTTAACTACAAACAATAGAAAAATAAAAAATACATTGCATTTGATGTCTGCATAATTTTTTAAAAAAAGGTAAGACAAATTTTAATAAATTATTCTACGCCACATTACAAAAAATACTCCAATGGATAACCCATCAGTTGGAACAGATGGGGAATCAGTTTGAAGACCTATTTAATATCTCTCAACAGATCTTCCACCCATTATAACAGATGGACCACCACCACCCCAACTAATTCCACCACCAATTCCACAAAGACCACCACCAATGCCACCAATACCAACACCAAGACCACCAACACCACCACCAAAAATACAAATATCGACACCATCAATAACAGCCACCAACAATACCACAAAAACCATCCAATAATACCACGATAGTTAATAAAACACTAAGACAAAAACTAAGGTTTTCTCAAGTGTTTCCTACTTTTTAGCATCAAAACACAAAATTGTTAACCCATTCTCGAAGATAATACAACTAAAAGTCTTATTTTTCATCATTAATTTAAAAGCCTTAATTTTTATAATAAAGAACAAATGTAGAACTCTTCTTGAGCTCTGTTACTTGTGAATATAGAGAAAATGACAGATACAAGTGAGGATGAAGCCGAAAATAACAACTATGTGGTTGGAAATGGGAAGAAAATCGATCTATTTTGAAGGGTTGAGCAATATATTGAGTAGTTGTTGTTTGTATTGTTGATAGAGAGAGAGAGAGAGAAAGGGTTGAGAACTTGAGATTTGAAATAAGGAAAAGTTTTTCCCGCAAATGGATGATTTTATGGGTTAATTTATAATTTTGAAAAAGATTGACAAGTTTTAAAATTGTTAATTTGGTCCGAATTGATCTTAATTAATTTTTAAAATTTCAAAAGACATAGTTTTTAAAATATTAAGTTAATGAGAACTCATTTCAACTCAGAGTGATCGATACACAACTCGGGTCGGGATGAACACAATACCAACACCATGCAAATGCAACGACCCAATTAAAGTTGTTGTTGACCCTATGAGCTCATTCATTCATCCCTATTTCTACCTAAATAAATTTAGGTACTATTAATCATAACATTAAGTTAATAAGAACTCATTTCAACTCAAAGTGATCGATCAACGACTCGGGTCGGGATGAACGCAATACCAACACCATGCAAATACAACAACTCAATTAAAGTTGTTGTTGACCCTGTAAGCTCATTCATTCATCTCTATTTCCACCTAAATAAATTTAGGTACTATTAATCTTAACATTAAGTTAATGAGAACTCATTTAAACTCAGAGTGATCGATCTACGACTTGGGTCGGGATGAACGCAATTCCAATATTATATAAATTCAACGACTCAATTGAAGTTGTTGTTGACCCTGTGAGCTTATTAATTCATCCCTAGTTCCAGCTAAATCAATTTAGGTACTATTAATCTTAACATTAAGTTAGTGAGAACTCATTTCAACTCAGAGTGATCGATTGATGACTCGGGTTGGGATGAACGCAATACTAACACCATGCAAATGCAGCGACTCACTTGAAGTTGTTTTTGACCCTGTGACCTCATTCATTTGTTCCTAGTTACACCTAAATTGATTTAGGTACTATTAATCTTAACATTAAGTTAATGAGAACACATTTCAACTCAGAGTAATCGATCGATGACTCGGGTCGGGATGAACGCAATTCCAACACCATATAAATGCAATGACTCAATTATTGTTGACCCTGTGAGCTTATTAATTCATCCCTAGTTCCACCTAAATAAATTTAGGTACTATTAATATTAACATTAAGTTAATGAGAACTCATTTCAACTCAGAGTGATTGATCGATGACTCGGGTTGGGATGAACGCAATACCAACATCATGCAAATGCAATGACTAAATAAAGTTGTTGTTAACCCTGTGAGATCATTCATTCATCCCTAGTTCCACCTAAATAAATTTAGGTACTATTAATCTTAACATTAAGTTAATGAGAACTCATTTCAACTTAGAGTGATCAATCGACGACTCGAAACGGGATAAACACAATACCAACACCATGCAAATACAACGACTCAATGGAAGTTGTTGTTGACCCTGTGAGCTCATTTAATCATCCCTAGTTCCACCTAAAATCAATTGCAATGAAATTTGTTGCAACAAACGACTGAGCTGTTGGATATTTTCAAATAGATAATCATATCTGTTGCAACAGATGACATATTTGATTTCATTATCAAATAGGCATTTGCATCTGTTATGACAGATGACTGAGCTGTTCAAAGTTTTTAAACAAATATTGATATCTGCTGTAACAGATGACATATCTGATTTAGTTATCAAATAGACATTTGCATCTGTTGTCACAGATGACAGAGTTGTTGGGATTTTTTAAATAGATATTTATATCTATTGCAACATACGATATATCTATTTAATTATTTTTTTTTATTTTAAAGCAAGCTTTTGTTCGAGTAGATAAAGTAGTACTACTAAAGGCGGTAAAAAATATTTCTTGGGTAACTCAAAAATCTCATTGAGTAGTTTTGTCTTGTCTTTTCAATGTCACCCATTTTCTTCCTTGTGCCCCTCAAATTATTAATGAATATTAATTAATGAATATTGAAACCCCTAATATTTCTTCCATTTCATATTAGTTGGCCCCTATTGACTTGGCACACTCATTAAGAAAATATTAGTTAGGGATTTATTTTATCAAATTAGACTTATTAATTAATCTTTGAAAATATAAATTTGAATAAATACACTTTGTTTAGTTATTTAATATTAAGGGTAGTACATCTAGAAATTAGAATTATTTCATCTCTCATTCAACCCTAAATTTATTTTATTCGTCTCTCATCTTTTTCTTTCTCTCCTCTTTAGGGTTATCACAACCTTTTTATCTCTTCTTTCTCATAAAGATCCTTTCTGATTTAAACCGATCCATATCTTAGATTTCTTGACTGAAATTTCTATTTTGATCCCCTTTTGACATTAAGGTATGGTTCACTATTGCTCTTTCATTCTCATTTTCTTCTTTGGAAGTTATTTACATCTGTTTTTTTGTTTAATTACCATTTACCAATATTATATTTATTTAAAACATTTAAAGGAACTTTTAATTGTTGAATAAATAAATCGAGAATTTTTATTACAATATGCGAAAAAGTCATCTGTTGGGAGAAGTTTAAAAGTCTTGTTGGCAATATCATTTTTTGTATATATTTTATTTGTTTATTTGTTGTTAATATTGTTATTGATGTTATTGGTGGGGTTGACATTGTTGGAACTTGTGGTGCGGTGTTGTTGATGGGGTTGGAACATAGAATGTTGCTTCTTTGTTGTTTAAGATATTGTTGGAACAAATGTTATTGTTTTCTTTGTTGTTGATGTTTTTTATTTGTTGTTTCTTTGTAGTTTATGCTGTTGTTGATGTTGCAACAGATAGAGCAACTGTTGGAATAAATCAAACCACTAGCAAGGGTGGTTTGATGTATTCCAACAATCTCCACATCTGTTGCAATAGACTCCACATATGTTGCATCAGACCCCACATCTGATGTAACAGACTCCTTATCTGATGCAATAGACTCCTTATCAGATGCAATAGACTCTACATATGTTGCAACAGATGGATAATATTCCTTCTGTGACATTAATTTTTTCCTCTTCTTTGTAGATATAAGGAACTGAAAGTTGATCAACTTTTGCCCGACCATCATAAGAGGTTGTAGTAAAGATGGGTTTGAAGGAATAAGCTACATGCAGATGGAACCACTTCATATGTGAGAGGTATGTATTACTGATAATGTTATCATGGAAACACACATAGAGTACACTAATTTTGTGAATGTTATTTTTACCGACTAGTCATAGATCATTCAAACAAGATATCTGCAATTTTATAGTTAAGTTTGGTAGTTCCAAACTGATAAGGCTGAGGGACCATGAATATGGTTCTGATACTCTGTTAAGATTTAATATCAGTTATTGCTCATGTTTATTTGTCAAGCACTGTGAAGGGATATAATTTTTTTGTCATTGTAATGAGATTCAATAGTGATTGGACTAACTTTTAGGGTGCATTGGACTCTGAGAAGGCCTTTGAAGACTAGCACTACATCTAACAAGAATGGAAAAATAATATAGTTATTGCCCTAGCCCAAATTTATATGGTTGGGTTGCTCGAAGTGATGATTATACGCCAGTAGGTACGGTAGGAGAATGCCTTCGAGGGAAAATGGGTGGTTGATGAAAAGCTATATCATCTAAGACCTAATTGAAGAAGGGACGTAGGATAGAAAGTAACTTCTAGCGAATCTAGATGATGGAATTATCTTAAAACATGAGAAATCTGTATCAAGTGCAAATATGTAAGTGTATCCAATAATGTAAATTTGTTTGTTGTCTCTCTAAGAGAAAAATAGTACAGATGATCACTTTACTAGGGAGATGCGACTAGGTAGCATGGTCGGGATTATCACCTAGATAGAAAATAGCAAAAGACTAAGAAAGCACCCTTAAGGGCATCGAGGGTTGAAATGATATACAATAAGTCTAGAAAACTTGCGCCAACAACAACTGCAGTTAAAGTAAGGAATCTAAGCGAAGGCGACAATTTTTGAATTTTAAATTGTATCCCATGCCTTCTTGTTTGTGGTTTCGATTAGGTCCACTGCTGTTGACCTGATCAGAACCACAAACGTGATTGAAAGACAATTTGAGTATCATCACTTCCATAGCAATATGGTTATAATTTATTGTGTTTTATAGCCTTAGCATGCTTTTAATATTTCTTGGAGAAGATCAAAGGCTTTCTCTAGTTTGTGAATTTTGATAATTTTCAAGCTTGCCTCCAGCTTGCTGATTCTATATTCAAGCTTGTCGTTGCCATCTTCGAAGTTGGTCAAGAGTTCCTAATCTCTTGTGAGCTCGATCAGGAATACCACCTTCAAAGTTGTGGCATTTTAGAAGTCCTTCAGAACACTTTCTCCAGAAGCCTTAAAGGATACATGGAGGGTAGTTATGTTTGTTTTAGGTCAAAATGTGTTGATGCACACTGGATATGTGGTCTCAGAAGTTGAACAACACACTTTTATCGAGCGTTGCTCAATGCAGCTTGCTCAAACAATTTGATAAATTAATAAGCAAGGAGTAATATAGTATGTGATCTAAATCGACTATACCAAGACTATCAAACGTTACATAAATCCAAGCTCATTACCCTATCAAAAAAATTGGCTCGAGCTAGTGCACAAATCAAACGAGTTCAATCTCCCAGCCTTTCTGTTGATCTCTCTTCTCCAATATAGATGACAAGATATCTGCTATGCAAAAGTCTACACCGTCTCCAAAAATGCTTTCCAGGATGCAAGTTCTTAGATGGTATCATCATTAATCTCTCAATATCAAGTGATATTGAGAGATTCCTAGTCATTCCTTCCCAAGACTTTTGCTACGAAAAGAATTTCTGCTGATGATAAGATATCTTCTATGCAAAAGTCTACACGGTCAGCAAAAATTCTTGACAGATCAAAAGTCTTCAGAAGGCATTATTAATAATCTCTCAATATCAAGGAAGTCTTGTACGAAAGTCTTCAGAAGACATTTGAAAATAAGAAAAATTTCAGCAATGACTACACATAATTATCATCAACAACCTCACCAGATTCACTCCTCGTACCAAAAAAAAGGCAAAAATATTTTCATTTGCGTTTGCATGTTATTTATTTAACAAACCAAACAAAGATGAATTAAATGCTAGATTTAGTTCATCTTTATTTTGTTTGTTAAATAAATAACATGCGAATTCAAATGAAAATATTTCTGCCTTTTCTTTTATATGGGGAGTGAATCTGAGGCGGTTGTTGATGCCGTAATTATATGTAGTCATTTCTGAAAACTTTCTTATTTTTGATTGTATTCTGAAGAATTTTGTACAAGACTTCCTTGATGTTGAGAGATTACTAATAATGTCTTCTGAAGACTTTTGCTTTGGCAAGAATTTTCACTGATGGTGTAGACATTCGCATGGCAGATATCTTGTCATCAACAGAAATTCTTGTTGTAGCGCACATCTTGAAAGGCATGACTAGGAATCTCTCAATATAACTTGATATTGAAAGATTTCTGTTGATGACTTCTGAAGACTTGCACCCTGGAAAACATTTCTGGCGATGGTGTAGACTTTTGCATAGAAAATATCTTTTCATCTATATTAGAGAAGAGTGATCAACAGAAAGGCTGAGAGATTGAGCTCATTTGATTTGTGCACTAACTCGGTCAAAATTTTTTGATAGGGTAATAAGCCTAGAGTTATGTAAAATTTGATAGACTTGGTAGTGTCGATTTAGATCACACACTATGTAACTTCTTGCTTATTTATAATACTCCAAACTTTCTTCAAGTCGAGTTTCATCCTTAAGAAGAGTAAGGACTGACTTCCCAAGTGATAAATATTTTAAACCATGTATAATTTCTCTAATATTGACTTTTTTCATGTAGATAATTGAATAAGCTTTCCGTCGATACCAATTTCACAAAAATACGATGTCGGGGTAAAAAGTTATGGACGTTTTACAGAAAGCTGTCTAAACTGCCCAGGTGCGACGGACAGGTCGATGGACCGTCGATCTAGCGATGGACCATCACCCATAGCCGTCGC